>JAQFVV010000010.1:3982145-5182145 GCA_028023455.1 Epiperipatus broadwayi
ATTCCAAAATATTGAATGATGATTGAAATAATATAATTTCCCATTAGAGTAAAACATTAGCATACTAAAACTAATTTAATAAGAGATATATTTAAAATAAGTTTTGCCACATGAAATAAAATAATTAGAGGTGAAACTTTAAAAACTAATGATAGGTTTAAAGTATTAATTCTGTGCTTAGGCGTTTTCAAAGAACGTTATTTAGTTGAAAGCTTAAGAGAAAATCATAAATTTAATGATAATTAGTTTACAGTCATTTACCAAATAAATAAAAGTTACATTCTGATTACAATTAAGATTTAGAACAGGAATGAAGTGAGGAAAATTAAGAGTTTATTCTTCAGCAAAACAGATTACCTTTATTATTTATGGCGGCCATTTAAGATAACTACACGAAGTTTGGACACGAAGGCACAATATTAATAAAATAATGGTAGGCATCTTCCAATATTCTTTTATAATTAAGCACAACAGTTTTCAAGCAGTGATGGCATAGCAGGGAGGCAGGACAGAGGCGATTTAAGATCAGGGAGGCAAATTCCTTTTACTCACAGTCCATTTTATTACCACTCTCTACACAAATACCAGAGAGAAGAGTGATTTGAACTCCTTTTGCACATTCCTAGAACTTCTGCTCCTCCTATACTTGAAATTTAGCAATATTGGAAGATGTAAACAATACGTTCCAGAAAGCAGATTATTTAAACATATTTTTGACATTTTAAAATTGTAATAATATTTTTTTAGAATTTCTGGCATTGCTTTAGCTCTACATTAATTGTATTTATTTTCATATCTGTAATACATATACGCACATATACAATTATTTAAATGAAGGAAATTTACAAGCTTGAAAATAAAATATACTTAAACTAAAATAATAATTTAACTGGTTACACATAACCTTTTCTTAAATAACCTAGGTGAAAGTGTTATGTGTATATGTGCGTGCTTAACATCCCTGGATGACCAAATAAACACATAAACAGGTTCAAACCCTACTTTAAAGGTATGTAATGTCATCAGGCAGTGAAGTTAAATATGTACCACAAATTTACTACTTCACATTCCCATAATTAGAGGAACAAACAAAAAAATAATTTGTTAAAAAAAATGATTTTACTTATACCTTTAAAAATTGTTATTCCAAATGGCAAAGAAACACATGGTCAACTAATAATAGCAAACTAGTCTGTCTATTTCCCACTACTATGTTTATGTCTCACTTCATGAAATTTTAACTACAATGTACTAATTAGAATCTCCCTAATCTCTGAAATCCTTTTGAAAATCAATGATCCCTCCTAATATCTCAAACACTTTTTTACTATTCTTTTCCTGGGTTAGGTTGTATATATGGCTTTAATTGGCGCGCATTGTATATGCCTTTAATTACTTTTCCTTCTCTTAAAAGGAAAGCATTTTCCCCACATTTCTTCTTAATTATATAAGGACCTTTATATAAAGGGAAAAAATTATGGAACTCTTGGCATGTGACATTACTGCGCTTAGGAACTTTAAGCCACACTTGATCTCCTTCACAAAATCTATGATGAGGAATACGCCCCTTCCTAATTCTAATTTTAACCATATGAGCTAACCTTGATCGAGCACGTTGCTGGTCACATTTTTGATCAATACAAACATCCTCATTTGGTAAGGATTTGAAAATCTCCGAGCATGGTTTGCCAAAGTGAAGACGCCTTGGTGTAAAACCTGTTGATTCATTAACTGATTGGTTAATAAAATCTGTTATCTTCTTGGTATTGTTGACCCAACCTCTATAATTCTCAAAAGTATAGGTGCGGAATAGTCAGTTTATCTCTTTCATTACATGCTCACATGGGTTAGATTGGGGGTTTCGAACCGATGTGAGACGATGTGTTAGTCCTTGTCGAAGAATCCAGGCTCTCCATTCCTTGGATGTGAATGCAGAACCATGGTCTGATAGCAAAATTTCAGGTTTACCTACTTCAGGGAATTGTTTGTTTTGTAAAACCCGAATCACATTTCTGAAATCCGCTCGTGGTACCGGATATGCTTGAACATATTTAGAGAAAACATCATAAGTAACTAACAGATACTGGAAGCGTCTAAATCTGGGCAAAGGACCATAGTGATCTATAGCCAATAATTCATTTGGCTTGGAAGCAACAATAGGAATGACTGTCCCTGCATACGATTTCGTAAGGTGCTTTGATTTTGCACATAAGGAACACCCTCTTAATATGGTCAAAATTTGAGCATACATTCCGGGCCAATAAAACCTTCGTCTCACTGCCTCTTCGGTTTTTCTGGGTCCATAATGTCCAAGACTTTGATGAGTTGCATTTATAATTTGTTTCCTCATGCGGTGTGGTACCACAATTTTCCATGGATTATCTTCTTTGTTTGTCCTTATATGTAGTTTTCCTTCCCTTATTTGATACCGACTTATCCTTCTGGCACTCAGTTTGGAAACATTTTCTTCTCTTTTCCTTAACACTGCACGAATGATAATTCCATATTGGAGATCCCTTTCTTGCCAATATCTGATATTTTTTAGATCAGACTCAACGGATATCTCATTAGCTGTGATCATTACCTTAGCAGTTCGATCGACAAGTTCCGGATTCTGAAGTGACATTGGTATGGGATTCCGGCTTAATATATCTGCCACTATATTTTCATGACCTGGACAATAAACTATACTATAATTAAATTTTTGTAAAATGAGGCTCCACATTATGAGCCTTTCATTTGTAAGGAAACTTTTATTTAAGAATTCCAAACATTTATGATCCGTGACTATGATAACTTCAGATTCCAAGAGAAATTGCCGAAACTTTTGGCACACCCAAACAATGGCAAGTGTTTCTTGTTCGGTCGTAGTATAATTATTCTCTGCTCCTTTTAATGTTCTGCTACAAAAATATAAAACCCCATGTTTTCCTTCCTCATCCACTTGAAACAGTAAAGCTCCCAAACCTTTCTTATTGTCAGTTTGGACATAGAATGGATGATTAAAGTTAGGATGATGAAGTATCACAGTGTCAAGAAACTTCCTCTTAATATTAGAAAACTCTTGGTCATGTACGTTGCTCCAATTCCACTTTTGCCCTTTCCGTAGTAACGCTATCATGTTGGATGTTTCTTGAGAAAAACCAGGATAAAACCTGTGGTAGAAATTACATAAACCCAAGAAAGATCGAATATGTTTGCGAGTAGTTGGGCATGGAAAATCCTCTATTGCCTTAATTTTATCCGGGTGTGCTCGTATTCCTTGCTCACCAATTAGATGGCCCAAGAAAGCTATTTCCCTGAGACCAAACAAACTCTTTTTTAAATTTATGGAAATGTTCTTTTTTTTTACACTCCTTAAAAAACATTTCTAAATATTTTAAATGTTCCAATGGATTCTTAGATGCAATCACGATGTCATCAACATATGAAACCAAATGTTTTTGCAAGTCTTCTGACAAAACTTGGCTTAGACATCTCACAAGTCCGGCTCCACTATTTATAAGTCCAAATGGCACTCTTTTGAACACATGAGTTTGCCCATTATACCGGAATGCTGTATATTTACGGTCTTGTGGGTCTAAAACCATTTGCCAATAACTAGAAGTAAGATCTACAGTAGAAAACAGGCATTTCCTGCTAACTTTACAAATAATTATTGTGCTGAAGGAGGTATGTCCCGCTCCGGAATAGTCATACTATTCAACTTCCGGGCATCTAAGCACAATCGAAGAGTACCATTTTTCTTTTTAACAACTACCAATGGATTATTATATGGTGAAGGGCTTCTCTCAATGATATTCCACTCAACCATTTGACGGATTTGTTTTTCAACTTCCTCGTGGTACTGGAACGGAATTGGATAGGTTCGTGATTGCACATACAAATTTTCCATTCTTCCATCTTCTGTTGCTTTTCATCTTGCCTTTCTAATAAACCCTGCATCATCTTCCAGAATTCTTTAGCTTCTTTCTTCCAGTTCTTCAGCTTGGTCGGCTTTATTAGACCTTCCATCTTCTTCTGGGATTCTTCAGCTTCTTTCTTCTTTCGTTCTTCAGCTTTTTTCTCTCTGGAAAATTTTTAAGGAACAGCTCCTATCTTCTGTTCTTCAGCTTGTTGCTTTAATAGACTTTGCATCATCATAAATAATTGATGGTTATTGTCGATGACCTCTGGTCCCTTATTCACATCTCCCAAAAAAAGCTCTGGCTCCTTGAAAGTAATTTCTGGACTTTCCATTGAATTGGCATTCCCCAAAAAAATCTTGTTCCAACTCCCCACTACTGCTTTCACTCTCATCTAATTTGTTAATCTCTTCTGAATCTTCATGTCTGTATTCTTCACTAATTATTTCATATTGTTTCATTTTACTGATATCACTAACTCTATGACTCATTATTATTTGCTATTGGTTATTCGCCTATCCCTTTTCCTCAATCGCCTCTATACTACCATTATTCCACCATACCTACTACTTTCTTCCTGCCCTGCCTAACTTATATGATGCCCAACCACTTTATTATCTATGCTTACTCTTCTCACTACTTGAATCTGCCTATATAATTTAAGCTATATATTATACTTGAATCTGCCTATATCATTTAACCTATATATTATAAAATTATTAACTATCAATTCTATAACAAAATATATTTAAAAATTACCACGCCTTTACTTCTTTGCCACTTTTCATCTGTTCTCTTTGCACCTGGAATTGACTAAAAATCTTTATTAGTAAATTGATAATACAAAATATAACAGAAAGCCAAAGCAAAGTATGATTTTCTCTCTTTTAAATATTTGCTTGTGTTTGAATCTCACTCAATGTAGGTTATGTTAACACATGAAATCACCGGTTGGCAAAATTTATAATTGTATAAATACAAAGGTGCCATGCCAACACGGCAATATTAATGACTTATTATATAATATTTAGGTTATTCATGCTCACAGAAATGGATACCAAAATTTCCTTTTGCAATGATCAAATAATTCACAACTATTATACTACATAAATATATATTTTATTTTCAATGCTGTTTTGAAATCAGCAAGATATATCCTTATATTTATCTCTTTGCAATAATCTGCAACAGCTATAAAATTTATTTCACATAAATAAATTTTAAGTATACATAAAATAGTGTTTAAGTTGACTTATGTTACAATCCAGCAAAATAATGCTAAAAAATATTATGACAATATGCAAGTTATACAACATGGATTGACATATTTAGAATAAAAACAATTTATTTCATGAATAGTTATTATTTACTACAAACTAACAATGTGTGACTAACCTAAGTTTGAATATAGGAATTTAACTCAATTATCTATATCATTTCCAAGAAGCGTGAGGCTATCAAAAATGTCAAAATTAATATTCTTCCCAGTAATTTATATTTATCGATATCAACTTTCACTTTCACTTGCATAAGAATATGTAAACCATTTAAGCATTTTGCCAACTGCATCTGGCTACTTGGTATTACATAAAAGGTCTTCACCTGCTTTGAGGTTACTCTAAGAATCAATGTCATTGAAGCGTAATGTCCACTACATCAGACCGCTTGACATAGAATTATATTTAAAGGTCTTCACCTGCTTTGAGGCTACTAATAATAGGAAATCAAACATTTTAAATACTTACTAGTAAGCAATGCTTTTATATTAAAGTTTTTAAAATAATATCGATATTGGATACTTCTAAATATCAAAACTGAGATATACACCACTTAATGTTGACAAAGAAAAGAAATCTTTATCATCCATTCTACCCCTCACTCCAATCTACTCTTACTACCTTTCTAACTTAAATTTTCTTTCTCCTTATTGTCACGAATGCATATTAACAAATGTATAATATATACACTGAGATAGTACAAGCTACACATATAATTAATTTATATATCTATTAACTATCTTATTACTTTTGAAATAATTATTTTGACTAACAATACTGTTTACTCACATAAATTATAGCATTTAACCAACAAAATTAATTACTGAACCTACATTTATATAATCTTGGAGACACTAAAATATAAGCCACCAAAACATAAGCACTTTACATGGTGTAAGATTTAATTAATAGAGGCCTCAATGATTGGGCCAACAACAAAATAAGCAGTCTACAGGGTGTGAGATTTAATTAATCGATGCCCCAAACGTTTGGGTTGCCAAGTCCAAGAAAGAAAAAAAAAAAATCCTGTACCGGTCAGAATTGTATGTTCATTTAACAAGGTTTGGAATCTAAGAAAAAGTACCCTAAATCCACTCATGCCCGAGATACACAGGTCAGGAGCAATCATGAATTCGGCCCTATTTGCTCTTCTCTAAAACTATAACATTATAAACAACATTTCTGATGATAACATGGAATTTTATTTATTCTGGTCCCAGAGACACAGCAGAGAAACATGAGATCTACAGGGTAATTAGCATAAATAAATAGTGTTTAAATCTTGGCTCAATCAAATATCTTATATAAAGGAAAATCTATAAGACTAAATGAATTGCACACAGCTAGCATTGCAAAAGAAACATGAATTATAAAATTAGTATCCATCCAGAATGAGCAAAGACAGAATAACTCAGAGATAAATGTTTATTTAAGATAATGTTATAACTTCTAAATAAGATTAATATTATTTATAAATATTAAATGGAATTCAATGAATGAGATTCAGTAAGACACAAACGAATGAGTAATTATTAAAACATAATAATTTAATAAATATAAACAATTTTATTTACATTAGAAAAAAAACATAGCACAGATTTAATGTGGTTTACTTTGCATATAAGCAACTGATTTAGTATGCTAATAAGTTATAGATAATAATAAATCAATGTTATCAATGCTGTAACCATTACTTTAAAGTAATGATAAGGGTGTTTAAAAATTCATCTCTAAAGAGAGTTTTACTCTTGATATGATACTTAATAATATATAGTTCATGAGCATATTTGGACCTGTACAGATGAGGAATGGGTTAGCCTAAATTAATCTTTACCTATGACAATCCTAAAATATTCGACTAATTATAAAATGAGTGGTTTACAAACATCACTGCGCTACGTCTTATAGTTAATATGAGAACTATACATAAACGAACTCGCAGTGCTGACTTATAATAATAGCGTAAAATGGAGAAGATGTCTGTCTTTAGACTGGAAGACTTTATCACATATATGATTCCGCTTGTATTTATCACAAGGCTATATTCAAAAATATGAGTGGTAAGGATTTCCATGGGACGCCCTCAACATGTCACATGCAGAGCCTTAATACTCTAACGCTTATCCTAAGATTGGTTATATTCAAACTTCATTACTATACGAGTTCCGTGAAGAAAATCCGGATTTCGGATGAGTAAATATGATAAAGTAAAATATAATTCTTTAAATGTTATCACAAGTAAGCAACGCGAATAAGGCTTTAAGTCTTCAATGACTAATGAAATAATTTAAGCTTATATAAAGCAATAATAGTATGCGTAACGCCATGATAAAATAATAACCCACTCAGCATCCTATGTATAACTTTAATACATTTAGGATGTCGAATATAGAAGAGGGAAAAATATTATTTTCCTATTTAACAAGTCCAAGTATTCCTAAACGACAATACATTATAAGCAATTTAACTCTTAATGGTATATAAACAATAAATAGTTATTAAGTATATTAATAATCAAGTTTATTAAAAGAACATAAATTGCATTTAAATATCGATAGTGAATATGATTTTTAAACAATCCGCCATTAACCATAACTTCAAAATATTTAACCGAGCGAACAGCGTTCAGTAGAAGAAATTTTACGTTTAAACTATTTAAACATTCCAAAATATTGGAATGATGATTGAAATAATATAATTTCGCTAGATTAAAACATTAGCATACTAAAACTAATTTAATAAGAGATATATTTAAAAATAAGTTTTGCCGCATGAAATAAAATAATTAGAGTGTGAAAACTTATAAAAACTAATGATATGTTTAAAGTACAATAATTATGTGCTTAGCGTCTTCAAAGAACGAGTTTAAAGCTTAAGAGAGAAAATCACAAATTTAATGATAATTAGTTTATAGTCATTTATCAAATAAATAATAGTTACATTCTGATTACAATTAAGATTTAGGACAGGAATGAAGTCAGGAAAATTAAGAGTTCATTCTTCGGCAAAATGGATTACCTTTATTATTTAGTGGTGGCCACTTATGATAAGCTACACGAAGTTTGGACCGAAGGCACAATATTAATAAAATAATGGTAGGCATCTTCCAATATTCTTCTACAATTAAGCATAACAGTTCTCAAGCAGCGATGGCATAGCAGGAAGGGGACAGAGGCGATTTAAGATCAGGGAGGCAAATTTTTTTACTCACAGTTCATTTTATTTCCACCCTCTACACAAATACCAGAAGAGCCGAGAAAAAAACTCCTTTTGCGCATTCCTAGAACTTCTGCTCTTCCTATACTTGAAATTTAGCAATATTGGAAGATGTAAACAATACGTTCCAGAAAGCAGATTATTTAAACGTATTTTTGACATTTTAAAATTGTAATAATATTTTTTAGAATTTCGTTTCAGTAAAGGTCACGGCATTTATAGATGATATTGTAATAATTTTTGAAAACTGTTATAATATTGATGTTGTAATGAATATAATCAGAAAATTTCAGCAGGCAACTGGAGCATTAATTCAAGTAAATAAATCAGCAGCTTGGCAATTGGCAACAGGCAAAAGAATTCCCAATGAGTTTGTAGCCCTACCTAAGTCCTTCCTTGGCCTTCCATTATATTTACCAAAAACTAAGATGAATGGACTATTAAACAAATTAGTCACAAGGAAAAATTGAGGAAAGAATTAATGGTTTTATGCCTTTTAAACTCTATGAAATAACTAAAACCAAAATATTTAATGCAATTGCAATGGGAGTGCTAGGATATTATGGCCCATGGTTAAAATTATATAATAAATCAAACCTAAAGATTATACAGATGGCAAAAAAATTCATATGGGGAAAGAAAACTTATCTCCTCTCTACCTCGCTTTTACAGCTTCCAATAAATAAGGGTGGTCTCAATTTAATTGACCCAAAAGCTTATGTTCAATTTGTTACTGCTAAAGCTTATATGAATGTAGCCAAGGATCAGTCATTTAATCTCCCAAATGGTGACATATTTATTATTAATGGATTGGGAGCTGAAAAAAGATCGTATCTTACTGACATGTTGATGGCATATAAAGATTTGCAAGATGAACTTAATGTAACCACCCTAGATGGTATTAGATATAAAGATTTAAAAAAAGCAAATTACCAAAATGAAAATAATTGGTTGAGTTGTTCAATGAAAAATGTATTAAAAAAATTTCACTCAATATACCTCAGACATCAATGAGATTTATTTTTAAGTTAATCAATGGGATTCTACCTACAACTACCTTTATTAATAAAAGACTGGGATTGAGTTTGAATGAAACCTGCATTATGTGTAAGAGGCACAATGAAACTTTTATGCACTTATTTGAAGAATGCTACGCCTTTAGAGAAATTAGAATGAAGGTCTTTCACAGGCCTATAATAAATCTCAAATATCTTATGAAAAAATATGTTATAAACTTTAACCCGCACAATGCGAATGTAATGATCCATACATTGAAATCATTGTGGGCAATAAGATGTTCACTTTTATTTGATAATAAGAAATTCAATTGGTTAAAAAAAAATGGATAGAGATTGGGAGAACTACTTCAACTTATGCCTAAAATATTGGCCCCAAAAAACCTTCCAACATGTATGGGGAGGAATTGCTCTCTCCAGATGTGAAATCTGGGAGTAAAACATAAAATAAAGAAGGGTAATGTTGTTAAAGAAAAAGAGTCTAAATCGTAAACAATGAACAGGTAACAGGAGAATTAAGTGAACGTGTTGCAATGTGTATAATGGACAAGTGAAGTATAATACTGTTCTTTTTTTTTTTTTTGTCTGTACTAAAAATTGATCTTGTAATTATGTAAATATGTTGTGATTTAATAAAGTGTGTTACTTAAAATAAAAAAAATAAGTTCTCATCAGCAATTCACAAATATAATATAACAATTATAATCGTTGTGATACCAACACAAGCTAGTTCATCAAATAAGCATTGAAAGTTAATGCATCAATAAATGGTCTAAGTAATAAATAATAGTTCCCTTCTAACAAATGGTTGACGAGTATCAATCATTTTAATAGTAGGGGAAGTATTTTAGGGGATCAAAATTAATTACTAATTATAAAATACACATTCATAATATATCTATGGTTAGCATCACTTATTGATTAAAATAACCGTTATACTATACTCTAGTTTTAGTATTGGCAGACCTGAATATTTATTAAGGACTGAATTTCAAATCAAAGTCAATCTTTATAATGATCGCAAGGTGATCAAACATGACTGGGCAACTCAATTTTGAAATAGCAAGTAAGATTTAAATAATGAAGTGTTATTTGTAATTATTAGATCGAAGATAGAATATCTTCAGCACAAACTTACTATACTTAAGATGCTTGCTATTTCGAGTGGCATTTGGCATTTTATCACATATATAAAATAAAATCTTAATAACTAAGATTTCTAATACAGAATTGACATCACATTGAGCACAAAAGCAAAGATAGGCTACAATTAATAGTGTGATCGTTAATTTTCCATTTTAGTTTAAGTAAAATTAAAGGTTTTTCAGATATTAAAAGTTAATTTACAAAGAGTAAGACAAGCAGCAATTGGCGATTTACAATTTAATTAAAGGAGAGGTTGTGGAAATTAAATTTACTTTGAATGTTCAGTGGGATCAATACATTACATTTAGCTTTAGATTTCCAAATTAAAGTTCATTTTAGAGCTCTTTGTGGTGATGTTAGTAATTTTCCTTTGGCTTGTTGGTGGAGCCGTGTCTATTGATGCCAGCATTTCTGGATGGCAGCAGTAATCATTTGTAGGATAGGCAGCATATCTTTTTAAGTATGGAAATATTAGTGTGGCAGGTTCATTACAGAGATTTTCCATTAGTATGGCAGCTGGATGATTCCAGCAAGCGAAATGGAGTTCACCATTCTCCGGGTTTGGAGCACAGCAATTCCCACCTCCCCTACTCAGACATTAAAGATTAAACTGTTGTCAATTTTATTAGCAAATCCTTACACAACTTGGCAGTGTATATTTTACTTAGAAAATGGTGGTCTACATATATCTGCCTTCCAATTTCTTGCACATTTTAATAAATTAGCCCTATAGCAAAACAAACCATTAGCACATTGTTTTATAATTTTAGAAACTAAAATACCTCCTATATTTGTATAATTTTTGACAAGATGTTTACCAGAATTTACTTTTTTTTCATATTATAAGATTTTAGTAATTAACGAAGTTGGTTAAGTGCTTATTTTAACAATAAAACATGTTTTGAAAAATATCTATTAATATCAATTAACCCACCATCCTAAAACAGATTTGAATTGTGTGATATTTTTACAAATTATTTTAGAAACCATATTTTTTTAAAGTACAACAAGTGATAAAACAAAATATGTCTAATATATATGTATTGGGGTAATATGTATGATCTACATATATATATTTTAATAAACTGCATTATAAATAGAATTATAAATTGAATTAAATTATACATCAATTTTAAAACCCCTAGGGGCAGAACTGCCAATTTGAATGTCAAAAAAAAATTACAGGACATATAATTTTAAATGAAAATTCTAATTTATTACAATAAATATAAATATATATATATACATTTTTAGAAAGTGCAAATATGAAAGGATGTAATAAAGCTGATAAAATAGTCATTACCAAAAAAAAAAAAAAAAATTAAAAAAGATTTTTTTTACATTTTTAAACATATTTATTTTTACATTGGTTCACAAATTCTCAATTTTGAAAGATATAACTTGAAATTACAATTTCATAGACAGCTTCATCAGATGCATCTCAAAATGCTGAAAAAAAATGATATATAATACATCTTACCTGAGATGATTTTTCTATGCAAAAATTACAAAAACAATGCGAATGGTAAGTTCCATTTTTACTAGCCACCCTACATGTTCTACTTTTATAACAGAGTATATGTTAGAAATGTTTGGTTGTCCTTGCATGCAGGTATCTGTTAGAAATATGTTTGGTTTTTAGTGGGGAAAAAAATAACAGAAATAATTTACAAGATGTTGAGGACTTTAGTAAATTATATAGTAATGTATAGTATAATATTATTATATATTACTTTTACTATATTATATTAGTGAAAAATGGAATGGTGTGTGACCTAAAATGTGTATTCTTTTCAACTAAATAAAATGTACTCAAAAAATAAATATCAAGCAAAAATTTCTCCAAGATAAAATGAATAAGAAAAATCAATAAATATCAAAATAAACAAATTTATTATGAGCACTGATTATATATGTGTGTGGGAGATGAAATATGAGAGTGGAGGTCTCGGTATATGATGAGTGTGGATGTGCATGTTTTTATATTATTCAAATGTATTGTCTAAAATTCTATCGTATATATATATATATTGTTTTCTATATGTATATATCAAATTCTATCGTATATATATATTCTTTTTTGCATATATATATATATAATTCTATTGTATATATATTGTTTTGTATGTGTATATATATAATAAAGAGTTATAAACTCTGTGAGAAAAATAATTCAAAAAACGTTTTTATATTATTTCACCTGTGTTATATCATATATATTTATATATAAAAAAAAGTAATAAAAAGTAGGTCATAAAACAAATTGAGGTAAAAGATTCTCAATTTTCAAATGTGCTTTTTATCTAAAAGTTGATCGTTTTTATAAAAAGATAGTTCTAGAACTAGGTCAGAAAAATATTAAAATAAACATTTCTATATTATTTTAGCTGTATTATATCATATGTATATATAATTATTTTTAATGATATTTAATTATAGAAAGCAATAATTAATAATAAAAATAATAAAACGAGTACGTACAGAACGAGTACGTACAGAATCCTGTCAAAATGTTAGCATCATTTTCAAATTTCAATCCAATTATGAAGGCATCAAAACTCGTTTTTAAAAATAAATCCAATAGTAATCCTTATATGTTTTTGATATAATCTTTTTTTTTATTTTTAAGCTTTTAACTGTATTTTTACAAAAAAATTTGTTCCTACTAAGAGGGCTTATAAAAGCCCTTACGTAATTGAAAGGAATTATTACACTGTAAAACAATTCAATGGACCGCGAATCATATTTACGGTCATTAAATCTAAAAAACAAAAGAAAAATAAAAAAATCGTATTTTACAAAAACTTTCATAAAAAATCCCAATTTTATCGTAAAAATACAAGTTATAGCTCATTTTAACCGCAACAAGATGGCGGATTGAATGATCCGAGAACCGTAAGTGTACTACTTACTGTTTCCGCGCAGACTCAGTTGAAAGTCTAAATTTTTGTTCAGGGGCTCTTCGGTCTCAAAGTTAAATAAAGCTACTACTGTAATCTACACATGATCGTTAGATTACTGATGTTAATGCACACCTATATATATACAAGATTATATCTATACATTTGTATAGATGTCTGTTGGGTAACCTGGCATTTATGGGTGACTATGACCCATGATATAACAAACACACCACAGGTGTACTAATGTTTGTATATATTGAATAACCATAGTAAGAAATGACCAATTTATAAACATAATGAATTAATAGAATTAAATATATGTATGAAATAAGTGCTGGTTTTTTGAGTTGATATTTTAGGTCTAGTGTCCGAATGTTCTAGCTCTCCACTGACGTGAGCCATAAGCTCGAAACCAGTTGGTCTGGAGATGAGAGTGTTCTGGTTAGAGATTTTAAATATTTTCTTATACCGCACTTATTAATTAAAAGCTTGTTTGAGCTATTTGTATGCTCTCTGTGTGCATTTTTGTAACTACAAGCTTATTAAAAGTAACGTCACCTTATATATGACTTGCTTTTTTAATTATTAAACTAATCCTGTAAATAAAATAATGATTTAAATAATTAAATAAAAAGATGTAATTTCAATTTTTTTATTTTCAAATATATTTAAAAAATAATTAAAATAATTTAAAAATGAAAAAATAATATTTTTACAAACCATATTGAGATTTAAAAATATGTAAAAGTTAAATATTGTGTGGTGAAAAAATGTATATATAATAAAAAATCATTAATGACCTTTCAAGTAACTTGATTGTGGTATATATTGTGAGTAGAAATTATCTTGTATATTGAATCAAATGGAAAAAGTAGAAAAAAAATATCATTAGACATATAAGATATTAATTTAAAAAACAATGGATTATAATTTTGGTATCTGGGAAATATTTTTATGTAATAATATTGTTTTGGATTTTTGTAACTTATAATTATATCAGTTGATCATAAATCTTTTGGAATTAAATACAATAAGTTTTAAGATAAATATTGCTTATGTTTATATTTATCTATTTTTAAAATATTTATATCATAATTTTAGGTGCTCCTATGATGCCAATTAGTATTGGATTAATGCCTGGTGCGCCAGTGAGTATTTTAATTATTTTATTTTTAATATGTTGTGTCCAAGAAATTAAAAGATATATTTAACATACATTATCAAACTTAAAGACCAAATCTAATGACATTTTTTTATTATTATATAATATAAATTTAAATCTGATAAAATAAAATATAGTAAAAACTTATATATTATTATTAGAAATCTCACAGTTAGTAAATAATTGAAACAGCTTTTATTAGCCACTGCAGGGCAAAAAGTCTGGAAAGCATGTTTGAAGAAGTGTTCACTATGCTAATTGAATGCTACATGGTGAAGATTTATTATTTAGATTCTTGTTTTAATATCTAGCTAATAATAAATACTCATTTACTAACCAATAATTAAATGGCAACTGGATTTGTTTTGTAAAGTTATTCAAAACCGGAAAAAAACTTCCAAGTTTTATTTGACCTTGACTCTTATAGACAAATAGTTTTTTCAGTCTCTCTCCTTTCTTTACCTTGTTAACTCACTTATGCTAGGGTAGGACTTTAGTATAACGAGTCTTTCATGTCATTAGTTATCTCCTCATACTAACTATGATGATGAGATTTTGTGCTCGTGCGATATTTCTTTTATCTATCCACACAACAAATTTTGACTTAGAATTTTCTTTCTTTTTTTTCAGTTTTTATTCCATGGTCTGAAGAATTAAGAAAATAATGACAGAGACATGTTTAATAAGCTTTCAATATTTAATTGCAATTTTTGCTCAGAGAGCACAATCATTAATGAAATGGATTGGAATTTGAGACACGAGTTTCAGCTGGGAAAAGATTATGCTTAGACATCTCTATTTATGAATGCTGCTGGTTACTATGGTAGTGAAAGAAATCTAAAAAATGTGGTCAAAATTGGCCTTTCTCATGCAATCTGATCGAATATTTATTAGTAATCTAGCAGCAATTTTCTTCTAATCTTACTATGTTTATGAAATTTAATGTAAGTTTTAGTAATCAATAGATATCAGATGATAATGCTTAATAAGTCATTATCCTATGCTATCCTATCCAGACTAGTTTCTAGCTAGTTTATAAACAAAGATCATGAGGTGTTTTAGTAGGCATGTGATGTTTTATTGACTTATCAATCTGGTCAGGTTGTTGTGTCTGGAAGATTACTCATTAAAGCAGTAGAAATTATAATATCAGTAATGATGATTAAGCAGTAGGCAGTGTAGTATTAAAAGTAAGTATTATAAATCTTTTTTTTTTTTTTTTTAATGTAGATACATGATATGTCTTAACTTTATTTGATGTAAACTCTACAAGATCTGAATGTAGGACAGCAATAAATTTTAAGATCATGCTCTCATCTTGCACAAGAAGTTTTAGTAGAATAGGTAAATGGGTACAAGGTTTTTTTGGAAGGACAGATCATTTAGTAAAAGGAAAATACATAGTGTTAAATTTTTAAAGACTAATAATGTTAAAACATGGCACTAGGGCTCATTTTACCAGTGCCTATGCTTCTCAACATTAGATTCAAACATAGAAAGTTTATTTTTTGCTAAATATTTTTATTACAGCAATATGATTAAAAGAGTGAATTTTTTTCCTCTCAACACTTCAATGTACATGTTCATACAAATAGTACACTTTGACCCAAAGTTGTTGGATATACATATAAATTGAAATGATGTACTATTATTGAATTTTTGCTCAACATATGGATTGATTATCATATATGCTTTGTTTTAAAAAGTCATTATAAAGAAACATGGATGCATCCAAGCTCAAAACATTTAATAGATTATATTATAATTAGTATGCAGACTACATCAAAAGTATATATTATGCAAGTACTTAAAGTGCAGATTGCTGGATGGATCATAGTTTAGTATTGTTGCATTAAAAATTATCATATTCCAATCATATTCGCACCATAAAATGGATATTTAGGAGTAGCTATTTCATGCTCAATTTTAACAGCTATTAAACACTAAAATTTCTAATTTGGCATATTAAAATTGCCATGTTACTATGGCACAGAATTTTCTTAAGCAGTGTATTAGATTCTGGAATTCATGAAAAAGAAATGTCTTTTCTACCTATGATATTATTATTAGTGACATGATTTGTGGCATTTTTTTCTTGGCAGAGTATTAAACATGGAGGTTTATAATAAATAGAGATTTAAAGACAGAAGTTCAACATTTGACAAGAAGAGTTAAAAATGATAGATGGCTTAACATTATAAAGGATATAGACATTCATAGATTGTAATCATTTTTGCACTGAAAAGCAACATATGAATCTGAGAAACAGTATCATAAATATATTATATTCAGCAATGGCACTCTTATATGGTAATGGTATTTCAAACTGATGGAAAAAATATTTTGATCATTATTTAAATAATGATAACAAGAATTGAGATACAACCTTTAATGATATATTCATGTTATCTGCTCATTTAGATTGGCATAAAGATACCCTGCTTAGTGAAGTCAAAACCTTTTTATAATCTTAAAAATGGAAAGTTGGTCTTGATGAACCTGAAGGGAGTTTTAAAATATGGTGGTGATACATTAGCTTTAAAATATTTGAATTTTTTAGGAATATATGAATTGATAAAATTGTATTGCTTTATCATAAAGATATCTCCTTTGTTCCAATTTTTTAAAATAAAAGAAGTAACAACATTGCATGGAATATTGTTATTGTCCACTACAACAAAACTACTTCCAAAAGTTTTGTTTAATAAGTTACTTCCTGTTTTTGATGAATGGTTACCAGAGAGACTCTCAATATTGTTTTAGAGAATCAAGAAGCACAAATAGGTATGATTTTGTTACTAGATAAATGCAAAAATAGTGTCAGAAGTATATTGCTTTGCCCAAGGCATTAGACTCACTTAATTGAGAAGTTCTGTGGCATTGCTTGGGATTAGATGGTTATCCATCAAAAATTGAATCAATTAAAACAAAAACTTCATCTTAAATTCTGGATGTAAGGGTTGCTGATGATTATGCCATTTTTGCCAATAACAAACGATAATCTACAAAATAAACTTAATATTTTGAATACAACATATAAGTGTGGTTTAGTAATTGATGCTGAAAAAAATCAAGTTCTTTATCATCAGTGATAGAAGAAAAGTCTTAATACACTTTTAGCTTGTATGTTTATCAACTTGAGAATGGAAACCAACATAAATATTTGTTAATTTTTATGTAAAAAGATGGAATTTTCATGTTGAGGTGTAGTGCAGACTAATGTGATGCCACTATTTATCAAGTTAAAGGATAGGATTTCATCACAGGAAATAACTATTACAACTAAATTCGCTGTATATAGAACTGTTATTTCATCTAATTTATTATATGGAAGTGAGATTTGAACAACCTTTTGATATATCATAAAGACATTAGAAAAATTTCATTTAAAGATCTTCATAAATTTAAAAAAGTATGTTTTTCACAGTTCTGGATGACAGTCCATTGTTGTAAAATCACTTCTATTGGATTGGACATGTGAAGTGAATGAAGAATGCAATATTTAAAAAAAAAAAAAAAAAGTTTTTTGAACATGGTTTTTGTGGGAGAAGTAGACCCTGTTTATTTTGTAAAAGATTTTCTCAAAAATATTTTAAAGAAATGCAAAGTTGATTGTTTTCATTGGGAAGATGTGGCAGAGAATAATAAATATTGGACAACTACAATTAGGCACAGTGTTGAAATATTTAAAGCAAAAGTTTCCTGCAGAAGTTAAAAATAATATCACATATGTAACAAAAAAAAAAAGAAGATAACAAACCAGTTTGTTCTATACTTGGATTTATTTGTGATTAACAGATTCTGATTATAATATTGATATATTAGTTTTTTTTTATTTATGAAATTGGAACAATACTTGATTGAAACTGTCTGCTGATGATGGCGACATTATTCTTTATTATCAATGATCTCTCATTTATAGTAGATCGTCCCCCCCCCCCCCACCAAGCTTTTACAAAAAATTTAAATGTTATCTTAAAATTTTTTATTATTTTTAATTTACTAGTTCTTAAAAATAAACTTGAGATTGCTTGGAAATTAGCTTTAATTGAAAGTCTCCCTTCTAAATAATCTACATGTTAAATGTTTGTTTTCATATTAATTTTGAGCTTCTAACTTTTTTCTTCATAATATTTTAGCTGCATATTTAAAATAAATGTTTCATATTTATTTTATTTTGTATTGCATTCATAATTAGAAGTAAGAATTAATATATTAGCATTATTGACTGACTTAAAGTTTATCACCAATATTTAAATAATATGCAAACTTAATGTATATATAGATTTGTATGCATATAAATATATAAAACATTATTTACTCTTGTAAAGATAATTAACTTTGGATATCTTTTAAGAATTTTATTTTATCATTCTATACGTTTTTTTTCTTTTAATTCTAAAGATAGGGAACTACCAGTTTCCTATAAAATTTTCATTTCTACTCATTATTATTTCATTGCAGTATAAAGGTTTTTCCAAATTTAATCCAGCTTCAGCCAGTTCACAACTTATTGAACTCTGCTTATCATTCCTGCAAATATTCCAATGTTATCAATTCTCTTTACACACAGTCTCTTTCTAGATCTTTTTCAATGTCTTAGGGTGCAGTTTAAAACTTCCATTGCTCACCTATTCTTATCTTCTCTAGTGATATATCTAACCCTTTTTTATTTCAACCTCTAAATTTTTTTTAATGTCAGTGATATCTATGTTTTCACCCATGTGCTTCATTTTCAATTTGCCTTTGCTATTTTCAACAATCTGTCAATATTTTGTTGTGTCATCCAAAATTTCTTTTTCGTTCCTTTTCAAACATTTAGATATATTTCTTTTTATTGTTCAATTATTTCTAACAAATACTTTCAAATTTTCTTTTGTGATTAATTTCATCCTTTTCCTTTTGTATTTATAAACTGACCAAGGTATTTGTTATTATTAATTAGTTTATTAAATCATTTTTTGAAAGCTACAGCACACGACCTTAGTCCTTTTGAGCATTTATTTTTAGTCTTACTTTCATCTAATAGATATTGTAATACTTGTTGAATCTATAAAGAACTTATATTTATTTATATTTTTTTAGTTTCTCATTTAATTCACAAAGCATTTCCTGTGAAACTGTAAAAAGATTTAGGAGTGGAATCACCCTGCCATATATGCTTATTATTATTAATCTTTTTTGATGCTATCATGTAGTGTAAACATTGCGTTCATATTTTAATAAATATTCTTCAGAATTAAATAATATTATGAATGTATATCTTGATGATTCAAAGCTTTAATCACTATCAAAATGATTTTGATAAATCTACACATCCAAAGTATAGTTGCAACTTATATTCATTGGTTCTTTCTATAACTTCATTTAATACTTGAATGTGGTCTGCGCTCTTATATTTTTTACGTCTAGGTTTTTTTTTTTTTGATTGTTCTTCATATGTAATTATAATGATCTTAATACAGATCAGGTATAGAACTAACAGAAGATTGGTAAATCTGTTTGTATTTTTTTTTTTTTCAGCTTTTTTAAATATCAACCATTGTTACAATCATATAGTATATCTTTATTATTTAAATATGTGGTATATAGTTTTGTCAGCAATTTTTTTTATTTCTTCATCTGCTTGTTTTAAAGTATCTATAATAATTCCATTATATTTTTGAACTTTTCCATTCTTCATAGATTTAATTGCATATATTATTTACAATACTCATCATTTCAAAAGGTGTTCTTATTATTGTAGGAGTTACTTTATTTTTTTTACTCTCTATTATTATATATCCCTTGACATAACAAACAATTCCATATATTTCATGATGCTATTTATTTTGTTTTCAATTATGCTATCTTTTTTATTGCTGAAGTAATTTTTCTTCCACTATTAAGATGAATTTTTTTTTTTTTAGGGTTTTTATATATCCTTTATTGAAAATTATTCATAGTTATGTATTTTATTATATCATCATTAATTTTTTTTTGTACATTTTTAATGGATCATTACACACACACCCCATATATTGTCTTGTCTTTGAAAGTTTTCTGAATTGCAGGGTTTTTTAAACCAGTTTTATCTATGCTGCTATTATTAGGTAGTGTTCTGTTCTGTTGTGTTGGCTGCTTGACAGCGCTATTTCTAGCTAAATTGCTAGAAATATGCCGTTTCCATGGCCGCAGCCAAGCAGATAGCCTTCTTTCTACAATAAAACAAAGAAAGAGTCTGTTTACTCGACTGCCAGATACCGCGGCGGCTTTTTTTCTATGCTAAAAGCACAGAAAAATACCTTCATTGGCTGCTGTAGTTGCTTGTGTTACGCACTTTATCATTATGCTGGGTTGTCTATTTTCGCTACAATATCATGTGAGAGGGTGTGTTGACTGCATCGTGTTTAAATAATTGAACTTTTCAGGTCCAACTTTTTTTTTTTCATGTGAACTGACCTACTGGTACCTTCTAACAGTTTTAACACTGTCGTCACTGTTCCATCAGGACTGTGTAACCATCACAAATTGGAATCTAGGGTGCGACACAGCACTCTATCGAAGATCCGGAGGAAAGTAGCGTATCCACAGACATTGTCCGAGACAAGTAAGATGGCTGCTTTGAACTCTGAAAATTGGCAATTGTCAGACACCGGAGTCGACTTTCATTTTAATAGTTTGTTATAATTATTAACTTTAGTGGGTAAATTGCAATCTAATTTACTTTATTACCCCAAAACGCAGTGTCTGATTAATTACTATCCAAAAAAGGGTAAAATTTACTTTTATTTTTTATTACAAAAAGTGTACCGTAACTTTTCTGATCCACACACACAGCCACACCCAAAGAAGCCCGTCTCTCTGAATAATTCTCTGCTATATTTACTATTATTTGTTATTAAAAAAGTAACATAACTCTTTATGGATATCCACACACACATACAAAAAAAATGCCACTCTCTGATTAGTTACTGTCCCAAAAAGGTCAAAGTCAGCTTTTATTGTAAAATTTTGTTTGAATTTGTTAAATTTTGTTGAAAAGTTGTAATATAATTGACTTTGATTTCAAAACACAGTGTCTGATTAATTAAAGTCTTAAAAAGACTAAAATTTACTCTTATTTTTTAGTTAAAAAGGAACGTAACTTTTTATATCCACACACACACAAAAAAGCCATTCTCTGATTAATTACTGTCCAAAAAAAGTCAGCTTACATTTTTGTATTTTGTTTGAATTTTTTAATTTTATGAAAATCGTAATATAATTTACTTTTATTTCCTATTCCAAAAATAAAGTCAATAGTTCTATAGAATCGCTGGCCTGGGAACGTTATATTATCTGTGTTTTTGCTTAGCATCAATGCCATCAAGCAGCTGACACGGTAGAACAGAACACTACTTTACTATTTGTCTTACGATTTCATTTAACTTTGGATCATGTTTGAAATCTGCTAAAATTGTAAAACAATTTAAAATTTATATCAATCTTAATAATTGTTTGTTTTAAAAGATTTTATAGTTTTGCATTAGCACAATATCTCACTAATCATTGATTCTATTAACTGTACATATATTCTATTTGTCAAAATATCTGATTCTGCCACATTTTCATTTGGATGCTTCCATGTTTATTTCCACTTAATTATTTTTCTTAGAAAAAAATAGAAGGAATTCATAATATATTTGTTTTTCTTTGAAAATAACATAATTCTGTGGTCTCTTATTTCTTTGTCCATATCCAAATTTATCCACTGCAATTTCAATTGATTTTCAATTTTAGCATTAAAGTCTCTTGTGACAATTTAAAAATATTATTTCTGTCTGATATCACTTATTCTATATATCTATATAAAAGTCCTTTATCACAGTGTGAGCTTTTGATGAATTTGAATCTTCCATTAAGCTGAATAATTAATCTTTCTGCTCTCTCAGATATATTATCAATCTTAGTATTGTTCTTCCATCTTTGCTTATGATAAATTCCATTTCACTTATATTTCCAATATTTATGTCTCTTTTGTAATATACATGCTGTCCGCTTTTCAAATCATTTGTTTTTCTTTTAACTTCATAAAGTTTAGCAATATCTCGATTAATATTGGTTAGTTTCTTTTAATTCATGCAATGTACGCAGTTAAAGTAAAGACAAACATCAAATGGCAGCTTAGATTTGTAATCAAGGAATTCTTAAAATTTTTGCATTTAGATAACAACTGCTACTTTAGCTAATAGTTTTCAGTATTTTGGAAATAAGAAACATAATTTAATTTTTTAAAATCTTGGTTACAAATATATATAAAAGATAATTAATACTCAAACACACTTCAAGGAAACACTGATCAATGTTTTTGTTAAAAGATATAGTGGTATTATTTTGATTTTAAATTCAGAAGTGAAAAACAGTAAACTCCATGTTAATTGAATCATATTGATAAATGGATTATCATGTTAATGTTTTCACAGTTATAACAATTGTATCAGCTAAAATATCTGGAGTGAATGATAGAAAATTTATCTTGCTCTTTTTTAAAAAAAAATCTCGAAGGGGAATCAAAGAGGTTTTTTGCAAAATTATTCTTGTGCTTTCTCTCTCTCTATATATATATGGAGACTATATTTATTTCAATCTACCATTAGACTTTTTTTTTTTCCTAATAATTTTCAAAATTTGCAATTGTAATGGATAGTGTTATATATCCAAATTTCAAAATAGAAAAATTTCCTGCTACTTTTGATTTTGGGAAAAATTTGGAATCAAAAAAATTTAACTGTAGTATTACTAATGATAAGTAAGCCATTGAAATTTTGTTCAATTAACTCTCCAAATCAGGCATTGATATAGCCATCTTAAGCCTCAGAAAAAAAAAATTGAAAATTCTTAATGATGATGGCCAGTATAATTGCAATTTGACAATGGAGACTGATAAATGTTTTGATGATTGGTTTAATGTCTTCACTTAGCTACTGATATTCTAAATTTTTATTCCATGTTGGATCAATATTCTGACAAATTTTACTTTTTGGCAATTTTGAGTATGATTTAAAAGTATTGTATTTTTTTCCTTTGTTAAGCATTCAGTCTCATTAGATAATTTGTTTAGAGGCTTGGATTTGAGAAAGCTCTTTCAATTATTCATATAATTTTAATTTTTTTGTTTACCAGTTGCTGAGTCCACAATTTTTGTGATAATCAAACTATTTTGTTTGCCTTTTCTGTAGTTGTTGTTTGTTTGTTTCACTTTTTTGTTGTTGTTGTTGTTGTTCATTTATTTATATATAATTTTATTCATGCAAGTTTATTAAATTTTAAGTGATTTTAAATGGTTTAACTGGAAACTGTTTGTGCAAGATAAATTTTGTAATGGAATTTTAATATACTTCTGTCAAATGAATTTTCATCATATTTTATACATGTTAGAAATCTATGACAGTGACATATTTTAGAATTGTTAAGTGGTGTATATAAACTAAGGATGTTGGCAGATCAAATTTCAAACAGTATCGTAAATTTTTAATGATATGCATGAGAGGGCGGCATACTTTTTAAACATTTATTTTTAAAAAAGGTTATTAATTAGAAATAAAATATTTTAATTGATTGTAAAAGTTGCTTCTTTTAAAATGAATGAATTTTTATATTTTCTTGATTCAAAGTTTCTTTTTTTTTACAACTTTTTTTTCATTTACAAAATAATATTGGAATGAGCGAATGTTAATGGACTAATAATAATTACAAAAAATATCCAAATACTAAAAAATTAAAATATATAAAAAGTATAATAAATAAACACTTGCTAGGCACAAAAATGAAAAAAATAATTGTTTTTTTTTTTCCAACTATAATTGGGGTTTTTATATTTAACTTGAAAGGAAAGTATGGCATATTCAAAAATTAATGAACTTAATATTTAGTTTTTACAACAAGTGATTGAATTAATTAATTTCTGGATACCCATACTTGGACGAAACCATTATTTTTTGACTTTTTAGTGCATATTTGATATATATATTTAAGTAATATCAACAAATACATTTTACTTATAAATGAATAGGCATGTAATTTGCATTTTTTCGATTTTTATTTGAATAATAGTTATTCATTTACAAAATATTTATTAAAAAAATGTCTTTAAAGAATTTTGTGTCAAAGATTTTGATTATTTAATTTTAGTTTAACATCTTGTTTGAAAAGGTGGGGAGGGGGCAATAATGAAGTGAATTTTAAATTAAGGCAGTTTTATAAAGTGTGTAATGTGTTTTGAGAAATTACATTGTAAAAATAACTGTGCTTGTAGATATTACATAGTTATAGTCTAAAAAAAAATTAAAATATTAATGTTATATATTAGGCTGCAGAAAGGATTTTGCTATTAACTGAAATGAAATCTTCTGTTTCCTCTTTGAGATCTTAAAGGAACTGAGTAGGGCAAATTCCTACTCTCTACTTGAGATATTCTTGTCATTATAGGTATTATTACTTTAAGGTTTATTAATATAGTAATGGAGCATAGATGGGCGTTCACCAAAATGCATCATTTATTTCGGAGTTTAAAATCAAGAAACATCAGTCTTTTGTATCAGTTTCTGATAATTCTTAATTGAAATATTATTTGAGTTTTTTTGAAAGCAGAATGAATATGTGTGAATAAACTTATATATGTATATAGATATTTGCAACCATGATAAAGTAAATTCGTAGCATTGTTCCTAGGAGACCATAAAGTCACCAACTAAAATAATAGTTGATGGCCGAAAAGAGAAGATGCTAATAAGTCGCCTAATTATGGACCCAAACTGCCATTTGATAACAAGCTTTTAGTTAGCAACTTATAATTGCAGATCACTTTCAAGTGAAGAATGTGGGCATGAATTAGAACTAATCATTATTATATATGACACTTTGAGAAGTTAAAAGAAAAAGTAAAGAGACAAATAATTTAAAAAGTGGTCATGTACTTTACTACAAAAACACAAATATTGGAAGCACAAATTGAGAGGGAGTTATTACAAATAAAAAGTAGAACAACATTGGAGAGAATGATTGATTTATGACATAAGTGGCAAAATTATTTGTTCAAATTAATGGAAGATAGCAAATGCACAATTCAGATTTATGTTTCAACAAGTTTTCATTTTAATGAAGTAGAGAATTTTTATATGAATATACAAAATGGTTTTGATTAGACTAAACACTATTTTACAATTGTTATGGGAGACTTTAATGCTAGAATTGGTAAACAATTAAAAGATGGAAGTTCTGAGAGTAAATTGGTTATGGTGATAGAATTGAGAGGAGACTTAGACTTGTGAATTTTCAGAAAAAGGAAAACTATAATTTATAGTACAAATTATTTCTTTGAAAAAAAAATGCTTAATGGAAATTGGACATGGAAGCATCCAAATGAAAGTATAGTAGAATCTGATTATATTTTGACTGACAAAAATATATATATTTCAACATTGTAATATTTTTAATAGATTCAACACAAGAAGTGGTCATTGATTAGTGAAGTATAAGATACATGTTAATTTAAAAGTAGTGATATGAAATCATTAAGGAAAACAATATTAACAGTTACTATTCCTAATCATCAGAATCATTCTAATGAATTTAAATTAAAAGTTGCAAATCATTTTAAAATATTAACAGATTTTAAAAAAATGTTCAGACTTCACTGAAATGAATAAGAAGAATAAGATTGGTACAAGAAGCAATTTACAAATTAATTTTCTATTGAAGAAAAATTTTAAAAATGAGCTATTAAGAAGAATTGAATATCTAGAATTGTGCAAAAATGATATGAAAAAGAATTAATAATAATGCAAAAAAAAAAAAAAAAAAATACAATTGTGAATTGGCAAAGAAAGCTATAGAAGAGAATAAAAGTCTCAAAAATGTAGAACAACTCCTTGATTTGAAAAGAAAATTATTTCTGAAGTAAGAAGAAAAAATGAAACTATTTTTAAAAAGCTGATATCATGGTATGTTTGGAAAATTTTTATAAAGAATTATATAATAATGCAGAACAAAGTATTTCCTACATTTATTACATCTGAATTATTCAGCATTTTAAATGAAGATATAAAATGTCCAATTAAATTTATAAAGAAGGAAAAAGCTCCAGGAAATGATGAATTGTAATTGATATCTTAAAAAAATCAGATGAAAAAAATAGAAAAATTATTGGCAAAATTATATAGCAAAAATCAGAATGATTGGAAGAATGCAGTAGTAACATTTGATATTTAAGAAAGGTAATGAAAAAGATATTAGAAATTACAGATTTGTCTATCTTTTATCAGTTTTAAATAAGACAGCAAACTTTTGCATTTTAATCAACCAGAAGAATAAATTGGATTTCAAAATTGTTTTAGCAGATTTAGGGCAGTTGTAGAAAGGAACAATGAATACTAGTTGCAGTTATGCTTTGGATTTGTAGATTATGGTGATGCATTTGATTCTATGAACATTTTTACAGTGATTTAAACATTGTATCATGAAAATGTAGATCCAGGATATTGTCATATTCTGATGAATATTTGTAATGATCAGAATACACGGTGATATTAAGAAGATTAACATTGAGAAACATGTAGGACAGGATGTTTTTTTAACAATTTTACAAGAAATATTTTGTCAATTAAAATGGGAAGCTAAGGGAAGAAAAGTAAATGGAAATTATTTAAGTCATCTAGATTTTGGTGATGACGTGGATATTTTTGCAAATAATGCTCCGGAAATGTGCAAGAGTTATCAGGTGAAAGTAAGAAAGTAGAACTAAGGATAAATATTAAAAAAGGTTAAAGTAATATTCAGTGGAATTTCTCAAAAAATAAAAAGATTGTTAATGATGAATTAGAATAAGTTATTAACTATAAATATCTTGGTCAGATTATTATTGAAGATTGAAACATAACAGATAAAATTTAACATAGAAATAAACTTGGATGAATTGCTTTTGATATAAATAATTAATATTAAAACGGAAAAATGTGTCTATGTGTTCAAAAAATATTTTTAATAAATGTGTTTTTCAGTTTTTATTTTTGAATCTAAGACTTGGACACCTAACAGAAGCACTGTTCAGAGACTTCAGATCATTCAATGAAGTATGGAGTGATATATGCTAGGAGTAACAAGATGAGATCCAGTCTAAAATACATGAATGAGAAAACAAACAAATATTACTGATATTTTTGAAAGAATTATGAAACCGAAATAGGACTAAACTAGAACTTTCTGGTTGAAGAGATTATAAGAGATGGATAGTCGATGTCTTAAACAGAATTCTAAGAGATTGAAAAATATTTATAATCAGACTATATGTAAGATGAATGGATGAAATAAGGAAATTTGTAGTTTTGTTATGTAGAAGAGAAACTGAATCTGAATTACACTTTGAGAGACCGTCATCATATAGTGAAATTGAAAATGGGTGAAAATGATGACAATATGTAAAACACAAATTATATGTGACAAAACAATGCATGGGATTTTTTTTGAGATAATTAGTAATTAATGTGATGAATGTATTGTGGAATTAATATTAGTTTTGTTGTATCTATGTCTGTCAGTTTTCTTTCTAATCAATGTAGTTACTCATTCTTTTATTGATATATACATACATGGATCAAGATTAAGCTATATAGAGATATAACTTTATGTTAAAAATACTTTTTAATAAAATATAAACCAAAAGTATAAACTATTTAAATAGATATTTTAGAGTTTATGTACATCATATTAGCAGTATTTAAAGAAAATCGAACAAAATATCATTTATGACTTACTTGATATTGGACAAATGTGACTGAATTAAATAAAATTATGAATGGGTTTACAAATATAATTATATAGATGCAATCCTGCTATCTGAATTGTAATGTAATTTTAAAAAGATTCTAGCTTGTAGTTTTAGCAAAGTAATTAAATTGTCAAGAAGTTATAGTATGAACAATAATAAATATAGATGATGATGTAATGATGATCTCAGGAGGAACACAGGAAGGCAATAGAGTAGAAAGGTGATCTGTAACATAAAAAGCAAATAGAGTAGAAAGATAGGCTGTAAGAATATAGAACAACCTCAGGCACAGTATATGTGTTGAAAGAAATTGCATATAAACATATATTTGTACAAATATATATATAAAAATATGTTTTTATTTATTTAGATGATGCCTCCCGGTGTGCCTATGCCTTTGCCAGATGCACGAGGACCTCCACCTAAAATGATGAATCGTAAAATGTACCACCCTAGTCAAATAATGCATAAGCAACTCAGGACTGTAAGTTAATGTAAAAAATATATTATCTTTTATTTAAAGTTTAAGATATAGATTAAAAAAAAATTTTTTTTTCTTTAAAATTTCACAATTTCCTGTGATACTCCATTAATATTTATAAATATTTACATGATATAATGCGCTGTTGTTTTTTATTTAACTAGTATGGAAAGCTAATATTTCAAAAATATTGTATAATGATCATTTTCTGAAAAATAAACAGTGAGAGACTAAGAACCCATCACCAAAGTCTCTACTTTTAGGGTAAACCTCATTTTCAGCTGGTTCACTCTTTCAGCATTATCATTTACTATTAAGTAACAAAACTATTTATGATTACATACAATTTAATTTCCACATTCAAAATAGATTTAGAATGTATTTTTATATAAGCTACATTTCTTTTTACAACTTAATTCAAAATTGTTACATCTTATTAAATGTCAATGAGGAGATTCATTTTACTTTATTTTTTATTATATATGATCATATTAATTATTTATGGTATTGTGTTAATGAAACAATTTGCATAACTTCAAGCATATTTTGCTAAGAAAATTAATACTACTATTAATAATTAAAATTATAAAATAAATATTTTTTAAAATCATTTCTTTTGTGTTTAATTACAATGTTTTAATTTTTATAGATAAGTTATAAAATAAAATTTACATTTTTTTACTTTTTTGTAACAGTTTTATATTCATCATAAAAATTATTAAAATAGTATATAATAGCATCTGTAATTCATGATTACATAAGTAAAAGTAATAAATTCTAGTTGCTCAGTTACAAGTCTAATTAGTTTTTATAAATTATTGCATTAATAATATAGATATCATAAAAGCCCCCCCCCAAAAAAAAAAAATCAATTTAATAATAATAGATAGCGCTAATGATAAGTTTCAGCTATTTAGTTTACAAGTCTAATTATTTTTATGAATTATTATATAAATATATTGTTTTTCAGAATTAGCGATGTAAATTTATGACAGGCCTATTAAATAACAAATGTTTTTTCCCAACTATAATTGTGTCTTTTAAAAACATATGATTATGTCAGTTTGATGCCTAAATTTAATACTGGCAACATGGCTACCTTTTGTGAAGAAAGCATATGAAAAAATACTATCATACTAATATTGCCAAATTTTCAGAAGATACAAATAATAATAACATATCAGAGGTCAATTGGGATGCCAATATCAAGCAAAATACAAATACGAGATTTCATAGGATCATAAAAGCATTGCATATCTAGATCTTTTCATGGACAAAGCTTGAGAAACTAATGAAATCCCTCTAAAATATGGATTGACGAAAACTGCAGAATATTTCAAATAAATTTAATTCAGTTTTACCTAGGGAATTATTTAACTCCTTAAACTACTTTTTTATGATAGGTCTCTTATTTTACTTGTCACTGATACTGCATATTTATTACATATATTTTTGAGAGAAATATTATATGAAGCCTTCAGTACAAACAATATATGGAATTGCATTCTTTGAATACTTGATGACCAAAATTACTGACACCTTATATTAGAATTTTATGTTACAATGCAAAATAAAAAAAAACAAAAAATAATCGAAGTAATTACCAGAGTAATTTAATAATGCCTACTTAAATGACATGATAAATGATTTTAAAAAGCTAATACAGACTCTGGTTTAACCAATATACCTTGGAAGATATACTAATCATTTGGAAATAGCTATGAATTTAAAATAAGGTTACATCCTCAAAATTTACAACACAAATTACAGAAGCAACATTGTTAATATTTATTAGCAGAATTAAGTCTTAATATTTTTAGTATGGTTTCCACAGACATTTAGCAGTAAAACTATCACCAAAGCTCGATGCAATTGCTGTAACGTGATCATCACGCCCACACATCAATGCCCAACAGTTGAATCTCTGACTAAAGTTGTCATTACTTTTACAGAAAGGCAAAACAATATAGAAATAAATAAAATACAATCTGACAAGGAACACAATAGTCATCACGAGAAAAAAGTGTAAGGATTACATTTCAAGTAATTTAATAATGTTGACTGTAATAAATAAAACATCAACAGAGATCAATGTGACACTTTCAGCAAAAAGAAAGTCTGGTCAGCCACCAAGAAAAGAAACATTGAAAGAAAAAGTAAAGTGCACCACAAGACACCATTGTGATGTGGGACAATGATGGATTCACATCTCAAATTGATAATAATTGCAATATAACTTTATGATAACTTGAATACTGATGAAATTAATACTGGAGTACTGAAAACCCCCCGTGTGCTACATATAGACTAACTGTCAGCAAATGTAAAATATAGAATGAGCCTCCCTTTACATTTAGCTTTGATCATATATAAGCATAATTAATAAAAGAGAAATCCTGAATTTTATGTTTAACACCTATCTATTAAATCAATCTTCAATTAATAGATGTAAATATAACTTTTCTACATTTTAGATTTGCTGATGGTTAGTTTATATATGGCTCACTGAGGTTTTTCATTATTCCATTTAATTTCATTTACTATTTGAGCCATTAAAAAGTTATATTTACAACTATTAATTGAGGATCGATTTAATATTTAGAGTGTGTTAAATATGAGGCTCAGCCTTTCCCTCGGATTAATTACAGTGAATTTTAAAATAACTTATAGTTGTCTTGAAATTATATTAGTATATATAAATCACACTCTGCGTATAAGTACATAAATGGATATTATGCTTTTATACGATCAAAACTAAAGTATAGGTGAGTTCATTCTCTATTTTGTGTTTTCTAATGGTTGGTTTACATATAGTTTACTGGGATTTTTTGGTAGTTCCTTAATATTTTAATCTATATTAGAGCTATTCAAAAGTTATATTTACTTCTATTAATTGAAGATCAATTTAATATTTAGAGGGTGTTAAATATGAAGTTCAGCCATTCCCTCTGGTTAGTTATAGTGATTTCAGGCTTTGTTATAGTTGTCATGAAATTAAGTTAGTATATGAAAATCATGCTTTGCATATAAGTATGTCAGTAAATGTTATGCTTATATACGATCAAAGCTAAATTGTAAGTAGGCTCATTCAACATTTTATGTTTGCTGACAGTTTATATATAACTCACTGGGAGTTTTCAGTACTTTTGTATTAATTTCATGATAATAATTATATAGTTCTGATACTGTTACTTGTTAGCATTGTTCTAATACATTAACTTGCAATGATATATTGGCAACACAAGTAGGTAAATTAATATATCATGAAGTCTATTATAAAAATAAATTTGAGAATATAGGTTAAGTAAATACATACTATCCATTCAATTGTTAAAACTTTTCCAAAGGCTTAGCAGGAAATAAGTACAACAGTTATACTCTATGCTTTTGTGGGGCACAAGATGATGTAATATTTTTGTCTTTGTGTTTGTTTGAAAAACATTATGTAAGATATGGAAGGTTTACTTGAAGTATTTTTTTAACTTTGAGAGAAGAGCATCAAGATCCCTAACAAGTGCTTTAGGGGTCTTATTACTTTGAATATAAAATTTGATTATTGATATAATTAATGTTTATAAATGAATCAAGCCTCTAGTGGATTTAAGAGAGTATTTATTTTCTGAAAATAAATATAGATTTCTGAGATGACTGCTTTTAGAGTAGAGGTTTTGAGAAGTAGCTTCACAGTACTATTGACATAGATTGATGGTTGATTAAGGATGTCGATTGCAAGTTTTACATTAAGATAATCAGAGTATGTTTTAGGTGAAAGAGCCTTATGTAAAAGTGAATATGAAGAGTAAAATAACAAATCAACAAGTGTTGAATATATATTTTTTTTTTGTATAGAAGGACATAGAATTACTTAAGAAGGATCTCTGCACTCATGAGTTTCCTATTGTTGTGATGCATATATTTTCAGACAAATTTCTGCATATGATTTACTGAAATTCTGTTGTATATGATTAATAATGTTATGTATTAATGAGGCTTTGTGATATAATGTAATTAGATTAATACTGAAAGCTGTGTGTTAGAAAATAATAGGGCACATAGTTTGGTCTATATACAGAATTTTAAAGGATTGCTGCAGCAGTGTTGGGTTGTTTTATATGAAAGTAATCAAACTTTTTTAAAAAAAATCTGTGCTATTAACAAAGTACTCAGTTTCTTGATATACAATTTTATGAGGTGAAAACTAATCGATCTAATTTTTGTTTATGGGCATCCTGTTACATCAATCTCTGTTTTATCTAAGATCATGGTCTTTTGTGAACAATATACTGTTGATTAAACTAAGTTGATAATATTAATTTATTCTAGAAGATAGACATATATTAGTAATAAATAATAAATATAACAATCATATATAGTAATCAAACTGACATACTTTACTTATATAGAAAGAATTACTAATATTATCTGAAGAGATTTTTTTTCTTTTAGGAGTTCGCTTATTTCTATCCACTTCTGCTAAAAGAAATAGTAGTAGTAGAAATATAGGGATGGATGGGTTTAAATTGGTTTTTAGTTTAATGATTAGAAATATGGGTTAAGATTCTTGACTGAAGTAAAAGATTGTCAATATGATTTTTTTTTTTTTTGATGATAACAGAGGTTTTATTTCAATGAAGACCTTTTTTAAATTTTTGATTAGATGAAATTCTTCTCCACCCTCTGATGATGAGAGAGATGATAAGATAGATGTCCTTTATATCATCCAATTTTGGGTCACTAAAGTTTTTTACACAAAACATATGTTATTAGAAGTTTTATTGCAGCAGACTGCTTCTTTTTATCATAGCCCTGATTATCGATACTGTTGTTAATGAGTGGAGTATCACAAATGTTAGATTGGAATCATTATATATTGAAGAGATAGTTTTTTTTTTTTGAAGACTGGCGAGTCCCGATTTTTCCAAAACCACATTGTTTGCAGAAGTGATTCAAGAAGTTCTCTATGATGTGAACTCAAGCTTTACATTAGAAGCAATATGGGGGTGAATGTGGGGATTTTCATTTAAAGTTTATATCAGTGGTGAGGAATCATTAGAGGGTAATATAAATATATCCAATCTTTTTTTCAGTGTCATATTAAATACAACTGTCTTAATTAAACAAGTGCTGAAACCCTCTTTTCTAACAGGTATCTGATGCTGGAGACTTTGCCATAATTGTTCTTTGTAGTAAATATGGCAGTTTTTAAAATTGACCTGCAAGGGTAATATTTCTATTAATATCTGTGTAATATTATTTTTCATTTAAAAACCAACTTTAGTTTTGAAAATTATTTTTCTGTGCAATGTTATGGAAATCTAAAAATTAAATAGCAATTATTTGGCTGATATAGAACCTTATATAGCATCTTCCAGAGTTTCTTTTCTGTTAAAAGCTATAGAACTTATCTGTAGGAAATTTCATGTTGGTACCAATACAGTAGGTATTATCTTTCTCCCTCATTGTTTCAGCTTCTGTTTTTACTCACTAAATGGAGCTATCTGTGGGAAATTTCATAGTTGATATGTTGGTACCAGTATAGTAGGTATTATCTTTCTCCATCAGGGTATAAATAGTAAAGAAAAAGAAAAAAGGGGTGGTGGTACAGATGTTATATCAAAAAAAAATTTTAAATACGGTTAAATGTCAAGAACATTTGTGGTTTGAAATGAGATTGGGAAGACAAGAATGGATAGTGGATATAAGTTTATATAGCTACTGGAGATAGTCAAACTATAATGGAGTGGAACAGTAGCATATATGAATGTCTAGTTAAGGATATACAGAGTTTTAAAGAAAAGGGGAAGAGAATAATGGTTATAGGGGATATGAATGGATGAAGAAATTGATGATATAGATAATAAGAATGGACAGCTTTTAAAGAAATTTTGTCAGAGAGTGAATTTGAGCATTGGAAATTTATCAAATATTTATGAGGGAGAATACACATGGTCTAGAAATAATATATTCCAGATAATAGATTATGTATTGGTAAAGAAAGAGGGAATGAATAAAGTACAGAAAATTAAATTGTTTGATAATGAATAGAGAGTATGTAATAGTGATCATAACTTTTTTGTAATAGAAATGGTTAGTAATGTGATGGAGAATAGAAATAAAAGTAGAAACAATAGTGAAAGATGTGGATGGAGACTGAATGATAAGAATAAGTTGGAAGAGTATAAAATACAAGTTGAATAAGCCATGAAAGAGTTGGTTGAGTATGAGTATAAGGACTGGTGTGATGAAATAGAAAAAGTGGCAAATAGGGTTTTAGGTGAGAATATTCAGAAGAATAAAAGTGAAAAAGAAAGGCAAAAAAGCATACAGAGAATATAAATGTTCTATTAAGAAGAAAAAGTGAAAAAGATATTAATGCTAAATGGGAAAAGTACTTAGAAAAGAAAAAGTTGGCTAAAATAGATAATTATAAAGAGAGAATGAAATTGAATAGTAAATTGTTGGAGGATATTAATAAAAGTGGTAGAGATGGGAGCAAAAAATTTTGGAATTACATTAAAAAGAGAAATGTAGGAGAGCAAGTGTACCTCTAGAGAAGAATTAGAGAGAATCTTAAATAGGTATATAATGGATATAGAAAAGATGTTAGATGTGAAGGGTCAGAATGATAGAAAACATGAAAGCATATATTAATGGGAATATTAGGTTTACAGAAAATGAACTGAATGAGGCAGGGAAGAAATTGAAATGTGGAAAGGCAAGTAGTTTAGATGGATGGGCAGCAAAGATTGTAATGAATTTAGGGCATAGGGCAAAAGTAAAGTTATTATCATGTTTTAATAAGATGGCACAGAAGAGAGTTTTTTTCAGGTAGTTGGATTAATATACAAGATTATTATTTAAAGGAAAGAATAAGGATCATAAAAAGTTAAACAATTGTAGACCGATAGCGGTAACATCAGTTTTATATAAAGTTTTTTCATATATGGTGGCTGGAAGAGGTGCAAAATGGATGGAAGAAAACAATGTAGTGGGGGAAATACAAGGAGGTTTTAGATCAGATAGGCGTATAGGACATAGTTTATTTGTAGTTACACAACTTATGGATATGAGTAGAAATTCAGGTAGATAGTTATGTATGAGGTTTATAGATATAGAGAAGGCATATGATAGAGTAAATAGAAATAGATTATGGGTAAGTTTAGCAAATTTGGCAATGGATGAAGTTTTAGTGGATATTATTAAGAAATTATATGAAAATAATTAGTATACATATCAATTAGGGGATATAGAATCAGTTAAAGTTAAAAATGGGATGGGACTAAGGCAAGGATGCCCTATGTCACCTATTTTGTTTTTCTTGTATTTGAATGGAGAGAGCAATAGAGAGATTAGGAAGAGGGATAGAGATACTGTTAAAAGGTAGCAAGGGAGTATATACTTTGTCGGGTTTTTTTTTTTTTGTGGATGACGTCTTTTTGTGTGCAGAAAGAAGAGAAGATATGGAAGTTATGCTGATGACATGCAAGGGTGGGTAAAGAGATGGGGGATTAAATTTAGTGAAAAAAAATCAAATATAATGATTGTTAATTCAGGGGAAAGAGAAGATGAAGAATTTTTATTGGAGGATATAAAGTTAAGTGTGGTGAATAGATATAATTATTTGGGAATCATATTAAGTAATTAGAAAAATTGCTTTGGTGAATGAAAGAAAAACTTGATAAATGAAGCAAGGAAAAGAAAGGGATTGATAAAGAAATTAACAGTGTTTTCGTATAATAAATATGATATAGCTAGAATTGTATGGAAGGGAGTTGAAGTTGCAGGGTTAACATATGGCAATGATGCGTTATGTGTTAGTAAAGGTGTATTAGATTATTTAGAAAAAGCACAAAGGGAAATAGGAAGACATGTGTTAGATGCAGATGTGTGGACAGCAAAGGAGGCAATTCAAGGAGAAATGGGATGGTCAAGTTTTTATATGAGAGATGCAAAAAGCAAAATGAAAATGTTTGGTAGATTGCAGTTTATGGATAGTAAAAGAATATCCAAAGTATTTAATTGGGTTACGAGTAAAGGGCAGGCAACAAGATGAGTGAGAAAGATAATGCGATATGCAGAACATTTGGATAAAGAATTTATATCAGTACACTTGTACAAAAGGTGGAATGGTTGTGTTAGGAGTATTGTTGAGGTTATAGTGGTAAGGAATGGGATAGAAGAATAATGCATTAATAAAGAATAGGGAGTTGGAGAGTTAGTATGGAGAGTAAAAAGAGTTTAAATGTATATGGAAGTAAACGGAACATTGGGTGCGAGTTAATTTATGAGAATAGCAAGGAAAGTAGTTATTATTTGAGGCTCAAACGGGATTTTTAGCAACAAGGGACTATACATGCAAATGGGAAAATATGGGTTATTTAGTCTGCAAGTTGTGCTTAGGAAGGCATAGAAAATATTAGGCATCTGTTAATTCAATGTAAATGCCTGAAAGCAGAAATGGAAGATTAAATATGAACAAAGTGATTATACAGAAAGTGGGTTACTAGTTTTTATGCTGGGTTTGTGAAAAGATAAGATGAATTTAGATATGAAGGCCATGGAGTTGACCAAGATTTTGTTGTGGAAATGGGATGGAGCAGATTATGGGAAAACTTAGGGTGGGTAAATGGAAAGGGAAGATTCTCTGGGCATAGTTGCTGTGAGATTCCTGACTTCGTATAAGGAGAAGTCACAGTGCATCACATTGCATCACTATTATGGGAAACTTATAAAGGAGGGTAGGGTTTAAATTGCAGTATTATCAAAAAGAAAAAGAATGGATGACATGAGATATAAATGTAGATGTGGAGAGGGAATGGGTCTGTAAAATTAACGATAAACAAGATGATTACAAATGTAATAGAGAAGAAATAGTCAAAAGAATTTATAAAAGGGTAGTAAGAAAAGAAGAAAATATTAAAATTGGATATTTGAATATGCAAGGTGGTGGGAGACCAGCAAAGTGGCTGGAATTAAACAAAGCACTTAAAATTGAAGAGCTTGAGATATTAGCAGTAGTGGAAATACATCCGAGAGAAAAACAACTTTTAATGGAAGACTTGGTATGGCAGGATGTAAATGGAAAAGAAAAAGAAAAAAGGACTGGTGGTGTAGGAGTTATATAAAAAAAATATTTACTGTTAAGTGTCACATTTGTGGTTTGAGATAAAGTTAGGAAGATAAGAATGGATGATGACGATAGTGTATATGGCTACTGGAGATAATCAAACTAATGGAGTGGAACAGCAGCATATATGAGTGTCTAGTTAAGGATATACAGAGTTTCAAGAAAAAGGGGATAAAATAATGGTTATAGGAAATATGAGTGAGCATATTGTAGAAATTGATGACTTGGTTAACAAAAATGGGCTTTTGAAAATTTTTTGGCAGAGAGTGAATTTGAGCATTGGAAATTTATCAAATATTTACGAGGGACAATACACATGATCTACATATAATTTTTTTCACACAATAGATTATGTATTAGTAGAGAAAGAAGGAATGAACAAAGTATGGAAAGTAGTGTTTTATAATGAAGAGACAGTATGTAATAGTAATTATAATTTCTTTACAATAGAAATGGTTAGTAATGTGATGGAAAATAGTAATAAAAATAGAAAGGATAGTGAAAGACATGGATTGAGAATGAATGATAAAAATAAGTTAGAAGAATATAAAATAAAAGAAGAAATTATGGAAGAGTTTGTTGGGGATGTGGTAAATACGGTTTTAGGTGAGAATATTCAGAAGAATAAAAGTAATAGAAAAGTGAGAATTAGTAAAAGTGTAAAAGGTAGAAAAAAAGCATGCAGAGAATTTAAATATGCTATTAAGAAGAAAGAAAGTGAAAAAGATGTTAATGTTAAATGGGAAAACTATTTAAATAAAAAGTAGTTGACTAAAATAGTTAATTATATAGAGAGAATGAAATTAAATAATAAATTATTGGAGAATATCAACAAGAGTGGAAAAGGTAGAAGTAAAAAAAATTGGAATTATATTAAAAAAAGGAATGTTGGGGACAGTGAAATAATATTACTAGATCATGAGGAAAAAGAATGTAGCTCTAGAAAAGATTTAGAGACAATCTTAAATAAGTATGTAATGGAGATAGAAAAGATGTTAGATGTGAAGGATAGAGTTATAACAAAAATAAAAGTATATAGTAATGGAAATGTTAGGTTTACAGAAAATGAATTGAATGAGCCAGGGAAGAAACTGAAAAATGGAAAAGCAAGAGGTTTAGATGGATGGACAGCAGAGATGGTGATGAATTTAGGAAATAGGACAAAATTAAATCTATTATCATGTTTCAATAAGATGGCACAGAAAAGTGGTGATATCAGTGTTATATAAAACTTTTGCATATGCAAAAGTTTTATATGGTGTGTGGAAGGATGGCAAAACTTTTGCATATGCAAAAGTTTTATATGGTGTGTGGAAGGATGGCAAAATGGATGGAAGAAAATAATATAGTGAGAGAAATGCAAGGATGTTTTCGATCGGATAGGCATACAGGAGATAGTTTATTTGTAGTCCACAACTCATAGATATGAGTAGGAATACAGCTAGACAGTTATATATGGTCTTTATAGATATAGAGCAGGCATATGATAGAGTAAATAGAAATAGATTGTGAATAAGTTTAGTAAATTTGGAAATAAATGGAGGTTTAGTGCATCTTATTAAGAGTTTGTATGAAAATAATTTCTATATGTATCAATTAGGAAATATAGAATCAGAATTAAAAGTGAGTGGTGTGGACCCTATGTTATTTATTCTCTTTTTATATTTGAGAGAAATGGAGAAAGCAATAGACAAACTAGGAAGAGGGTAGAGATACCATTAACAGGTGGCAAGGGAGTGTGTATATTATCAGGTCTTATTTGCTGATGATATGTTCTTGGGCACAGAAAGTACGGAAGATATGAAAGTTATGCTGAAGACATGCGCAAGGCAGTTAAAGAGATGGGAATTACATTTAGTGAAGTAAAATCAAAAGTAATAATGATATGTGCTGTGGAAAGAGAAGAGAATTTTTATTGTGGGATATAAAGTTAAATGTGGAGAATAGGTATAACTATTTGGGAATTACCTAATTAATGAGAGAAATTGCTTGCATGAATGGGAGAAAAAAAATTGGTAAATGAAGCGAAGAAAAGAAAGGGACTGATAACGAAATTAACAGTGTTTTCATATAATAAATATGATGTAGCTAGAATTGTATGGAAGGGAGTGATAGTAGCATTGTTAACTTATGGTAATGATGGATTGTGCTAGTAAGGGGGTGTTAAATTACTTAGAAAAAGTACAAAGAGAAGTAGAAAGACATGCATTAGATGTAGATATGTTGTTGGAAAGGAGACAATTGAAGGAGAAATGGGATAGTCAAGTTTTTATATGAGAAATGCAAAAAGTAAATTGAAAATGTTCGGTACATTGCAATTTATGGATAACAAGAGATAACCAAAATAGTATTTAATTGGGTTAAAAGGTGAGGCAACAAGATAGTATGGTATGCAGAAGATTTGGATAAAGACTTTTATGTCAGTGTATTTATACAAAAGGTGGAATGATTGTATTAGGAGATTAGTTGATTGTTATAGTGGCAAGGAATGAGATAGAATAGGTTGTTGTGTACTTGAGCTCGTGTGGCCGCTTATTGGCGTTATTGCTCGCAAAGGTAATGAAATATAACGTTACCGGGCCGATAATTTTTAGCTTTCTGAACTCCGACAATTTTTCCAAGTATTTTAAAATAATTTATGAACCAACATTATTTTATAAATTCGCGCTGGCAGTGCAGGGAGGGTGTCCGATGGGGAAACAAGCTTTTAGTGCGTAGTGCTGGAATATGCGGGGGGGGGGGGATGATACATGCACTACTCTGAGCAATTATTAATCTCGTAGCTGTTCTCCTGCAAACATGCCTTTTCGCTTGACCTATGTCAAATGGTTATAGGACCTACCCTTTTGCAATTGTTTTCATCTTCCAAGATGTGAAGGTAAATGTGGCGATTGGCTTACAATTATTAGTATGTAATAGTACGTCAGGTAAGTTGTAAGATTGTTACTTCGAATGCACATTAAAACACTTATGGCCAGTTGAATTCCATACCCCCTCACATCATATGGTAGCAATCTGTAAAGTGTGTGCTATTTCCATAGTGACATGAAGCACATCAGCGGGCCATAATATTTTGTGCAACGCCACCTAGGTCTGCTAACGGTTAATATGAGCAGAACTGTTCTATAGGCTGTAAGTTTAACCGCATAAACGGCATATTTCTGTGCTTTTGCAGAGAAATAACGCCATCAAGCTACCACATTAGCCCAAGTACACAACTATCGAAGGGTAGATGCATTAATAAAAAATAGAGATTTGGAGAACTAGTATGGAGAAAAAGATTTTATATGTAGAAATAAACAATATTGGGTGCTAGTTAATTTATATTAATAGCAAATTAAATAGTTTACTGTTTAAGGCTCAAGAGAATCATAAGCAACAAGGGAATATACACAAAAATGAGAAATGTGGATAATTTAGTCTGCAAGTTATGTAAGGAAGGCATGGAGAATATTAGGAATCTATTAACTGAATGTAAATGTTAGAAGCAGAAAGTGTACAAATAATGAAGTTCTGGAAGAATTAATATAAACAAATGAAAATGATTATACAGAAAATGGGTTCTTGGTTTTTTTGCTAGGTTTGTTAAAAAGATATGGGGAATTTAGATATAAAGCCATAGAGTAGACAAAGATAAGAATAATGTTGTGGAAATGGGATGAAATAGTATAGAGAAGAATATGCGGAAAACTTAGGTTGAGAATTAAAAGTGAGGGTAATGTGGCTAATAGGTTTCTCTGGGCATAGTGACTGAGACATTCCTATCTCCGAGAAAGGAGAAGCCATAATGCATCGCATTGCACTATTCTATAAATTCAACATTTTTTTGAAAGTTTGGTTCTCGTGAAAGTATTTTATATTAAAGTATAAATTAATTATAAATTATGTATTTTAAATCTTATTATTAGTTGTAAATTACATATTTACAAAAATTTTGTCTTTCAAATTTTTAAGTTTTTTATTTGTCTTATAAACGGGCAAAAAATAAGGTCAACTGTAAATATTGAATTTTATGTCATACAATACTAAAGGATAAATAAATTGGAAGTTACATATTTGTTTCTTTTTCATAAAAGAAAATATCTTACTTAATCAATGCCTAGTACAATAAAAATGAGCTGAGTTAATGAAAAAAAAAAAGAATTTAAATTGTTAAAATTTTGATTACTGGCAACAAACACAATGAACATCCTGAAGAACGGATAGAAAGAGTTTCTGGTTTGCTGCTGTTTTATTGCCAAGATAATATATGTGATCTAGATGAATCCGAAATAGTTCATTTTCTTCAGAATTTGGCTTCAGTCCATTAATATTCAGTCACTTAGGTGTTTACTCCAGTCAGCAGATTGATGTAATGTCTTTGATAGTTAACAGTTGAATAAGTGTTTTATTTTTTAATTATGAATTGGATACATAAATGTTCAATATTTCAACAAAGCATATTTTATTATTGTACAGGTACAAACATATTTATTTTCAGATTACTTTGTAAAAAGTAAAAAAAAACTATTTCACATTACAGGAAAATATTTTATTTTTCAGTTATAAAATATGCATAAATGTTTAATTTTTGCAGCTTAATAATAAAAAAAAACTATTTTATTTAAATAAAGATAAATGATATAAAAATACAAATATCTATTTTTTACTATTTACATATTTATTTTTAGATTACTTTATAAAAATCTGTTTCAATATTCATGCCTTTAAACATGCATCACTATAAAATATTATTAATTTTTACATTATGCTGTCCACTATCATCCTATCTCCTTTCATTCCATGAATAGTCCTTTCATTAAATTATTTTTCTATCTAAAACACAGTTATTGTTTTACTATTTGAATATGCCATCCATCAGATATGGTAATCTAGCCAAATTTTATGATACATCAGTTTTTTTTTTACAATTTTTTATATTAGTTTGCCTAAAGGAAGAGACGAGATGTTTAAATGTGACTGCTTAAGTATTCACTTATATCCTGAATAAAGCTGATGTTTCAAATTTCGTGCCAGATCTTGTGTAATGATTCCCAATCCTCTAAATCTACTTTCTCCACTACTTTGTTATATAATAATTAATACATAGAAATATTTGATAGCATGAATAGTTTATGACAAACCGGTTCTATACCACAGATGTCACAAATGGTAACTAGTCTGATGAATTATTTATCAATCTATAAGGCAGTAGATAATTTGTATTGGAATTGAGATTTAGCCTGTGATGATCCAATATCATATTATACAAAATAGCAGAAGATAATCTTGATTGGCATTACTTATATCCTTTTTATAATTAATTTTTATATTTTAAAAGTAATTGTTATAATCTTAATTCAGCACTTGATAGAAGCTGGGCTACCAGGTGAAATATTCAGCCATTAATACTCTTAAGCTCTTTCACAATTGAAAAATGACAAAGGCAATATTTTATTATATAATATGGATTTAAAAAAATTCATATTTTAGTAACATATAGCATGTAAAAGTTGGATCTGTGATCACGTGTCTATTTTCTAATTTTGACAATACATAGCATCAAACCATTCAATCTCTCATTGTCAAAAATAATAAAGTTTTTTAATCAATGAATGATTATTAAAAATTAGTTTTGCCTCCACCTTTTTTTGTAGAGAAGATAGCAAAAAAATTCCAATTACAGTCCATTGGTCAGGAAATCATAATCTATAACTGAAAACAATGCCAAAAATAGCAATTCCCTGCTTCTAAATGTTGCCCCATATAAATCTTTTCCACGTAAAAAATTTTGACTTTGAAAGATGGAACGTCATTGTTTATTAATTTTTTTCCTAGATTTGAAAAATTGAAAATAATTTCAAATAAATTACAGATATTTTTTTTTTAAAGAGATAAAACATAAATTTACATGAGAAATAATATCTGTTATGAAAAAAAGTTAGTTGTTTGAAATGTGTATAAAAACAGGAAAAACTCTCTATATACATATTGCCACTCAGTGCAAGCCAGAGTAATCAATGGATGCCAGAAGGCTTGTGCATAAAATCTTTAACTAGTGTCTACTTATCCAATATCCTCGGACTAGTTTCTGGCTTGTGGCCTTCGTATAGAGAGTTTTGCATGTTTTAATAACAGTTAAGAGCAAACATAAAAAATGGTGATCATGTGATGTTTAAAATGTGTTTGTGGTTTTTTTTAAAATTATCACTTTCTATTTTTTTTTTTTTAATGTGGTTGATTAAATTCGATGCCCAAACTGTGTTACTATCATAATTGCATTTGACAAAATCTCTGATCAATGATTTCTCAGTCTTTTGTGTTCTTTTCAAAAATCCTCAATATCTGCTGCTGCAATTTCTATTGAAATTTCATTAGATTGTAATAATTTATTTCTCTCAATAGTAGTCAATATTTTAAACTCTTGGAAAATCATTTCTTTGGGAAAATAAAAACATTTTAATCTATGTGCGTCTGAATGATGCTGAATTGTTTTTAGTAAAAAATTTTTACTATTTGGACTGGAATTAAAAAATGTAGACAGGTGTTATTTATTTTCAAAAAAAGAAGATATAATAACATTTGGTTGCATTTATACCCAATGAATTAAATGAATATCCCCTGGACTGAAAATTGAGCATAACCTTGTTTAATTTTGAATAAAAGTTGAATACCTCTTATTTTTCCAGACATGTTAGTCCTTGTTGAAATCTAGGTTTAGGTTTTCTTATATGAATTTCAAATTCATTTAATCATGATAACTATTTTGTTGCTAATTCTTTGCCTACCTTAACAACAGAAACCAAAAAATTGAACAAATCTATGCGGTTACAATTTATTTTTGAATTTGTAAATTCTTGTATTTACTATAAACATATTATAACAAAATTGAAACATTTTGCTCTATATGTAAATGGTTGATGTAACGGTATTCCACGTGGCCCTCTTATTCTTTGCTGTAATGTATGTGGATTTCATGTTAGGATTAATGGGTGTTATGATTGATCAAACTAGATGCCTTTAATATAAACATCCTAGGTGATCAGAATGGGTCTGTGTTAAAACTATTTTAAGCACTAACACCAGCCATATTTCTTGACCATGATTCCCTATAAAATCGGTTCAAATTGGAGATTCTATTCCCAGTTACTCTAAATATTTTTTTGTATTTATAATTGATCTACTATTGCAACAGAATCTAGGGTGCCACTTCAATAATGAGGAATGTAACCCCCCCCCTCTTTTTTGATATTAAATCCTTTCATTGTCTGTAACTCATTCAGATAAACATGAAAACGTCTACAGGGTCATCATATTTATTGATTCAATGAACATATATTATTGCTTATCTGTAATCCAAAAGAAAAGTATCACAATTACATTTACATTTATGTGTTAATGTCACAGTCTAGAGAATAGATGCTATTCATAGCATTTTCATAATATAATTTTATTGTATTTTTCATATTGAATTTTTTATTTCTTTTAACATTTAAAATATATTGATTATAAATGGAGATAAATTATTTTTCTGATATTTATTTGGAATTGCTTTTCTTGTTTTACTAGTATTCTTTAGCATGTTCAAAGTCTTCTTTTAATAACTTGATCATAGTTAGAAATTAATTTTTAACAAATCTAAAAAATTTGCTGTTATACGGATAATTAGTTTTGTGATTTTCATTATGAAATGGTACATTTTTAATTGCTGAAACTATAAACATATTGAGCAATTTTTAAAGTATTTCTCTGAATTTATTTACTGATTATTAATTTTCATTTCATAATTCAAATTTGATTCTTCACTGCTTGCCAAGCTAGACTTAAACTTTTTTCAGATCTTAACAGATTTTGATTAAAGCAAATAGGAAGAGAAGGTTTATTCTTAAAAAATTTGATATTAATTTTGTCCATTTAAATACTTTAATTTCAGTATTTAATTTATCATTGACGTCTTATTTTCACTTAAACTCTCAGGGCAATATTTCTGATCTTACAATTGAAAAAAAAAACATATCAGTCTCCATATGATATTGGTAAGTGTGATTTTCATTTTCAATTTCTTTTTTATTTTTAGTTTCTTATTGATGATTTTTGTTTTTGTTTAATTGTTAATTTGGTGATTGGATATATGTATCCTGATTCTTATTATGATTGAAATATCTCAACAACTAATGTTTTGTTTTTTCAATATTTTCTTATTTATTTATTTATCTTTAACAATTTTTTTTTTTGAATGGCAGAAGAAAACTTATTTTTCATAGGATGCAACAATAATATGGAATATTAAAAAAGTTCCAATAGTAGATGGGAGTTGTTAAGCAACTATTAAATATTAGCTTTTAACTAGTATTCTTGTAGTTAGTAAATTGAATTTTTTTTGGGTTATATTTAGATATTTGTCCCTCCATAGCGCTCTTTTGTTTTTTTGGCTAAGAACATCTACTTTTCGTATTTTGTTGATTACTTTTTTTATGCATGATTTCATGCCATAGTTATAAGATATGTTTGGAAAGTTTTTTTCAACACATATCCTTTCCCTATTAAAGATTGTCATATATTTAAAGCACCATAGGTTTCTGGCAATTTAAACAGGTAATAAATGTAAATATTAACTAATATTAATGTTAATATTTTGATATATATTTACCACAGTATCCCTTATACTATGTTATTTTTTTTCTATCTATATATTTATCTTTATGATAAAAAAAATACAAATTTATTTTAAATTGTTTATATATACTTTCATGGCAGCAGAAAAGAGTTTGCTGTTAACTGAAAAGAGAATCTTTGATTTTTTCTATCTATATATTTATCTTTATGATGAAAAAAAAATACAAATTTATTTTAAATTGTTTATATATACTTTCATGGCAGCAGAAAAGAATTTGCTGTTAACTGAAAGGAAACCTCTGAATTTAAGATCAAGAAACACTAATGATTTCTCAGATGTCTGAATTCTTAACTAAAATATCAGTTGTTTTTTTTGAAGGCAGATAATGTGTGTGGAAATGAATTTTTTTTGGAGGCTGTAAATTTGTGAGCCAAGCCAGCACAGTTGGCAATCAATATGAAGGATAATAAGAATCCCCTGATTGGAAATTTCAGGCTGCTATTTGATGGTAATTTTTTTATTTGGATATTTATAACTGCAAACCACTTTCCCTTGAAGGAAGATTGCACTAATTGAAAGAACTGCCTAATATTAAATGAGACATTGTTCGACTTTATGAAATTAAAAGGAACGGTGAAGAGACAATCAATTTAAAACCAGTGGACATGTATTACATTGCAAAGGTACAAAAATTGGGAGCACAAGTGAAGTCAGATTTATTATAAATTAAAAGTGGAAGAATAACATTATGGAGATTAATAATATATTAGACAGAGTTATAAGATTAGTTATTCATTTTAATGAAAGATAACAAATATAGATAGTTCATGTTTAAGCCCCAGCAAATTATCATTGTGATGAAGTAGAGCAAACATTTAAAAATTGTTTTGGGAGACTAATGCTAGAATTGGTAATTAATTGAAAGATGAAATATTTGATTATTATGATAGAAATGAGGGTGGATACAGATTTGTGGGATCCATAGGCAAAGAAAAACTTTATAATGACATTCTTTTTTTGAAAAAAATATGAAATGTACATGGCAGCATCCAAGTGAAGGTACAACAGGATTGGGTTAAAATTTGACTAACAGAAAATATGCATTTCAAGATAGTAATATTCTTAATAAATTCAGCACTAAAAGTGATCATCAATTAGTTAGATGTAAGATACATGTCAGTGCAAAACTAGAAACAAAAATTAAGAAAAACTGTTCATAATTGATATTCTTAATCTTGAGAAATATTCAAATCAGTTTAAATTAGAACATGGAAATCATTTTAAATTATTAACATATTTTGAAGATGACTCAGATTTGGATGAAATCAATAAGAAAATAATATTCTATTAAGAACTACAATGAAAATGAAAATAGTTGGTACAAAACACCAGTAATTAACTACTAATATTTTACTTAGATAAGACAATTTATGAAGAAAAAAATATGAATATATAAATATGAACTTTTAAAATATATTGAATATCTAGAGTTTTGTAAAATGATACAAAGAAGAGTTAATAAAAATATAAGTTAACAAGGAAAGCTATAGATGAGAACAAAAATTTCAAAAGTGTGAAACATTTTAGTATTGATAAGAAACTTATTTCCGCAAGAAGAAGGAAAGATGAAATTATTGTTAAAAAGAAAGATTATATTACGAAATGTGTGGAAGAAGTCTATAAAGAATTTTATAGTAATAAAGAACAAAAAAAAAATATTCTCAAACAATTACTACATCTTTTGAATGTCTCAGCATTTTAAATAACGATGAGAGTGCAATTAAATCTATGAAAAAGATAAAAACTCCATGCAATGAATATTTTAAAAGAAATTTCAAAAAAATTGAAAAATTGTTGGTAAAGTTTTATAACAAATTTCTAAATGATAAAGTGCATCAGATAATTGGAAGAATGCAGTAGTAATATTAATATTTTTAAAAAAAGGTGATAAAAAGGATATTATTCATTAGAGACAAAATTATTACCAAAATAATTACCACTTCCTTTACTGCAAACACCAACTAAAAACAAATGCTGGATTTAATAATGGTTTTAGCACCAGGGAATCACATCCTAGTAGTTATAGAAAAGACAAATATGAGTTGCCATTATCCTTTGGATTTATAGATTATGAAAAGGCATTTGATTCTATAAAAAGCATTTTTACAGTGATCAAAGCATTGGATCATCAAGATATAGACCCAGGATATGGTAATATTTTGAAACATTTCATCACAATGCAATTGTAAAAATTAGATTACATAATGATACTAAATAATAAAAGCCTAAAGCTAAATTAGACAATAAAATAATTAAAATTACCCCAAATTCAAAATTAAATAAGACTAGATAAAAGAAAATAAACTCTATAACACAACAATTGGTTTCCCTGCCAAAAGCAGATTTCAACTGTAAAAGATTAAAAACATTCCCAATTATAAGGAACTCTTAAACAGGTTAATTGCTTCAGAATCATAAATTTTTAACAGTAAAGGTTCCTTAATTTTTCTTTTTATTTTATTTCTTTCAAAGAAGACAACCATAACCTCCATCAAAAGTATTAGTGGGGCCTGTATTTCTTTCGTGGATATATATATATAAAGCAGAAGTAAGATATTTATTTGTAGCCCTACTTTTATGTATTTTATTTTTTCATACAAACTCAAACTATTCTGACTTATATATCACTTTTTACAAAAACAAGGAATAATATACATTACTCCAGTAATAGTTTTCCTGTCAAAAATCTCTTTTTGTATTATTTAATCAATCATTCAATATAAAACTTTTCTTCCAAGCAAATTTCTAATTTTCAGACAAATTAATATTTTTACCTACAATTCTATAAGAAGAAAAAAACAAAATAATATTTTTCTTTATTTTTCACATTATTAAAATTATAACAACACCACAATTACTATTAATTAAAATACTTTTAACAAATTTATCAGAGTAGCCAACACTCAAATAATTTTTATAAAATTGTTTAGTTTCAAAAAATAATGGATGTATTAGTAAATAAATATATATATAAAATATAAATCTTTATTAAAAAGAGGCACAAAATAAAATAAATACAAAGCTAAAAAAATGCCGAAAAATAAAATATAATAAAAAAAAACTTATAGAATTTAAAAAAACAACAACATAACATACTAAATTAATATTTAGCTTTTAGTTATAATGCATGTAATTTGATAGCTTCAGTATAATTTATTGTTTTAAATGTAGTTGTTTCTATAGAAATTATTGCTAGATTACTTAATTGATCATAGAGTTTTGCCTAAATATTTTTTTAAATTTTTTTTAGATCAAATTGTCTTTACTTGCTATTACATTTATAATAAATGTTGATAGAATCTTTGAGCCATAAAAGCAACAGTTTTCAATTGAGAAAAGGCAATATATATATATAAGCCATGAAAATGTGTTAATAATGATGTAAAAAAATGTAATTGTGAATTGACAATGAAAACGATAAAAGAGAATAAAATTCTCAAAAAAAAAAAAAAAAGATTTTGGAAAAGACGCTTTTACCAAACAGATTGGTGATTCTATTTAATGTGCAGAAGAGTTCTACAAAGAATTGTATAGAAATAAAGAGTAAGAAAACATCTTTTACAGTGTTTCAAGAGTGCATGGTTGTGTGCAGGTTATTAAGAACATTAACTAAAAAACATCTTAACATTTACAATTAAAATATTTTCTGAGTTGCTAAGCATTTTAAGTGAAAAGATAAGATTTGCAATTAATATTGATAGCTTAAAAAATGGAAATGAAGAATTAGAGAAATTGTTGCCAAAATAATATACCATAGTCTTGTATTGGTGGTCGAGAGGTCAACGCGACTGCCTTGCACTTGCAGGCAGTTGCCTGGGTTGTGGGTTTGCGTCCCGGCCGATGCTATGACACTTAAAAAAAAAAAATAAATAATACACCATAATGTTTATTTGATTGGAAAAATGCAGCAATAATACTGATATTTAAGAAAAGTGATGAAATTGTTACAAATTATAGAACTATCAGTCTTCTATCGATTCTATGCATAATCTTTTCCAAAATAATTGTAACTCGTCTATAGCAAACTTTGGACTCAAACCAACCGGGATTTAGAAATGTTTTGCAGAGAGGATCACTTGTAAAAACTGTGTTTAGTTATAGAAAAAACCAATAATTATGAGTGGTTATTATGTCTTGAATTAAAACTGTGGGCCATCAACACATAGATTCAGGATATCATTTTTAAAAAAATATTTACCATAGTATAACTGCATTATAATATCAAGATTAACATCGTTAAAACTGTATGACAAATGATTCTATATTTACAAACTTTTTACAGAAATTTTATAAAATGTATTTTGTAGATTAAAATTGGAAACTAAAAAATAGAAGCTGTTTAAAACATTATCTAGATTTAGTGTTGAAGGTGATTGATTTTGCAAATAATGATTTTCAAGCCTCAGGAAATATTGCCCATATTAGTGGATGAAAGTAAAAAAGTAGGACTAAAAGTAGTAAAGTCTAAAGTAATTTTCAGTGGATTTTTTCAGTAGAAAAATAAAAATTGATAAATATGAATTAGAAGTTAATTAACATAAATATTACGGTAAGATTTTTAATATACACAGAAACAGTGCATGAAATTATTTAAATCAAGTTTTTGATAAAAATAATTTAATATTAAAAAGAAATTAGTGTTTGTCTAGTGAAAAAAATATTTTATGAGTTCTTATATATGGATAGAAGCTGTATATTTAACAGAAGAGCAATACAGAGACTTCATATCAATCAATGCCCCATGAGAGATGTATGGTGATGTAATGGTAAAGAGAGTTTTATTATCAACGAAGAAAAGTCAATATATTTTGATGTATATTAGGTGACAGATAGGTTTAATAAACACTTATTTAATAATAAACCATTTATTAAACAATGTCCACAGTCGATTATGTCATCATCATCATCATCATTTTCAACCATTATCAATCGACTGCAGGATGAAGGTCACTCCAAGTTTAATCCATCTTCTCCGATCTTTAGTTTCTCTTCTCTACATCACCCCTGCACACTTTCTTATTTCATCCATCCATCTCACATGTGGTCTCTTTCTGGGTCTTTTACAATCTCTTGGGAATCCAATTAAAAATTTCAATTGTCCATCTATTATCATAAGTCCAGCCCAAGTCCACTTCAATCTTTTAATTTTTCAATGAGATCAGTAATACCTGTTTGTTCTCTTACCCATACATTGCGTTTACGATCTCTTCTTGTTACTCCCAACATACATTTCTCCATACTTCTTTGAGTGGTCTGAAGTCTCTGAATTGCTCTTCTATTAAGTGTCCAAGTCTCAGATCCATAAATAAGAACTGGTAAAACACATTTGTTAAAAACCTTCCTTTTCAAACACATAGGCATATTTCCTTTTAGTATCAAGTTATTTCTACCAAAAGCACTCCAACCAAGTTTAATTCTATGATTAATTTCCTCCATTATGTTTCCATCTGCATTAATAATCTGACCAAGGTATTTGTAACTGTTAACTTTTTCTAATTCATCATAATCAATCTTTATTTTCATATTTTGAGCAAATCGATTAAACATTACTTTAGTCTTTTTAACATTTATCTTTAGTCCTACTTTCCTACTTTCATCTGATAATTCCTGCAACATTTCTTACAGATCTGAAGCATTATTTGCAAAAACAGCTACATCATCTGCGAAATCTAAATGACTTAAATAATCTCCATTTACTTTCACTCCTTTAGTTTCCCATTTTAATCCACAAAATACTTCTTGCAGCACTGCTGTAAAAAGTTTTGGAGATATGGAGTCGATTATGTAATGGTATATAAATACTCATTTATGGATTTGAACCTGTAACCAATGATACATCAAAGATATGACATTCAATGATTGACATGCACATATATAATGATAAATAAATGAATATTCTACTACATATATCTGTGATCCTGATTTAAACAAATATATTTAAATTAATGTGATGTTGATCATTGAGATTTATAATCACAAATACTTCTACTAGTATTTAATTTGTTTTAGGTTTCAATCAAAAAAAAAAAAAACTTCAGGTGCTAAACCTCGTTAACAGAAAAAGTTTATTGAGAATACTTGTGACATAACGATCATCGTCATTGCCAATTGTTACCATGACACTTCAGCATATTCCCAGTGGTTTGCATGTTATCTCAGAGTTGTGGATGATTTATAAACTAGCATATGTGTATTAAAATTATAATGATTTTAACTTAATTATAAACAAACAATTGGATTGACAACACAATAATTTAACAATATTGCAATTCAAATAATCCTTTTTACACTCTTTTTTAGCAAAAAATTTATTAAAAAGTTTTTGCTAAAAAAGAGTGTAAGAAGGATTATGTGAATTGCAATTTATTAACAAAATAAAACATATGTAAGTTGATTATATCTATATACTATTGATTCCCAAATGCAACAATTAATATTTTTCAGTTTTTAAGTCTATATTTGTTATTCCAAATGCAGATGTAAAAGGAAATATATCACAGCAGTTAATATGCTTTCAGTTTTTAAATCTATACTAGTGATTCTAAATATGGATGTAAAATGGAACACAACAATTAGTATAATTTCTTTTTTTTTTTTTTTGTCTATACTAGCAATTCCAACTGCATTTATAAAATTAACATCATAATAATTAATGTCTTGTTAGTTTTATATTTAAAGTCTTTTAATATTATAAAGTGAATATATTACTGGTAAAACTATTAAAAGCCATAAATCCTGAGTTTTTAGATATCGTTTTTTTTTCTGTAATTACGATCATCTTCATAAATTTTATTTAACTAGTATATTTTTTCTTCTCACATGCCGTAGTCTTAAATTGTAGTTACAGTAGCATGGTATTTGGAGTTTAGAGACACAGTACACTTTCTTATTTTTACTGGCATCTTAAAGGCTGTAGCGATCTAATTCCACAAACTTAGATGTTACTTACTGGGACTGCAGAGTCTTGTGTCTGATGTCCTAATTTTTGCCTAACCTTGCATGGTAAACAGTCCACTGCTGGAGTAAAACATTCTTATAGCTATTAGGACTACAAAAAGTATAACAAACTACTTTATTGCATGGTTGATAACCTTCTGTCTTAGGTGTTGTAATTTTAATTAGCAGTCAAGTTTCTTCTCTCCCACTTATTTCAACATCTCTTTTAAATTATACTTTAAATCAGAATAGCCTTCTTATGGAAAATCAGCAATAGAGTAAAAATCAACATAGAAAATGAATGACTGCATACTCGGTGAATTTTGAATGACCTCTTTTTATATCTTTTATTTTTCTGTATCCTGTTTACATCATTTGTCATCACTCGAACGATAATGTAGAACATTCTAAAATCTTGGACTCCAGATTAAAAATATTCCATTGTTCTCTTCTAAAACATAGGGGAAACAAGCTGTATACAATATTATTTTATATCAAAAGAAGAAAGAAGTAGCTGTTTTTTTTTATCTTTATCTACAATCGTTCCAGTGCAGGAATATATAAAATTCTTCACCAACTTTTTTTATTACTAATTTCTCAAATATTGTTAATTTTTAATTTTTTATCTTAGATTTCATTTCACTATTCTGTTTACTATAGGGATCAACAAGATTATAAATCGATTTAGAACAGGTAAAAACAAAAACATCTCAAAAATGTCTTAAAATTTATGAACTACATATCTTAAACTTGACTCGATCAAAAGTATTTTGGGTATATTTTTTTTCTCTGTTACAGTCTCATTTATTATTATATTTCTATTCACATATTACAGAATAAGTGATCGTTAACATTCTGCATAAATTGCTACAACATTTAGTATGATTAAAATGTATGTTAATAGTTTTTTTCTTTTAGTCTCATGGGCAATGTCTTTACTGTATATACATGCACACACACACGTTTTTGTTCAAATTTTTATTAATTAGCTCATGCAATGTTTCATCCTGACTGTAGACTGTACTCTGGTTGATTTGCTTATAGTGGGAATAACAAGAAAAACACCAAAGTGAAATAGATGGGTGGGAGAACAACAGATTTCAATGACATCATTGAAAGAATTAAATAAAATAGGGTGTTGTTATGTGAGGTAATAATTAATGGATATTTGAAGTTTTAATTTAAAATCCCAAGAGTTTGTAAAAGTCCTATTTAAAGAAACCACATGTGAGATGGTTGATAGTCAATGTAATATCAAGAAGAGAGCTATAATAGGTCATCATGTAGTGTATCAACAACAGTGTTTGAAAATAATAATTATCAGTCTTCTACTTTATAGAATCACTTATAACTATTTAATTCTTAAGCTTTTGTTTTATTTATTATTAATTTAATTAAAACATCAATTTAATCTCAGAAATTTATTTATAAATATCCCAAAGCAATTTTTAACTTATGCTATTTTAAACATAACAAATATACAGTGTTTTTAATTTAAAACATATAAATATGAAATTATTTTTCCTTTAAATTTTATCTGCATAATTATACTTACTTAGCGGTAAAAAATTTCAAAAATATAGGGCTGTAAGAATATATTGATGTTTTTTCAAAAAAAAAAAAAAACAAAAATAGCTGAGATCATAGACAGTAAAAAGATATACTTTCAGTGGATTGTTTTTTGTTATTTAAAGAAAGCAAAATAAAATATATATATATTTTATTGCATTATTTCCAGCCCCAGGCAAATTATTATTTTTTTAAATCTTTTTAACACATTAGTTAAAGTATTAGTCAAGGAAAATTTAAGAATGAAATGTTTGGTTTAAGGATTGAATAGTTTTTCATTAAAGAAAAGGCAAGTGGGAGAACAACATTTTCTTCATTATAAATGATGGCAAATCTTGTTTTTAAAAATATTTTTAGGCTTTTTTTTTTAGGTATTAACTTCATAAAATTATTTTTTTAAAATATGTCTCATTTTTGTGCTGATCCAAAATTTCAATGCTTCAGGCAGGTGCTTTTTAAGCGTCTCTTGGTTTAGCATTATGATTTTCATAATTTTGTCTATCTAAAAATTGATATTGCATTACCAGTTGCTAGATTCTCAAATATTGTTTAGAAAAAAAAAAAAGATAAAACAAACAAAATAGAATATCCAAATTGTCATATGTTGAAAGAGAAAAATTAACGTGGGGCAGTATTGGCAAGCCAGTACAAAAAAATGAGTTCCAATGAAATATGATGTCATAATCTCAGAAAAAAAGAAGTATAACATAAAGAACTGTTTAATAATTGCATTTTTAATAGATGTTATTTTTATTCATATTTAGTATATATTGAATTATTAAAAATGTATGTTAATTTAGGATGATGGTAAAAATGAAACTGGTTCCAAGCTTCCAACCACTACTGTTTTTGTTGGCAATATTTCAGAGAGAGCTTCTGATAATATGATTAGATTAATGCTCACGGTAAGATATTTTATAATATTTTAATTTTGGAAAAAAAGTCAAAAATAAATTTGATCTTTCATATTAGATGATTTCCATAAAAGATGGATAGTATATGAAATATGTATATTTTTTGCAAATAATTATAAAGATGCCATTTGTATAGTAAATAGTATACATTTTTGATGTGTGTAAATGAAAATATTTTTAAAATAATTAATCTAAAATAAAATTGAGATAGACAATTAAATATAAATGAAAAAAAAAAATTAATACATCTAACCAGGCTTTCATACCTTACTAAGACTTATTAAGATAATTTCCTCTTTCATAATCACATGATCAACCTACAATAAATATAATTAGTCAAATATATATAAATACTTAAAAAAAAAAAGAATATAAACTTATTACAATCATTTTTAATTATATATATTTACAAAACAGTCTACAAAAATAATATTTTAATTATAATTCTAAATGATACCAAAATCACACTTTTCCTTATTTTTGCTGTAATATCCCATAAATACAATTTATCCAACCTGCTTTAAACACTTTTTAGCAAACTCTTTATTTATACATATATATATACACCTACGTTTCGACTGACCTGCAGTCTTCTTCAGAGCAATCTTCTAAACAAAACAAAACAAAAAAAAAACCTTTTTTTTTGTTTTGTTTAGAAGATTGCTCTGAAGAAGACTGCAGGTCAGTCGAAACGTAGGCGTATATATATATGTATAAATAAAGAGTTTGCTAAAAAGTGTTTGAAGCAGGTTGGATAAATTGTAATTCTAAATGATGTTTTATATTTTAAATATAAGGAAGAATTTTGGAATAATAACAAAGGGATAGGCTATTGGTTGCTATTAATGGTATTTTATCATTGATTATTCTTGTCTATATACAGGAAATTATAATTGATAAGTATATAAAAAAGGGATAGGCTATTGGTTGCTATTAATGGGATTTTATCATTGATTATTATTGTCTATATACAGGAAATTATAATTGATAAGTATGTAAAAAATAATGAAATTATAGAATATGGATATGTTGATGATGTAGTAGGCAGTAGTATTGTTAATGCATTTAAAGAATTGATTAATAATAAATACAATGTTAAGTTTACATTGGAAAAAGATGAGAAAGGATTAAAATATTTAGACATTTTTTAAAGAAAAGGAATTAATGACGAAGTACTTATTAATCATTATATCAGCCACAGTCTCATAAAAGTAGCAGTTATGAAAGGATTTAAGTTTTAAAAAATGGTAGGCTAACATTGAATGGGTTAAAAATGTTTGGACAGAAATTGAAAATGGAGAATGATTATATTAATATAGGTTATAAAAGAAAAGATATTAAAAAGATTTTCAGTAATAAAATTAATAACACAAGATATTGTGTAAAACCTGTCTATAAAAATAGGAAGTGAATTTTAGTTCAATATTCAAAACATGTATACGAGACATTGATAAAAGAAGTTACCTGATGATATTAAAATAGGATGGAAAAGGTAAATCTTTAGGGAAATTGGTTTATAAAACAAAAAGGATGGATTAATATTAAAAATAGGGTAGGGTTAGTTTATAAAATTAATCATGACTCTGGCAATATGATATATATAGATCAGACAAGGAAAGATTGCCAGTGAAAAAGAAAAAGAATATGTTAGGGCAATTAATAGGAACGATATAAAATCAAGACTATATACATTTTTTGGATACTGGTCAGAATGGATTGTGAAAAAAATATTCAGATAATAAAGTATGTTGAAAATTACAAGGAAAGAAAATGTTATAAAACTTTGTATATTCAAGAAAATTTAAACAATTGTTTAAAAATGGTTGCTGTTCTGGGTGTGTGTGTGTGTGTGTGAGTGGTGCATTGTTGGATTATTGGGAACTTTAGAATTATAATTAAAATATTTGTGTAGATTGTTTTTAAACATATATATATATATATAAAGGATTGAGTAAGTTTATTCAATTTTATGTATATATATATATGTATTTTACTAATTATATTTATTGTTGTATAATGTAAATAATGACCATTAAGCAGAGCTGCTATAGAGTAGTTGGTTTGACTGCCTTGCTGTGCTGTTGTGGCTGATTTGTTCCAAAAGATAAGTTAAAGTTTTATATATTTTGAATGTCATCTGGAAAAATTTTTGTTGTTGGAGAATATTTGCTTAGTGAGTGGACGTGAAAAGAAAATTAGAGTGCAGAAAGGGGGGGATAATTGGATTTGTTAAGATCAGGAAAAATATTGCTAACATCTGGAAAGTGATTCGATACGCCATTTTAAATATAAAAGAAAAAATATTTTTTATTGTGTGTGTGTTTACTGTAAGAAGCTTTAAAACTAAGTCATACATAAGATTAGTTAGTTTTTAGTAGGTTTGCTATTAAAGAATTTTTCATTTTAAGAAAGAGGGTAATGTTTGAGATTAGCGGAGCACGTTTTTCGATTGTCATTTTAAAAAAAAGTTTTTTTTCTTATGTATATCAAGGTTTGAAGAATAGTAGAAAAATTGTAAATTTAAATATAGATTAGGGGAATTAAAAAATAATGAAATATGGATTGCAAACAGGCAAAAACTCTCCATATAGTAGTGCCACCTTGTGCTAACCAGAGTAATCAATGGATGCCAGAAGGCTTGTGCATAAAATCCTTATCCAGTGCCTACTCATCCAATATCCCCAGACTAGTTTCTAACTTGTGGCCTTCATCAGTGAGGAGCCTTGGATCTGAGAGCGCTGCACCTAGATCTTAGGATCTAATGCAACCCTCCAGCAGCCACCTTTTATCTCTATTTTGCTACAAAACTATGAGAATGAAATTGAAAACACAATAATATTTTCAGTCTAAGCTCAATAGCTTATATAGTCATATGGGTCTGAACTCAATTCAGCACCCATACATTTTGGTGACTGGATTTTTAACAACCATAGCCACCATTATCCTATTAGGCAGGATTGGTGTTAAACCACCAAACATCATATGATCACCATAACTGTTTACCAACAGTTATGTGCTAGCATGAGATGGTGATCAAATATGGATTGCATTTGTATCCTACAATGTATATATAATGGTCAGAAAGCAATTAGGTGTGCTTTGGTAGAGTACCATATGTGATAAGTTTTTTTCATTTGAAATGTGTAAATAAGTCTAGGAAGGATGTAACAGGTGTACGGTTAGGACAAATCATGTATAATGTGATAAAAGAGGTGAAAACTAGGTTTCTAAGTATAGATAGTTTAATAAAAAAAATCAGGAGAAATGGAGCAAAAGGAAAACAGAATAGAATATATATTTAGTGGTGTGTCAAGAGATATGGATGACAAAATAAGTAATGCAATGGAGATAATTAGCCAAAGAATAAGTAAGATAGAGGAAAAGGTAAAGGATATAGAAGTAAAATTAAAATCATTAGAGTTGAAGTGTGAGCAGATCAAGGGATTAATGAATAGAAACAGTAAGGAGGAAGTAGATAAGGAAACCCAGAAAGTGGAAGAGAATGTTACCGATGATGGTAAGGAAGAAGTAGATAAGGAATCCAGATGGTGGAAGAAAATATTACGGATGAAGAATGGAAAGTATACTATGAGATAGTATTGATAGGAGATTCACTAATTAGAGGGTGTGGAGATGTAATTGCAAGGGAAAATAGAAATAGGTATGTAAGAGTATGCTTGCCTGAAGCTAGAATTAGGGATGTTATAGATACGGCAAAGAAACAAGGGAGTAGAGATACTTATGTTATGATAGGTTAAATAATTTGTCAGAGCCATTGGAGAGAGTAATGGATGAGTACATAGAATTGATTAGTTGAATAAGATTAAAGGAAGAGTAAAGATAGTTGGATTACTATCAAGATTTGACAATAGGTATGTTCTATAAATGAAAGATTGAAAAGATGTGAGAGAAATACTATTATGTTTGTGGATGTGTGGGATTTTTTTTATTAATAAGAGGGAGTTATGTAGTAAAGATGGATTGCATTTAGCAAAACAAGTAAGTGGAGCATTAGGGGGTTTGATTTATAAAAAATATTGTTGCAGAAACTTATAAAGGGGCTAGTCTTAAATTACAATATTATCAAAAAGAAAATTAAGAATGGATGGGATGTAAGAAGTAAACAAAGGATAGCTGATTTAGATATAAATATAGATGTGGAGAGGGAATGATTCTGTAAAATTAATGGTAAACAAATTACTTATAAATGTAATGGAGAACAAAGAGTCAAAAGAATTTATAAACGAGTAGTTAGGAAAGAAGAAATTGTTAAAACTGGATATTTGAATATGCAAGGTGGTAGGAGACCAGAAAAGTGGCTGGAATTAAACAAAGCAGTGAAAAATGAAGAGCTTGAGGTATGAGCAGAAGAGGAAACACATATAAGAGAAGAACCTATACGGGAAGACTTGGTATGGTAGGGTATAAAGAAAAAGTAAAAAGGGATAGTGGTATAGGAGTTACATGTCAAAAAAATATTTAAATACTCTAAAATGACGAACATTTGTGGTTTGAGATAAGGTTAGGAAGACGAGAATGGATTGTAGCTGAAGATAGTCGAACTATAATGGAGTGGAACAGTAGCATATATGAATGCCTAGTTCAGGATATACAGAGTTTCAAAAAAAAAAAAAAGGGAAGACAATAATGGTTATAGGGGATATGAATGGGCATATTGAAGAAATTGATGGCGTGGATTTTTTGTCAGAAAGTGAATTTGAGCATTGGAAATTTATCAAGTATTTATGAGAGACTACACATAGTCTATAAATAATATATTTCACACAATAGTTTAGCATTAGTAGAGAAAGAAGGAATGAATAAAGTACAGAAAATTAAAGTATTTGAAAATAAAGAGAGAGTATGTAATAATGATCATAATTTTTTAATAATAGAAATGGTTAGTAATGTGATGAAAAATAGTAATAAAAGTAGAAAGGATAGTGAAAGATGTGGATGGAGAATGAATGATAAGAATAAATTAGAAGAATATAAAATAAAAGTAGAAGAAATCACGGAAGAATTTATGTGGGATGAATGTAAGAACTGGCTTGGTGAATTAGAAAAAGTGACAAATAGGGTTTTAGGTGAGCATATTCAGGAGAATAAAAGTATTTTTTATTATCTCCTATACACTTTAATGCAATCTTTTTTTTGAAATTCCTTCAGTTTCGACTGTCCTGCAATCTTCGTCAGAACTGCAACATTTAAACATATAATTATATAACCATTATTTTATATACATAATTTATATTACCATTCATAATCATATTTAACTTTATAGCTTACTTCTCTTGTTTTTTATTTGTATATTTTTTTATTTATTTAATTTTACTTTCATTTTATTCCTATTTTTTCTTTTATTCTATCTTATCTATCATTCCACATTTATTCTTTAATATATCATTATAATTTTTCCATTTTATTTTTTATATATACTTATTAACTAATATCTTTTATTATCTTCTATTATTTTATATATTTATTTTTTTATTAATATTTCTATTTTATTCTTACTCTTACCTCTATTTTTATTTTCTTATTCTCATTTTTTATTTTTATTTCTGTCTCTATAAGTTTTACTTCTCTCCTTAAAATTTCAGTTACAGTTGTAAGAAGAGAAGTAAGTAAAAGGAAAAAAAAAAAATGAGAATAAGAAAATAAAAATGGAGATGAGATTAAAAATAAAATAGGAATATTAATAAAAGAATAAATATATAAAATAAAAGAAGATAATAAAAGATATTAGGGAATAAGTATATATAAAAAATAAAATTGAAGGGTTATAATGATACATTAAAGTACAAATGTGGAATGTAGATAAGATAGAATAAAATAAAAAATAGGAATAAAATGAAAGTAAAAATAATAAGAAAATATAAGTAAGAAACAAGAGAAGTAAGCTATAAAGTTAAATATGATTATGAAAAGTAATATGAAATATGTATTAATATGTATATAAAATAATGGTTATGTGATTATATGTTTAAATGTTGTAGCTCTGATGAAGACTGCAGGACAGTCAAAACTGTAAGCAAAATAAAGAAGAAATTATAAAAAAAGATTGCATTAAAGTGTATAAGAGGAGATGATAATTTTTTTAAAATATATGTGAAGAGAAATGCAAAAAAAAAACAAAAAAAACGAGAAGATATAAAAATAATCTGTTTCATGATATAATGAAGAACCATCTTATATTACTTTAATGTAGCACTTTCATGACAAATCAAACAAATTGCCCAACTGTGTTTATTTTACTCAATAAAATATTTTCCTTCTCAATTGTCTTGGAATATTATTTTCGTCAGATATTTTTTTGTTTGTATTTTGAAAACCCTCCTGCTATTGTGAGTAATTAAATTATAGTTTGTTGTAAAACAATACGTTTCAACACAGTCACAAGTTTGTTCTCTTAATCAATACTTAAAATTATAAAAAAAAAAAAAAACTATCACACATCAACGTAATAACATAAAATAGAGAAATGTTTCATGAGTGCAATGCAAGGGGCGTATAAGTGCCACACATTTCAAGATTTTAAAAATTTAGAATAATCAGTGTGTGTTTTAGACTGTACATAAAAACTCTGTGGGCTGCCGATTGAGTACCATTCATCTAGCACAATTTAGGAAATATTTTGAACTTTTTTTAATATATTAAATAATTCATAATCACATGTATAAGTAAATTATGCAATGCAATCACATTGAGAATTGAATAAAGAATGAATAGAACTATTACCCTTTAATTTTACAATAATAGTTTAATGAATTACAGTGATCAAAGTAATTCAAAGTATATACAACTCACATTTCATTCCCAAATCAATATATTAAATCCCTGTGTATAGTGGGTGCATCTATAAACACATAAATCCCCCCTGTTTTGTGTTGTAAGTTTGTAATGATAGTATTTTAATTGCAATTTTATTTTGAACTATTTTCATCTTCAAAATATTGTTAAATGTTTTTAGAAAAATTCAAACTTTATTTAAACTTTTTAAATACATTCAATTGATAATAATAGTACACAGGTTGATATATATTACAACATTTTGAGTGATATTATTCACTTCTTTTTTTCTCAAAAATAACCTTTATTAGTCAAAAGATTACAAAAAATTATCGGGTACACTTACCCATGGAGGATTACAAAGTGTTCAATGTTACAATGCAAAACAATTATTGATCAGATTTACAAGGTACGTATGCTCGATAACAAATATATCCATAAACAAAAATAACTTGGGAATCAAATGTGAATATTGAATGATGTTCAATTCAGCTAGACTAATCTGCCAAAGGCCTAGTTGTTTAAATCATAACCTTAAATTTAATATTCATGATTCTAAGAATTCCTGGGTCAATTTCTTTGCTAGTAATATTATTGATCAGACTAGCAACACCTGAATAAGAGAGAATAATACTATATGAAATGATAGATTTTATACTAACTTGCATGCTGTCACTAATACATGAATGTGTTTGAAAAGTTTAAATTTTTTTAAAGATATTTAATTATTAATATTATTTGATGGAAATAGTCCAAAGTATACCACTTCTTACTATATGCTTATTTGCATATATCTCTGGCTAGATTTAACCCCCCCTCCCCAAATTTCTTCAAAGATATATGTACATACTAATTGGTATAATTCATAATTCTTTAGTTATATAGCCATACTTTATGAGATATATATCATTTACTATTTCATAATAAAAAAAAAATATAAATTAAAATGCAAATTTCAATCTTCAAAAGAGGAAGGGGGAGAATTAAGAAAACTACAATCAATTATTAATTTTTATACTGCGCTTCCAATGCACACTAATGAAGCTATATTTTAATTATGTTTTATTCTGGCTTAGCGTTTTCGGGGCTTAATCGAAATGAAGATCTTAATGACTTTCAGTGAAGTCATTCTGGTGTTATCTTTTATATATTCACCGTTATTTAATTTTGCTTTCCCATGCTTGATTTAATTAATTTAATGCACAGTACTTGTTAATTGGAAAGTCTCTTTTAAATTTTAATTTTCCATTAAATGTCTTTCTATATCAGTAGCTTTGGTAATTTAAGTTTAATTTTTTTTTTTTTTTTGTGACCTTTTATTTTAACATATTTGTTGCTCTTTTGACTGGTAAGCAGTATTGATTCAGAGATACAAATTATCTTGTAGAATGTTGGCAAGTTATAAGACATTGACAGTTAGAAAAACATCTTATAATTCAAACCAATGATAGATAATTTTTTCATAGCTGCACTTAATAATGATAATTATAACTTAACGGTTTCTCAATACTGGTTTAGTTTTTTTTTTTTCAATAAACCTTATATTATATTCTTTTCTTGGATGAAATTTGAGTTAGTTCGTTGAGCAATTTTTATTTCTAATGTCATCAAACACTGGAAACTAACAACTGTACTTTATCTTCAATTGCAAATGGAACTAGAGAAAACTTAAAGAACTAACATTAACTGATACTTTTTTTTATCTTTTATATAATTCTTCTATCTTCTCAGAAACAATTATTGTTTTCTGAATTGAAAAATAAGTCACTTATCATTATGTATTGACACATTTGTTTTTCACTAGATCTGTTATTGACTCATTTGATTAATAAACTGAAGACAAAAGACAACAGTTTAATTGAAATAATTTTTTTTTTCTAAATTTAAATAATATATATAAGAAAAATAAATTCTTTACAAACAAAATTCATTTCACAATTTCCATTTTCAAATTTATAGATGCATACAACAGTATTTGAAATATTTGTAGATATTAAAATAATTTCATGGCAGACAATTTTACTCAGTACTAAAAATTCACTGTGACTAATTCTTTTTTTTTTCCATATAATAAATACGAATTTTCACCAGTATTCTTTTACAGTTATCAAAACATCACATGATCAGCATTTCATACTCTTACACATGCTGTTAATAAGATGTGAGTGATGCACTGTGACTTCTTAGTCACTTTACCTTCCCTTTTCATTCCCCACCCTAAGTTTTCCCATAATCTGCTCCATCCCATTTCCACAACATAATCTTTGTCAACTCCATGACCTTCATATCTATATCCCCTTTATCTTTTCCCAAACTCAGCATAAAACCAATAACTCACTTTCTGTATAATCACTTTGTTCATATTTATTCTTCCATAATTTCATTATTTGTATCCTTTCTGCTTTCAAGCATTTACATTGAATTAACAGATGCCTAATATTTTCTATGCCTTCCTTACACAACATATTGCACACTAAATCACCCATATTTTTCCATTTACGTGTATATTCCCTTATTGCTAAAGATCCTTATTGAGCCTTAAACAATAAACTACTTTCCTTGCTATTATTATAAATTAACTCTCAATGTCCGTTTACTTATATATACACCTGGGTCTCGTTTTATGCGGATTATTTTAATGCGATTTTGAAATTATGCGATTCATGTTTCTTCTTAATATTTTTCATATTTCACTATATTTATTAGATATCAAGAAATTTAAATTATTAATAACTTATTTTCACTTGAAATACTTTTTTTTCTTTCAAAAATATAACGTTATATTAGCAGCTAATGTGAACATGGCCTGAAGCTATATTTAGAATAAATAACATAGTTATACTAACGAGTAAATAATAATAATAATAGATTTATACTTACATATAAAAATATCGCAATAAATATTCAAAAATTTTAAACTTTAAAATGTATTTTGTTAGGTATAACAGAAATAAATAATGTAGATTTTTTAAAAATAAATAACGAAGATTTTATTGATTTTATAAACTGAAAATAATATTTTTAATGATAATGTATAATCTTTTTGTTTTGATTGCATCCTCATTTTTTTAATATAGAAACAAAATGTGAACATTTAAAATTTATTTCAGTAGTAAAAATCAGTTGTCAACAGAAAACCATTAACACAGCACAAGACTGAAATTGGCACTAGGTGTATAAATGGGTTGGAGCAGAATATGGTAAAAATTAGAATGGGGAATGGAAAATAAAGTGGTTAACAAGTTTCTCTGGGCATAATTGCTGAGAGTTTTTTGACTTTGTTCAAGAAGAAGCTACATCACATCATATCTTATTTCTTACCAGTTTACAAACGAACTGCACATTCGAAAATAGTGACAATGATTAAAATACATATGAAAAAAATGTCAAATTAAATACTGTAGTTAATAAAAAAAAAAGTAAAAAAAGTTTGTCTTGTACCAATTTTTTCCAAATATTTGATATTTTTTATTCGTCATACTTATTTTCTTATTTTTTTAATGCGAATTTTAAAGTAATTTTTCCTTGTTGCTTTGCTTTTATGTGAATTCTGAAAATTATAACCCCTATCCCCCCCTTTTCAAGGTAAATTAAGTATTTTTGTGCGATTTTTTTTTAATGCGGGTTTTCTGTGGAACCTATCTCCCACATAAAACGAGACCCAGGTGTATATTTAAACTCTTTACTTTCCATTATAGTTCTCCAACTCCCTATTCTTTATTAATACATTTATTATTCTATCCCATTCCTTACCACTATAACACTTAACAATCCTCCTAACACATTCCCACGTTTTGTACAAGTATACTGATATAAATTCTTTAGCCAATGCCCAATTGTACAGTAGTTGCGATCAAGTGCAAGCCTTCATAATCAATGAATGGAGGAAGGTTTGTTCAAACTATACAGTAGTTGCGATCAAGTGCAAGCCTTCGAAATCAATGGATGAAGGAAGGTTTGTTCATAAAATTCCTATCTAATGCCTACTCATCCAACATCCCCAGACTAGTTTCTAGCTTGTGGCTTTCATCAGTGAGGAGCAGTGCTCTCAAATCCATGGCTCCTCACTAATGAAAGCCACAAGCTAGAAACTAGTCTGCAGATGTTGGGTGAATAGGCACTAGATAGGGATTTTATAATCAAACCTTCCTTCATCCATTGATTATGAGAGCTTGCACTTGGTGGTTCTACTGTATGGAGAGTTTGGTACTCTTATTCTCTTACAGCATTTTAGTTATTTTTATTTAATTTTGACTATAATAAAAAAATTGATTTAAAAACTGTTCAAATAATTCAAAATTTTGAAAAAATATTGTTTTAATAAAACTATTGCTCTAATCCTTAACATTCATTTTTTTAAATACTATATACCTGTAATTATAATTTCTTTAATTTTACAAATTATTATACTTCATGACTTGAGTTCACCAATAATTTTTTCCTTATTTAATATATGACTTTTATTCATAGCTTTAATCTTTTAACTAAATTGTTTTAATGTTACTATTCTAATCTATCTCCGATTACTAGCTCTTACAATGCTATCATCATAATATGCATTTTTGTTTGTGATAATTTCGTATGTAATCATGTATTATTTTAATTAAGTAGAATTCTTAAAGTTTATGAATTTTTAAAATAGTTACTTAAAATTTTTTTTTAAGTTTAGGTACCATTTTAACATTTTATTTAGGATTAGTATTATATAAATATCTGAATTTCATTTTTAAGAATGTAATATTTTCAATTTAAAAGCACATATTTCTTCATTTGTTTTATTGACATAATAGCATACCTTTTAATTTTGGACTTTAAGATTGTAATTAAATTCTTGACAGTTATTGCATGTTTGTTCAGTTGAAATATTATAAATAATATTTTTATTTGAATCAATTTTACTCAAATTTTTGTTTGTATGAATCATGAAATAGTTTCATTTTTATTAATAGTATTATTATTTTTTTTAGAGATGCGGAATTGTTGTTAGTTGGAAGCGTGTTCAAGGGGCTTCAGGAAAGCTTCAAGGTTTTTTTATTTTTATTTTAGTCATTGTGAAAATTCGCATTTGTATTGCATATATATATATTGGATAACTGCATATATATATAATATTTAAATATTAACGTATTGCTACTTAAGATGGCGGAATACGCCGAAGCTGACTATAGCAAAGGATATTAATCTTCAATTTTATATAGGCATTTTAAAAAAAATTTGTAGTTTTATTCTAATGGATTGTTTTATATATATATTAATCTTCAATTTTATATAGGCATTTAAAAAAAATTTTGTAGTTTTATTCTAATGGGATTGTTTTATATATATATATACACATACACACACACACGCATGACAAAAGTGTGTTTTATTAAATCTTAATTTAAATAATGTCACAATGGAATATTTATCTTTTTCAAAGTAAAGTAAAAAAGACAATTTAATAAGATCTTTCACACACATACACACGCACGCACACACACACACACACAGAGGATGACTTTGTTCAAATAAATTCTGATAGCTAATTCTAGATAATTTTGCATGCATTCAAGAATTTACTGTAATTATTCAAGGTAATGGAAAGATTTGTAATATCTATAATAATTAATATTGTACAGACTCATCATTTGCATAAGGAAGAAAACGTGTTTTTTGAAAAGAAAATCTTAATTAACAGAATGCAACTCTATTATTTATTTTTTAAGAATGGCCAATAATAATTTAGTAATAGTTAAATCAAGTGATTGATGAATCTATGAGAGATGAATAAACTTTAACCCTATTTTTCTCAAACCAATAATGGATTTATATGGTTGTTGGAATATTATCATATTGAAAAATAACAGTTTGGTTAGTAATTATCATATGAAACTGGTTTTGTAAAAAATTTAGATAGCCATAATGTGTACTCCGTGCAAAATAATATAATATGTAAATTAAGAAAGTTCCATAAAATGATTATCATGATATTATATAGTGTGACAGTCAGATGATGTATGTTGGCTTAACCCAGTTCGAATACTAGGCGAAGGTACCTCGGGGCCACTCATACGCGAGATATTAAATCAAGAATACTATGACCTCTGCCCATTTGCCTATTCTCGAGGCCTGATCACGAACAAACAACACTATCTGAGCCATGCATAAATTATTTTTCAACCGGCCAAGCTTAGCACAGCGGTAGAGACATGGACTGGAACACATCAAGAGCTAAATAGTTAAATGTGCAAAGGTACCAAGAAATATGTATTTTGCGTTTTGCGTGCCTGGATCATTGAAAAGTAAAATAAAGCATTTAGAACAAATTTAGCAAAAGTCAAGCTTGTTAGTTAATAATAGATATTTAATTAATGACTTTAAAATAGGAATAATGATTTAATGGCCTCCGCTATTCCCCTAAATTAAGGAAACAAACTAATTAGACAATAACAACAGATTAATAGGTTTGCGGTCTAACTCTTTTCTTCCCAATTTTATTAAAAATTGTCAACTCGATTTTCTCGATAAAGTACGATAAAAAAGAATCTTTCGCAAAGCATTTCTAATTGCTTTGCGCTAAAAACAGTGTTTAAAAATTATTTAAAACGTATATAGTTAAATCAGATATACGTAAAGCTAATGGCGGACAAAAGAGGCGTTATCAAAGAGATCAAGTTGGCACACAAAAGAAACTGACTCGTATTTAATTAACAAACATGAATAAAACTGGAAAGAGATTTTAAATGAACAAAAATTAACTATTAACTCAACCGCAATGGAATACTAAATATTTACACAGGTTAGTGAGGAAGAATAGCGAAGGGAAAAAGGTTAAATATAGATAGATGATCACACAATATATATAATTAAGACTCGTCTAATAAAAAAAATGGTTACATAACAAATACATATAATTCAATGAAGCAATTAAATAAAAAAATATGAACAAAAGGTAGCATAAGAAATAGTTCAATAGAGGAGATACGATTACCGTCCTTTTTCCTTGGTCATGTTCCCTACGGCGTTCGTGGCTTGATCAGACCGTCGACAGGTATTTGTCCGGACAATGAAAAAATGTAGTATGGTTTCATGAAAAGTTCTCCAGACACGGCACAGAGTTCAGATGACTATTGAGTGGATACTATGGCATTTTGGATGGTATTCAGGAACCTCGGCGATAGGCAAAGCTATTTATTTGCCTAGCCGAGCATATTCATTTCCTTCAAAATACTATGGCTTTTAACTGGAGCATGTTCAAACTTCTCCATTATTTGAAAACGACAGCTGTTTAACTTTTTTGGAGCACACGCTAAATGTGAAGCAAATCGGAGAGAGTTCTCCAAAAAGAAATATGAATGCACTCTCAAGAAAACTTGGAATAACCAGCAAGACAACTCTGAATGAATCCTTCAAAAGCAAAATCTGAATCAACGGAATCCTTCACAAGGAAAATTTGAATACTGAATCCTTCCAAAGGAAAAATCTGAGTAATCTGAATCCTTCAAAAAGAAAAATCTGAATCCTTCCAAAAAGAAAAATCTGAATCATCCAAAAAGAAAAATCTGAATCATCTAGTCTTTTGTTCTCACTTCTATTTATACCCTCTCTGTCAGCTACCTTCTATTGTTTGTATGATCTGAGATCTTGATAAGCCTCCCCATGCTCCTTTGTTTCAAAATAACATTTTCTAAAAATAACTTTTACTTTTTTACTCTAGATTTCTTTCTTTAAAGTTTGAATTCTATTAATTAAAAAGAAAGAAAGAGAAGGCCATCTTTAATTAGACTTGAATGGCTCACTAATCAAAACTATACATTCTTTTAGAAAATGTTGGCGGGCTTATCTCAAAATCAAATCATACTAAATATTTTAACAAAATTTTAACAACAATATATTATTATTTTTTTATAGTAGAATAAGCATTTTATTTCAGTAGAATCTTGCATTAACTCATATATATACGCTAGATGTATATATATGTTTGACTAATAGGTTAAGCAATTTTTATTAATAGAATGAAATTTATTTAAAACAAAATATTTAAATGTAATACACATTTGATAAGCATAATTATTTTTAACTCTAATGCAAAACCCTGCTGATATTGAACTATAAACTTAATTCAGGTCTACAATACTAATTAAGTTTATAGGAAGATGTGAAGCATGGATCGGGCTTCAGATCCATTGCTTCAATAGATAGGCAAAAGCAGCCTAAGTGATAGAATTTCTTTAGGTGATAAATCCCTCTGATAGTAAGAAAAGAATATACAAAAATTAGTTTGGCCATATGACAGGTTTTCAGACATCTATTATTTGTGATAAAAATCATAGCGTTCTCATCTGAAAATAATGACCTTGACATTGTATCATAAATAATCTGTTTATGCGATCATAATAAAATTTTGTTGGTGGATATTGAAATATTCAGATATATTTTGTTTCATTGTTATTGTATATTTTTTTATATTTTTTTTTGCTAGAATCCTTACAAGATTTATCATCCAGTTTGATTTGTGAACACAGTTGATTTTATTAAGTTTTGTTTTTCCATTTTTAAGGAGTCCAATAATCACCTGAAATTTTCAGTCTTTAAACATTAAATAGACTATCTGTTTGATCAACAGTGCTCTTACTAATCAGATACAAACAATTTTTAATCTGTTTTAAGCTCACTGACTTATTATAATCATAAAAAAAATAAAAATAAATAAGGCCTTGTTTTCAAAAGAAAATAGTTATATTGATTTGTGTTTTTATTTCTGTGTTACATCATGTCAAAAATATAATGATAAGACAAATGCTTTTATTATTTTGACCAAGCCCCATATGTATCACTGGCAAATCCTGGATACCTCCTCAATAATGTTTATATATTTATATATATAAATGAGAAGTGTGAATGAAGAAAATTAACAATATTTGGAAAGCTATTTAGGATAATATATTTTTTAAAACTTTTCAACCAATAGAATTTGAGTATGAGTAGGAAATAATAAAAGAAAAAATAATGCTTTTAAATGTCACTCCACTTTCTTATTATTTGAGAAAGAAAAAGCTCTCAGGAAAGTATTTGTTATTGTACGAAGATTCCAAACATAATACTATGAATTCATCATTTATTCATGAGAATATTAGAATTTATATGTATATATTTGTGACACGCAGCTCATTCTTATAAATATATAACTTTTTAACTATTTAAAATAATGCAATTTCTTCTCTTATTTAATTAAAATTTTAAAAATTGAAATATAATAATGTCATATTAATGATTTTTATATTTTATTTTTTAAATGTTTTCCAAAAACTTTTTGAATAAGTAACTATTATGGGTTTATTTAAGAAAAATTTTTCTCCTGAAAGAAAATTGATGACAAACCAAGCCTAATAAAAAATAATATATGTTATATTTACATATAGAAATGCACAGATAGTGAAAATGGGAGATTTGTCCTTAAAACCAATATTCATTGCAAGAATGTTTTAACATGCTCATATCTTCCTTCATTTTTTTTGCATTTCTCTTCATATAATCATATATATTAAAACTTTCTTTAACATCTCTTATACACTTTAATGCATTGCTTTTTATAATATCTTTATTTTGCTTACAGTGCTCTGATAAAGATTGCAGGACAGTTGAAACTGTAAGCAAAGTAAAGAAATGATAAAAAACATTGCATTAAAATATATAAGGGGGGGAGATATTAAAGAAATTTCAATGTTTTAACATCTAAGAGTAATCAAATGGATATTTGGATAATCTCTAAAATGTGTAGCATAGAAATGATATATAATGTTTGTATATCATAAATAATTCTTTTATTCTTCCACCATATTATTCATATGAGATTTTATTTGATTGTTTCAAAAACTTTGAGCAGTCTTATCATTTAGAATAAATTGGAACTGTTTAATTACCCATTGTACATTGCTTAGTGGCGCTGTTTCTGTTTAAAAACGTTTTAATATAACGTTTCTGGGTCGGGACAAAACAAAACAAACACTTTTCTTTTTATTTAAAAATGTCTTTATTTTTCTAATAGTAAATGAAACATTTAAACAAAAATTAAAAAAAAAAACAACAACACTTGATTAGCAAACTAATCAGCCTGAATTAATTGCAGCACGTACCGCTGGAATGTGAATCTGAAGGAAGGTATAAAAGATGCATTACTCTGATCAAACCAAGCTTATGATATCCAAAACAATGTCCAACCTCAGAGAAGTGTACATTATTCTTAGCATTCTACATTAAACGTCTAAAGCAAAACACTTTTTTTTATTTAAAAGTGTACGTTATTCTTCTAATAGTAAATTAAACGTTTAAACAAAATTAAAAAAAAACAAAACACTTGATTAACAAACTAATCAGCCGGAATGAAATTAAATTTCAGCACATAATGCTTTAATGTGCAGGAGGTGGGTGGGGACGATAGTTTTGCCGATCCTTTGGATTGTCTTCTGATCAAACCAAGCTTACGATTTGTCTGTAGCTCTTCTCATGAAAACGTGCCTATTCGCATGAGTTTAGGGAAATGGTGTTTGACACTTCCCTTTTGCAATTCTTTTCACCTTCCAAGCTATGTAGGGAAGCACGGGAATGGGCTTACAATTATTAATATGTAATAGTATGCCAGCTAGGGTGTAAGATCATTACTTCGAATGCACATTAAAAGTGTTATGGCCAATTGAATTACATACACCTTCACATCATATAGTAGCGATCTGTGAAGTGTGCGCTATTTGCATAGTGTCCGAAGCACATCAGCGGGCTGTAATATTTGTGTTCAATGTCATCTAGGCCTGTTAATGGCTAATATGAACAGAACTGTTCTATACGCCGTAAGTTTAACCGTGTAAATGGCATATTTCTATGTTTTTGCACAGAAACAGCGCCACCAAACGATGTACAATGGCTAATTAAACCGTACCAATAAAGTATTATTTTTGCAGAGGATAATCTTTAGTACACTACATACAGATATCAAAATAGATGTGATTGAAGACAAGTTATATGGTTACTTATCAGAATAAATTATCTTGGAGTTATTTGTTCAATTTGGTTATCTCATGCAGTAATGCTGGATCTAAGAAAATATTTAATATTAAAAAGACAAGGATGAGTATAGATTTTTAATGTCAAATAAGATATTAGAAAGTTTGTTAATAATAGTGATGCAGCTCCCAACTATGTTATAGGTAAATTTTTGACAATTTTTTGAAAAAACTTAAAAATTGCTATTAGAAAATTAAAATAACCAATGTATTTATTAATTCATTTTATGGCCAGACACCATTTTAAATTAAGATTAGTTATATGGAACAACTATTTTAGGTTTTTTTTTATTGAGTTGCTTTAAAAAATATGACAGTATAAGTGTAGTAAAAAAATTGTAATTATAAGACTGTAAAAAAAAATTTAATTTTAATTAATTTTTCCAAATTAGCACATGGAATTATTACATCTTTGTAGTGTATATAATGATAGTGTAATTATTTTCTTCTCTCTATTTTTACAATTATTTTTAATTCTAGGACATTTCAAAACTTTTAATATAAATTCGTAGGATTTTTCACAATTACCTTTATTATATGTGTGTTTTATTAATATTGTATTATATTATCAGCATAATCTTTAATGCTTACAACTGCTATATGATACTGCAATAGTTTCATATGATATAATTTCATAAATTTTTTAAAATCGAACAAGTGTTTGTCTCAGTACCTTCCTAGATATGTCTGCATTTTGCAAAAATCAGATTAGTTTAAATTTTGCTTACGTAGTGTAAATTTTATGCCACTTTTTTAGGATTAGTGCTATCTCATGTCAATTGTAGTCTAAAAGTAATTTTCTTAGTATTTTGCAATTTCATTAAATAATGCTTCAATTAATAAAAATCAAATTTATTTATTATAAAAACAAATCATTCTTTTTTAAAAACAAAACAACTGATCCCAGATTGCAATTGTATTGGTTTATTCTAAATAATAGTAATTTTATTTCTTCATTATTTGCCATATATGGTTATATATTTTTTACTTTTTTATACAAATTAATACAATTATTTTTTATAAATAATGCTTACAATAATAAAAATCTTAAATTTATTATAAAAATAGCAATCAACTGATTACAATTAGAAACTATTCTAAACAAAAGTAATTTTTAGATTTCTATTTATTGTGATTATATTGTTATATTTTTTTTTTCAATACAAATATTATAATTTGTATTGTAAATAATGCTTACAATATAAAAAAAAAAAAATCAATTTAAAAGTGTTATCAGATACTTGTTATACAATTTACATTATAAAATCATGTTATAATCATTCCAGATTAATAAAAAGCTGCCCTAAAGTGTTATCATTTGGTCTTCATGAATGTAATCCCACACAAAATAATAATGACAGACTAGATATGATATAGTTCTATTTTTTGTTTAAACATAATAATTATTTGGATTTATGTTCCTTCCTATATCGTGTGAAATTATTTTCTCTGTCTACTAAAATATGGTTTATTTTATAAAGTGAAGTACATTTTGCAATCGTTTTTTTTTTATGAAATGAATTTTATTAGTTTAATTATTAACAGTTTTTTAAATTAAAAATAATGTCTGATACTTAACATATTGGAAATATTAATGAAAATAATATTTTATATTATAATGACATAAATATCTGAATATATATGTAATTAAGTATATATATGACAGTGTGAAAATTATTCCAATCAGAAATACCAAATGGATATAGTCAAAATATAAATCATCATCATTGGCAATCCATCATATGAGATAAAGGTATAAAGAAAATAGGATTTGAAGAAATTTGTGTAATAAAATATCTAACTGAACATCTTAATGGTGAATTTAATATCTAACCATAATCAAGAACTGAAATTACCTTGAAGACCATTCCACCAGATAAATATATTTCATAGGATCATGAATTTATTATATCTAGGCATAGTTGATTAGTACATGTATTGAATCACACCCCTGTTTGGATAGGGATGATAGAATTTTTATATAGAATTGGAAATTAGTTACCCAAAGGTAGTAATAATCATTATAGGATTGGTGTAATTATGATAGATATTAGCAAAAGATATTTTCCCTTGAAGGATTCATAAATTCAATTTAAAAAAATTTTTTTAAGGAAAAGAAAAAAGAGGAAAAAAAAATCAGATAAATTTTTGATTTATTCATTGCCATGAGCAACAATTTACTGTAGAGAGCATTCATAAGATGACATTAATATGAGATGTTTTGTGTAGCACACTGCTCTACTGTCATATATTCTGTTAAATACCATAACTTATGATAGTCCGTCAAAGTGCACATTCATCAACATATTGATGATTTATTGTTATGTGATTGATATTTTACAGTTTGCAAAGTTGCTCTACTGTCATATATTCTGTTAAATACCATAACTTATGATAGTCTGTCAAAGTGCACATTGATCAACATATTGATGATTTATTGTTATGTGATTGATATTTTACAGTTTGCAAAGTTGCTATTGTTGAATGGTAAACATACATTTATTTTTCACCAGGAATGGAAACACAATCCATAAAGGATTTAGATATATCCTTTTTAACCCAATCTCTGGATCTTTTATCTTAGTCACTGCAATATGATGAGACCAGTTATTGTATATTATCATATATATCAGACACCATTATAGATTCATATTATTCCACATTTCATATCATTTAGCCGCATTGTGTTTATATAGTCATATAAATTTTTTAAAAGACAAGTTATCCAAAATGTTTGTGACTTTCTTCTGTTCAGCCCATGTTGGATTATGAAAAAGCTGGGAAGTAGAGATTATACTTACTTGAGAGTATAGGTCAACTATTTGACAGTATTCATAATCTGTTGAATAATATTAATTAAATTTATTATCAATAAATTTTAATATCTTAGATATGTTTATAAATTTTGAATTAGTAGAAAATTACACAACCAAACTTTTCTATGAGAAATAGTATTCCAATTTTTTAAAAAACAGTAAAGTAACAAGATCCATAGAGGTAGGATTTGCATTTTAGCAGATTCATTTGCAAAGCCATAGTTTACAATAGCTTGTATGCATGAGGTTTTTTTTAAAGTTTATTTATAGAATAAAATTTAGTTATAATAAAATCACTTTAATTTCAGATCAATGCTATTCTGTGTGTTTGGGGTTTCACTTTGGTGCAATTTCATTATCAAGCAATATGTGTTGTCTAAATATATAAACTCACATACATAAATATGTATTAATTAGATTATTTCTAATTTATTTATTTGTTGTTTTTTTTTTCCATAGCTTTTGGATTTTGTGAATTTGCTGATCCAGAATCAAGTTTGCGAGCCATCAGATTGTTGCATGATTATCAATTAAGTGATAAAAAACTTGTAGTAAGTTATTTGAAAAACATTTAAAATATAAATAGTAAATATTTTATTTAGAAATTAAAGTAGTTTTAGAATTATTTTAAATATAATAAATATCTAGTCATTAATTATTAGAATGTTAGCAATTAAGATTATCTTTTCTGATCCTTGAAGGACTTCATAAATTCTCACATTTAAAAAATATTATTAAGGCCAAATGAGAAAATAGTGACAATTTATTATATATTGATTCTGTACTTATATATATTTCTGATATAATTGCCTACTTTGTTAACATTTAAAATCTTTTTATAAACTAGAAAATCTAAAAGTTAATCAATTTTTCAGAAACAATTAGACTATTAGTAAAATAAATTAGTAAATATGGAGTTACTTATTTTTAGATTAAATATTTATTAAAACTCAGATCCCATCTAATTTAATAGAAAACATTATAAAATAGTGGCTTTCAACATTAGTTTTTATCAAATGTAAAAATGTCGCAATTCATTATTCCAACCTGAGTTTAGTTTACATATCAAAGTAAATTTTCATTAACCAGATCAAGAATTTGATTAATTAAACTATATTCAGCAACTAAAAGGGTTAGCAATTTTAATATTAAAATCATTTCAACATTTTTTTTTTATTGATTAACTTTTAAGAAGTTCTTCACCAAATACTTTTTTTTTTAACTTGACTGAATCTGAAAATTTATAATCATAGTTATTTTATATATATATTTTCTTTTCATCTTTCCTTTTTATCCTGCTTTCTCAGTCTTGATATTGCTAAAGCATTTTATTCTAACATCATTCTAGTTATAATTTTGAACAATATAAAGCTCCTATATTTTTCTCCTGTTTACATTTTCTTATGAATTAGAATTTTTTCAAATTGTTGAAAAATTATCTATATTTATCCATATGTAAACAATATATATATATTTAAATACTAATCTATTTTTCTTGTATCTCTTCTATATTATCTATCTAATATTATGGGGGAAAATAATTATGACTTTTGTTCTTATTTTGAAGAATGATATTTTTTAAATAATTGTCAATGCTGTTTTCAAAAAAAGTTTTTATTGATAATTTTGAAGAATGATATTTTTTAAATAATTGTCAATGCTGTTTTCAAAAAAGTTTTTATTGATAATTTGTTGACCCATATATAATTCATTTGTGATGATCATTTAAAAATTTGATATTGCTTGAAATATTTCTTTTTGAATTCTACAAATATTTTTTTCAAATGTTCCATTAAATTAGAATAAATATGTTATTTTATTAATGTCTTCCTTATTTTTATGAGTGTGCTTAAATTCTGCCCAGTCTTAAAAATATACATATAAATTTTACCATTTTGAGTATGGGAATGCCCTACATTTTTTACTAATTTAGCTTTTAAGCAACAATATTTGTCATTTTCTGTATTTAGGTTTATAATTTTCTTAGTTTTTCACTTATATCCAAAAATTTATTCAATATAGCATTATTAATTTAATTTGACCCCCCCCCCCCAAAAAAAAAAATCAAACTATATCACAATTTTTTTTTTATAAGATTTTTTTTTAAAAAGTCACCTTTTCCAATTTTCTCTTTTCATAACAGTATTTTCTCTTTATAAAACTTTTTTTAAAAATTTTTGTATTAAGTGCAAATTTAGCTTTTTATTGACTGAGTGTCTTTATATTTACTAAATTCCATTCAAAATCTAACAATTTATCTAATCAATGATCAGTAAGCCTCTTTTTTTTTTTTTTGTTTAGTGTTATTGCTTTTTTAAATATATGCTTTTTTTAAAAATACTCATCATCTTAGCTCCCATGCTGCCCACTTTTATTCATTTTTCTCTCCTACCATACTATTTTATGGAATCCATCAACTATTAATGATCTTTTTTTATTTTTTAGTAATATTCGTTTTTTAAAATAAAATACCTTTTTAACAATAATATTGAAAGATTCTAAATATAATAGAAATATTTTTATTTTTAACATTTTTTTTTTTTTTTTTCGAATAATGGGATCTTTGTTTTCTGATGTTTTCAATTATATATATACGGAGATAGGCATGCAGTTTTTGAACGGGAACTTCTTTATGTATTATTAACAACTAGTTAGTTTACTAGTAACATTTATAGCAAAATCCTTGTGAAAAAGATACGTAATATTTTTTTACTATTTATTTCAAATCTGATAGAAATTTTCCATCTAAGCACTTTAATCTGTGATATCTGAAATAGATATGTTGGAATTATGTAGAAGTGCCTGCTTTTATGAATTATTTTCATATATTCACCATCATGATTAAAAAATATTTGGAACTAGTAGTATCATCATCAACCATTATGAATCCACTGCAGGATGAAGATCTCACCAAGTTTAATCTATCTCCGATCTTTAGCTCTCTTCTCCACATCACCCCCTGTACACTTTCTTATTTCATCCATCCATCTCACATGTGGTCTTTTTCTGGGTCTTTTACAATCTCTTGGGAATCCAGTTAAAAATTTCAATTGTCCATCTATTATCATCTCTTATTGCAATATGTCCAGCCCAACTCCACTTCAATCTTTTAATTTTTTCAATGAGGTCAGTAACACCTGTTTGTTCTCTTACCCATGCGTTTTCGATCTCTTCTTGTTACTCCCAACATACATGTCTCCATACTTTTTTGAGTGGTCTGAAGTCTCTGTATTCCTCTTCTATTAAGTGTCCAAGTCTCAGATCCATAAGTAAGAACTGGTAAAACACATTTGTTAAAAACCTTACGTTTCAAACACATAGGCATATTTCCTTTTAGTATCAAGTTATTTCTACCAAAAGCACTCCAACCAAGTTTAATTCTATGATTAATTTCCTCCATTATGTTTTCATCTGTATTAATAATCTGACCAAAGTATTTGTAACTGTTAATTTCTTCTAATTCATCATAATCAATCTTTATTTTCATATTTTGAGCAAATCGATTAAACATTACTTTAGTCTTTTTAACATTTATCTTTAGTCCTACTTTCCTACTTTCATTTGATAACTCCTGCAACATTTCCTGCAGCTCTGAAGCATTATTTGCAAAAACAACTACATCATCTGCGAAATCTAAATGACTTAAATAATCTCCATCTATTTTCACTCCTTTACTTTCCCATTTTAATCCACAAAATACTTCTTGCAGCACTGCTGTAAAAGGTTTTGGAGATATGGAGTCATCCTGTCTTACACCCTTCTCAATGTTGACTTTCCCAGTATCATTATGTAATCTTAATTGTTGCTGTTGCATGTTTATAAATATTCTTTAATTAACATGTGACAATATCCTGGATCTATACCTTGATGATCCAATGCTTTAATCACTGAAGAAATGTTTATAGAATCAAATGCCTTTTCATAATCTACTAATCCAAAACATAATGACAACTCATATTCATTTGTCCTTTCTATAACTTCTCTCAATACCTGGATAAACCACCTTTAAATCCAGCTTGTTCTCTTGGTTGGTGGAAATCCAATGTTCTCTGTAGACGAGTTGTAATTATCTTGGTAAAAATTTTATATAAAACTGGTAAAAGGCTGATAGGTCTGTAATTTCTAATATCTTCTTTATCACCTTTTTTAAATATTAATATTATTACTGCATTCTTCCAATCATCCGGTACATCTTTATCATTTAGACATGCTGATAGGTCTATAATTTCTAATATCTTCTTTATCACCTTTTTTAAATATTAATATTATTACTGCATTCTTCCAATTATCCGGTACATCTTTATCATTTAGAAATTTGGTATATAACTTTGCTAAAAATTTTTCTATTTCTTCACCTGCTTCTTTTAATATATCAATTATAATTCCATCATTACCTGGAGCCTTTCTTTTCTTCATACATTTAATTGCATGTCTCAATTCTTCATTTAAAATTCTGGGCAATTCAGAAGATGTAATAGATATAGGAGGTACTTGTTCTTTATTACTATATAAATCTTGATAAAAATCTTCTACCAATTGCATGATGTTATCTCTCTTTTTAGTAATAATTCCACCTTTTTTCCTTATTGCAATATAAATTTCCTACCAATACCAAAGTGTTGTTTGACATTCTTGAGACTTTTTATTCTCTTCTACAGCTTTCCTTGCTAGTTCACAGTTATACTTTCTTATATCATTTTCAACTCTTTTCCACACCATTTTACAAAATTCGAGATATTCAATTCTTTTTAATGCATCATTTTTGTATATCTTCATAAATTCTCTAGTGTCGGTAGAAATTTTATTAGTCAATTGCTGGTTTTTTTCTACCAGCTATCTTTGTTGCAGTTTTTAAAAGTGTATCAGTTATTTTCATATTAATTTCATTCAGATCTGAATCATGTTCAAAATCTACTAATACTTGAAACCTATTTGTAAGTTCTAATTTAAATTCATTAGAATGTTTCTGAAGATTAGGAATATCAACTGTAAATATTGTTTTTCTTAATAATTTTTGTCTCTCCAGTTTTACATTAACATGTATCTTACACCGTACTAATCGATGATCACTTCCTGTGTTAAATTTATTAAGAACATTACAATCTTGAAATATGTATTTCCTGTTAGTCAAAATATAATCCAATTCTGCTATAACTTCATTTGGATGCTTCGATGTCCATTTCCTTTTAACATTTTTTTCAAAAAAAGAATTCATAATTTTTTTTCTTCTTCTGCAAACTTCATAAGTCTATGTCCTCTCTCATTTCTATTACCATAACCAAAATTACCTACAGCACTTTCATCTTTCATTTGTTTACCAATTCTAGCATTAAAGTCTCCCATAACAATTTTAAGATGTTGTTTACTCTGATCAAAAGCCTTTTGTACATCCATATAAAAATCTACTACTTCATCACTATGAGAACTTGTTGGGGCATAAACCTGAATTATCTGCATTTGGTATCTGCTATTAAGTTGTAAAAACTAATCTTGCCACTCTGTCCGATACACCATCAATCTCCACAATATTGTTCTCCACTTTTTATTTATAATGAATCCTACTCCACTTGTATTTCCAATATTTGTGCTTTTATAATAGAGTATGTGTCCGCTTTTTAAATCAATTGTCTCTTCACCTTTTCTTCACAAAGTCCAATAATGTCCCATTTAATATAAGACAGTTCTTCTTCTAATTCTTGCAATCTTCCTTCACTTGAAAGTGATCTGCAGTTGTAAATACCTAAATAAAAAGTCATCATCAAATGACAGCCTGGGTCCGCAGTCAAGGGATTCTTAGCACCCTCCGCCTTCGGCCACCAACTGCTGCCTTGGTTGGTGACTTTACAGCTTCCTGGGAATAAGGGCCATGCTTTATTTTTGTCTGTCCTAATTGTATATATGTATTGGAAAAATATTTATCATTTACACATACATTCATTCCGCCTTATCAGGCACTGAGAAGAAAGACGATGGTGTTTCTTAATCCTAAACTCAGAGGTAAAAAGTCAATAAACTCACCACGCTAGCTAATGCGTGTTGGTGAGCAGCCCATCCATGTTCGTATACTATATGAATAATCACATAGTAATAACAGCTGCAACGACAAGAACGTATGGAGTGGACATTAGGAATTTGCCCTGCTCGGTTCCTTTAAGGCCTCCAAGAGGAATCAAAGGACTAGTAGTATCATTTGTATTTAAATTTTTTTGAAAGAGTTGGTCTGCTATATATTTCTATTTTAAAGTGATTAAAAACTTTGTAATGTAAATATTTTTATTAGTGAGGTCTGTGAAAGATATGCTACAATCACACTGAATTGTCAGTTTTTATAGGATTATTGTCATATACTTAGATGGAAAAATTTCTTGTTGGCATCTAAATTTGGAAAAACACAGTATTACAGCAGTGGTATTTTTAGCCTAAATATTTGGCAGTTATATATCCTAGTTATTAAAAAACATCCTTTATCCTGAAACTATTCAAGTAAAAACTTATACATACATATTTTTTACAATTGATTTTTATAAGTGTGAATATTTCTCTATTTCCTAACTTGTCAGTACAACAGCACACACATTAGATTTTTTTATTGTAAGCATTATTTATAATAGGGACTATAATATATATAAATATACCCATTGTTCGCAAATTATGGAGTAATAAAATTATTTTTCATTTATATTAGTCCCAATTGGGATGTGTTGATTGCATTCTTTTAGTGAAAAAATAAACTATCTATTTTTATAGGAAATATATTTGATTTTAATTATTGTAAGCATTATTTATAAGATGTACTGCAATATTTGTTTTAAAAAAATAGTTATAGGTTACAAAAAATGGAGATAAATTACATATATTAGACTACAATTGATATAAGATACAACTAACCTCAAAAAGTGGCACAAAACTAACACTATGCAAATAGAATTCAAATAAATTTGGGTTTTTCAAAATACAAACATACTTACACTGAGAAGGACATGTTCAATTAAAAAAAATATATGAAAGTAAAATATATGAAAATTTGCACTAGTATAGTGTTAAAAAAACTTTGTTCTGGTTAATGATTTAATTTAAAAGAACTTAAAACTGCTGGTTTAATCTTCAATCCGTAATTATTAAAATGTTTTCTCAGTAAAACTATCATATTTTATTATTGCTTTAATATTCATAGATGTATCATTTTTTAATTTTAGAAATTTTCATTTTATTATTCTATATGATTTTATTTATTTAACAAACTTACAGTCCATGCTACTTATTTAAATCATTTCTGTCATTTAAAGTTATATTTTACATTAAACATGGGAGTGTTTTTAAAACATTCATTTGTAATACATTACTTCAGAAGTATATCACATTTAATAGAGAATAAAACATTCTAAATTGTGTCTAGATGTATTATGCATGGTTCTTAAACAAAAATCTCATACTTGTGAATGAAATATAATGCTGCCAATAATAAATTATATCTCTATATTAAATGCTGCCAATAATAAATTATATCTCTATATTAAATCTTGCATTAATAACAATTGAAAATGATATATGTGTTGAGTAAGGCAAGAAAAATAATTCTAATTTTGTGTGCATAAAATCAAGAAAAATAAAAATTTATGAAGAAATTAGTTTCAAATAAAATTTCTACTTTATTTATTTTTATATTCTATTCATTTTAATTTGCAATATATTTTTTTAATGATTGTTTTATTATTAAATAGCATGCAACAGAAGGCTGCCACTGAACAAACAAGCATCACTTTTATTTATGGTTTTCTTTTTATCACCAACAATAGATATAAGTACTGTATTAGTTAATACAAAATCATTTAACACAAAAATATGAATATTAAGTATTGGCTTAAATTGCTAATTATGCATATGATTTAAATAGAATTTAAATGGTTTAACTGATAAAGTTTATCTTTTTATTTTTGATTGCCTGCTTCTCTTTCACTGTCAGACTTTCCAAGCATTATTATTTTGTCTAATGAATTAATTATCTTAACTGATTTGTAAAACAAATCATTTTTAACTTGGTTGTTTGTATTATTTAAAGGAATAACTAGGTTACAAATCATTTAAGATAATTAATTTGTTATGTCGAAGAGTAATGTAAAATCAAAATATTGCAGATGCCAAGTCAAATATTTTTAAACTCAATGTAAACAGTTTTATTATCACTAAATGAATAAAACTTGGCAATTATTTTCAGATTGTACTTTGTTTGTATAATCTTGAAACTAATTTTATTTCATTAATATTGTGAATTTCACTAGTGTTCTATTCAAAATGAATACTTGGAATTGATTGTTTTGAGAATTAAAAATATTTTTTGGAGTCATGATCTGATTATTTTAGGGACTTTGGAGATTAGCTTTGTGATATTTCTCCCTGCTTTGAAGTATGGCGAAGAAATGCCATTCATATTCAAACTTTTGTTATATTGATATATATTCTTGAAAATGTTTTCTATTCTTATATTGAGGAGCAATGCTTTCTGAAAAATAGTAGGCTGTTTTTTTTTAATGTTTGATAGCATATTTTTAATAATTGATATAAGTTTGGTTTGAAATGTATAAAACAATCAGAAATGAATGCAAAATCTCTTCTCAGCAGTACGTCATTAATGTATGTGTTGTGTATGGTCTGGATTACAGACCCAACCTACAGAAAATAATAGTAACACCAGTGTTGGATTACTGACCCTACCTAAAGAAAATAGTACTAACACCAGTATTACAATTAATATAATATTTATTATTCACAAATATATACAATAAATTATACAGTATATATACAATAAATAATAGTTATAATGGGAACTCTTGAATCCGGGCCTTGTAGTTCTACAGCTTCCAGCTATACCTGATAGCTTGCCTCGCAGGTAGAGAGAATGACTCTTCTGGCTGTACAAGACAGCTTGCTTTGAGGCAATGGTAGTCTTAGCCGCGTCCGGTCCTTTTGTGGATTTGCCTACCTGCGTAGACAAATAGCGTATCGCTATTAGTGGGAATGCTGACTGCTGTTCAGGTTAGCAGGGCTTCCCTGCGAGAACACATTCAGTCTTTTCAGGTCAGACAGACATTCTTCCTCTTTTCTCCCAAAAGGCTGACTATTTATAGCCAGATCCCTGACCTCACTGAAAACATTCGGATTCAGCAAGCATCGTTGCTTATTGGCCTGTGATTATGATTGGCTATGTTTTAGCGGTACTCATCTTTTAGCTAAAGATGCCGCTCTATGGCGAGGTTTTTGCGCCAAACCACATAAAAATGCTGTTTCCGCGGCCGACACGTTCGAACCCGCGTTTTCTATAATACAACTTTTTTATTGTGCTACAGAATGCAGGCCGCTATGTCGCGTCGCAGTACAGCATGTATGTCGCATAGCAGCAAATACATTTTCCAAATTCGCACAATATATAATTTACGGCTTGATGAGAGAGTTTTTATTTGAATTGTATTGAAATGTTGTTTTCATTGGAGTTTTTTTTATTTTAAACTATTGAAATGTTCAGATTTTTTAAAGCAATAATTATAAGACTTTTTACAACATACTGTATTGAACTTTTATTTGGGAAAATGGAAATATCTATGTTTTTATTGAGTTGCAATTAGGTAACGTGTCAAGTAACGTACTGTTAGTAACATTCCACGAGAAGATTCTACCGTCTGTATATTTTCGAAGTAAAAAAGAGCAGTACAAAAATATATCCGGTAAGAAAAGTCCAAATATACAGGTTTTTTTGTAAATTTCATAAAAAGCAAATATTATAAACATGTTTAATAAGTAAAGAAGACATTTGTATGTGTTTGTTGTTGTTTAAAAAGTTTGAGTTTCGTCCGAGTACGGTTACGATTTTGAAGTTTTTTATTTTAGCATTACAAACAACAGAACACTAACCCTAAAACTATCCTTAAACCTAACCCTAAAACTAACTCTAAAACTACCCCTAAATCTAACCGTAACAACTTTTACTTTTATTACGATTATTATTTTTTAGTTAAACAACAACAAAAAAAGTCATAACACAAGTAAAAAAATATCCGATAGAAAATTGATTAAAAAAAAGCTGTAACCCAATTTAAAAAGTATACAATATAAAAAACACGATTCAAATTGTAATTTGTTGATTTTATTTTACATTTATTATTATCATTTAAATTGTATACGTTAATTAAAAATAATATTTAAAAAAAGACGATTTTGTTTTGTTTTTATTTTCGCATTACAAAAAAGCACAGAAAAATTAAATAAAAATCAATGGCCCATGAATATTCATATTTTATAGTTTTAGCGTGAAAACGGCGCCATCCAACGGCATCTTTAGCTATAAGACAAGCACTGTTTTAGCTATACATCAGCCTATTGGCCTGCGGCAAAACAATGCTTAATACGATCAGATAAGAAGGAATCCGGAACAGTCCACTTCTGAGAGAAGGGAGAACAATAACATCCCTCCCTCTGGCTAAAATTTAGCCCTAGAGAACATAGTCATGGAGGGTGCTGGAGGAGGACTAATACACTTTGGTGCTGGTTCTGGTTTGCTGCTGTCTTTGGGTTGTTGGTCCTCCTTGCTTGTACTGCCTGTCCCTGGAGATTCACTCATTGTGGCTGCATCTGTATAATTCAGTCTAAGTTGCTTTCGATGGCAATGATGTTGACATCCATCTGCTGTTTTGACTACAACGGTGTGGAGTCCTTTCTGTTGACTTACGACTGCTGGGATCCATTTAGTAGGTCCTCTATACATCCTGCATAGTACTTTAGTCTGCAAAGCTAGTGGTGTTCTGGAAATCCTGGTGTTCCAGCTTCTCGTATCCATTTTTGTTATCAGCTTTTTGGTGACTTCTGAGTAATCAAGTTTTAATTTAGTTAATGTTGTGATATGGTTTACCTTTGTCACTGCAAAACCTAAGTGACTGAACCAGTCACGGCCTAATAAGTTGCTGTGATCACCTGATGCCACTACCAGTGGTAGGTGTATAGTTTTGTTAGGCATAGTAATTTTAACTCTTGTTTGACCCTAGAGTTTTATTTTCTTGCCCTGATTCATGTTGGAAATTCTCTAGCTTTTTCGCCGTCCGCTTGAATATAGAGATTGAAATAGTATCTGCATTATTGTTAGCAGTTTGGGGGCAAAATATTTTGTAAGAATCGCCAATGCCTTCTCAAAATTCTAGTCAGCCAGTGTTTCTGACCCAATTTGAGATTTTAAAATATTATATGTCTGCGATCCAATTATTGTCACCAGCATCGCTAATTTTATTTCAGACTTTTTAATCTGATTAGCCTGCATATAAAAGATCAGACGCTGTTTGTAGCTTGACCAGTTCTTAGGGAACCCTGGGTCAAAAGATTTCATCGAGCCAATTATATTAGCCATTCTTTTTATTTTTCTCTGTTATAATGTGAGAAAAATATTTATTTCGTATTTATTGCGAGTAACCATTCGATACTGTTATTTTTGACAGACCTTTAGTCCGCTAGGGCAAGCTTCTCTCTTTTTTAGAATGACCAATTTTGATTGGTTTATGAACTACCAATAGCATTTGTGATCACTTTATTTTAAGTGATTTTCACAATGACTGTTTAGTAAATACGACGAATGTCTGTACTTGCAAATTCATATATTTTATTTTTTGTTTTCCCAAAAATAAATTATTTCAACAAACATTGTTTAGTAAACAGAATGTATTTTACTTATTATTTTCCCAAAAATAAGTGATATTAACAATCACTGTTTAGTAAATACGTATTCGTGTAGTTTACTTGTGCAGTATTTAGCTGTGATTTAATAATCACAGATTCATAAAGTTAACGACAAGTGCCTACTCACGTATTTATGCTCCCATTCATGGGGGGGAAAATCTTTTGTCTGACTGCACCAAAAATCTCTTGTGTTTGCTCTGGATTACAGACCCAACCTACAGTAAATAATACTAGCACCAATATTACAATTAATATAATATTTATTATTTACAAATATATACAATAAATTATACAGTATTGTAACGGAATCCTATTTATATAACTCTCCGCCCTTCGACTATATCCGTTACCACAAGTAAGAGAACATATAAATATAAACGATTTTACATCTATACCTGATTGAACCCGCAACAATACGAATATTGCTACAAAGTTATCTTTCCGATCGAGCGTCTCTTGACTGCTGCAATTATTACAAATTTACAGCGCTTGGATGATTTTATAAATTTTTCGGGAAATTATTAATACTATACAATAACCAACACATGTATCATATTACTAGAAATAGATTCTAATTGATTGTGAAATAAGTCCTACAGGCATATTACTCTGATTCGTTTGGTGAGAAAAGCGAGATGAGACATAAAGAGCCGTCCATTATTAAGCATTATTTAATACATAAAAAATAATAATGTGTAAACGACATAATATTATGGTAAAAAAAAATCATTAAAGATAAATAAGATAAAATTATATATAGTTCTTTAGCACTAATACTAATAATAGTAATCGCCTCCAATTTTATGAAATAATTATAGAAAGCAGAATGTCACTTTCCATTCCAGTATCTTACCGATAAATCTAATAGATAGTTCACTTTACTAATAATTAATTAAGCAATCAGATTTAAGTTCATTTGGTCATGTTACTGAAAGTGTCTACACACGTGACATATATTTAAAAGTTTGATTTATCTAGGTTTTCTCGCAGTTAGAGTATATGCAGCTGACCATTATGTGGTTTATCCCACTTCTTTATGAGAGACGGTTATTCTTGGGATTCGGCTTTGATTTCTTCCATTCAGTTCATTTCCTCCGTATTATTTTTGACGTTCAGGTAGTGGTATAGCAGTGACAAGAACGGTGAGCTATCAGACAGGCTCAATATCTGCTGCTAATTCATGGATTGCAGCTGATCGTATGAGCAAAGGCGGGCATGGATCAAACTAGCGTTCGTCTGTGGCCATTAGCCACGCATCCTCGAAGCTTCACAATTATAGCAGTTTGTTCATGGTCGCTTGATCCAAATTTCGGCACTCTTCAAAAAAAACCCTAAGTAAAGTCTCAGACAAGAAGCCTAATAAAAGTTTCTGCTCTTTCCTTTTTTCCTTCTCCACTTTTTCTCTTATCTTGATCTCTCGTTTTTATAACTTTTCTTTTCATGGTTCACTGGAGTGTCATTATGTCCATTTCACACCTTTATTTCTATTCTGTTCGCAAACATATATATATATATATTAATTTCATAGCATCAGTTTTGATTGATTATTCATTATTATTATTATTATTATTATTATTTTTTACTACTCAATAAAATCAATTTTATTTACTTACAATATCCTTTCCCCTCCTTTAAACAGTTATATATATTTCACTCATTCGAATGTGTAGTTTTACAGAAAAGATTCTTATCTTTACACAAACCTACTTCTACTTATAAATATTTCAACGGAATTTCGTAAATATTAGTTCTTAAATTATCTGACTTTTAAATTTCCTTTTAAGTCTTGATCATAAAATTAAATGATACATGTTTTAACCCTCTTTTAACTTTATTATTATTATTTTTTTCAAAATGTTGACTTTGAAGAGTAAAAGATACGAATCTCGTTTCACTCCCTTCCCTCTCCTTCACTTAACTACTATAACGTTTTCCTTTGTAATTAGTTCTAAATCAATTAAATTCCTTAAATCAATTCAAATGATTTCTATTTAAACACATTATAAATCTTTAATAGATTCTTTTTTTTTTCTTTTCGAGTTTATTCTAAAATTTCTGTCTAGTTTTAAACCCTATTTTTACTTGTCATATTAAATATTTACATGTGTGATCACAGTGTATGATTATTACAGTATATATACAATAAATAATAGTTATATTGGGAACTCTTCTACCGCTTCCAGCTACATCCGATTGCTTGCCTCGCGGGTAGGGAAATGACTTCCGGCTGTACAAGACAACTTGCCTCGAGTCGATAGTAGTCTTAGCTGTGTCCAATCCCTCTCTGGACTTGCCTAACTGCATAGACAAATAGCATATTGCTATTAGTGGGAATGCTGGCTGCTGTTCAGGTTAGCAGGGCTTGCCTGGGAGAACGCGAACAGTCTTTCAGGTCAGACAGACGTTTTTACTTTTTTCTCCCAAAAGGCTGACTATTTATAGCCACATCCCTGACCTTATGAAAACATTTGGATTCAGCAAGTATTGTTGCTTATTGGGCTATAATAATCATTGGCTATGTTTTAGCTATACATCAGCCTATTGGCCTGTGGCAAAACAATGCTTAATCCGATCAGATAAGGAGGAATCTTGAATAGTCCACTTCTGAGAGAAGGGAGGTCTATAACAGTATGTATTGTCTGTATAATTGTATAATGATAAGACTGAACATTATTTTGCAGGATAAATGATTTAACTTTTTTTTTGCAAAATCGTAAATTGTGATAACTTCCTCTTGACCAGTAGTACCTTTCAAATAAATAAAGAGTGATTTCTGCTAATATACAACAAATATATCTGTAAACTATTAGGAATTTTAAACTTATCTCCCGATATTAAAATATAAAATTAAAAGCGTGTGAAGCGCTTGAAAGATAAGCTATAGAGAGTGCAAAAAATATTAAACGCTAAGCGCTTTCGAAGCTGTTTGCCTCATATTCATAGCGATAATGCGAAATGTAGAACAGAGAAATAAAGAAGCGTACTTCATTAATGGCAACAATAACTATCAATATACATGACGCCTGCTTTGACATTTCCAAACGTTGGGCTATCTAAATCATTTGCATATACTTTGTATATCGCCTTTATTTCTCTGTTCTGTATTTCATATTATCGCTATGAATATGAGGCAAACGGCCTCAAAAGTGCCTAGCATTTAATATTTCTATAGCTTCTCTTTCAAGCGCTTCACACGCTTTTAATTTTAAATATATCTGTAATAAAGTTCACGTAAATTATCTAGATCCTATCTTTTCTGTAACTATATCTTCTTAACAAGGCATCAAATCTTGCCACCGATAGAAATTTTTTTTATTAGAATTGCAGTCTTAAGAGCATTTTCTGACTGGCCACAGTTCTAGCTATATAATTGTTAATATCAAATTCTTCCTGAACCTTATAAATTGACCAAAGTTAAACTGTCAAGATTGTCATTTGTTTACTGATGCATTTAATTAATGCAAACTTATCCTTCAGTTATGACATTTTTTAATATTCTAAATGAGGTATTAAGATCACTAAATTCACAAGTTTTTATTTTCTCACTTTTTAACATTTATTACATATTTTCATGCCATCATTAATTTCAAAAATCGTTTAACAAAACACATCAAAATAGTATCTACCTGTTTAACATCATATTGCATATATATGTAATTAGTTTGGCAGATTTTCAGTTTTTTTAGTAATGATAGCAATTCAATTTTATTATTGTTTTATTTGAAATTACATAAGAATTAACTGTTTAACAAAAAATAAGTGTTAAGGAATAAATAATAAAAAAAAAAAACACTGAAATTAGAAAATTGAAAAAGATATTTGCTGAAATTAGATTAAAAAAGATATTTGTTAATATTACTTTTAAAATATTGAGCATTATATGAGAGAGCTAAAGGATTCTATTATCTGATAATATAAAGTTAAACCGGGGGGGTAATAATATGCATGATGGTGCCAATTGAAAATGGAAAGAAATTAAAAAAGATCAACTGATTGCAGTGATTACTTTTTAGAAGATGGTGAAATTTATGAAATAAGTTTAGAATAGAATTAATCATAATAGCAGGAATTTTATCAAAACAAGAAATTTTTAGTATTATGAAGACCGAGAAAGAATGTTTTGTAAAATTGACTTTTTTAAGAAGTTTCAAAATTAACACTATCTTTGGAAATACAAATAAGTTGGACTCAAAATTGCAACTCAATTTTTTTAGCCAGAAATTAAAAAGAACATTTTTTTTTTACTAAGAAGATAAGATAGTTTGTTGGACACACTTATAATTACAAATAATTTTTAACTTAGTAATAAATTTGTATTTTCTGCATAAACTAATACATAGCATGAAATAATGTTGAATGCCTTTTCTATTTGTGAAAGATGAATTCTTGCAAAAGAATTATTGAGCTAGGCAAGAATATTTTAATATCTCTATACGAGATTAATAATAGTACTAGAACTTTCAGAAAGTTGTTTTTAACTTGAATCATTCTTTGGGAATGAGATCTTGATTGTTTGAAATATTAGTTTTAAAGAGCCAATTATTTATTGAAATAATATTTAGTATTATTAGAAATTTTGAAAGAAAAGCAGTAGAGAATTTTGATGAGACAATAGTCTGAATTATTTAGAGGACATGATTAACGATCACAATTATTAGCAAGAAAACAAATTTCATAAATGTTATGAGAGTGGAGCTATATCATGTATATCAGAAGATGTTATATCTTACAATTGGAAAAATGTATGTGCTGATTAAAATTTATAATTACTGATTTAAGAAAAAAAAATTAAAGAATATTAAATAATACTAATCACTGAAGGAGTTATATGAACATTAAATTCAAATAAGAATTGAGTAGAGATTAGAAACCATGGATAAACATTATCATTAAATGTAGAGTAAAGTAATAATGAAAATAATTAGAGATAATAATTTGGATTTCAATAATGAACAAATTGATAATAAAAAAATATTTAAATGATATATATATAATTTTGCAGCAATAATTAATCCATCTCACACTATTATTTTTGCTATTCTTGTAAATATAAATAATTAGTAGATAAAAATAATAGTATAAACACATCTCTACATTTATTTATGATTGTTGGATATATCTATTAAGCAACATTGCATGCATTTTTTACCATCAAGTATATTTTGATCGATATACAATTCAAAGTTGAGAAAAGATTATACATCTTACAAAAGTCACTTGAAAGCACAAAATAACTTAGATGTGAACTAATGTGATTATCTACACAAAGTCAAAAAAAATTTTGTAGATGTTTTTGTTAATATTGTAAAGAGAACATAGTTGTTTCTCATCATAAAATAATTTATTCCAAGTTCTTGTGAGATTGACAATACTTTCCTAATGTTTTTGTTACTACCAATAAGAAATTATTTTAACGAGTACATATGAAGTTTTTGCAATCAAGAGTTGTGTCAGCCTCTTAAAATATTTCTGAAAATTTTATTGAACTAATGATGATTATTGTTCAGATTTTTTTTTAAAACTGTACTTTTTACTAAAAATGAAAGATTATAATTTGTAGCAATATTTCTGAACTTCAATCAAATTACTATAAACTGAATTCTCTACCCTGACATTACGTAGAACAATCACTGTAGGTTATCAATTATCAAAATGATTTTTAGATGATAGGCAATCTCTTAGACTCTAGCCTAATATACGAAGAAGTCTTTCATTAGCTTATGTTTGATTAGACAAGCAGCTATACTAGAGCCAAGACAATATCTGAAAAATTTACTATTTATTGCTTCTATCCTTGTGATCTTTTTTTAAAGTATGCATAACTATTGGTAGGGCTAATCTTTCAGTATTTGCAAGGATAGACCAATTGATAGATGTTAGATATGTCTTTCAATACAACTAGTTAATTATTTATATTATTCTTATATATGTTCTATTTTTTTTTTTTTTCAATTAGTTTAAAGTCTAATTTAATAATTGAAAAAGTGTCCCTTTTTTTGTTAATGAAATTAACGAAATGCGTATTTTGTATAATTTTGAACTTACAAATGCTAAACATATTGACAAACTTTTTTTTGTGGTTTTTTAAGTCTACTTAGTAATAAATTGGAAATTAGCATTTGAAGCAAGGGTAGAAAATTTCTGGCCTACATGCCAATTCTGGCTCTGGAAAACTCTCAATTCCACCATGAACATTTTCAAAAACGTATTAAATGGTCCTGTCTAAAACTTTTATTTAAACACATGCATAGTGCAAATATTGAAAAGTAAAATAAAATATTATTTTCTCAAGCACAACATTTTTTGTCTCCAGTCTTTATAATAGTTCTAATTCATTCTCTCAGATATACAATATTCCAATAAATATATATTGTGTGATCTGTCTGTCTATGGATGTAATCTACAACACTGAGGGCATTTTTACTTGTTTTTATTGTGATTTTTGCAGATGAACATATGCTAGCAAAAATAAAACTCAAATTTTACTTCATGTTATTATTATTATTTAGCGTTTTATTTTTTTCCATTAGGATGGCTGTACCTAGTAAGAAGAAAAATTGACACAGAAAATTACGCATATCAAAAGAAATGGGCCAACACATATTTTTTTTTATAGAAAAAAAAAATCTATGCACTTGATATGTCTCTGGAAAATATTTCAGCTAATAAAGATCACTATTAAGAAGCACTATTTATTAAAACATTCTGATTACAACAAAATTGTTGGGAAAGAAAAAAATATTAAAACAGAAAAAGTAGTTTCATCTAGTGACTGATATATTTTATAAAAAGTACAAACAAATCAGAAAATTTTGTAAAAGCAAGTTACATTTTTTTTTTTTTTAAAAAAAAAAAGCAGAAAATTTGAAGCCATTTTCTGAAAGGAATATTACATCCTAGCTTCTGTAGAATTAATATGTTCTTTTAACATAAAAAGAAATTTGAGAATATAAATATGTTGAATAATAATTGCATGGTGAATTGAAAAATTGTCATTAAATGTGGAACAGTCATTTATAATAATGATGTTATTTTATTTTTAATTCACAAAATAATTATAGCTCTTCTTTAAAAAGGCAAGTTGAAATTGGTCAGCCAGTTTAAAAAGATTTCCTCATTCCTTAATTTAAAGGATTAAAATAAACATTAGGACTTTAAATTATGCAGACTTCAAAAGAATGTCGATCAACTTTGCTTCTGCTATGATAATAGATAGATTGAATAGCTTGGTCTTTACTAGAGATATGACATAAGAGTTTTACTAGAGATATGACATAAGAGTTTATCAATCTTCATTATTATTCAAGACTAGAACATTTCCTTGAAATATTATCTTCTACTTTTTGAGAACTTGAATATAAAAATTTGTTTGATGTCATTGATTTTACTTATTGATCTAAATCTACTTAATAAGACTACATTTTAATCATTGAATAATTTATCATCAAAATCTTTGCAAAATATGTATATAAATATATTAATTACACATTGTGCAATTAATATATTTATTTACATATTTGTATTATTGTATATATGTATTGGTTTTTTTTTTTTTTTTGGTGTGTACGTATGTCTTGAGACTATCATCATCATCAACCATTATCAATCCATTGAAGGTCTCCAAGTACAATCCATCTTCTCAGATCTTTAGCTTCTCTTCTCCACATTACCCCTGCACACTTTCTTATTTCATCTATCCATCTCACATGTGGTCTCTTTCTGGGTCTTTTACAATCTCTTGGGATCTGGTTTAAGATTTCAATTGTCCATCTATTATCATCTCTTCTAGAAATATATCCAGCTCAACTCCACTTCAGTGTTTTAATTTTTTCAATGAGGTCAGTTACACCTGTTTGTTCTCTTACCCATATATTGCATTTTCTATCTCTTCTTGTTATTCTCAACATGCATTTCTCCATATTTCTTTGACTGGTCTTATGTCCTTGTTCTGCTCTTCTATTAAGTGTCTAAGTCTCAGATCCATAAGTAAGAACTGGCAAAACACATTTATTAAAAACCTTTTCACACACATAGGCATATTTCTTTTAAGTATCAAGTTATTTCTACCAAAAGCACTCTAACCAAGTTTACTTCTATGATTAATTTCATACGTTATGTTTCCATCTGTATTAATAATCGGATTAGGTTTCCATTTGTATTAATAATCTGACCAAGATATTTGTAACTGTTAATTTCTTCTAACTCATCATAATCAATCTTTATTTTCAAATTTTGATAAAATCCATTAAACATTACTTTAGTCTTTTTAATATTTATCTTCAGTCCTACTTTCATTTGATAACTCCTGCAACATTTACTGCATCTCTAAAGCATTATGTGCAAAAACAACATCATCATCTGCAAAATCTAAATGACTTAAATAATCTCCATTTACTTTCACTCCTTTAGCTTCCCATTTTAATCCACAAAATACTTCTTGCAGCACTGCTGTAAAATGTTTTGGAGATATGGAGTCAACCTATCTTACACTCTTCTCAATGTTGACTTTCCCAGTATCATTATGTAATCTAATTGTTGCTGTTGCATTTTTGTAAATATTCTTTAAAATATGACAATATCCTGGATCTATACTTTGATAATCCAATGCTTTAATCATTGAAATGCCTTTTTATAATCTACAAATCCAAAACATAATGGCAACACATATTCATTTGTCCTTTCTATAACTTCTCTCGATACCTGGATATGATCTACTATACTAAAACCACTTTTAAATCCAGCTTGTTGGCTTGGTTCGTGGAAATTCAATGTTCTCTGTAGATGTGTTATAATTATCTTGGTAAAAATTTTGTATAAAACTGATAAAATCACCTTTTTTAAATATTAATATTAATATTACATTCTTCCAATCATCTGGTACATCTTTATCATTCAGACATTTGGTATATAACTTTGCTAAAAAAAATTTCTTTCTTCATCTGTTTCTTTTAAGAGCTTTTCCTTTCTTCATACATTTAAATGCATGTCTCACTTCTTCATTTAAAATTCTGGGCAATTCAGAAGATATAATAGATATAGGAGGTATTTGTTCTTTATTACTATATAATTCTTGATAAAAGTCTTCTACCCATTTTATAATGTCATCTTTTTTTTTAGTAATAATTCCATCTTCTTTTCTTATTGCAGATATAAATTTTCTACCAATAGCAAAATGTTGTTTTACACTTTTGAGACTTTTGCTCTCTTCTACAGCTTTCCTTGCTAGTTCACTGTTATACTTTTTTATATCACTTTCAATTCTTTTCTGCATCATTTTACAAAATTCGAGATATTCAATCCTTTTTAATGCATCATTTTTTTATATCTTCATATTCCTTCTTTTCTTAATAAATTCTCTAGTCTCAGAAGAAATTTTTTTGGTCAATTGCTGCTTTTTTTTTACCAGCTATCTTTGTTGCAGTTTTTAAAATTGTATCAATTATTTTCATATTAATTTCATTCAAATCTGAATCATGTTCAAAATCTACTAATACTTGAAACCGATTTGCAAGTTCTAATTCAAATTCATTAGAATGTTTCTGAAGATTAGGAATATCAACTGTAAATATTGTTTTTCTTAATAATTTTTGTCTCTCTAATTTTGCATTAATACATATCTCGTAATACTTAATTATTTTAAAGGTAAAAGTTGATGCCAAGACCAAAGCACAGCTTGATGAATATAAAGCTGCAAAAAAGGCCAAACTTGGTGCAACTGAAAATAAAACAGAAAGCAAAGAAAATGAAGAAGAATTGGATGAGCAAACAATAAGAGATGATAAACTCGTCAAAGCTGGCTTAGATGCGATTGTGCGAGATCATGAACATGAATTGAGTCGACCACCCCAAGAAGGTAATATATTTATGTATATTAACATTGCAGTTATTAGTGTATTATAATTTGGCTTGCATATATGAAATCTTAATAGTTATATTTTTCTACTTATTATAATTATATATTAACCATTTATATTAGTATTGATTAATTCTTTATTAATTGATTTTTTTTTTTATGTATGATGTATACTTATAGACTGAAAAAAATGTTTTTAAATTAGGACATGCATACAGCATGTAATATCAATAATTTAATATATTTATAATAGCAATAATATAAAAAAACTGTTTTCAGCAAATATTTCTTTGTGTGATCTTCCACTTGGTAGTAAGCTGGTTTTCTGTTGTGATAACTAATAAATATAGCAGTGCAATAATTTTAAAGAAAATTATATACAATAAAAAAAATCTCTTAAAATAAAGGATTAAAAGTAATAATAAGTAATATTCAAGCTTTGGAATAAATTATTAAAAGTCATATTTTAAAATAATATTGTTTTTTTTTTTTATTTTATTTATAAAATTGTTTAAATTTAAGAGAAACTAATAAATTATATAAACTATTCAAAAACTGTTTCTCTTATTGTCATATCTGACCTTGCCTTCAGAAGTGGACTAGTCCAGATTCCTTCCTTATCGGATCAGATTAGGATGCATTGCTGCAACCAATGTGTAAACATGTGGATAACCAGTGTATAAACATGGCCAAAGTATAAACATGTGGATAAAATCCTATCATTGGTTTCGCTCTCTGAATCCGATTGTTACCGATAAGGGAAGAATCTAGCAATAAATAATCAGTCTTTTTGGAGGCCAGCCAAAGGAACTTCTGGCTAATCTTAATGATAGTATGTGTTCTTAAGACAGAAAATATCTGGCCAACCTAAATGATAGTATGTGCTTTTAAGGGAGAGAACGTCTGTCTACCTATATGACTGAACGTGTGCTCTCCATAGAAACCATTTCCAACAGTGAAGATAGTTTTTACTATATTCATTACCAATACATTTATGCAGTGAGGCAAGTCCCTTTAGGACTGGAAGCTGCTAAGACTACGGCAGACTCGAGGCAAACTGACTAGTACAGCTGGAAGAGTCATTTAACAAATTTTAGGCAAGCTAATATATACAGCTGGAAGTGAGTCCAGTCACTTGGCACGACAAGCGCATTATTGACTATGTTATACGTCAAATTGTATTTATTGATTGTATAATATATATGTATATTTGTTCTAATAAACAGTGAGTGTTTATATTATTATTGATATTACTGTTGATTTAAGTCTGAATCCTGCAATTCTCAGTCAAACACAACAGATTTGGCACAGTCAGACAAAAGAAATATTTTCCCCCATCGGCTGGAAAAATAGAATAAAAATATGCCAAATACAACAGATTTGGTGCAGTCAGTCAAAAGGAAAATATTTTTCCACAGTTGGAAAATTGTATAAAAGATGCCAAATACAATAGATTTGGTGCAGTCAGATAAACAAGATTTTTTCTCCATTGACTGGAAAAATAGATTAATACGCAAGTAGCAGTTAAAGACATTTGTCGTATTAAAAATCACTATTCTATCTGAATAAAAATCAGATTCGACAGTTCGAAAAAGTATGCAAGTGCCAAGCAATTAGATTCGCCTTGTTTACAAAAATCAGTGATAAAATATATCACTTAGATCTGTCCGAATGAAAAACAGATTAGGCAGAGACAAAAGAAATATTTTCCCTCATTGACTGGAAAAATAGTATAAAATACGCCAGTTTCAACGGAATTGGCTGGAAAAATAAAATAAATCCGCGACAGTGGCTAAAGATATTCATCATATTTACATTACGATGATTATTAAAATCACTTATATCTGTTTGAATGAAAGATTGACCACAAACATATAGGTGTATCAATTAAAAGCTTCAACCAGTCATGAGAACTTTACTTGCAACAAAGTGACAGAAGCTCGCCTAGTGGATTGTTAGCTTTGTCACTACTGATTTTTTTTTAGATAGTTACAAAATGCAGCTGTAAAATTAAAATTACGAGTGGTAATTTGAAAATAAATAAATAAATAAAAATTGATTGTAGAACAAGAAAGTTACAAACAGTAGTTGTAAAAGTAATTATGAGTGGTAATTCACAAAAATAAAAATTGGTAATATTTCTCTCATGAATTAAAGAGGGAAATAAATAAATTGCTAATTCTATTGGCTGTATGGAAGCTTTTGACCCAGATCATCCTGAGAACTGGTCACACTATAAAGAGTGATTAATACTTTACCTACATGCTAACCAGATTAAGAAGTTTGAGGTAAAATTAGCCATATTAATGACCATAATAGGCCCCAAACTTAGATTATACTCAAATCTGAATCTATGACAGAAACACTAGCTGATCTAGATTTTGACAAAACACTTAACAACTCTCACAGATTATTCCCCCCCCAAACCCTTGACAATAATACAGGGGGAAAAAACTAGGGAGTTTGCAACAAAAATTCAAACATTGGCATTAAAGTGCGAATTCAAAGATTTTCTGAATGATACACTTTGTGACCGTATCATTTGTGGCTTAAACGATCACAATTTATGACTTAAAATGCTGATGATGCCGATTTTAGATTTTGAAACAGCTGTGGCCCAAAGCAGTTACTAGCAGAATCAATAGCTAGTCAAACAAACCTGTTACAAAAAATTAGTAAGTATGATGTGCAAAAAATCAAATATAACTGTGGTCAAACACTCAGTCAGGTTAGATAATTCAGCATCAAATAGTCTAATGCATTGCTATAGATGCACTGGACAAATGCACATTCATACATACAGAATGTACAGCCTATACGTTTTGCAAGCGAGTCGGATATATAAATGTTGCATGTCTGAAATTAAAAAGACAGACAGCTGATATGAGAATGGAAAACCCAATCCAAAAAACAGCAAAGGCAATTATAATAAAAACCAACGAGTTGCTCGTATAAATCATATTAAAGATGATCAGTCTGGATTTATATAGGATTATAATTAATGATATGTCAGTTACAATGGAATTGGACACAGGGTCTGCAGTGTCTATTGTTTCAAAAAGACCTGGGCTATCATTAATAAAAATATAAACTGCATCCTAGCAGAAAATCAATCTCAGACTATCAGGGCAATAAAATAAAACTGTTACGCCAAACAACAGTTAAAATTACAATGCCTAACAAGACTGTACACCACCTACCACTGGTAGTGGCATCAAGTGATCATAGTAACTTATTAGGCCATGACTGGTTCGGGCACTTAGGCTTTGCAGTGACAAAATAGAACCAGGTCACAACATTAAGAGAAATGAATCAAAATATGCCAGCGAAGGACAAAACAGCCCAGTGGCCTAAACCTAACCTGTCAACACTGAAACCTGATCCAAACTGTAGTAAAAAAAGAAAGACAATATAAAAATGCAAATAGGCAATCAAGTGCAATTCACAATGTACTATGGATCTACAAAAGGAATACCAGCAATGGTTGCACAACTGAAATAACTCTACACTGTTGTAGTTCAAATAGCAGATGGGTATCAATATCATCACCATCTAAAACAGCTGAGACTGAATCACACAGAAACAAGTACATCAAGCGGAAATGATGACCACCAAACCGAAGACAACAACAACCCAAGCAAACACCCAGGGACAAGACCAAAACAAATTAGGTGAACAAGACAAGAACAGCAATAAACCTGAGAAACCAATAAAGTAGATAACATGTCATCCAGCTCATCTCAATGACTACATCAGGGGTCCCCAACCCTATGCCCACGGGCACCATGTCTCCCGCAGACCATTTTACGTGTGCCCGCCACTATCCGAACATGATAAAAAATTATTTATCTGATACAAATAAATTTAATTTTTAAACTTTTTAATAAATTATTGTATTATATTGTAATCAAATTGTAGTGCATCCTACACTTTTACAGCGTAAAAATATAAACGTTTATTATTTATTTTTGAAATAAATATTTTTTTGTACATTATGTGTATTATTCACAATATCCAACTATAAATTTATATTGAAAAAATAAATGATGCTCACCATCTGGTTGAAAAAATTAAATGGTGCCCACCACCACCTGGCCGGTATTATAGAATGTGCTCTAAGTACAAAAAGGTTGGGGATCCCTGGACTACATTCTCCAGAACTAAATTTAGCCAGGGGAAGGGATGTCATATCTGATTTTGCCTTTAGAAGTGGACTAGTCCAGATTTTTTCCTTATCGAATCGGATTGAGCATGCATTGCTACTAATCAATGTGTAAACATGGATAATCAATGTATAAACATGATCAAAGGGTAAAACATAAGTATGGTCAATGTGTAAACATGTGTAAAATTCTACCATTGGTTAGGCTCTCTGAATCCAATTGCTGCCAATAAGGGAGGGCATCTGGCAATAAATGGTCAGTTTTTTTGGAGGCAAGCCAGAGAAAACGTCCGTCTCACCTAAACGACTACATGCTCTTAAGAGAGAGAACGCCTATCTATATGACTAAACGTGCTCTCCATTGAAATCAATTCCAACTGCAAAGGTGTTTCTACTATATTTACTACTGATACGTCTATGCAGTGAGGCAAGTCCCGATAGGACTGGAAGCTGCTATGACGATGGCAGACTCTAGGCAAGCTGTCTAGTACAGCCAGAAGAGTCATTTAACAAACTCGAGGCAAGCTGTCCAATACAGCCAGAAGAATTGAGACTACAACTCATGAGGCAAACTACTATGTACAGCTGGAAGTGAGTCCAATCATTCAGCATGACCAGCTCATTATTGACTAAGTTATAAGTCAAATTGTATTTATTGATTGTATAATATGTATGTATATTCTAATAAATTATGCATATTAAATAATGAATGTTTATAATTTTATTGATATTACTGTTGGTTTGAGTCTGAACCCTGCACTTATCAAAGATGAAAAGAATGTATATTTAAAATTATGTGGGGGGGGGGACATTTTGCAAAACAACTCATACTAGTGGTAAAAGAAACAGATTTTAAAAGTTTAATTAATTAATTAATTTACATTGTGGTTTAAATAATTAGATTAAAAATAAGATAATAAAAGGATTAAGGTTGTTTTGAGATATGAGATTCAAAAGCAAAGGAAAAATTCAAGCTATTCAATAATTACATTGATTTGAAAATTCAATCAGTTAAATAATAATAATGTTTTGAAAATTAAATATAAGTAAAATAAAATGAGGTCATAAAGATCTTAAAAGAAGAAAGTATCAAAAGTATTATAAACAAGACGTCAAAATTGTTTATAGTCAATTTTTCTTGAAATTAATCAGTCTGGGAATTCTTGGTTTATTCAAGCTTCATTGAAACATCATTAGGATGACCAAGTAGAAAAGAGGAAAAATTGTTAGCTGCTGAAATCTAGCCTGGATCTCTAATAAACTTGCTCAAGCTATTTTGAAGTAATATATAATCAAAAAATGGCTAAATCTCAAATTTTATTTTATGACCTCTTAGAATGTATCAATTCTAATGAACTATATATTATTATGTGTAAAATGTTTTTATAATATATTAATTGATAGATTAAAGGAAGAAACAAATATTTTGTTAAGAGAAAAAAAGCATTTGTTAAATGTATGTCAATATTTTAGCTGTTTTTACAACAGCTAAAATGCAAAGGTTGCTTCATTTTTTTATTTTATTATAAATATGCTTAGCTAAAATTTTATCTTCTTTTTTTTAAATAAGTTTTCATATAGAACTTGTTAGCAAATATGTAAGTTAAGATAAAATTAATCGGGTTGTGATATTCATTTTAAACACAATATGCTCATGTGTAAAATACTTAAAGTGAAGTGGCCAAGTGTTAAAAATAATGAGTAGTAGTATAATTATTTTAGTTTTAACTTAAAAGATCTATTTTTTGATATTTGATTAAATTTATTTGAAAGTAAACATACTCTCGCATTAATTGCTGTGGATTAAATTTTATGTTAGAACTTATAATATAAATGTAGTTTACATTGAATGGTTAAAATATACTATACTATACGATGAATTTATTCATGGTTTTTAGTACTTACCTGAAGATTTGTGATGATAATATATTAGATGTGATAATATGATGGACTATTTCCATCATCTATGAGTAAATGTTAAATGTGTAGAAAATTTTTGTTTGTGTTTGGAAAGTTTAAATAAAGTTTAAAATTTCTATACATTCAACATTTACTTGTCAACATATCACGTATTGATGGTTTGTTTTGTAAATCTGAGGTTGTATTCTAAAGGAACCACATCACATTAAGTAGAGTTATTGTTGAATCATGTTGTACTATGATTAAATTAGTATTTGGACTTGGAGTGGCCACTCTAGAATTGTCATTATAAGGAAGAAGGTGTATTGATTATACTAATGCCATACTAGATATATGTGGGTGATTATGCTATGAAACCATGTGTAGAATTATATTCAGGGGTATATTAAAGGCTAGGAATTTAAGACAAATGTGCTCGTTTATAGAACTATGTTAGTATTATAATATATAATTGAAAGATTAATGTTTTAAAATTAATCAAAATAAACTTAGGACACTTTATAAGTAACTTGTTTCGTATTGGTTTTTCAGCTTGGATGTGAACTAAAAGTTTTAGTGGAAAAATATTAAAGCAATCATTGCCATTAGATTATAATCATAAAGGTAATTAATTATAAAGAAAGTTCATAAATTCTTATGATATAGTCAATAATGTAAGCATGTTTAGGAAAGAAAATTCTATTTTGTTTGACAATTATAATACTTTGTAAATAAATCATTGTTTTGTTTAAATAGTATGTGTTCATTTTTTTTTATATATATAATGTCTTGTCTGCATATTAATTCTATGTCCATTACATCAGGAGGAACTCATGTTCTATGTGATTTAGCCAGATATAGCAAGAAGCGGTTGTGTAGTTCTCATCATCTTCACATATTAAATAAAATATTCTTGAGTTTTATTAAAATATATAAATAAAAGTGCATGTATATGTCTTGATTATTAATGTCAGGTGGCGCCCAATTCAATTAAAATAAATTTAAACATATAAACTGACCATTACAATATATATTTACTCATGCAATCATAAAAATATATTTAAAATTTTTGACTACTTAAATTTTTAATATACATTTCCTGTCAATAAATATCACATGATCACTATTTCTTATGCTTGCTCTATATTTCCGGCTAAGCAAATAATAAAGTTGCTGTTATATAAATATTTGTATTAGCAATAGTCATACAAAAAAATCTCACTAGAAAATTTTTGAAAAGATTAAAAAAATTAGTCTCACTAAAAGGAAAATGCACTAACAAAAATATCATATTTATAAAAAAAAAAGTGAAATTTGTTATATATATTATAATAGAAATTAGTGGTAAACATCAGGTCATCTGCTGTTGCTGATCAGATGATGTTTAAATAAATCCATAGCCACTACTTAATATTTTATATGTGACTGAATAAATAAATACTAGAGTGATTATAAAGGGATAATAGATATGAAATGTTCAAAGCAGTGATAGTGCAATAGTGATGGGGATGATAATCTAAAATGCAAACATCAAAAATATAAAGGTGGTTGTATGAGTGAATGATATTTATGTTTATAAATATATAGTATATGCATGTTTTCCACTATTATATATGCCATTATTAGTCACTATTGTAGATCAGGCACCATGATATTAATCATAATTATCATAAGAATTTCTATCACTCCTATATGAAATTAAGGAATACATCAGCTTACTAAACCCCAAAATATTATTTATTCTCTTTTGAAGATATGATTAGAAACTCGGAGATATATTATACAATTTAATAAATCATATTATTTTAATTAACAAATACATACATTTAATAGATATAGATAATACATCATAAAATGTTACTAATGTAGGTAATAGTATTGACAGTCATTATATTTTAGATTAAATAAGTAATTTTGCATGTATTGTTGATCTATATATATATTACTAATCGGAAGCAAGAATAGATTTTAAAATAAAAATTAATAAAATTACTTTTTTTAAAACAAATTATTGAATTTGTTTATAAAGATTTGTAATAAGAAAATATTTACATTTTAATTTAATTACTGGAAGATAAACATTTTTCATCTAAACATTGAATTCATAGATTTAAATGACTTTATAGCTATAAATATTTCTAAGGCAAATTTACCAAAGTAATTATTAAAAATATTCTTTTAGCAAAGTTCATGGTATAATGGCTTGTATTTGTAGTTGTAGATTATTTTTGTATTTAATGTCAATCTTTTCTTGATGTTGTGCTGGTAGAAATTTAATAATTTTCCATCACAAGTGATAAATAATCCATGGTTTTGATTAAGAAACCATTAAGATCTACATCAATGCAGGCAGATTAATCCTTGGTAAAGCATAATGATGATTATAATGGAGGATAGTTATTTCAATAATATGTGGATCTTTTGGTTTCTCTATCAGAGCATGGCATTAGTTTTAATGGTCTAAATACAGTGTTATTAACTGTAACTTTATTAACTGATTAGCTATCATTAATGAACTCTCTAAATAACTGCAACTCTAAGAATTAAATTTTGTGCTGTCATTTTTTAAGTTCTCTTGAAAAATATTTGTTTTCCTATATATATATATATTTGTAATTGTTTTTGCTTTTTGCAAACTCCCTAATTAGTTCTTTTATCAAATTTCTTATCTTTTAAAAATATAAAATTGTCATATATTCATCCTTCTAAAAAAAAAAAAAAAAAATCTCGAATTTTTTTTTTTAAAAAGAAATTAGAATGTTTATTAAATATTTAATAAAAAATTTTAAATGAATATCATTATCATAATTATATTTCTGTTGCTTTATGTATATATACACACACGCACATTTGTTTTGATAAATATATAGTAATCCCAATAATTGATCCTCTAGTAAATGGTTATTTATTTGATATATATATATGGCATTAGTGCATGTATATTTATTATCACTTCTATTTAATTATTTTATTATTATTATTATTTATAGAAAATATCATAAAGAATACCATTCTTCCAGAGCCCAATGTTTATGAAGCTGCCAAATTACAAACTGCTAAGTTCAATTATGGTAAATTTTACAGTTAATATATGTTAAATAAATATTAGTTTCCATAAATAATATATTTTCTTTACAAAACATGTTTATTAATTTAGCATTTTTGATATTTTGTAATTGTAGATAATTCATTCATTTATTTATAGACTGATATCATAAATGATATATCAGATGGCATGTCTCTTGCGTCTTTCTACATTGCTTTTTCCAGCATTTATATTTTGATTTGTTGTTTAAATACGATTATTATTTTTTTTTTTCATTACCTATTAAAATTTGAGAACATTATTATTTTCAATTTTTTTTTACAAATGCATATATATTTTCAATGTTTTTTAAAGCTCTGAACAATTTATTTATTTTAAAACCCACTTAACAATTATAGTCTGAAATTTTTTAATGTAATAATTTAAAAAATTTTGTTTATGCTTTCTATGTTTTATATTTTCTGTAAAGATATAGTTATTTTTTGTATTATAATTATAACAATCTATAAACAGATAGGCATTGGATTTTGATCATATAACCTGTTAGTTTTTTTTTTAAAAAAAACCCACTTTATCTTAGTATTTTTTAAAAAAATTTTTTTTATTACATGATAAATAAAATTTGAATTAAAAAGTAATTATACATACTCTAAAGCAGTGGTCTTCAACCCTTGGTCCGCAGACCGGTGCCGGGCCGCGGTAAACTAGCAGGAAAGTTTGTAATAACAAAATAACAAGATTTAAACTTTTAATTAATATAAACAATTTTTATTTATTTTTTCATCTCATTTTTACCCAATTAAAAAAAAAGAAACAGAACGAAAACAAAATCTAATCAATCTATGCATAAATTAATTTGTTTTTTTTAGTTATCACAGATGTTTATGGGGAGGAGGGGTAGAATTAAATTTTTTATTACTTTACTAAAAAAATTCAAAATTAAAAAAAAAAAGTTTTTTATTATACAAACTCTATATATTATAATGATCCAGAGAAATTGGAGACTTAACATATCTGCACTACGGGCGCCATCTAGGCATTTGAACCTAGAAAAATTTATAGAGTAGGCAGATACGTAAGTCAAAAAAAAATATTTTTTTTTCTTTTTTTGCATCCGGTCGTTAGCCCATGTCACTAGCTCAGTGGAATAGCAGAGATTTAAAAATATAATATAAGAATATATATATAAGAGGAATAAAATAAGCCACTGCCAGTAATTAACATACAAACATCTATTTATGCACATATATATAAGATTTAAAATTATTTTAGTATTAGTTTTACATTTTAACATTTAACATTATTTTTAACTTTACTTATTAGATTTTAATTTACATTTTAATTTCTATTATATTATAAGTTTACATTTTAATTAAGTTCGCACAGATGGGATTATAAAAGCTTGTTTTAATATGTTGCTATAGATCGGTTACATAGATTTCAACGGTCAAAAACATTTCAAAATAAACATAAACGATCAAAATACAAAATTATTGATTACTGACAATTGCATAGGGAAATATAAGAAGCCCTCTAGTATTCAGCATAAGATACTTGCATTGTCACCAATAACTTAAAAGACATCCGAATAAATACATTTTAGATACTCACCGTAAGGTATCATTATTTATCGAATGTCTATATATTTTGATCAAATATGAAAACCCAAAACATAGCTAACCGATAACCAATCCATGCAAACGTCTATAAACAACTTAAATTTAATGCATTTTTGTTTAATGTCGAGTATGAGTAGACTACATAGATTTGCATTTGAAAATAAACATTCTATCCCTATTTAACCTTAGGCTAAAATCCGCAGTCAAACTGGCATCAATTCATCAGATATATCGATATATTCAATGTAATTCGGAATACGGCAGTACCAAAAAGATTAAGAGAAGACATTGACTCTCATCAGATAGGAATATTACATCTATCTAACGAGAAGAACAATAAAAAAAAAACTCCATAGAAAGGAACTGCGTTCTTCGTCTTATAATTCCTTCCATAGGCAAACGGGTGAGTGCGGCGTATATATAAACGATTCTGCCAGTAGCGAATCTCCGACTACATCTACTAACTACATCAATATATCCAATCCATTGACCCAATTTAACGACACAAATAACCTAAGATTACCCTCCCCTAATATAACTTTACAAATCTATACAGCCATTCACGCCCGACTTAAGTTTAACATTTATATAATTAATTTAACGAAAAACAAAAATCATGATAAAACTTAAAGAACAAAAAAATAAATAATATAAATGGAAATGATTTTAAATATATATATATAAAAGGAAATACATCAAATAACATTATTAATAAATTAAGTTGGTCAGATAGGATAATATTGCAATCATTTAAATATGGAAAGTTTTAATTTAATGTTCATTATTTATAAAGTTCTTACGGTTTAAAACAGTTCATCTTTATCCGTTGCTTGCCATGAACGTGAATTCCCACGCCGTCCTAAGATTGGTATTCTGTTGGCCGATTTATTTATCCATCCGGAGGTTTTTGCTTTAACTAGTCCTCAATGTAGAAAAACGATAGTTCATTTCTCTTTCTTTCTTAGCAAAACTGAAGGGATTGAAGAGTGCGTCTTTTTCAATTCCTTCTCCTTCACTTCCGCACTAACACATATCTGTCACATCGTAAATAATCCTAATCACTCCCTAATAATTTCCAAACTTGTCCTTTTATATTACTTTGAAAGATTGACTTAACATTACATCATCGATGTGATGATCCTTTTCGTTGAGGTCCAATTTCCCAATGGATTTATTTCATTTGCTAAAAGTTTCTATTGTTTTCCTATCTGACCGATGTTTTTACATTTAAATGCCCAAGGCTGGTTTACATTTGACTAATTAAATTTATCATTTCCATTTCTGATTAATTAACCTGTTTTCCAAGTCAAAGATATATTTAAAGATAAATTTAAAGATATAATTTTATCTCCAAATCTTTTTAAAATTTAGTTTTAAAATACTTTTTCTTTAATAAAGTTTTATTTTAATAATTTTTCATTATCTGTGCGATTTAATATATACGAGTTTAAGATGATATTTAATTTCAATTTTTAATTCTTAAAGAAAATTTTTAAATGCGAACTTTTTAATTTACTTTCATGTTTAATAAATAAAAAAAAAAACCAATGTAACGAACGTCTGTGCTCGTTACAATATGTATAATGTCATCTTGTATATTTAACATATTGTTTTGATCAGTTATAACAGTTATGCTCATCTAAGGCTAAGCAGTTTACATCTTTAAGAAAATTTATCTATAGACTTCTGCCGGTCCGCGAAACCTTATCCTTATTTTTGCCAGTCCGCGAAACCGTATCCTTATTTTTACCGGTCTGCAGGTGTGAAAAGGTTGAAGACCACTGCTGTAAAGCTAAATGAAATTTTTTAAAAAGGAAATGAATTCACAGTTGGAAATAGAATAACAAGAAAGCTTGTACTTTTTCAGATTTGTAAAATCCTTAGTTTTTATTATTTTAACACTAAATTTTTCTTCCTTTTCAAATAGTGTGGAAAATAAAAAACAAATTTTGAAGAATGATATTGAAAAAAAAAGAAATTTATTCTTCAGAAATTTTTTCTATGTTTCACATTATTTCGAAAAAGAAATTTTATTTAAGGAGTCAATATAATTAATATAGTTAACATTTTTTTAATAAGTGGTCCCAGATTGTATCAAATTATTTTTAAAAAACTATCAACTTTTTTCAATTAGTAAGCATTGAAATTTTTAAGCGATTTTAGGTTTTTTTGTCACTAATTTTATATTAAGCAACAATATATATATTTAAATAAAATAAAATTTCTGTAATAAATATTGTAATAAAAAATAATAATAACTATAGTAATTCACAGAGGTACTTTCAATTAATCACTTAACTTTTCACAATTTATTTCAATCCAAATATAACAGAAGTAAATATCATCAAGTCATATCCCATGATTCCTGAATTTTAATATTAGCTGATTATCGATTAATTACAGACATTCTATTTCTATTTCTGAAAATTGCCTTTTTAATTGTTCTTTTATTACAGTTTCTTTTCTCATGAAGAATCTTAACGTTTTCAATATCAAAATTAAAGGTAAACTTATATGTTTTTTAATGATCAAAGAAAGCAGGAGCTGTTATTAAATGATTATTACACTAATTTTTTTATACCTTATATAATAATTAATGCTCTTTTAATCTTTTCCCAGACTACACTTCAATTCATTTACATATAAAGCTATGCATCATGTAAAATTTGATAAACCACATTACTTTTTTGTATGAAAGGCACAACATTTTTAGAATTATTCACCAGTCTGTTAACATTATGTGGAACATAAAATGAGACATTAAATAAATCCTTATATAACTTTTTTAAAAATTCAATTTGGGCATTTGAAATATATGGAATAGAAATTCATTTTTTATCATTAACTTTTATTTCTTTTTAAATTGACATGAAGTGTAAATATTATAAAATGTTTAAAGTTTGCCCTGAGTTTGCCTATAGTTGCATAAGTTTGTAATTTTGTTTTTGATTACATATGAGGATAAGATTTTAAATAATTGTAATTATAAAGATATTAAAATTTACAAACAGTATGTTAATGATGTTTTTGTTCATGGACATATTAATAGTATAAATTATCTTGTAAAGAAATTAAATAAGTTAAATGGTTTGTAATGGACTATTGAAAATGAACATAATAAAACTATTAAATATTTTAATTTTATATTACAAAATATTATGGTATATTAAATTGTTATGTCATTGCAAAAAAATGGCTATGTACATTTTAAGTCAAAAATACCAATTTTGCATAAGATGGAAATTTTAAATAAGTCATAAAATATTGAAGCGTTTACAAAAGAGTTAACTTGAAGTTGGTTTTATTGTTAAACAGATTTATGACACTTTATGTCAATATAAAAAGAAATATATTTTAAATGAGCTGAAACTTAATGGCAAACAATGGATTTCTATTCCTATATTTTAAATGCTCGCTAAATTTAAAATATATATATATATGGATTTGTTTAATGTTTTATTTTATGTTCCACACAATGTTAATAAATTTTGTGAATAATTCTAAAAATGTCATACCTTTCAAAGAAAAAATTGTGTGATTTTTCAAATTTTATGTGGATGCATGCATGGCTTCATACATAAGTGAATCGAAGTATAGTCTGGAGAAAAGATTAAAAGAACATCAATTACTATATAAGCGTATAAAAACTAAGGGTAATAATGATTTAATAACAATTTCTGCTTTCATTGATCATGGAAAAACATGCTAGTGTTAAAATTCATGCTGATATGACTTGATAATATTTACTTCCGTTATATTTGAATTGAAATGTCAGTTGACAAAAGTTAAATTATTAACTGAAAGTACTTCTGTGGATTAAGGATTAGTCCGGACAGTAAGATTGATTACAGCTAACTAAAATTTATATCATTGATTTTTTAAGTAGTGAATCTGGAACAATTATAGTATACACAATGATATATTTAATTTTGTTATCTTTTCATTTGTTTTAGAAAAAAAACCCGATATATTTATTATAAGACTGTATATTTTCTGATTCTTTGGGACAGTGTAATAGTTTCCAATCATATATTTAAAATTATTTTTGTCATAAATTAATAGTGAATAACTTTTTAAATAAAAGAAAAAAAGAATATTAATTTACAAAATCGTATCTCATGAGAAAGATTAATTCAACTCTTTTTTATCCCCCCCCCCCCCCAGAAAACAGCCACTCAAACGATTATTGACTCAAATATTTTTTTTATCATAATTATTTATATAAACTAACTTACGATAACGAATTATGGAATAGTATTTACTTACAGACTAATCGTGAAAACAAATTGATTTTTTTTAATAAAAAAATATAATCTTATAATAAATTGAATTTATATATATATGCACAACGTTTCGAGAGATATTCTCTCTTCTTCAGGTGTTGCTGACCTGACCTGATCTATCCTGATTTTTCACTTTTTCGTAAGACTGAAGTTGTTTAATGGTTTCCATACATTATGTATATGAAATTTCTACTGACTGTTGTCTTTTGCAGGAAGGCTTAGTTGGTTGGAGCTTTACCTTAAGATTTCAATATTGAAGAATCTGAGGGTCCAGGTTCGATTCTTATGCCAGTACTATTACTGGTCAGGCCAGCAACATTTGGAGAATAGAGAATAATGCCTCTTGAAATATTGTGCATATACTAACCTGTGTGCTATTAATAACAGTTGAATGTACTTTGAAACTTTAAAGTTAAATTTTTCTAAAGATATTTAATACTTTATATTAGATGATAGAAATAGCCCAATATATAAATACAACTAAAATACCATCAAAACAAACAAATACTCTTATAATAAATGTATCTCCCCTTTTTAAAAAATTAAACGAAAAGGTGATAGAATTAAATATATCATTGTATATGTCACAATTACTCAGAATTTTCACAAGTCTAGTTGATATTATTCCAGACTTGCCATTTAAAAAAAAAATCAATATGAAATAAAAATTTTAGTTATCCATAGTCACTAATCTTTAAATACCTATATGTATATATTTGTAAGAGACTACAAATATTTATATTAGCTATTATTTAATGCTATTGCATTAAATATGTTTAATAAATAACATTTTTTTTAATGAAATTTATTTGGCTTGAGCACATTCATATTAATGAAGTTTGATGTATATATTCCCTTTTAAATTCAAGTTTCTACATTATATAATGTAATGCCAATAAAACATTTAATCTTTGACTTATTTTTTAAAAAAAAATCAGTGGTCAACTAAATAATCTTTTTTCTCTTATCAAAAAGCCATTATTATTTAAATTTTCTTTGAATAATTAGCTCTGTTAGAACTAATTTGCCTAACAAGTATGGAATTTTTTCATTTTGTAATGTCTGGTATCTAGATTTTGGATTACATGTATTTATGTTCTCAAAATTAAACTATTAACCATTCTTTTTCATCATTTGATTTAATTTATCTGCAGTATTTTTACAAACTGTTTTATCTCATATTTATTTTTAACAGTATTTATCCTTTTTTTTTCTATATAATTTGTTATACAAAACAGGGAACAAACAAACTTTACATTATAATGATCATTAAAAGCATTCATAAACAGGTTTGGTCACTAATCATAAGGAGGAAAAAATAAAGAAAAATGGCAAAGATAAAAAATTAAAAAAAAAAAAAAGAAATTAAAAATTGAAATAAAGAAGGGTTGCATATTAATTAAAGAAATGTTGTATAATCACTTGATTCCATTATTATACTTAGTAGAGAGAGGCAGTAGATGACCCAAAAGGTTTATGATGACCAGAACCTGAATTAACAAATACCTGGAAAGCTAGAAGAAAGTTCACAGAGAATTACTGTATTGCTGGATCCACTAATTTATTAAAATGTACTATTTCTATAGTATATACATAGATATTATAGAGCTTATTATATGTCTTTCATAAATTGGCCCCATTTTAATGTTTATCTGTGTAATCATTATTGTTAAAGAACTATTTATGTAATCAATATTGTTGTAGCACTATTGAGATTCTCTCTTTTAAATTGGGTACTTTGGTATTAGAGCTGCAACAAGGAGCATGTATTAGACCTACTGCGCCTGTTCACATTGGTATCAATCTGCTGATAACTTTGTAATCTTGGGATCTGACCAAAATAATGTGTACACTAATCATGTACACAACTTTTTTGGCAAAAAACAAAAAAAATGTGCACACGGATCTTGTACATGATATTTTGGCAAGATTTACAAAGTTATCGGGGGGGTTTGATACATGCTCTGTGTTGCAGGACTAAAAATAACTTTGTTATTAAAACATAATAAACATATTTATCATTTTCAATAAGAAATATATGATTTTGAACAAGACATTCAAATATAGTTGATGTGGACACTAACGACACTAACAACATTTGAAATCAAAAAAAAAAAAAAAAGTGATTTGCGATCTTAATGAAATGATGGTATTACACAAAAATTTTTTTAGTTTAAATATGCACTAAACAAAGAGTAAAATGATTTTGGTTTTAAATAAGGAGATATTCAAATATCTACAAGTTGGCCACAAACAACTTTTTAGAAGACATTTGAAAGCAAAAAAAAAAAGTGATTTGCGATCTTAATGAAATGACAGCATTACACAAACAAATTGTTAGTTTAAATATGCACTAAACAAACAGTAAATGATTTTGGTTTTTAAATAATATTTATAAAAAGATATTAACTACACAAAGACTTTCACATTAACAACTTTTAAGAATGACATTCCCAATCAAAAAAAAAAAACGTGATTTGCGATCTTAATGAAATGACGCCTTTACACAAAAAAAATTGTTACTAAACAAGCAGTAAATGACTTTGGCTTTTAAATAATATTTATAAAAATACATTAAGTATACTCATATGATATTTACCATATAATATATAACAGGAAAATGGAGATCTCTACTAAAAATTTTCCCTCCAAGAATGTAGCACATGATTGCAGAGTATGCTGGGATTTTTAACAAATGCTAATAAACATATTTTTTTTAATAAACAAATTAAACCAAAAAAAAAAAAAAAAGAACAAAAACCGCAAAAAAAAAAAAAAATACATATTAACTATGAGACTTTTATTAAGTTTTTACCCTGGTAGAACCATTTTTTTTACATCGTTAAGTATGGTAGAAAGAAATCTGGACAATAAATAAAAATGTCAAAGTATTACAAAAAAAAAAGACCACTTTGATAAAGATAAAAACACGTATCCACACATTTAATTGCAGGATTTATTTCCTTTCAATTTGACGTCATCGCGACATTACACATTTATTGTAGGTTGAAAAGATATCCTATCTCCCCTACATTGCAGCTTTAATACCAAAGTACCAAGATGTGCATTCATTTTTCTGATAAGTAATGGTGTTACTCAACAGGTTGCCTGAAGAAATTGACTATTTGTAAGGGAATATGGTTTGATTGCTCCAAAATTAATTTAGTCACTGCGCTAAGATTTTTCTACAGCTGGTTACGACAATCGACATCCATAGAATAGTGGGAAGACCAGCTCGAAATGGCAGGCAATACCATTGTGGACCGAAACAATTACTTTGTTAACTGCAGAGAAACACAAAATCGGAGATGTGGAAATTGAATGAAAGCCTGTTTATTAAGCAGAAGAATTAAGTCAGCAGAATACTTCTGGAGCAGTGGATGTTTGGTGGAATTTATAGGCAGACACAAATGCTTTATAGTCAAAATTCTCAACAGGACAGCTACCATTCTCATGCAACCCATCAAACAGAATTTGGAAAAAGAGTCTACAATTTACCCTGATTGTTGGAAAGCCTACGAAACGAGGAATTGCGAGCTGCCAGGTACGACCACTTTAGAGTGAACCATAGCTATAACTTCGTTGACCCAATAACTGGTGTTCACACATAAAATATAGAAAGATTTTGAGGTTCGGTCAAATGACATAACAAAAAACAAAGAGGAACCATCTCGATTCATATTTGGTTAAATTTATTTGTAGGTAAGCACATTAAAAAAAACTGGCTCTTTTCATTTCAGAAGGTAGTAAATGTTTCAGTCCACCACAATGATTTCTTCCCCTCTAATTAATATAATACATATCATTTTTATATCAAGCTAAAATTTTATCTTACAGTTTGCCATTTAAAAAACATTTCAGGGTTTTTTTTTTCAATTTTTTTCTTTTTCCATAATGAATATATCTCATCATTGGATATAATGTCATTTTTTTTTTAGATTTGAAGTTTGGTATTACTTGTGCTATGATGTATTACTCCTATGACATATTATTCTAACTTTGTGATTACTTTAAAATAACGCCTCTATGGAATCTGCGGAGAAATTTTGTTGATTAGCTTTGTTTGCAGATTTCTTGGAGGTGTTATTTTAAACATAAAACGTAAACTTAGAATAATACGTCATTGAATAATATGTCATAGTAGGTATAATACCCAAGTACCATCTTTTTTTTTTATGATTCTGATTTAGAATATTTTTTAGAACCGAGGTGTTTGGTCAATTTTTTTTATAGTTCCAAGTGTCAGATTTTTCTTCTATATGAGTTCACATGCATCATACATCCTTAGCATTACTATTCAATTTTTGGATAAAATACAATATGCTATAAATAAATAATATTTAACTTAATTTTTTTTTTCATTTATAAAAACATGCTGTAGAAAAAATATATTGTATATTATTATATTACTTGTTTTCATCAAATTTTTATCAGTTTTATCAATAAAAATAATTTTCATAAAGAGTAAAATCCAAAGTTTAAAAATCATGAATAACTACAAAATGAAAATTATAAACCAATTATCTGGATTAGTTCTCAGAATTTCGACAAGCCTTACAGATCGCCTTACAGATTTAATGTGTAAATATATATATTTTTTCACTCACTAAATTTGAAATTTTTGTTACAATTTTTTTTTTATATTAATAAATATTATTTTTTGATCACAATCTTACAGAATCTATCTTATTTTTATAATCAGACAAAAATGGAAATTAATGTAGTCCATTATGCTGTTCTTTTATATAAATTATAATAAATAATAAAAAAACATATATATGCAACAACTATTTAAATAGAATTACACAACAAGCTTTTCAAGGGATATGGTTTTGTGTCCTTTTCAAATGTTAAGCATATATTTTAATGTTAACCACTTATTGCATATAGAACATCTAGTGTTCCATAATGAAAGTAAAATTATGTAGTGTATATATTATCTAGTGTTCCATAATGGAAGTAAAATTGTGTTGTATATATATTATTTATTCTCATCAGAGGAGATTATAAATCTGTTTATCTTTTCATTACTTAACATATGGACATAAAATAGGTGCTACAAAAAAAATTATTAAACCATTAAATTACATTAAAATCCAAAGAGAAGACAAATATATGAAACATTAATTTAAAAATAACAAATAATTGTTTGAATATTTATAAAACTTAAATTTGGTTAACAACTGGTCAATTGGAAATGAATGGAAAATTACATAAGACAATATATATAAAGTTGTATAATATGTGTATTATTTGTTTTGTGTATTGTTATGTTATATAATCAATTTTTTGAAGTTATATTGGATCTCTATATGAAAATATTCTCTTTTACTAATGTTTTATTTTTATTATTGTTGTTGTTTTACTTTTATTATGGAATGCTAGATGGTGTTGTATATGTAATAATTCATTAACGTTATAATAGATTATTAACATTTGAAAAGGGCACTAAACTATGTGCCGAAAAAAGTGTTTTAGGTATGATTAATATATATTTATATTAGCTGTTTCATAGTTTTTTGTTGTAATTATTTATTCTGTATATTATGTTATATAGTCAATTTTTTGAAGTTATATTCCAATGTATATATGAAAAAATTTCATTCTCTTTCTCTGATGTTTTGTTTTGTTATCCCTGGTCCACTAATATCACAAAATTTTATTCAACATCTGATAATCTTATAGGAACCTTCATATAAATATTTTGGACCTTTTTAAAATATACTTTTTGTTCAAGAATCTTAAATAGATCAGACATCTCAAAGACATAAACATTATTAATGAATCACGATTAGCTACTCTGTTTCATTATCATATTTTGAAGTATGTAGAAAAATAAAATCAATGCTCTGCTAACTTCTTTAATATCAAAATATTTTCATGATATATGACTTAGAATTACTTATATAGTATCTTCAAATGAAATCGTCTGGATTCATCAGCCTAAGAAAGAAGATTTTCGATTTAAGTTTCATCTAGAATGCATCGAACAAACAATCTATTTTACTATCCCCTATGTCGAACTTTAAAAGTCCTATTGATCAAACTATTATCTCACATATATTATACTGATAACATTATTTATTTATTTATTATTATTCTTTTTAGCTTAATAATAGATATTTTTGACTTTATGTTGATTTGTTTGTTTGATTTTTTCATCTCTAGTTTATATAAAGAGATTCACAGAATAAATGATATTACAATTATAGAAACTATTGTTCTATGATTTCATCCAGCCTGAATTTGTCAAATATCTTGGCATTTAACCAATACATCTATTAAAAACGGAATTTTACTTATGGTTTATTATATAAATATAACTAAATTAATTTTTCCAGAAAAATCTTTGTCTCCTGGCTAATTAGTAAAATAACTGTATATCTTTATTTTTGTCCATTTTCACTTACAATTTTTGATTCCACTGCTAATTTTCTTTTACAAAATATTGAGCACTATCTAATAAGTTTAAAATTTAGGATTTTAGAAACAAACTCTCTAGCATCCATTGATTATTATGGCTTGCACTGGATGGCACTACTGTATGGAAAGTGTGCTGATGTGGCTATTTTGCTCTGCAAGAAAAGTTAAAGTTTATGTATTTTTTGCGATTATTTTCAAGAAATTGATTACTATGAAAATTGTGTGCTTGTTGTGTGGACGTGGAGAGAAAATTGGGATCAAAGATCATGAAGAATTTTGATGAAATTTGGAGAGTGTTTCGTTACTCCATTTTAAGTATAGAAATGAAAAAAAATTATTTTTTTTGTGGTGGTGTTACTGTAAGAAGGTTTTATAACTAAGTTGTATGTAAGATTAGTTGTTTTTTTACTAATTTTGTTACTAAAGAATTTTTTTAATTTAAGAAAGGATGTGATTTATTTGAGAAAGAAAATAACGTTTTGAAGCCTTAGATTGGAGAACACGTTTATCAATCAACATTGAAAGAAAGTAAAGTTTTTCTCCTTTGTATAAAGGGATTTGAAGAATAGAGGAGAAAGCATAAAGTTAAATATAGAATAGAGAACTTGAAAAATAAGGAAATATGGATTGTATTTGATTCCACAATGCATATACAATGGTCAGAAAGAAATTAGACATGCTGTGGTAGAGTGTACCATATGTGATGAAGTGTAACGATATATAAATATGTCGTTACATTAATTTAAAATAAAAACTTAAAAGTTCGCAAATAAAAGTAAAAAACTAAATGCTAAAATTAAAATGTTTGTTAAACGTATATACATTCGCACAGATGCTAAACTTTAAAAATATTTTTTTTAATAAAGAAAAAAAGGTATTTGAATGTATTTTTTTTATAAAAAAAGAATTAAATATAAAAATAGTTTAAAAAAGAAATAACGTAAGTAAAAATAAAAACAGGTATTAATTAATTCTTGTAATCTTTAAATGGAAATGATTGTTTATAAATTGTTTGAAAAGCAAGCTAGCTTTGGGCTCTTGTATAATTAAAATGATCTGATGAAAGATAGATAAGAAAATAAAAAGAAATTAGCTTGACCAATGGAAGCACCAAGCCTCAGCCCAGACCCGAACGAAAATTTGGATTAGTGACGTCTTTGTTCAGTCAATCCGTGTGGATTAATATAAAAAGGGAAATTCAGTTTTTTCGGACAGTTCCAGCGTGGTGTGTTTGAGAGTTGTGGTAGGACGCACATACCACACTCTCTATTTAAAAAAAGAAAAAGGAAAAGACTGTGATACCTTGAACCAGCTATTGCCATCTCCAGAACATTATCTTCCAATGGAGGCGTCGCGGGAATTAAAAACAGGAACCTGGACTCTTCTACCATAAGCTATATGAAATGAACAATTATTAAAATCAATTAAGAACTTTCGTCAAGTTTTATAAATTGATAAACAAGCCAACTTAAATGTTAAAAACGGACTCTTATCTGACTTTTGTAAGTTTTTAAATCAAATTAATAATGTTTAATTTTATATGTTTTCCGATTGATAAAAATCATTTCCATTTTTTTTTTCTCTTATTGTATAAATTATTTGTTGTTTAAATTTTAAATGATGAAATTTAAGGTTGGGTATAGATGTTGCATAGATTCGTTAGCGGTTGATAATGTTGTGGTTTTCACATTCGATTAGAATATATGTCAACGATATCACTGCAAGCATCTTACGATAAATGCTAATGGGATTTGTATATTCTCTATGCAAGTGACGCTTATCGATGACTTTGTATTTTGATCGGTTGTGTTTAATTTGGAATGTTTTTGACCGTGGAATCTGTGCAGCTGATCTATACTCAACATTTTAAAACAAATTTTATAAAATTCATTTGTGCGAACGTATCTAAATGTTAAATTTAAGTCGGGCATGAATGGCTATATAGTTTTGTAAAGTTATATTAAGGGAGGGTAATCTTAGGTTATTCATTTCGTAGTTGAATTGGTTCAATGGATTGGATATATTTGTGTAATTAGTAGATGTAGTATGAGATCCGCTTCGGGCAGGATTGCATATATATGCCACACACCTTCTGTTTGCCTATGGATGGGTTGGTAAGTCGGCAGAAGACCGCAGTCCATTCCTATGGAGTTTTTTGTTTATTGTTCTACTTGCCAACAGATGTGACATTCCTGTTGGTGGAGAGTCAATGTCTTCTCTAATTCTACTTACTGTTCAGATGTACTTTCCTGACAGTATAGTATTTTGTGTTGTCGTATCATGCTACATTGAATACATGAATGTATCAGATGGATTGGCGCCAGTTTGGTTGCGAAATTTGTGGCCTAAGGTTAAATCAGGGAAGAATATTTTCTTTTCAAATGCAGATCTATGTAGTCTATTCATACTCGACTATCTAAATAAAATATTAAACTCATTGAAACTTAGTTAAATGTAAAATTAAAAGTAAATATAAAAATCTAAAATGTTAAACTTATTCCTCAAAATTTAAATGTTATTTTATATGTGCGTAAATAAATATTTTTATGTGTTAATTTCTGGCAGTGGCTTTTATTTATTGATATTTAAGATATAAATTAAGATATAGATTTTTATCTCTGCGTCTCCGCTGAGCTAGTGACTTGGGCTAACGATCGGAATATTTAAATAAAGTGGAATCTTAACAGTGCTTATCTGCCTACTCTATAAATTTTTCTAGGTTTGAATGCCTAGATGGCGCCTTGTAGAGCAGATATCGTAGTTTGCGGTTAGATTCGATCTCCACTTTCATTTCGATCGTTATAGAAGTTTATCATTGGAAATACTTAAATAAGACTAGAAAGGATGTAACAGGTTTATGGCTATGTAGAAAGAGTGTAAATGTGATAAAAGAGGAGAAAAAGTAGTTTCTAAATGTAGATATTTTAGAGAAAGGAGAAATGGAACAACTAGTTGAAGATATGATAGAGTATGTTTTTAGTGGAGTGACAAGAGTTATGGATCAAAAAATAAGTAGTGCAATGGAGATGGTTAGCCAAAGAACAAGTAAGATAGAGGAAGAAGTAAATGATGTAGAAGCAAAATTAAAATTGTTATTGACAAAGTGTGAACAGTTAATGAAATTGTTGAATAGGAATGATAAGAAGCAGACAAGTAAGTCCAGAAGATGGAAGAGAATGTTATGGATGAAGTAGGGAAAGTAAGCTATGAAATAGCATTAATAGGAGATTCACTAATTAGAGAATGTGGAGATATAATTGAAATGGAAAATAGAAACAGGTATGTAAGAATATGTCTGCCTAGAGTTAGAATTAGGGATGTTACAGATAAGGTAAAGAAACAAGGGAGTAATGATGTATATGTTATGGTAGGGACAAATAATTTGTCAGAGCCTTCAGAGAGAGTAATGGATGAATACATAGAATTGATTAGTAATTTGATTAATTAAAATTAAAGGAAGAGTATGAATAGTTGGATTATCACAAGATTTGACAATAGATATATGTTAGATAGGACATGTTCTAAAAATAACATTGAAAAAATTGTATGAGAGAAATGATGTTATGTTTGTGGACATATGGGAATCTTTTATTAGTAAGAGAGAGTTATATAATAAAGATGGATTGCACTTAGCAAAACAAGGAAGTAATGTTCTAGGGAGTTTGATTTATAAAGAATATAGTTTGGGAAACTTATAAAGGGTGTGGGGTTTTAAGTTGCAGTGTTATCAGAAAGAAGAAGAATGGATGGAATGTAAGAAATAAATAAAGGGTAGCTGATTTGTTTATAGATGTGGAGAGGGAATGGATCTGTAAAATTAATGGTAAACAAGTCATTTATAAATGTAATGGAGAAGAAAGAGTCAAAAGAATTTATAAAAAAGAATTTAGGAAAGAAGCAATTGTTAAAATTGGATATTTGAATATGCAAAGTGGTAGATGACCAGAAAAATTGCTAGAATTAAACAAAATAATTAAAAATGAAGAGCTTGAAGTATTAGCGGTAGTGGAAATACATCTAAGATAAGAAGAAGAATATATACTGGAAGTCTTGGTATGGCAGGGTATAAATAGAAAAGAAATAAGGGGTGATGGTATAGGAATTATGTCAAAAAAATATTTAAATACTGTTAAATGTTAAGAATATTTGTGGTTTGAGAGAGGATGTCTGGTATGGCAGAGTATAAATAGAAAAAAAAAGAAATAAGGGGTGTTGAACATCAAAATCATTTGGGGTTGGAGGGAAGGTTAGGAAAACAAGAATGGATGGTGGCTCTAAATATATATAGCTACTAGAGATAGTCAAACTATAATGAAGTGGAACAGTAGCACATATGAATGCCTAGTTAAAGATATAGAGAGTTTCAAAAAAAAAAGAAGAGAATAATGGTTATAGGGTATATGAATGGACATATTGAAGAAATTGATGATGTAGATCAGTGGTCTTCAACCCTTGGTCCACAGACCGGTGCTGGTCCACAGAAGTTTTCTGCCTGTCCGCGCTAGATTGGCAGGAAAGTTTGTAATAACAAAATAAGAATTTAAACTTTTAATTATTATAAACAATTTTTATTTATTTTTTCATCTCATTTTTACCCAATTAAAAAAAAAAGAAACAGAACAAAAACAAAATCTAATCAATCATACATAAATTAATTTGTTTTTCTAGTTATCATAGATGTTTATGGAGGGGGGGGGGGTAGAAGTAAATTTTTTATTATTTTTCTAAAAAAATTCAAAATTAAAAATAAAATTTTTTTTATTATACAAACTCCAAATATATATATAACTTCATCTTGTATATTAAACATTAAATACAGATATTACATTTATCGTAATCATTATCATGTAATTACATTAGCTGTGATATTTCCCAACATTCAGGTGAATAACATATTATTTTTGCATGTTTTAACAATGAAATAATAAACGTAGCAATGCAGGCACATTAATGAGAACGTACTGTTTTCTGTAGCAATGTGATTGTGCAACTTGAGAAAGAGTGTTCAGCATGTGAAGGTAAGCAAGACCATTACTATATACAGTAACTAGTGTGTTGTTTTGGTCAGTTATAACAATTATGCTCATCTCAGGCTAAGCAGTTTACATCTTTAAGAAAATTTATCTATAGACTTCTGCCAGTCCATGAAACCATATCCTTATTTTTGCCGGTCTGCAGGTGTGAAAAGGTTGAAGACCTTTGATGTAGATAACAAGAATGGACAGCTTTTGAAGAATTTTTGTCGAGAGTGAATTGGAGCACTGGAAATTTGTCAAATATTTATGAGGGACAGTACACATGGTCTGAAAATAATATATTTCACACAATAGATTATATATTTTTAGAGAAAGAGGGAATGGATAAAGTACGGAAAATTAAAAGTGTTTGATACCAGAGGATATAATAATGATCACAACTTTTTTGTAATAGAAATAGTTAGTAATGTGATGGGAAGTAATAATGAAAGTAGAAAGGGTAGTGAAAGATGTGTGTGGAGAATGAATGATAAGAATAAGTTAGAGCAGTGGTGGGCAAATAGTGGCCCGAGGGCCACAAGCGGCCCGCTAAGAGTTTTTATGCATCCTGCCAAAACAATCGGAAAAATTTGCCTTGAACTGAGATTTCCTTCCTGTGCGTGACCGAAGATTCGTCTCATATTTTCCACTAGGATGGCTACCTCAATACACATGCGCAGTGTAAATACAATGTGCAATGCTTTTCCAGTTGATCTGGCTAATTTGAATTTTATCTTTGCATTAGCACCATGAACCCTCCATAAAATGTAAAATCAGTGATGAATGTCCTGTGTTTAATGCAGAATGGGCAAACAAATATTTGTTGGTAATACAGGAAATAAAGCAGGGTGTTTGTTGTGTCATAAAAAAGGTGTGGCCCTCGATGCGACCCTCTGCCAACCTCTGTGGCTCCCGAGCCAAAACAATTGCCCACCCCTGAGTTAGAGGAAAACTGTATGGAGAGTTTTACCTGTTTTAATAGAGGAATATAAAAGTTGAAGAAACCATGGAAGAGTTGGTTGAGGATAAATATAAGGGAGTAGTGTGATGAAGTAGAAAAAGTGGCAAATAGCGTTTTAAGTGACAATATTCAGAAGAATAAAAGTAATAGAAAAATGAGAATTAGTAGAAGTATAAAAGAGAGGAGGAAAGCATGCAGAGAATATAAGAATGTTATTAAGAACAAGGAAAGTGAAATAGATATTAATGTTAAATGGGAAAAGTATTTAGAAAAAAAAGAAGTTGGCCAAAATAGATAATTATAGAGGGAGGATGAAATTAAATAGTAAATTGTTGGAGGATATAAATAAAAGTGGAAGTGATGGGAGTAAAAAATGTTGGAAATGCATTAAAAGAAAGAATGTAGGGAAGAAAGAAATAGTATTATTAGATGAAGGAATAGAGAGTAACTCTAGAGAAGAATTAGAGACATTCATAAATAAGTATGTAATGGATATAAAAAAGATCCTAGATGCGAAAGAGAGTGATAATAAACATAAAATCATATACTAATGCAAATATTAGGTTTACAGAAAGTGAAATGAATGAAGCAGGGAAGAAATTGCAAAGTGTAAAGGCAAGAAGTGTAGATGGATGGATAGCAGAGATGGTAATGAATTTAGGACATAGGGCAAAATTAAACCTATTATAATGTTTTAATAAGATTACAGAAGAGAGATTTTCTGGATAGTTGGAGTAATACAAGGGAAGGGTAAGAATCATAGGAAGTTAAGTAATTATAGGCAAATAGTGGTAACGTCAGTGTTATATAAAGTTTTTGCATATATGGTGGCTGGAAAGTTGCAAAATGGATAGAAGAAAATAATATAGTGGGAGAAATGCAAGGAGGTTTTCAATCAGATAGGCATATAGGAGATAGTTTATTTGTGGTTAACAACTTATAGATAAGGGTGGGAATATAGGTAGACTGTTATATATAGTCTTTATAAATGTAGAGAAGGCACATGATAGAGTAAATAAGAAATAGATTATGGGTAAGTTTAGTAAATTTAGGAATGGACGGAGCTTCAGTGGATGTTATTAAGGGATTGTATAAAAATAACTTATACATATCAATTAGGGAATATAGAATCAGTTAAAGTTAAAAATGGGGTGGGACTAAGTCAAGGATGTCCTATGTCATCTATTTTTTTTTTTGTTTAAGAGAAATGGAGAGAGAAATAGAAAGACTAGGAAGAGGGGTAGAGATATCAATAAGTGGTGGTAAGGGAGTATATATATATTATCAAGTCTTATTTGCAGATGATGTCTTCTTGTGTACAGAAAGAAAGGAAGATATGGAATGTATGCTGAGGACATGCGCAAGGCTGAGTAAAGAGATTGGGATTAAATCTATTGAAGAAAAATTAAATGTAATGATTAATACTGGGGAAAGAGAAGATAAAGAATTTTTATTGGGGATATAAAGTTAAGTGTTGTGAATAGGTATAACTATTTGTGAATCATCTTAAGTAATCAGAGAAGTTGCTGGGATAAATGGGAGAAAAAATTGATAAATGAAGCAAAGAAAAGAAAGGGACTGATAAAGAATTTTACAGTATTTTCATGTAATGAATATAATATAGCTGGAATTGTATGGAAAGGAGTGGCAGTAGTAGGGTTAACATATGGTAACGATGTGTTATATGTTAGTAAAGGAGTGTTAGATTACTTAGAAAAAATATACAAGTAGAAAGACATGCATTAGATGCAAAGGTGTGGACAGCAAAGGAGGCAATTCAAAGAGAAATGGGTCAAGTTTTTATATGAGAGGTGCAAAAAGCAAAATGAAAGTGTTCAGTAGATTGCAGTTTATAGATAATAAGAGAATAGCCAAAATAGTATTTAATTGGGTTTGAGTAAAGGGCAGGCAATGAGATGGGTGAGAAAGGTAGTACACTATGCAGAAGATTTGGATGAAGAATTTATGTCTATATACTTATACAAAAAGTGGGGTGATTGTGTTAGGAGAATTGTTGAGTGTAATAGTTGCAAGGAATGAGAAGAATAGATGCATTAAAAAGAATAGGGAGTTGGAGAGATGGAGAACTAGTATGGAGATTAAAAAAGAGTTTAAATATATATATAGAAGTAAATAGAATATTGAGTGTGAGTTAATTTATGATAATTGCAAGGGAAGTAGTTTATTGTTTACGGCTTGAACAGGATCTTTAGCAACAAGGAATATACACATAAATGGAAAAATGTTAATGATTTAATCTGCAAGTTGTGTTGTAAGGAAGGCATAGAAAATATTAAGTATCCGTTAATTGAATGTAAATGTTCGCATGTAGAAAGTACACAAATAATGAAGTTGTGGGAAAATAAATATAAACAAAGAGATTATATAGAAGGTGGGTTCTTAGTTTTTTATATTGGGTTTGGAAAAAAGATAAAGAGAATTTAGATATAAAGGCCATGGAATTGACAAAGATTATGTTGTGGAAATGGAAGTACGATAGAGAAGAAATATGGGAAAAACTTAGGGCTGGCAATGGAAAGGAAAGGTAAAGTTGCTAAGAGAGTTTTCTGGGCATTGTAACAGAGATTCCTGACTCTGCAAAAAAAAGTCACAGTGCGTCTCATCTCATCATACTGTCAAAATAAAAATCATGAATGTAAACGCCATAATGTAAGAAATATTCTATTATCTATAATGTTAAGTTAATGAATTCATTTAATAATCAATAAAGCAAGTCATATATAACATGACAATTTTAAATAATACAATAATAATTATATTGGAAATGTGTTATTGAAATCAATCAAAATGTATTTTTTTTATAGCTAAAAGTGATATAGTAATCCTGTATTTTGTCATATTAAAGTTCATAGGCATTTTGGAAATGATTCAACTTTTTTTTTTCATTAGTATACTTGATATCTTCACAATTTGATAGTAGCCTTTAATATAAATGTAGATTGCTTATGATGATATCTGAGATATCTTGAATTGCACTAATCTTTAAAGGTTTAAATTATGAATTAGTATGAAAAATTGATTGAAAAGTTATGGTGGATTATCTGTCTGCTGATTTTTATAAAAAAGTTTTCTGAATTAAAAAATGAGCTTTCTTTAACAGGAATCTTTACTATGTTTCCAATCGAAACAGAAATTTCTTTATATTCTTTTGTCTATTGTTAATTTTTTGATAATTGTTGTTAGAATCGTCTCTAGTATTTCTGCTTAAATTAATATAATACGTTTCATATTGCTTATGTTATCAACTATAAATAAACAAAAAGGTCTTTTTCTTAATCATACTGAAATGATAACATTAGATTGGAACCATTTATCATAAAGAGAACATCATTATACATATATTAATTTGTTTTTTAAATAGTTTTGAGATAGTTTTATTGAAACAGAAACTTTTTTATATTCTTTTGTCTATTGTTAATTTTTTGATAATTATTATTAGAATCTTCGCTAGTATTTCTGCTTAAATTAATTAATATAATAAGTTTCATATTGCTTATGTTATCAACAATAAATAAACAAAAAGGTCTTTCCCTTAATCATGTTATGGTATACTGAAATGATAACATTAAATTGGAACCATTTATCATAAAGAGAACATCATTATAAATATATTATTTTGAAATTGTTTTATTAGAATTCATTGAACTCCAGATATGAATATTTTTTAATTGGATTTTGCTATTACTTGATTGACTATAGGTGTGCTAGAGGCAAGTAAAATCTCTATAGGAAATGTGTATTTTTCTAGGAGAGAAAGTAATCATTATAATATATTCCATATAATATAGATAGAAATAAAAGTAATATAGTTACTATAGCTGTATTAAGTTTCACCAATTTGGAAAAATTGCTTGTGTTTCATTGTCAAAGTTTTTATATATTTAAATTAAATTATAATTATAAAGCACAATTTATATCCCAAAATTGCTTTGCATTTTAAGTTTATAATCAGTGATTTTATAGATAATCTCATTTTTGTAGTCAAAATATGATAATTGCAGTTATAATTCTTTAATTAAATTAAATATTAACAAGAATGTTTATATATGGGTAAAATAATGGTCTCACTTCACAATATGTTGGCTTGTAAATATAAGCAAGAACTGCCTGTTGTATCTTATACTGTTGTTAGTTTGACATTAATTAAAAGTTATATTAGATTATTAATATTGGCATTAGTAATATGTTGCATAAAAAAAAAAAAAGCGTACTATACAATCATTAGTTCATTGTTGTTGATAAATATTTTTAAATAGTAATTAATATATCCATAAAAGAATATAAATGTAATAATCTGTATGTTTGTTTGTTTTTATATATATATATTTTTTAAAATCTATATGTTTGTTTTTTTAAATATATGTATATTTTAGAAAAGCATGAAAAAAAATTGAGCAAAACTCAGGAAGCATTGTTGAAACTTAGTAAAACTGGTGATAAAGAAAATGAAAAAGAATCTAGAAATGTAAGTTTTTTTTACTAGATGGTATTTATCAAGCCTTATTATATACACATACACACACACACATGTATATGTAAATAGATTGAGGTTTTTGAACCTGAACTGCTATCTATACACAAAGCCAGATTTTCTAAAAGTTTTATAAAATTGGTAAATGTATTTTTTATTTTTAATATATATATATTTGAAATATATATTTTATAAAGGATTTTTTTTTTTAAAAAAATTTTATCATTGCTATTTTTGTCCCATTTTTGTTCTTGTTTGGATAAAATATTAATAAAATACTTCACAAATTATTGAATTTATTGAAAAAGAATCAAAAAAATTGCACATAGGGTGAGGGAAATTCGGAAGTTGTATGATATTGTTGCATATGCACACATAGTTTTACTTGTTAGTTTACCATCTGTTGTATATATAAGTATGTATGTTTCACTGTTATTTGAATTGTTTGATTTAAATCAGACAGTATAATTTTTAATTTTTATTTTCATAATTTTTGGAATGATTTGACATTTATGTAATTTCTAATATATATTATAGCGTGTTATTTTCTCAAGAATGAAGCTCACATATTTTATATGATTGTGTGTTTTTTTAAAATAGTTAACACATTATTATGTATATCAGTCATTAAATGCTTTTATATTAACTGGCCTCATTCTGTGTATCTGTCTGTATATGCACATTTTTAAACTTTTAACCATGAAAAAAAAAAAATCAATTCTTGTATAGAACTTTAACTCATATCCTTACGCTTTCCAAGAAAACTCCTTAACATCTGAGCCAGCAGAAATATTACATTTGTAGAATAAAATTTAGTTAATATTGATTCAACTCATGCTTAATTAATTAAATTAACTAAATTATATATATCTGACAAAAACATTACATTTATTGAATAAAATTTTATTAATATTGATTTAATCATAATTAAATTAATTAAAAAGCCAATACATAAATATTTTTATACAGTAGATGATCATATGATATTTAAATTTAGAATTTGTTTGTTAGAGGGCATATTTTTTATTTTCACGTCTTACTTTTATTTAATAATTTTTGTCAGATTTTTTTGTAATTTTAACCATTTTTTAAAGTTAAATGTAAATATAAGTAAAAAGTAAAAAAATAATATATAAATTTTTTTTTTTAAAAAAAAAAATAATGCTTTTATAATTATATATGAGTTCTTAACTTTCCTTATGCACTTGTAATTAGATATAAGCGCTTGGAGGCGCGAATTAAGAAAAGCTTGAAAATTGTTTACTGTGAAGCGAGATATACGAACTTCCTCAGGATGGAATTTTTTTATACATTTAATGTAATCCTCTAAGCATGCTTTCAATATCTTGTAAGCAATATCATAGTCATATCTTGTAAGCTATATCTTAATCATAGCGAAGATATCGCTTACAAGACATTGAAAGCATGCTTAATGGATTCCCATTGTAATGGAGTTCATATAGCACTATGATTAAAATATCGCTTACAAGATTTTGAAAGCATGCTTAACAGATTAGATTAAGTGCATAAAAAAAATTCCCATCCTGAAGGAGTTTGTACATTTCTCTTCCCGGTAGACAATTTTCATACTTTTATATAAATAGCTGATTAAGTAATCCGCTTCTTGTTTAATTTGCCATTTTTGGAAAATATCAAGAGATTTAAGTATTTTGGCTTGTTATAAAACATTTAGAAATTTCAGGAATGTTGTTGTTTCATGAAAGCATTGAGGCTCAAGTAAACCATAAAAATCAAAATGGTCTCAAATGCTTTTATGAAACAATATTTCTGCAATTTCCAATTGTTTTGTTTTATAACAAGTCTAGATTCTTAACATCTCTGATATTTTCCCAGAATGGCAAATTAACAGAAAAGCGGATTACTTAGTCAACTGTGTACAAAAAAGTATTTAAATTTTTTTTTTTTACGTATTTTTTTATACATAATGAATAAAATTTATGTAATTTCATTTTTTTTTAATAAACCTGTAATTTTAATTTAAGTGTGAATTAGTAAAATATTAATAATTTTACTCATTAATTAATTATTTTAATTTTTTATATGTCCTATTATTAAAGTAATTTATTTGTTGTAGTACTTTTTTGTTTAGATTTATTCAAATGTAGTATTTTAGTCACCGGGATGCAAACAAGTCATGATTATTATTAATTGAAATCTTTTTATATATATTAAATTAAGACTAACTATAGTAGAAATATTTTTACACTAAATTAGATATATGTAAAGTGTAGTTAAGAAGAAATACCAGGGAGTCTGATGATTACGATTAATTGATCCTAAATACCATTTATAAATCTCTTCAAGTCTTTTTTATTTTCAGTAAAAGAAAAAAAAAGTGGTTTCATTGTTTTTTTTTAATAAAAGAGAAAAACTAAAGAATTTTTACTAATTTTGATTGAATATTTAAGTGTCAAAAGATAGTTTTTTTTAAAATTACATCTTCTAATAGATATGGTCAAATTTTAATCTTAAAAAATTTGTCCATAATGTCTTCTTTATAAAATTTAAAACAATCTACACTCATGATTTTAGTCATGAAATGAGAAAAAATAATTTGAGAATTCTGTGACTTTTTATGTGTTATTAATAAGATATTAAATCAACATTGATTAAATAAATACAACATAGTCTCTACTAAAATTTGAAACTTTTTTGTATGTTCTATTACTTCTTCTCTCATGTTGATGGAAAATGTCTTCTATATTATTTATTTCACTTCATACGTTTTTTTTTTTTAGTTTATGAGCTACATATTTTGAGATGGTTTATTAGCAAGCTTGTGTGAAGTTGTGGGAAATTAGTGAAGTTATGGGAAATTCTTCTATAAGTTTTATGATTAGTAATGAAGATTGTGGGCAATAGAAACTCTTGTAGATCATTTTTTACAATATTTTTTTGTGAATATTTAAAAATATACTAGAATAAATATAAATTTATTAATATAATTAATAGTTTGGTTTTTTTTTTTATAAGATTTTATACTGCTAGTATATTGTCACCGCAAAGTAAGTTAAATTGAAAATATTTTTTTCACTTTTATAATTTTTTAGTTTCTTTTTTTTTTTTGTAAATTTGCTTTTCTCTTTAATGAATATTGTTATTATGCTACGTTTTTCATTAATTTGGTTCCCAAACATTTTATTTAAGATATGTTATATTACTAGCTCTAGTTCTTTTTGAATTTATATATATATATTTTGTAACATTATTGTTTTAGAATTGAAACTTCTCCCCACAATTTTTTTTATTTTTATATCTTTTAAATAATATACATTTTTTTTTGCTTTATTATAATTTATTTGTGTGTATATATTTGTGTTTGAATTTTATTGTTTGTATAGAATAGTTTCACTGTTTGAGGACATTTTTTATATGGTAATTAGGTTTAAAAATGAATATTCAAAATATCTTTAATATTTTTGAAACTTTTGGTCTAATAAATTTTGTATTGTTTTTAGAAGAGAACATGTCACAAAATATTTAAAACCATGATATTTATAATACGGTACTATGAAAATAGTTTTCTGAAATATTAGAAAACTGAATATCCAGAAGTTTAGATAATCATAGAAAAGAGGATTTAAAGATTGTGGGGTTCTTTGAAATGTATTGGGATTATGATGATAAAACTAATAGATGTTTCATTTATTTTTATATATTATATGATTTATTGATATAATGATGTTAATGAAACAAATAATATGGTGGCGAGAGCATTTAGATTGACAAGGATTTTTTACCTTTTAGCTAAAAATAGCTGATTAATAATTTATCTTTTAATGTTAAATGGCAATCTGGAAAAATCTTCAAGCTTATCCTTAGTTTTGAAAGCATATATTTTCTAGTCAGTTGATCATTTTCATCTGCTATTGATTCACTGAAAGATGAAGATTTTCTAGTTTAACATGTTTCTAATCTGTCTTCTCTATATCATACCAATAAACTTGTTTTGCATAATGTTTTGTAGGTCTTTTACAATCTCATGGGATCCAGTTTAAGATTTCACCTGTCCATTTATTATTATTTCTTCTACCATTAAGTCTAGCTCAACTCTATTTCAGTTTCTTAATATTTTCAATGATGTAATTTTTGTTTATTTTTTCAATTATGTATTTTATTTTCACTCTTTTCCTGTTACTTCTAACATCTCTCCATACTTTGGAGAATGGTCTGAAGATTGTATTGTTTTTCTGTTAAGTGTTCAAGTCTCAAATTCATAAATATGAACTAATAAAATAGTAAAACATAAATTAAAACCTATTTTTCAAATACAGTTATATTTTCCAGTAAATTCAATTTTTTTCCCAAAAATATTCCTTCCAAGTTTAATTCTATGATTAATTTCATCTTTATGTTTCAGTTCTATGGTAATAATATGACTAAGATATTATTTACTTTTTCTGAGAAAATCCATGGAATATAATTTTAGTATTTTAGTCCTTCTTTTTTATTTAATAACTTTTACAATATTTCTTGAATCTCTGAAGTATTATTTGGTAAAAAGTCAAATCATCTACAAAATCTAAACGGTTTAAATAATATCCATTTATTTTTATTTTCTTAGCTGCCCATTTAATTTACAAAATACTTCTTGTGAAACTGCTGTAAAAAGTCTTGTCGTATATTCTACTCATTGTTAATCTTTTTTGTATCACCATGTAATCTAATATTGTTATTGCAGTTTGAAAAATATTCTTCAGAATATGACAATATCCTGTATATGTATTTTGATGATTAAAGCTTTGATTATTATGGAAATATTTAGAAATAAATGCCTTTTAATAGTTTAGAAATCCAAAGCATAATGGCAACTCATATTTATTGATCCTTTTTATAATTTTCATTAGTATTTGGATATGATCCACTGGCTAAACTTATTTCTAAATCTAAATTGTTTTTTCAGTTGATTAAAATCCAAAGTTCACTGTATACGAGTTGTAATTCCATTGACAAAATATTTTGCATAGAAATGGTAGAAGACTTTGATAGTTCTTTAATTTTAAATTCTTTATTATTTTTTTTAAATATCAATATAATATTTTGCCATTTGTTATACATCTTCGGCAACAATTTTTTTTTTTTGCACATTTTTTTTTTTTTTTTTATATCAATAATAATACTATCATTTCTTAGAGCTTTTTCCTTCTTCATAGACTTAATTGTATGCCTGTCCTCTTTATTTAAAATACTTAGCAATTCAAATGCAAATATTGCAGTGAATACTTAGTTTTCTTGTTATATGTTACTACATAATTCTTTATAGAACTTTTCCACATATTTCAGGTGTAGTAATTGCATCTTTTTTGTTTATTGCTGAAATGTTTTTTCATCTTATATGATGTTGTTGTTTTACATTTTTATTTTTTTCCATAGTTTTCCTTGTCAATTCACAATTATATTTTTTTACATCATTATTAATTTTTTTCATACATTTTACAAAACTTTGGATGTTCAATTTTTTTTAATGAATCATTTAAAAAAATTTTATTCCTTTTTTTTTATTTCATGCATTTCCTAGTCTCAACAGGAAATTTGTTAATAAATTGCTGTTTTTTATATCAGGTATTTTTCTTGCCATTCTTAGTAGAATATCCACTATCTTTTTATTGATTTCAGTTAAATTTGAACCATCTTCAAAGTCATTCAATATTTTAAAACAATTTGCAAGTTCTATCTTAAATTCATTAGTCTTTTTGAAGGTAAGGATTATCGATCACTAATCAATGATCATTTTCTGTGTTGAATCTATTAAGAACATTACAATCTTGTATTATGCATTTTCAATTAGTCAAAATGTAATCTAATTCTGCTGTACTTTGAATACTTCTATGTATATTTCTTAATTAACATTTTCTTAGTTGAATGTTACTTAATCTAGTTATTTTTATATTTATAATGAAGTATATTTTCAATTTTTGAAAATAATTGTAACTCATATTGCATTTAAATGCTTATTTATCTTTTTTTTTTTCAGAATTACTAAACATTTTTCACAGAGGCAAAACTCTTCATACAGTAGCACCAATCAGTGCAAGCCAGAGTAATCAGTGGATGCAGGAAGGTTTGTGCATAAAATCCCTATCTAATGCTGACTTATCCAATATCCCCAAACTAGTTTCTAGCTTGTGGCTTTCATCAGTGAGGAACCTTGGATCTGAGAGCACTGCACCTAGATCTTAGGATCTAATGCAACCCTCTAGGAGTCATCCTTTACTTTTTTAGCTAACTGTAAAGATTTTAGTCCAAAATGAAATCACAATAATATTTTCAAACTAAAGTCATTAACTTGTATGCATCAATACATTTTGGTTGTCTTTGGGTTTTTAATAAGCACAGTCACCATAATTCTATTGGGCAGGATTTGTATCAAACATTATACGATCACCATTCTTTATGCTTAAGCTGTTTTTCACAGAGGCAAAACTCTTCATTTGGTAGTGCCACTCAGTGCAATCCAGGGTAATCAATGGATGCAGGAAGGTTTGTGCATAAAATCCCTATCTAGTTCCTACTCATCCAATATCCCCAGACTAGTTTCTAGCTTGTGGAGTTCATCAGTGAGGAGCCTTGAATCTGAGAGCACTGCGTCTGTGAAAACCAGCTTGTGTAAGCATAAAAAGAATAGTGATCATGTGATATTTAGTGGTTTTAATACCAATCCTGCCCAATATGATTTCAGTAACTGGTTATTAAAAAAACCAAAGAAACCAAAAAGTATGTATACTGAACTGTGTTCAGATCTGTACAATTACATAAGCTAATGAGCTTAGCTTGAAAACATAATGGTATTTTCATTTTGGGCTCAAACCTTTATATTTTATACTTACCTAAAAAAGTAAAAGGTGGCTGTCAGAGGGTTGCATTAGATCCTAAGATCTGATCTAGATGCAGTGCTCTCAGATCCAAAACTCCTCACTGATGAAAGCCACAAGCTAGAAATTTGTCTGGGGATATTGGATGAGTAAGCACTAAATAGGGATTTTATACACAAACCTTCCTGCATCCATTGATTACTCTGGCTTGCACTGAGTGGTGCTACTGTTTTATCTCTGTGAAAAACAGCTTGTGTGAGCATAAAGAATGGTGATCATGTGATGTTTGATGGTTTAATTACTAATGTTTTTTTTTTTTAAATTATGTAGTATTGAATTCGTTAATATTTGAAAAAATTACACGTAAATGTTTTTCCTGGAAATTTTTATAAAATTTTATCCTCTGTCAAAAAATGTGAAACAAAAATGCTGTTCGATAAACTGAGTACATCAATATGTGTCATGTTTATGTCAAATGTAAAACATGCTAATTTTATTTATAAGGTTTGTATAAAAATGGAAATCAAGGTTAACTACTTTAATGCTATAATATATGTTTCAGAATTATTTGTTGTTTCGGTAAATAATCTCAGTATATACTTAGAATGAGCAATAGCAACTAGATTTAATAATTTATTACATTTCTTTTTGATACGAAAAAAGTAATTGATTCATATTTTAAGTAAGATTACAATTTATATAATTTACAATTAGTTTTTTTTTTAATCAAATAATTAAGGTTTGTTTCTGTTAAATTGATTTGCTATTCAGTTTATCTTATGATTAGAAATACATTATTAATGCCATTTGCTTAAACCAAAAATAAATGAATGATCACATTTTAAAATATTTGGTAATCTATTTAATGAATTTTTATTTTTAAATTTGTAATAATGAATTTTATACATTAATGAGAAGAAGCAAATATTTGAATAAATCAGTTACTCAATATTTTTTGAAACTAATGATGTGGGTGAAATACTTATATGTAAATTTTACATGTAATTGATTTCTAAAATGTAGTCACAGCAAAAGTCTTTATAATATAAATAAATTTTTAGATCTCTTCATATGAAAAGTTAATTTAATTTGTTTATATATTCTCAATAGTTCAGTCACTATTCTCATAACAAAGATTAAATCTAAATTATATTTAATTGAATGATAATTAAAATTTAAAATACTTATATTTTAACTAAATTCTTGTAAATGTTTTTTTTTTTTTTTTACAGGTTATCATTTTCTTTATATTTAAAATTATTTTACTATTTTTAAATGAAATTTCTTTATTTGTAAATAAATATCTGTATTAAAAATAAAAAAAATGGTAGCTATCATTTAAAAAAAAAAAAATCATTTCAGTATAAATTGATATTATTTTTACGACATTATTTGATGCAATCTTTTACAAATTCTTTTTAATGTCATGTTGGAAATTGAAGATTTAGTTTGATCTTGCAAATATAGTGTTTATTTAATTTATCACAACTAATTTAAGCAGAATAATTTTATTTTAAATAATAAATACAAAAGGGAATCTTAATAAGAATCTTTTAGAAATTGGATGTTTTGCTATGTTCTTGAAAATTTTAATGGTGTTATTCTTATAATAATAATAGTCCCTAAAATAAAAATATACAAATGAAAAATAAAATGTTTATCCAACTTAAATACTTATCAAGTTTTTGCAGTAGAATTTGATATATGTATATTTATGCATGCTATATCCTACACTGTTAAATTATTAATATCTACTTTCTAAAATAATTGACTAATAACAGAAATCATAGTGAATAATTCTATAAATTAATATATATATAAAAGTGGTGTGACATAATAGGGCATACCTATCTTGTCTTTAAGTCTGGTTCAGATAAAACTTGGAAATTTTTCTAGGTTTTAATCCAGTGTGTGAATTTTTTCCTCCAGGTAGTTTTTAGCAAACCCAACTAAATCATCCAGTAGTGGTCAGAAAATAGATTTATAGCTATTCTTAAGTAAAAGATAAACGAATAAAAATCGTCCAAACCCTCATTACTTGGCTTTTACTAAGCTTGGTAAGTAATACCGTCTTCACTATGTTTCATGACAAACTGTTAGAAACATTTTTGCTCTGTTGATGCTATTTAAAGACTTTAATATACATATGTACACATGTAGCAGAAAGGTTTTGCTTAAATCTGCTTTGGTTAAAGCTTATTTGGTGCATATTCAGATCTTGATATTATAAGGGTTTACTTATATTAAGAAAATGATTATTTGCAACAGTTATAAAAATATATATATATATTTTAGAAAATTTGAAAAATGTTTATGTAAGTTAAAGATTGCATTTTAGTTATCAATAAGCTTGAACATAATGATTTTATAGCAATGATATATTGAAACTTATGTAAAATACGAATTATCATATTTGAAATATTTTATAAACCATAATATATTTGAAACATTTTAATTTCACAAATATAATTTTGAATAATAGAAGTAGTGAATATTCTGCAATAAATAAGTTCTTCATGTTGTTCAATAATAAGTTATTAATCAATTTAAAATCTAAAATAAAATATTGTATAATAGTTGATAATTAAAAAAAAAAAAAATTATTCCATAAATTTCATCATAATGTATTCATATTTTCAATTATTCTATTTTTGTTAAAATGAACCTTTTTTGAGTTAATGTTCATATTTTGGGAATTGATTTATACATGTATATGTGTGTGTAATGTTTGAGACTCATTTAATAACAATTGTTACAGTAATTGATATGCCCTCTAATTTTAGCATTCAACTTGTATAATAAAAGATTGAACTGTCTTTTATTAAGTAATTTTTGGTTATAAAGATTATCATACATAACTTTAACCTGAGGAGTTAATCTTAATCCATCTAGATATATATTGTCAAATGCTAAAGCTAGAGGGCATATCAATTACTATAAAAACAATTACTATTAAATGATAATGTCAAACATTACTTAAATATTCATATACATAACTCTATAGTGTTTTCCTGAAGTTTTGTGATGATAGTGTTCTAGTTGTATTTTTATATTGGTCTATTTCCACCATCTAATATGTGTATTGAATGTCTTTAGAAGTATTTACCTTTATTTAAATATTCCAAATACATCAAACAGGTTAGTATATGCACAACGTTTCGAGAGGTATTATTATCTTTTCTTCAGGTGTTGCTGGCCTAACCAGTGACAATACTAGCATGGGATTCGAACCTGTGTCCTTAGATTCTTGAGTATCGCATTTTAAGGTACTCAAAAATCTAAGGATGCAGGTTCAATTCCCATACTAGTACTGTCACTTATCAGACCAGCAACACTTGAAGAAGAGGGGAGAATAATACCTCTTGAAACGTTGTGCATATACTAACCTGTTTGATGTGCTATTGCTAATAGTTGAATGCATTTGGAATATTTAAATAAAGTTAAATTTTTCTAAAGACATTCAATACACATATTAGATGATGGAAATAGTCCAATATAAAAATACAACATAGCTCTATAGTTTATTGTATTATAATATTGGAAATATGAATATGAAATTAATCACATATCATTTTTGTATATAGTTTTTCCCATGAAACTATATATACTGTAATAGCTAGAATATATGTTTGAATTGAGACTGGAGAAAAGATATAATTATTTTTTTTATTTATTAGCTATTTGTTTTTTTTTTTTTTGGATATCACCAGAAATTCTTCCAGAACTTGGAAGATGATTGAGGTTGAGTTTTAAGTTCATTCTTCTCTAAATTGTCTATTGTACACTATAACATATTTATTATTGTACTCCAAAAGGTTTGTAAATATTTTGCATGTCAAGAGTATTTGGCTTTGTGTATAAGCAGTATTGCAGATAAATAGAAATATTCTTATGATGGGGATCTGTATCTATGTAATACATGTATGTGGGTGTTTATATACTTAAAATATGTATAATTTAGTATTAGGATAAGTGTTTTTAAGTTTTGTATGTATACATGTAAATATATATTGTGTTTTGTCTTGTTTTTTTTTGTATAAATATATATGGTGTAAAATTAATGTTTGGGATATAATATGTATTTGTTCTCTACATTGAAGAAGTTTTCGTAGTCAGTAGTCAAAGAATTCCCTTTAAAGACTTTAAAAAGTTCCTATCCACAAATACAGAAAGTCTCTTCATTGAAGTAGGCTGCCAGCATTCAATAAAATTCATTCTTCCATATCAAGACTATATATAATGTCCTGAAGAACTATTGTGTCTTAAATAAGTAATTACCAGACTTTGTATGAATTAAAGTCTCTTCAATAAATATTTTATTAAAACATTGTCCAATCACAATTGGAGAAAGTATAACAAAATTTTCTGCATTTTTTTTTTTGGTTTATGATTACTTGTTAAAATATCTTAAGAAATAATTTTAATTACACAATTGTGTTATTACTTGATACACAATAGTTTTTCAGGATACCACAGCTTTGACAAGGATGAATAAGATTTATTGAGCCTACTTTTGTGAAGAGAATTTCTGTTTCTGCAGTTGATGACCATTTAAAGACCAAAAACATGTTTCTTTGCCTGCTAATCATAATTATTTTTTAACACAGAGAACTCATACTTAATATGTCCCAATTTTTTTTCTAATTTCATCTTTTAATCATGAAAATCATCATTAAACTATATAGCTTGATTATCTATATTTAGGCAAGCATTTATATTTTATTTTAAATATTTCATGATTTGTTCTAAGAAATTATTTTATATTTTTATCAATAAATAAATAAAGTGTTTTAGTAGAGAGAGATAGTTTTTCAAATAGTATATATCAGGGGTCTCCAACCCTATGCCCGCGGGCACCATGGTGCCCGCAGACCATTTTACGGGTGCCCACCGCTATCCGAACATGATAAAAAATTATTTATCTGATACAAATAAATTTAATTTTTAAAATTTCTTATAAATTATTGTATTATATTGTAATCAAATTGTAGGGCATACTATACTTTTATAATGTAAAAATATAAACGTTAATTATGTTAAAATTTTATTTTTAAAAATAAATATTTTTTTGTACATTATGTATATTATTAACAATATCCAACTATAAATTTATATTGAAAAAATAAATGGTGCCCGCCACCTGGCCCATATTATAGAATGTGCTCTTAAGTGCAAAAAGGTTGGAGACCCCTGGTATATATACATAAATTTTAAAATACTATGCCTTAATAAATAAATAATAAATATTAAAAGATGAATTTGTGAAGCATAAATTTTAAATATTTGCTTTTTATAAATTATATGAAAGTATTATTATTTTATATATATATTAATCAAAGTATTTGAATGTTGGAGAAATGTAAATTATTTCAGCAATTAATATAATTTTTTATTTTATTTGTTAAAATATCAATTTCTATTTACAAAAGACTAAAGATTAGAAATTATTAATTGTAATTCACTAACTAATACAAATGAAAATTAATTGAAAGTTATATTATTGTGTTATTGCAGTGATTTAAGACATATATCAGTTTAATGACACAGATAGCTATTGATGATTGATTCTTTGCTAAAAATTTAATGTAGTCCTCATTAAAACATTGAAGTATGTTTTTTGATGTAAAACCTGATTTTGTAAATTATTCATTTTGTAGAAAATTATAAGAGAAATAACAGTGATAAATATTGAAGTATTCTGAACAATCTATTCTTGCTCTATTTGTTATGTGTTACCCCACTATATCTTTAATGATTTTTATTATATACACTTATATAAGAAAGAAAAAAAGTAAAACAATTGTTAAATTAAAAATCTTCTGCAGAGCAAAGTTCTCTCTCTCTTGTATCATGTGCAGTGAAACAATAATGGAGAAAATAATACTTTACTGGACAAATGGCAAGAAGTGGTTTATTTCTTTTTTCGGTAATACATCGTCTAATTACCCATACCGCTCTATGGTGCTGTTGCTAGTGAAAAACAAATAGATATAACGTTACCGGGCTGTTTTGAAATTTTGTTTGAATTATGTTTTTAATTTTTGGATTTGCTGGATTTTGATTTTTTTTGTTGTTACTTTTTTTTTTTGTAACTGGTTTGATGTATATTTTTTAAAAATAAAATAATGGGGTTTTAAAAAAATTTTTTTTTTGGCTTTTTAAAATATTCTGTCTTTTTTTAAAAAAAAAAACACACAAACATTTCTTTTTGTCCGGTCTTTTTTTTTTTTTAAAGAAACTTTTTTTTTTGTTGTTGTTCCAAGTCTTTTTGATTGTTTTTGAAGAAACTTTTTTTTATCGAGAAACAACTAGACTTTCTCGACAGACCTCTCTAAGACCTGTCGTCATATTCCTTACGGCATTTTGACACTTTTCCAACTCGGCTCCAATACGCTTCACTGTAAGCTGATCCCGGCTTCAATACTAAATTAGCCGTACCTCTTGCGAAAAAGCGATTCGGCAGCTCTCAAAGCCTGTTTCATGAGGAATGGAACACCTTCATCGACATTGACGGATTGACATTCCATTTCAGATGTTTGACAACATCTTAATTTCATTAAACCACCACAAAGACAGTTTTTCTGGGTGGGTAAAATATTTATTTTTGGGGGGGGGTTGAAGGAAGGCCGCATCTGCTTCTGTAGCAGGTACATCTCAAAACTACAACACTGAACGGTCGTCTGCCATTGAACTGTTTTGATCTCGAAAAAGTCTCGAAAAGTGCGCGACTTGATCGTGAACTTTGCCAAATCGTGATTTACACTCCTCATTTAGTGAATTCTGACCCCTGACAACAAAGTAGGGGTGTTTGAGAATTCGTTACAATTTTTGCTAACTCACATCAATTACAATACATTTAAAGCAAAAAAAAAATCTGTTCTAATATACTTTTTGTCATTGCAACTACAGAAACCTTCATATCATACACTGTACAATAGTCAAGAGTAATGTCTATAGAAAGTGTCGCATACTCGTCGCTAATAATGTTCAACATGCTAGAGATGTTGGGGTAAGAGTGCACTTCAACATCTTAGTGTTTGAACAGTTTACAGGCCATAAGATCTATGAGCAGCCTTGTAAACAGCATATTTATGTGCTTTAGCATAGAAACAGTGCCATCGCGCGGTGTGGATCAATAGACGATGTATTACCATTTTTTCTTTCTGGTTAGGAATAGCTAGATATTTATTTACTGACTAATAATTGGATTGCTATTTGTATTTGGTAAACTTGCAAGCTATTAAAAAATTATGCTTTTCTTATAACTTGAACAAATTCCCAAGTTTGACCTGGTTCAGATTTGCATTTTGAAGATGTCATAATTATAAATATAGGGATACAAATTATTTTATAGTTAATTTTTCCATTTATTTTAATTATCACTTTTGATATAAGGAAATTATAAAATTTACTAACTTCGAATTTTTTATTAATCAAGGTCATATATATTATATCTAGAAAATAGCCAATTTGATAATGTTTGCAAATTTGTTACATTATGTTTTCTGTAATTTTGGCTAAAATTTTGTTCAATATTGTAACAAAAACTTCAATAACAAAAACTTCAATAAAAAAAAAAATCCTGCAAATACCATGTGTGTTAAATACCGACACTATGGAGATGGTTTAAAATGATAATATTTCGTGTGCATATAATTGAAATACTGTTTCTGGCTTACTGTAATATAGTTGTAATTTTTTTAGGGGTGTAAAATTTTTGAAAGGGGTTAATCAATATGAATTTTTTTAGGGTATATAGAAACTTATTTATCAGATAAATTTACAATTTTTTTTATGTTTTTTTTTAATCAAATATTTATTTTAAAAAGTAGATTTCATATGAACTTCATATATAGGATAGTCAATAAAAAAAAGTTATTTTTCAAATAGTTTAGAAAACTAGCATTCGAAAATTAAATCTGAATCAAAAATATTTTAAACTGAGGACAAATTTGACATTGATTTGTAAAAAATTGAAGATTTTTTTAAAATCAATGTAACAAAGTTCTCATCAAACATTAGTTTTTATGGTAATAAAAATTATGTCAACAACAACAGCAGCTGCTGCAAATGAGTATAGCCATTCCATGAGAAAAAGATAAAGAGATAAAACAAATATAATAATAATACATTATAAATGAGTTTTGCTATGCCTATGCAAACCAATCTATGAAACATACTCACATATAGAACATGCTGATTCATTTTTTTTTTTTTTGCACTTGATGTTTTGTGATATTTACTTAAGCAAAAACTTTTTTCCTGAAATACTTCATCATATCAAATTGTAGCTCACTTATTCTATTTTCTGCCATATCTTTCTAATGAAAACAATCAACACTGGTCTTTTTTAGAATGTCTTTGAGATAACTGAACAATGCAAATAGGGTTGATTTCTCCATGGAAATTATGTTCAAGTTCACTGTAAAACACAGCTAAGTTGTGATTTTTCAATAGTGGATTCCATAATTTCTCATTTAACAAGATTGGTTTTATGATCTTGCCATTGTATTTTTAAAATTTTACATTGTCATTAAATGAAATTTTTCTAATGTAAGAATGCTGTTTTAGTAGGGTATCCAAGTCTTACTTTCTTATAAGGTAAATTATAGCTTTATATACAGCTAATGTAGTTGTAGTAATTGTTTTTCTATGATGAAATGTCCTATCTTTTAACTTGTTAAAAGCACCAGCTGTACATTAGAGTCTGGTCTGCACTTAAACAACCAAGCTAAAAGGTCTGAGGGTTTTTCTTTCATCACTTATTGGTAAAGAACTTGAGTTTTTGATCATTAATTATTAAATCAAAAGTTTTTATATGTTGTATTCAAAATATTAATTACAATCTATAGATTGTCTTTTGAATTAAAAAGGATAAATTAATATACTGTAAATGCAGATTCTAAGAAGATGAAGTCTTTTTTTTTTTTTAATAGATTCAAATTAAAAATTCTACCATCAAATCTATGTCACATTTGATCTCTATTTCATTAAACTCCTATAAATAAGTTCCAAAGAATACTTATAAAAATTGAAAAAGCAAGTACATATCCTTATTTAACATGTTTTCATTCCAAATGATTCAGATTTTTCACTTATAATGATAACATTCCCTCTCATTCCATCACGAAGAAACTGCATAATACGAATAAATAACCTTTGGTACTTATCTAACTAATTTCAAGCAACATAATCCATCTGTTCAATTAATTGAGGCAAATACTTTGACAAAATGAATAAAAGCAATATATAAATAACTCTTGCTCATGGCACTTTTCCTGCACTTTCCTGGCAGTAAAAATCACAACTAGTTCTTGATTCTCCAAAACCATATTGAATCAGTTTTTATTCAATAAAATCTTAGAAAGTATTTTGCTGTAGTGGCTGATAATATTTCACAGTAATTACTGCAACATTGTCTATTTCCTTTATTTTTAAAAATTGAAACAATAGAAGCTTTTTATATTCCAATGATAATATATCACTATCATGTTTTAAAACTTATCCAAGTATCTCATCAGAACTTGCAACTTTTTTTTTTTTTAAATTACAAAGAGCTGTTTTATTTCAATAAGCTAGATGTCTTTGATCAAATCTAAATGAGAAGACAAAGTGAATATAGCATTAAAAGTTATATCCATTATTGTAACATTAGTCAAAAGATGTTCAAAATACTCCCGTCCACTTCTTCAAAGTATCATTAACGTCATGTAATTCAATATTATAGCTGGATTTATTAGGATTCTAATATATTTCTCAGGTCAATATGTTACTTTCAATGCAACAATAAGAACAAAAGATCTAAAATGTTTGCAATCAGCTAATATCTGTCTTTTTCCTCCCAATTTTAGTCAATTAATTATTATCATTTTTAAGCTTTCTTATCATTTGTTGTTCTTCTTTTAATCTACATATTTATTATGGAGTTCCACATTTTATGTCATATGGTAATTTGGTAATTTTTAATTAAGTTGATAATAATAATATTGTCAGAAAATCGATCATGATTTTTTTTTAAAATGAACCCAAGAATAGATTTATTCGTATTCACAACATACTTCTTAAGAGAATTCTATACATTAGTATCATGATATTCTAAAAATCCAAGTTTGTAACTTAAGTGTTTAATAGTTATTGAAATTTAACATATATAGTAAATACTTTTAAAGAATGAACATCAGTTTTTTGCGAATATGATTGGAATAAGATTCATGTTTAGTACAACTATCTGTTTAATTTTGAAGCATATTAATCTGATCATCCAACAATCTGCATTTGTAAGTGCTTGCGTAATGTGAACTTTTATTCTGATTCTGTAGTCTACTAAATGTTTTGAGTGTAGATGCGTCCGTTTTTTATAGTGTTTTTTGCCTTAACAAAAAGATCATTTAAGTTTACAGCACCAATATCATTACTTTCAACAAGTTTTGTCCTAGGTATACATTAAAGCCTCCAATAAAACAAATTCAATCCTTTAATGAAATTTTCTGTTATAATGTTATCTAGCAAGAATTAAAATTTTTATATCTCTGAATTGAACATTAAAACAGTAATAAAATAAACAGTAATATCATTCTGAAAAACAAATTTTTAATATTAAAGCATTAAATTGTGAAAAACAAATTTTAACCCCATTATTTTTTTATTAATGTGTCATCAAAGAATTCTAAGGATAGAAGATATTTAATTAGAGTTTACAAGTAATCCAATTCCATGTATTTTGCTTTAACAGATTGATCTGCCTTTGCAAAAAAACAAACAAACCTGTTTTCATCTATCTATTTTCTTAAACTTTCTTCCTCTGGGAGATTTTCACTAAGAGCAACTATATAGATCTTAGATATTAGCAGCTAGTTACCAACTCAATTCTTAATTTTATTCTTGCTTTTTATCAAATAAATTTTTGCTTATTTTACACCTATACTTTGTTAAAAATTAGGTTTTTATTGCATATTTTTAGTACCGGTATTGCCTTTTGCTTTACCATTACTACTGATAATAATATGTCTATCATTTTAAGTCTTTGGCTTTTGAATGCATCTATATTGGATTTTAGAGAATTGGACTAAGATAAAATTTGTACAATATCTTAAGTTTGGACATAGTAATAATAATATGACACATTATTAGAAAAAACAAATATTAAGGAATGTAATGAAGCTTGGAAAATATAATCATTATCTTAAAAAAAGTTAAAAAAAAAACAAGATTTTTAGTACAATAAACATATTAATTTTTATATTGACTCACAAATTCAAAAATGTTAAAATCACATTTTTATAGACAGCTTCTTTATATTCTTTTTAAATTATTGAAAAAAAAAAAGATATATAACTTGACTTACCTGAGTTAAATCCTCATTTCAAAAGTATTAAAATATCAGGTACTTGTGACTTGTTTTTGCTAGTTGACCTAGATCTTGTCCTATGCAGATATCTGCTGCACATATAATAATTTATCAAAAAATAAAATTAATTTTAAAATTTTTTTTATAAAAATTAATATATTATATAAATGGCAAAGGAAAAAGTGATAGAATGAAATCATAAAAAATTTTTTTCAGGGTGTATGTATATCCTATTTTTACACATAGTGATAACTAAATAAGACAATGTTTTTTTTTAATCCAATTTAGTACAATATAAAATATTATTGAGAATAGTTATTATACTGATGATCCTTATTATTTATCCTACCTTCCATTTGTTTTTGTGGAAATGCTTATAGCTTAATAGGTACGTGGCTTTATTTTAGGAAAGGATCAATTGTTATTATAAATATGATTGTAAGCATAACTTACAAAAAATTATATTTTGATGAAAAAGTAGAAAAAATATTCATAGTTTGGAAAAATGAAATATAATTGCTTTTGTGTAGATGATAGATATATATAATAAATACATATAAAACAAACAAATGAGATATTATTTAGAGAAACATGATAAAATAAATTTGATTTTTCTTAATAAGCATTACTTGCAAAAGAATATTATGTTTATACTAACAAATAGAAGATTGCAGAAAATGAAATATAATTGCTTATGTGCAGATGATAGATGTATGATATATATATATTTAAATAAATTGTTATAATATAAAATATTTTTATATAACAGCAATAATATCACAAAAAAATGTCTTTTCGGCAAATATTAATTTTTGCCCTTTTTGATGTGCTTTAACTAATTTACAATCTAATTGCACACATAACTACATCTATCTTTTTTTTTTATAAAATTAATTATAACTTATTAAAACCATACAATATCTTTTAAGACATAAAAAAAAAAACCCTGTGTAAATGTATATTACATAAATTTCCATTCATTTATCCTTAGCCAATTATTAATTAAATTAATTGATGTTTTATATATGTTCATACAATTATTTTTTTTATAATTAATATAATTGGTTTCATATATCTTCTATTAGTTGCTTTAATATAATTTAAAGGACTTATATTTTTGGCATAATCTATTTTATGTGTGTGTTTTAAATAATGAATTGTACCGGGTCCAAACCATAGAAGATCCAGCGTACTCTATTTACTCGGTTTAACTGGATTAGATTGATTTTATTTATTTTAACATTATTTATCATAAATTTATAATTTTATATTATAAATATTACTTGAACGAACCAGCCCTCCGAACAGAGGAGAGAATATCGTCAATAGCAGAGCTAACAACAATACCCACAGTCAGACCAAGCTATGCAACGCATAACACGATCACATTTCCAGACTGTGGCCCACCTCAACTGCTAGATTCAAATCCCTACTATCCAAGCACTTTATTTGTTTTGGAGTAAACCCTGGGCGCCAGCTAGTTACTAAAACTAACGTGTTTGGACAGTAGGCCCATAATCCAGCGCTCGAAATCTCCCACGACTAGCTCAGTCTATTGTAATACATAACAAATTATTGCTTTGATTAGTGGTAAAAAGAATTGACCGACAAAATTAAGCTTAAAGATAATTTATTTAACTAGATATTTATTATTGTAATTCTTAAATACTTTTATAAGAACTTAATTAATTTAGGCAGTGATAATTATCTATAATGGCCACACACATTTTTAGTTCATATAATAAACTAGAATATAATACAAGCATTAAATAATATTTGACATTTAAATATATACATGACATCAATATAAAATATTCTCAAGCATTAACATACACGACATTTCAAAACATGCACATCAACAGTTCTTTATGCATGCTATAGAGTTCATTATTATTTGATTCTGGGAGGCTTTAAATTTTTGCAGTGGCTACTTTAAATGGAAATAAGAAAATGTTATTTATTACCTAGGATTTGAACATGGATACTTCTTGCTGTTTGCTGCTTCTAATGAAAATATTTCTAACTGGATAGATTTGAGGTTTTCTTGGGAAGATTTGATGCTTATTATTCCGAGGCATTTTCTTTAAGACAATTGGATATTGACAGCGGATTTTCAAGTTGTTAGCAGGCATTATTTTCACGGGCAGGTTGGCTATTTCATCAGACTCATGCTAGAGCAAAGTCGTATGTCTCCGATGACGATTAACAATGCATGATGGATTCTGGATACATACTAGGCTGATCTGATTGACAGAACTGAACTGACTGTAATCTGAACTCTTTAATTAACTGAACTGGACCGATTGTCTGATGAAAAAACTGGACTAGTCATTTATTAGGATGACTTGTTGTCATTTTGGTATTCGCCAGCTATAGTTGTTGTTGAAATTCCTTAGATAAGCTTTTGATTATTTGTTTTAATCCTGTTGTCAATAGCCATTGCAAACTCTGTGTTTTACATTTTAATTTTCTATATCATTTTTAATATTTAACACGCACACATTTATTTTATCAACACGCACACATTATATTTACAATCATTCGTGATTAATACACATATATATTTTAAAGTCAACTCACTATTTAGTTTTAAGGTTACTTTCCTTTTTTCTTTCTTTAATATTTTAAACGAAAGAGAGAGATATTTTTATTTCACGTAAAAGATTCATTTAAACTGCTATAGTTTTAACCTTTTCTAAACCAAATTCTCTCCACCGATTTACTTTTAGATTAATTAATTGGTAACTTTTATTTCAATACTAATAATAGAAAAAAACTCTAAACTTTTAATTTTACGTTTGGAAAGCAAACTGCATTTTTGTTTAATAAAAAACTCTTTAGATTTTTATAAACAAACTGAAACCTTTGCATTATTTATGATAATTTTATTTTAATAATTTTAAGCCAAAAATTATATATATGTACCGATACGATATTGGTACAGAATATATAAAGCAGATCTATCATCTCTTCTATTAATAGTATTATTATGTCCATTTGCTCTATCATCTAATTGTTTCCATGTATGTTTCATAATAAACCATGCAGCAACTACCACAAATAATTTTATATATAATTCCGTTTTTATATTTCATATTATGTCTTATTTTATAATTACCTATTTATCAAGATTTTCATTACTCGACCATTCTATGTTAATGCTTTTATCTATTTAATTTTTATTTTTTAGTAATATATGATAAATTTTAGGGAAGTAAGAAAGTTTTATCCACTTATTATTATTCTTAGATCTGCTATTATTATTTATAATATAATTATTATAAATATTTGAATTAGGTAATGGGTTGTGCAATTAGTGGGTTAATAATATCAATATTTATTAATGAATTGGAAATGAAAATAGTTAAAGAATAATAAATCAAGAAATAACACATTATTTTAGATATAATAAAATAATTTAATATATCAAGCACAGAGTTCTTCTTTTCAAAATAGTTCATAAATATCGAAAATAGAAATAAAACAAACTAACTCCTTTTTTTTAAAACTTGTTTTTTATATGACTATTACATGAAGAAAAAAAAATCCAACGTTTCGACTATTTTATATAGTCTTTTTCAAGGCACACTAAAATATAATAAAATATATATATAACAAATAACACATATTCCATAAAAATAAATAAATAAATAAATAAACAAACAAAAAATTAATTTTTTGTTTATTTATTTATTTTAATGGAATACGTGTTATTTGTTATATATATATATTATTTTATTTTAGTGTGTCTTGAAAAAGACTATATAAAATAGTCAAAATGTTGGATTTTTTTTTTTCATGTAATAGTCATACAAAAAACAAGTTTTAAAAAGGAGTTAGTTTGTTTTATTTCTATTTTAGATATATTGATGATACTGTAATAATTGGTATCAAAAGAGTTATAAATAATATTTATAAAGAATTTAATAATAATATATACCATATACAATTTACAATAATGGAATTTGATGTTAAAATAAAGTATTTAGATATAGAGATTAAGATAGATAATGAAATAAAAATATATTGAAAATATTTCATTAAAAAAGACAAATTAAGAAAGATAATTTCTATAGATTCACAATAGGTATGGATACAAAAAATAACAGTTATTAAAAATTTAAACATTGAAATGATAGGTGTAACTCAGAAATATAGCTACTTTATAAAAAGAACAATTTGTTGAATTGTATAATAATTATGGATATAACCCTAAGAGTATTGAAAATAAATGTTTTAATTATAAACCACCTAATTCAAATAATAATAATTGTATTGTAAATAATTATAGCAGATCTAAGAATAATAAAAAGTGAATAAAACTTTCATACTCCTTTAAAATTTATCATACATTACTAAAAAAATTTATAGATAAAAGCATTAGCATAAGATGGTCCAATAGTAAAAATCTTTACAAATGAATAGGTAATTATAAAATAAGATTATGATAAGAAATATAAAAAGGGAATTGTATATAAAATTACTTGTGGAAGTTGCTGCATAGTTTATTATGGACATGCAGTGAAACAATTAGATGAAAGAGCAAAAGAACATAATAATTCTATTAATAGAAGAAATTATAGATCTGCCTTATATATTCATTATTTAAAATACGGACATAAAATAGAGTGTGTCAAAAATATAAGTCCTTTAAATTATATTAAGGAAATTAATAGAAGATATATGAAACCAATTACATTAATTATAATAAAAATAATTGTATGACCATATAAAACATTAATTAATTTGACTAATAATTGACTAATGATAAATGAATGGAAGGGTTTGTAATATACATTTACACAGGTTTTTTTTTGTGTGTGTTTTTAAAATATGTATTATTTTAATAGGTTGTAGTCAATTTTATAAAAAAAAGATAGATGACGCTGTGTATGCAATGTAGGTTGTAATTGTAAATTAGTTAAAGCACCTTTAAAAGGGCAAAAATTAATTTTTGCCAAAAAGTACTTTTTTTGTATATGATTATTTTTATATACATTATTGCTGTTATATAAAGTTATTTTATATTTTATTGTTGATTTATTTAAATATATGTAAAAGCAGCATAATGGATTATAATTTCTAATATAATGGATTAGAAACATAACTTCACTTCTTTTCCTTTTTGATGATATATATAACAGACATATGTGATATTGTTTCCAACATCAGTTATGACAATGAAATAAATTTAATGTTTTTTTTTTTATAAGCATTACTTCAACAAAATATTATATTGATGTAAAAAAAAAAATAACTAAAGGTTGAAAAAATATAAATATAAAATTGCTTATGTTTGAATTATTCAATACAGACAAAACTGATCATTATTCTAAAGCACAAAACGGACCATTATTCTATAACATCATAAATTATATAAAAAAAATTAAAAAAATTATATACTCACAACTGATAGTAAATTATATTTCAGGAGTCCTCTAGCCCTTCGAGTAACATTTATACCAATACATCAGAGTTTTAATTCTTATTTTCAGGAAAAGAATAAATATACATTCATTCTTTTCTGTGAAATATAAAAAAGTAAGAAAAGAAAAAAAAAAGGTCTTTTTACAAAAACTTTCATAAAAAATAATAAACCAGACAGAACAATCTAATTAGAGATGTGTGAGAGACCATTTTTAGGCCACAGGGTTGCTTAAATATATAAGCTTTAACCAACGGTGGCCCCTCTCTCAAATTCAGTTCCAATCTGATTCATTACTGATTGTCTGACCCTTGGTAAAGATCATACAGAGAATGTGATGAACTAATATTCTATCCTACAAGACAGCAGGAGTTACTCAGTTGGATATTAATTATTTGGTTGCAGAATATTAAATAATATTTTAAACTTAAGAATGCTAATAAATAAATTGTTGAAAAGAAATGTTTCAATTAAATGTAGTTTAAATAAACATAGATGCATGTATAAATTAATGGAATAAACCTTATAAATTATCTTATATGGAAATTTATTCCTAAGACACTAATTAATTGTATAGATAAATTTCTAAGATTAATTAATATTATAAACCTTATAAATTACTGTATATGGAAATAAATTCCTAAGAGAATAATTAATTGTATAATTAAAAAGCTAAGAGGAATTTCATTGTATGATAACAAATTCTAAATAATATTTAAATTAATTTAAGCCAAAGAATTTATTATTCCAGAAAAGATAAGAAAGAGATTTAAAAGAATAGATGGATATAAAAAACTAGAGAAAAAGGTCTGTTGGCTTTTTCTGTGGTTGCTGCTACCATCACTGTGTCCACGAGTTGAAGAGCAGTGAAGATCATCATCAGAGGAATTCATTCCCAGAATTTCGCTCCTGTAGGGCACTGCACTGATTAGGGCTTTTAACAGACCGTCTCTGTCTTATTATTATTTTGAAACGTCTCAATAGGCTCGTTGAGGGTTGTATTATAAAGACTATAGACATTAGTGAAGGTAAAGTGAATAATAGCTTACCTAAATGTTAAAACATTATTTGCTATTCAGTAATTAATCTTTGAATCAAGCTCGTTCAAATGCAGACTTTTGTATTTGTGTTAAAGATTAGTGTAATAATTCTTTTTCCTAATTGTGTAATAAATTGTTATTGCTAAATATACATGTGCTGTTATCTGTCAAGTTTATTGGATATTTGTTTGCTGGTCACCCAGTCATAGTTCAGGACACAGCTGGTATTTAATGTTAACCTTCATATTTGAAGATCATAGCAATATCTGCCACATAGTATAAATATAATTCTTGAAATTGTAGGTAATTTGAATTTTTAATTGGAAAAAAAAATTAAAAAGATTTTCTTAAATCACAATAACAAGTGCCTCATCAGTTAATAGTTTTTTATGATAATAGATTATAAATAAAAAATTTAAAATTGAAGATAATTTTTAATTGAAGAAAGAGATAATAAATGTATTCTCTTTACATAAATGATGTCATAATTTTTTTCTGGATTTGCTAACTAAAATTATTAAAATATTTGATCTTGTATCCATTAAAAAATAATAATCATTATAACAATATAAGACTTTGCTATTTTTAAAAATTTACTGGGCTAATCAGTTCTTTTATTATGTATGTTTTAAAAAATAAGTAATTTTTTTATATATTAAAAAAAGAATTAAATTTTACTTAGCAAAGTATGGATTTTTAAAAATGGCTACTAGAAAGATTTACTATTGTTATTTACTCAACTAATCATCATTAGTGACCCTAAAAGTTTTAAATATTTTTTTATTATATGTATACTTCTACATATGTGACAAAACTTAGTTATACCATCCTTTATTTACCAATTAAAACTGTATTACAGATAGATTCCTGGGATATTGACATTGTTATCTTTCGTATTGAACCAAATGTAGACTTATTGCTTAAAATATAATCAGTAAATTTGTATATTGTGGAATTTCAAACTATTAATATGATAAATGAAGTATTATAATAGTTTTATTGCTGTAATTTAAATTGTGCTATCTTATAAATCACAAAAATATATGGAAAGATTGGGTTTGCAGACTGTTTGGAAAGTAAATTAGTGAATATTGTCAACAAAGGCTCATAATTTAACTTTCAGTACTAGTATTAAAAATGTCTCTAAGCAAAAAGTAAAATAAAATAAGCTACAACTCATCATTCTTTAGTTTTTCTTAAGTATATACAAATATTCAGATAATTTTTATTATCTCTTTTTTTTTTTTTGCCAATGGAATGGAGAATGAAATTCATTATTTTCCACAAAGAAAAGTGTAACCAATTTTATTCAGTTAGATAGATTAAAAAGAAAAATGTTTTGATTGATAATTATGTAGAGAAAAATCTAAATTTATTATCAATCCTAGCCATATGATTATCCAAAAGTGTATCTGAAGCTAAGGATTAAATAATATTATTATAATATAAATCATGTATTTTATGACTTATAAATAATAACTTAACAGTTTATTAATTAGTGACTATATAATTAAATTTTAAATTATTATTTACAAAAATCAATCAGATATCTTTATCAATATTTTTAAAAACTAGTTTGCACTGTATATAAGAATTGTAATTCTTACTTTAGAATATAAATTATATATATATATATTAACTATATAAAGCAACACATTAAAATAATTTATTTTATATCTTGGATTTATTTAAATAAAGTAAACACAATCTTTTTTATATAAAATAAAATTTGGTACTTGTGAGTTTTGTCTCTAAACCAATATGGCAGCCCGAATTTATATAGTTTCGAGGGATAAATTTCATTAAGAAGCTTTTATTTCAATTTTTTTTTTTTAAACTTATATTATAACTTGGGAAGTGATGAGACGCTCTTAACATTATTGTACTTTGGTTCAATTCACCGAATTATTTTTTGTCAGCAGTTTTTTTTTCTGGTAAATTGTCATGATGATAAAAATTGGGGACATTCCTGTCACAAGTAAACTATTTAAAACAGGCAAAACTCTCCATACAGTATTGCCATTCAGTGCAAGCCAGAGTAATCAATGGATGCCAAAAGGCTTGTGCATAAAATCCCCAACTGAACTGAGTTCAGACCTATATGACTATATAAGCTAATGAGCTTGGATTGAAAATATTATGGTGTTTTCAATTTAAGACTCGTAGTTCTGTAGTTGAGCAGTGATAAAAGGTGACTCCTAGAGTGTTGCATTAGATCTAAGTGCAGCGCTCTCAGACCCAAGGCTCATTGACAAAGGCCACAAGCCAGAAACTAGTCTGGGGATATTGGATGAGTAGGCACTAGATGGGGATTTTATGCACAAGCCTTCTGGAACACATTGATTACTCTGATTTGCACTGAGTGGCAATACTGTATGGAGAGTTTTGCCTGTTTTAATAACAGTTATAAGCAAGCATAAGAAATGGTGATCAGATGATGTTTATTGGGTTAAAAGTAAACTATTTCTAAAGGTACAGGATCCTGCCCTCCTAAAAAGTGAGCACTAATGATCATGATATGATTGCATGCCATCAACATGAATAAAGTGTAATTATTGTATTTATATATATTTTTTTGTTGATAAGTTAATCCAAAAAAAAAAAAAAAGAAATAAACTGTAATAAAAAATAAAATGTAAATTTATTCTTAACAGGCATTTTTTTGGACTCCTAAAACTAGATTATCAAATATAGATGCTGCCATTTTGGTTTACTGGAAAACTCAAAAGTATTTAAAATTTTAATTAATTTTTGTAGTTTGTGATTAAAGAAATTAGAGCTTGGTGCATTTTTGGGGGATGGGGTGTCTTTGAAATTTATTTTATGAGATTTGTACTTTATAGATATTAAATTGTTAATCCAAACCCCTGTAATTTAGCAACCTATAACTTCTTGACAAGGTCCTCTAAATCTGCACTACCATCAGTTTATTATTTTAACATGAATTAAGATTCATTTAAGGCGCATTTTTTATTTAATATTAAGTATGCACTTATTAAAATATAAAAATAAATACAGTAAATAATATATACATATAATTTAAAAAAAAAAAAAAAAATTATAAATTTATGGGACAAAGGAACACTTTTAATTGGGAGAAAAAAGTCCTAAATCAGCTTTCATGAAGTTTGAAACACTTAATTCACCTAAAAGATTTTAGAAAGATAAAGAGGATAGCATTAGTCAGTAATTTTTATTTATTTAATTTTTGATTACATAAAATTAAATATGAAAAGTATATTAGTAGATAACAATTAAACATAGTTTTTTAAATATAATATGCTAAACTAGTATTTATTGTTTTTTTTTTAATATTTAAATTTTCAGTAGCTTATAAATACTTTTAAAATTTTAATGATGAGGGGGGATTATTGAATTATTATTAATCAGATAAAAAATTGTTATTGAAAAAGCTTGGGAATTAAGACTGATTTCAGGTTAATGGCTTTGCACCCAAACTATCATAATTATTTACATTAATAAAACACTTTTATTAATGTATTCTAAAGCTATCTACATTTGCATGAACTAATCAATGAACACTTAAGTGATAGTGACAACCAAATCCTCATCCTAGTTTCTTGTTTTTTGGTCATCATTAAAGCTTATTGATTAACACATTTATCTAGTTTTCACCATTATTATTTTTGATACTATTTAAGCTAATGACATCATATTTTTTTAATATTTTTAAGGTTTTGAATCCATGATAACTTGTTTGTGTTAAGTAGATCTGACATTGTATCAATAAGTATTTGATGTGATAATATGTTAGACTATTTCCATCATTTCTAATTAAATGTTGAATGTCTAGAAATATGAACAACTGTTAGTAATAACACAGAAATAGACAATACAATTTAGTAAATTATACAATGTTTTGAGTGGTATTATTTTCCACTGTTTTTCAGGTATTGTAGGCCTGACCAGTGATAATTTGTCATAAGAGTCTAACGACTTTAGATTTTTGAGTATCGAATTTTAAGGCAACACTAATCATTTCAGTTATTCTGTCAAAGGCAACAGGGTTAGTAGAAATCTCATATACTTATATATGAGAATTGGTTTAAATTCTCCTGATTTTCTTACATCTAATATATCATCACAAACCTTCAGGCAAATACAATACAAATATTTATAGGGTTTTCCTAGTTTGCATTTAATATCTACATAAATCTCTATATATTATTTTATCACTCACTTCTAAAATCATATAAGTATGAGTAACCAATAGATATTAGAAACTAAGTCGGAGATTTTAATTGAAATCTGGTACTGATTGCTTTTTTTATTTAGATTACTTTAAAATAGCTTAATATAGTGAATACAGATATTGAATATAAACTGATTTTGATTACTTTTATTTACATAAATGATTCTAGAATAGCATCATATAGGTAATACAGATAGCAATCATAAGTTGGAAAGTAATGTTATGCTTAGTTTAAGGTATTATTATTACTATTTAGATATTAATTATTATAAAACATTCAATGTGCTTTTATAGTGATCTTTTTAGAGTGCACTTTCATGGATTGAATAATATATAATAATTGTTTTAAAATAAAATTGATTAATATTATTGAAAAGTTCTCTTTAGAATAAGTTCTAAAAATATATTTTTCTCTTTTTTTTTTTTTTTTGTAATCATATTCTAATGCAATTCTTTTAATTATTATTTTTACAATCGTTAATTATTATTATTATCCATTAACTTGTAAAGCTTACAGTATTATCCCAGAAATAAACTCTTTTTCACATAGCAGCTTTGGGTAAAGAAAGTATTTTTTCATTTGCAAATACTTTGCATAATTTATAAAGCTGCATACAAAGATTTGTCATATTTTTTTTAAACATCATTTTCATATATAGTTGGTTTTATCCTTCCTCTGTTAATAATTTTTTCAATCTTTGAAAACATCTTATGCTATGTCAAAAATCTATCATAACACACAATTATTTATACTTGGATAACGTATTTTAAAAATTCATCCATCACAATTTTCTTGAAATTAGTTCCAGAGAACACAATTATGATTTCAGTAGTAGAACTTATTTGCTTCTTTATACGAAATATTGAATGTCATTAATAAAATCTCTATACTTTATGCTCTGTCAAAATGTCTTGAGAGTCGTTAGTCCATTAAGGGCATATGTATTTATATATGTCATGTGATTTGAAATTTATTCATAAGTAAAGTCAGGCAATAGACAAATCATGCAGAATAAGATCAGCATGTTATTGTAGCTATACATAACATCCAACATTTCTAGTGTTGTTTCATTAACATTGCAGTTATTTCTTTTAAATCTACTGTGACAAAATTCTAAAGGAGCAGCAGTGTGAGTCTCGAGTTTATATATAGTATTAGTTAATTCCATTGAATTTTTAATTAACCAATTAAAAATGAGAAATAACATTTATAATATAGAGGCAGGCATTATATATTTATTTTATTCTGTTTTCTCTTTTCATTGGTAAAATTAACATTATATAAACTTGAATTCAGATTTCTTGTTTGGAATTCTGTCAGCATCTCTGAAAAAAATAGGTAAGATATTATTGAAATATCAACCAATAATCTGAATCTTGCTGGTTTTGTTTTGCATAAGTTATCACTGTCTTTTCTTATATATGGGAAAACTAAAAAAAAAAAGATGTATGTATTGTAATATACACCTGGGTCTCGTTTTACGCGATAGATAGATTCTTCAAGATATTATTGAAATATCAACCAATAATCAGAATCTTGCTGGTTTTGTTTTGCATAAGTTATCACTGTCTTTTCTTATATATGGGAAAACTAAAAAAAAAAAGATGTATGTATTGTAATATACACCTGGGTCTCGTTTTACGTGATAGATAGATTCTTCAGAAAACATGCGCAAACGAAATCCCGCAAAAATAGACGTAACTTACATTGAAAAGGGGGGGATGTGGTCTGTGATTTTTCAAAAGTCGCGTAAAAGCAAAGCACCAATGTAAAATTACGTTAAAATTCGCGCAAAAAAAAAAATATAAGGAAATAAAATATGACTAATAAAAAATTTCAAATTTGAAAAAAATTGATACCACAAACTTTTTTTAACTATAATATTTAATTTTATTCAAAAAAATATATGTTTATGCATAATTTACAGTACAGTCATTTACAATTTTTTATAAACGTTTTAATTATTATGATTTTCTGGTGACAGCATAAAGCATAATTAATCTTTGAGACGATGATTTTATTAATTGTTTACAAGCTCGCAATATCCAGACATACCATCATTTAGCTCTCGTTGGAATTTAAGAGCACGTTAATGATTAGTGTCATTAATAAGAAAATAATAATTGATTACATTCTTTTTTAAAAAGCAAAAACATAATGTGATTTAAAATGCAAAATTAACACGCACAATGTTTGAACAAATTTACATTATAATCTTGTAAAATTTAATATGTGTATACATAAAATGTGGAAATCATGATTTTAATTTCATTATTGCATAAAATCTTACTATTATAAAGCACTGAAAATATTGAAATTACTAAGATGAAAGTCGAATTCCAATAATGTGCTATCACTTTCAATATAACGTAAGTGTGCGAAATTTATTATTTAAAGTAATAGCACATTATTGGAAATCGACTTCCGGTAAACACGAATTGCGTAACTTCAAAATCGTGTTAAATAAGTCCGCGTAAAAAGAGACACAGGTGTATTTAGACAAATTTTTAATTTTACAATAATTTTATTTGGTTGTCGTCGAATAGCTACTATATCCCACTCGATGGCGCAGTTTTCATGCTTAAACTATATAATATGATCATTCCTGGGCTGTTAATTATAATCATTTTGATGTATTTTTTGTAATGCGAAAATAAAAACAAAAGAAAATCGTCTTTTTTAAATATTATTTAATTTTAAATATTATTTTTTATTAACGTATACAAATTAAATGATAATAATAAATATAAAATAAAATAAACAAATTATAATTTGATTTGTCTTTTTTAATTTGCTTTTTATTAGAAAAATCAATTTTCTATCGGAGATTTTTTTACTAGGGTTACGGCTTTTTTTGTTATTGTTGTTTACCGCTATTTTTTATTTAAAATAGAATGACAACTAAAAGTAAAACTTGTTACGGTTAGGTTTAGGGTTAGTTTTAGGGTTAGGGTTAGTTTTAGGATTAGTTATAGGGTTATTGTTCTGTTGTTTGTAATGCTAAAATAAAAAATATCAAAATCGTATTTTTGCAACATTTTTTTTTTTACTAACATCTATAAAATAAATGATAACAATAAACGTAAACTATATTCAGCAAAGTCTAACAGTAGTCGGAGAAAAGAAAGAAACTAAAACTTTTTTAAACAACGACAAATATATATATAAAATGTTTATAATATATGTTTTTTATGACATTTAAAAAAAAAAATGGGGAAAATTCTACTTTTCTTACGGGATATTTTTGTGTTAACGCTCTTTTTTATTTCAAATATATACACACCGTACAACTTCTTTGTCTCGTGGAAGTTACGAACAGTACGTTACTTGACTCGTTACCTACTTCTAACTCACTTTATACATATATCTCGTCAACATTTACTACTTAAAACTTCAATACACTACGATGTAAAAAGTCTGTTAATTATTACTTTACAAAATTGGAACATTTCAATACTTTAAAAAATCAAATGAAAACAACATTTCCACCCAATTAAAAAAAAACACACCTTCTCCTCAAGCCGTAACTATTTTATAAACTGTGCGATATTCGGAAAATGTATTTGCTGCATATAACGTACATGCTGTACTGCGACGCGACATAGCGGCCCGCAATCTGTAGCACAACAAAAAAGTTGTATTATAGAAAATGCAGGTTCGAATGTGTCAGCCACGGAAACAGCATTTTTATGTGTTTTTGCGTGAAAACAGCGCCATCCAGTGGGATATAGGGCTCATCGACGAATACTTTTTATTTTAATATATTTTGTCACAATATGAAATATGCTTAAAAATAAGAGAATTTAGAAATTTTATTAAAGTTAATAGAATTAAAATTGTTAATATAAGTTTGTGAAAGTAGTGTGCAATTTTTCAAAAAACAAAGAAAGAAAAGAAATTACCATAATTTATTTTAATATGTATTTTATTGCTATATGGAACATTCTTAAAATATTAGATAAATTAAAAGTTTTAATAAATTAAAGTACAAATTATAATATGTAACTAATGTATAATTTTTCAAAAAATACAAAAAGCATTGAAAAAAAAAAAACTTTGGAAAACTTGAATATTAATTCTAGTAATGACATTGTTGAAATTCCTATATATTTCAAGTATAAGCTGAACCAAGATAGATCTTAATTTTGTAAATCTTATTTTAAATCTAAAATTAAATTTTTTATAATTTTGTTCAATAAATAATTGCCTTAATAGGCTTAATCTTTTATACATTTTGTGTAACTTATTTGCCTTCCATTCTTTTTTTTGTGGGATATAAATAATCTGGCTCATTATATTTTTTAGAGCAATTAATTTTTTTATAAAAAAATAAAACAAAAACCCCAATATATCTGATATAATTAATTTTTCTTCATGGTTTGTTTTTTTAAGTTTAATTTTAGTATAATAATAATCTTAGAAAGACTGGCCTAAATAAAAGAAAGAGAAATAAATATATATATCACAATTTATATTTTATTATTGCCAATATCTATGGGTTTTTTTCCCAACATTATAATAAATATCTTGGAGGTTTTCTATTGTCAGACATGTTAGTTTGCTACTTACCTATTATGAATTTGCATGAAACCAATGAAATTTACTTGCTTGAATATTAGAACTTTTGTATTATGTCTGAAAGCATCTGCTATTAAGTTCTGTAAGAAAAACAAAGATAATGAAGTATCATTGTTTTTACATTATGTATTACACTTTTTGTTGACAGAGTATCTATTACTAATTTTTTTTATCAGGTATCAAAATAGGAATTAAAAAGGTTAAGTTTGTTATATTTTTTATAATGTAGACAGTACCTTTCTTATACAAATTGTGCATTCTCTAAAATTTAGAATAATTCCAAGTATTGTATAAGTTAAAAAAAAAAGAAAAAGATAAATCTTTATGGCTATAATATAGTGAAATATATCTCTTAAATATTTAAAATTCAAATGACTATGTTAAAAACTTTTTTATGAAACATTAATTAAAACATATTTTAATAGAATTTAAAATAATGAATGCTATGCAAGCAAAAATTTTGCAGTTAAAACATTGGTTAATTTCCAATAAATGAAAAGTAAGAATCTACACAAAAATGTCAATAGCCAGAATACCAAGAGATAAAATCTGTAATAATCAATTTACTGTTATTCTCAATTTTTTGTATTTCAAGGTACTAGAGTAAATAAACAATATATATGTAAAAATGATATAAGAAAAACTTAATAAAATTTATACATAAGAAACAGTTTAATGATTATTCACTTAAAGTTACTATATATATAAAATAAAGTCTTTAACTTTAAATATATGATTTGGATATTGTAATTCAAATGATTCCATCTTTACTAATTGCAAATTGTCTGTGTGTCTGTATAATGTACAGCATATATATAATTTTAATGCCACATAATTACTTTATGCTTAAAAAAAATCAGAGTTAATATTATTTTTAAGAATTAGGTAAGATTATTTATTTAATAAATAATGTTATCTAATTATTACCTTTTTCCAGACAGCCTCTGCATTAGTATAATTTGGTGCTGCAGTACATTGTATAACATGTAGCAGCATCTTTTCTTGCTAGGCCACACTTTGTAACATAATAAGACATTGGTATATTTGAATTCGAGTGGCTATCTTATAGTTTAGTTTTTGTGATGACAGGTGTAATTATGAAATAATAAAGTATGGGTCCCCACATGTTCATTGGTGAGAAGTTTTTATGTTATGTCCATAAAGAACAAAAGGTAAGTTTTTTATTTTCTTTCAAGGTTTTCTTTTTAAAACTTAGAATATACAAATTAAGTTTTTATAAGTACATATATTTTATTTTATAATTTATATTTTTTTTAGTGTTATAGACATTTATATTGGCTGAGGAACATGAAAATTTTGCATATTAATGTAGAAATCTGTTAAATTTTTTTCTATATATATATATTTTAAAAATTGTTTTTATTCATTGTAGATATCTAAAGTGATTTCCTATATTAAATATTAAAATTTTTTTTTTCCTATAAACAATTTGTGCTGAAGACCACAAACATGAAGAAAAATTATACATTTTAAAACTGATTTATTCGCACTAATGTTTTATGGATGGGAGCATTAATTTATTATAAAAATTATTTTATTTTTATGAATTAAAGTAATAATAAATTTGTTTTTAATTTGACTTTGGAGAAATTTTACATCAATTCATTTCTGAAAATGTAATGTATTTCATTTTCAATTTTTTTTATTTTATATTAAACAACCTCAATACTTCCACATTCTTTGTAAATTCATATATATTGTAGTGGTCAGATTCGTCTACCTCCCTAACACACTGCAGAATTTAAACCCAGACACCGAACTCAACACTAGGAAGGGCTGCTTCTCGGAAATCCTAAATTCGAATCTAAAGTCTACGATCCACAGCACCACCTACGTGATAACGCATCTGATGCTACTAATAATATAACCTTTTAACCGGTGCTGGTGGTCAGGGAGAAACAAAGAGCCTCTATACTACGATATAAGCATGGGTTTGCTAACTAAACGTCTATGGATGGCACAAAAGGGATGTACAAACATTGACTGAGACAGTGACATGGACCAAGAAAGTAAATAAAGAATCAAAATTTAGTAACTTTAAAAGATTTATTAAACTAACATATATATATACGCACACTGTTCACATACGTTAGACAGCGTTGTTTATTAACTAAAAATTGTGTTTTAAAACAAATGTCAACCAAAATTTACATTATAGCTTGTTAATTAATTCTCTATACCTCGGGCTAATACAATAACATTACGATAAGGTGCCTAAGAGATTTTGCGAAGATATGCGAGGTGCTTTAAGTAAATATCAGAAATAATTGAAAGAAAAGATTTGGAGACAGTAAAGTTTCAATGTAATACTTCTTGAATTCGAGAATAGAACGGACTGATGCTCGTTAAGCTATAAGGTGGGGATGTGATTAAGGCATGCATATCCATAGAAATAATTAAATTATATTGGGTGGTCAATAGTGCTAATGAGGAATTTCTGTAAAGGATGGAGGGTGTGGTACATTGAAACCACGGAGCTTTCAAAAAAATAACTAAATAATAAATAAATAAAATGAAACACGGGAAGGTGTCTTGCCATAAATCCATAGGAAGTGCTGTCACATGGCAGCCTTAGTCTGGACTCATCCAAGTACTTAGCGACTATGTGACAACTGCGTAGAATTCCCAGGTGTGACAATTCGAATACACACTCTTAACTGGGAACCGCAGAAAGTGATGGGGAAATTAGTCTTAGCCATTTAAAGCCCTTTGGAAGAGCAAAGCGGTCTCACCTACTAGCAACACTCGAATGAAGTATATAAAATATTTTATAAAGGATTCACTTAGTTTGAGAAAGCGCCTCATCAATTCCCCAAATATTTATTTTAAGAAAGTCCGCACATTCTTGACCTCAAAATTATAAGCTTGGAAATTAAGCAAAACAATAAAACATATTTAAAATGGGTGAATGCATATTTGCGGGGTTTTAAAAGAAAATATAAATTAATTACGCAATCATGCATTTGTTAAATATTTACTCATTAACCTCGCACATATTCTCATATTATGTTAAAACCAATAAACACATGGAGTTTTAACTGCAAAATTATTAAATAGTTAAATAATAGTAAGATAGCCCTCGAACGAGCGATTTAACGAGTTAATAAATAGGACAAAATTTATAATTTAAAACGTGTTAATGGCAGCGTATTGATTTAAATAAAAAAGGGAGTAATTCGCTCGGTCGATGGCTATGCTGGCACACCATCATAATAAAAGAAAAACAGATTAATAAATACAAAATATTAACCCAAGTATAGAGATAGAATACACTAATTAAGTTACAGAATTTAAAGAAACAAGAACAGAATTATAAGATAAAAAACAAATGGAATTAGCTATAGCTTTTAGAAGGAATATGATATCACAAGGGCTCTTGTGTTAATTTGGGTTACCTCATCAGAAGTAGGCATTTGAAGGCAGGTGGAGACTTTTCCATTTTGATGATAGCAGCACTCTTAAGAATTTGGCAGCAAATTTTGGTTCACTATTCACATTTTAGCAGTGGTGGCAGTTTTCAGTGCTTCTTAAGTGAAGGCATAAGATGGCTTGGTGTGCAGCGACTGGCCATTTCCGAAAGGAAAATAGCCTTCTTGCCGGCTCTACTCAGTCACTTTAGGATTTCCGTTAAAGGCTGGATGTGCAGTTCTCCGAGATTCTTAAACTTTCAGCAAATTAAACTATTCTGAGAACACTTTAAACGCAATATATTTGAATACTTTAAAGTCTACTGGAAGACGAAATCTCTATTTCAATAATCAAAACTTGCAGGCTACTTACCTACTCCGCTCTATTTGTTCTTGTAAAAGCCAACTGTAAGAAGAATAGTAGTAATCCCCAAACAAAAGAAAAACCCTCTATATATATATATATCAGAGCTGGACAATAAAACTGCCCTGGAGCGTTACAAATAAACCAAAAATTTGCTATCTTATCAAAGTTGGAATCAAACCCATCCGAACGTCCAAAGGAATTCAACAAAATTTTAATTAATTTTCTATTGTTAAGTATTCTGTAGCCATTCGGATTAAAACTTTGATTTCATTAAAAAAAAACTTTTGCTAATTAAAATTTCCCTAAATGGACATCTGCTATATTTCTAGATAAGCCACTAGAACATATTAATTAAACTATTGTTTTCTTACCAACCCTCATTTATTTTACATACAATTGATGGTGTGAGTTTAAATCTAAAATAATAACTTACTTACTTCTTTAAATTATGTTTAAATCTATTTATAAGATAAATATAATTTAAACTAAAAGAAATTTAAATAGAAATAATTTTACATATCAACATATTATTCCAACGTAAGTTTTGAAAATAAATATATCACAGTGTGCGCAATTACGATCTATATAACCTACTTTTTAAAAAAATAGCTTTTACGTGTACATACACATAATTTACACTAGTTATTTATACTGGGAATTAGAAATCTATATAACAAGAGCTCGTGGTTTAAAATTGGGCGGGATTTTCGGCATATAAGCGCATTGCAGACACACCACGATACACTGGGGTTTAAACTAAGGTATGAGGGTAGGAAAGAGGTGAGAAAAGGTGAAACAAAGATCTGCAAAGCAAATCTTACTGTTGCAATATAAAGATACAATAGAAGACAAATAACCTCAAAGTTGCATTTCATACTGAACCAGCACTCATCAGTTGGCCCAGGTCACTATCTCTCATATATATTTCTGTTATATGAAGAGTATTTATCTATAGTAAATTGTTACATTTTTATTTACAAGTGTCAAACTCAATCCACTCACAATTTGACACCATCCACCTCAGATAAATACAATAGTGATTATTACTAATCATTTACTAAACTAGAGATTATCTTTAGCACAGATATAAACTTTAAACCTCAGTTAAAGATTAATATATCTGATTTTTTTTTTTTAAACCTACAGACACATACACAAGTTATTCACCTTTCTCTTTCCCATGTGTAATATCTTTATAGATATTTTAAACAACCTCTGTACTTCCACATTCTTTTTATATCTGTGCTAGAGATAATCTCTAGTTTAATAAATGATTAGTAATAATAATTATTGTATTTATCTGAAGTGGATGGTGTCAAAGTTCTGAATGGAGTGAGTTTGTAAATAAAAATGGAACATTTTTTTTTTATGCTTCCCACCAATGAATTATGTGGTGGTGGTGGGGGAAATATTTTTTAGATATTTTTTTTAATGTTATGATTCAATGTATTTCATGTTTCTTACCATATATGTTTTTTTCACTTCAAAAAATATACTGTATTTATAAAAATAAAATATATATTTAAAAAACTACACATAAAGAACATATATAAATATTAGACTACAAAGTAAAATAAAACTTATTTTATTGCAGTTACAGATGTAATGTTAAAAAAAAAAAGCCAGAATGCACTTTAGAAAATTGCCCTCTCCCCATTCTGCTTGCAGCTGACATTTAGAAAGAGTAGATAAAATATATGATGTCATATATTAGATTATAATCATTTAATCTATAAAAATGGGAGTAATAAAAAATAAGAGAAAAGAACCACTTCACTAATGGCAAACCATGAAGGTCTTTTTTTATTTTAATTGCAGCATCATACATTTAACTATGGGTTGATCTATAGAAGTGTTAAAGAATGGATAGCAAAATGAGTTGGAGGAAGGAGAAGAAGTTAATTGTTTCTAATTTAATTTTTCTAATAATGAATATCTGAGTTATTTTGACAATTAAGATTGACCTTTTTAATTTTTGAATATATGTATATGGTTTTATCTTAATAAAATATGTGAGTAAAAAAAAAAAAAAAATTATGAAAACTTTTTATAAAAATAACAAAAATAAATTGACAATAGAAATAGCTTTAATGTTACCATTATGAAATGCTTCATGCCTTCTTATCATGTAAGTTTATAATATTTCAAAAGCTATAATGTTTTTATAAAAATAATTTATATGTAAATAATAATTATTCATTTGATACCTTAAAAGTTAAACTAAAAACACTCTCCCATTTTAAAAGTAATGTAGAAATATTGCCAAAATTTTCAGAATTTTTTCAAAATAATGAAATCACTAATATTACAAGAAAAGAATCCAAAACAACTACTACATATTGAAAAATTGTGTAAGACCATTTACTGTGATAGCATTGCTATATGTATACTTTTTTGGAAATCTATGGGAGAGCTTAAAAAAGTAACAACTATCTCTGAATTTTTATAAAAATTAAAGAACAAAGAAATGATTGTTTTTTTTTTTTTTAATTAAATAAAATTGTACAAATTTAAAAACACCTCTTTATTCAGAAAAATATATCATAACCATGAATTTTCAATTATAAATGTGAAAAATATTGGATACTGTACTGGTCACTCAATCCATCTCTGATCACAGAGGGCGCGGCCAGATTACATTGTCAGAAAGGAATTAGGCGTGCTGTGGTAGAGTGTAATATATGTGATGAGGTTTTCCACTTGAAATGCTTAAATAAGACTAGGAAGGATGTAACAGGTTTATGGTTATGTAGACTGTGAATGTGATAAAAGAGGTGAAAAAATGATTTCAAAGTGTAGATAGCGTAAAGGGAAAGTCAGGAGAAATGGAGCAAAACGTAGTTGAGGAAGACAGGAAGTCAGGAAAAATGGAACAAAACGTTGAGGAAGGCAGGTTAGAGTGTGTTTGTAGTGGAGTGACAAGAGATATGGATGGAAAAATAGCTAGTGCATTGGAGATGGTTGACCAAAGAATAAGATAGAGGAAACGGTAAAGGATGTAGAAGCAAAATTAAAATCGTTAAAGACGAAGTGTGATCAGATAAAGGAGTTATTGAGGAGGAATGATAAGGAAGAAGTAGATAAAGATGTCCAGTAGGTGGTAGAGAAGATTATGAATGAAGCAGAGAAAGTAGACTATGAGACAGTATTGATAGGCGATTCATTAATAAGAGAATGTGGAGATATAATTGCAAGGGAAAATAGAGACAGGTATGTAAGAGTATGTTTGCCGGTAGCGAGAATTAGGGATGTTACAGATAAACTAAAGAAGCAAGGGAATAGAGATGTATATGTTATGTTAGGAACTAATAACTTATCAGAGTCATCAGAAAGAGTAATGGCTAAGTACATAGAATTGATTAGGAATTTGAGTATGGTTAAAGGAAGAGTAGGAATAGTTGGATTATTACCAAGATTTGATAAAAGGTATATGTTAGATTATGTTCTATAAATGAGAGATCGAAAGAATTGTGGGCGAGAAATGAGGTTACGTTTGTGGATGTGTGGGATTTTTTTATTGGGAAGAGGGAGTTATATAGTAAAGATGAGCTGCACTTAGGGAAACAAGGAAGTGAAGTTTTAGGGTGTCTGATTTATAAAGAATGTAGTTCGGGAAACTTGTAAAGGGGGGTGGGATTTTAAATTGCAGTGTTATTAGAAAGAAGAAGAATGGATGGGATGTAAGGAATAAACAAAGGGCAGTTGATTTAGTTATAAATGTAGATGTGGAGAGGGAGTGGGTCTGTAAAATTAATAATAAGCAAGCTATTTATAAACATAACGGAGAAGAAAGAATCAAAAAAATTTATAAAAGAGTAGTTAGGAAAGAAAAAATTGTTAAAATTGGGTATTTGAATATGCAAGGTAGTAGGAGACCAGAAAAGTGGCAGGAATTAAAGTAATTGAAAATTAAGAGCTTGAGGTATTAGCAGTAGTGGAAACACATCTAAGAGAAGAAGAACCTGTTTTGTAATATTTGCTATGGCAATGTATAAAAAGAAAAGAGAAACAAAAAAAGGGTGGTGGTATAGGTATTATATCAAAAAATATTTAAATACTGTTAAATCCCAAGTACATGGTTTGAAATAAAGTTGGGAAGACAAGAATGGATGGTGGCTTTAGTTTATATAGCTACTGGAGATAGTCAAACTATAATGGAGTCCATGGAACAATAGCATATATGAGTGCCTAGTTAAGGATATACAGAGTTTTAAAGAAAAGGGGAAGAGAATAATGGTTATAGGAGATATGAATGGGCATATTGAAAAAATTGATGATATAGATAATAAAAATGGACAGCTTTTGAAGAAATTTTGTCAGAGAATAAATTTGAGCATTGGAAACTTATCAAATATTTATGAGGGACAATACATATGGTCTAGAAATAATATATCCCACATAATAGATTATGTATTGGTGGAGAAAGATGGAATGAATAAAGTACGGAAAATTAAGGTAGTTTGATAATGAAAAGAGAGTATGTAATAGTGATCACAATTTCTTTGTATTTGAAATGGTTAGTAATGTGATTGAGAATAGAAATAAAAGTACAAACCATAATGAAAGATGTGGATGGAGAGTGAATGACAAGAATAAGTTGGAAGAATATAAAATACAAGTTGAAAAAACCATGGAAGCGTTAGTTAGAAATGAATATGAGGATTGGTGTGTTGAAATAGAAAAAGTGGCAAATAGGGCGGGCTTAAAGTGAGACTATTTAGAAGAATAAAAGTAATAAAAAAAATAAGAGTTAGTAAAAGTGTAAAAGAGAGGAAAAAAGCAAGCAGAGAATATAAGTGTGCTATTAAGGACAAAGAAAGTGAAAAAGATATTAATGCTAAATGGGAAAAGTACTTAGAAAAGTTAGCTAAAATAGATAATTATAGAGAGAGAATGAAACGAAATAGTAAATTATTGGATGATATTAATAAAAGTGGAAGAGATGGGAGTAAAAAATTTTGGCATTTCATTAAAAGGATAAATTTAGAAAAGAGATAGTATTACTGGATGAGGATGGAATAGAGTGTAGCTCTAAAGAAGAATTAGAGAGAATATTGAATAGTTATGTAATGGATGTAGAAAAGATGTTAGATGTGAAAGACAGAGGGATAGAAAATAGGAAAGCATATAGTAATGGGACTATTAGGTTTACAGAAAATGAACTGAATGAGGCAAGGAAGAAATTGAGAAGTGGTAAGGGAAGTGTTTAGATGGATGGGCAGCAGAGATGGTAATGAAGTTAGGGCATAGGGCAAAAGTAAAGTTATTATCATGTTTTAATAAGATGGCACAGAAGAGAGTTTTTCCGGGTAGTTGGAGTTATGCAAGAGTAAGATTATTATTTAAAGGAAAAGGTAAGGATCATAGAAAGTTAAATAATTATAGACCGATAGCAGTAGCATCTGTTTTATATAATGTTTTTTAATATATGGTGGCTGGAAGAGTTTCAAAGTGGATGGAAGAAAATAATGTAATTCGGGACTTTTATGGATATAGGAAGGCATATGATAGAGTGAATAGAAATAGATTATGAATAAGTTTAGCAAATCTGGGAATGAATGAAGCTGTAGTGGATGTTATTAAGAAATTATATGAAAATAATTACTATACATATCAATTATGGAATATAGAATCAGTTGAAGTTAAAAATGAGGTGGGACTAAGCAAGGATACCCTATGTCACCTATTTTGTTTTTGTTGTATTCGAGTGAAATGGAGAGAGCAATAGGAAGACTAGGAAGAGGGATAGAGATACCGTTAATAGGTGGCAAGGGAGTATATACATTGTTGGGTCCTTTTTTTTGCGGATGATGTCTTTTTGGGTGCAGAAAGAAGAGAAGATATGGAAGTTATTCTGAGGACATGTGCAAGGGTGGGTAAAGATATGGGGATTAAATTTAGTGAAGAAAAATCAAGTATAATGATGGTGAATACTGGGGAAAGAGAAGATTTCTTATTGGGGATATAAAGTTAAGTGTGGAGGATGGATTTAGTTATTTGGGAATCATCTTGAGTAATCAGAAAAATTGCTTGGATGAACACGAAAAAGAATTGATAAATGAAGCAAAGAAAAGAAAGGGATTGATAAAGAAATTAACAGTGTTTTCATATAAAAAATATGTAGCTAGAATTGTATGGAAGGGAGTGGCAGTAGTAGGTGTTAGTAAAGGGGTATTAGATTACTTAGAAAAAGTTCAAAGGGAAGTAGGAATACAAGCATTAGATGCAGAGGTATGGACAGCAAAGGGGGCAATTCAAGGAGAAATGGGATGGTCAAGTTTTTATATGAGGGTTGCAAAAAGCAAATTGAAAATGTTCAGTAGATTGCAGTTTATCGATAATAAAAGAATAGCTAAAATAGTATTTAATTGCAAGTAAAGGGCAGGCAACAAGATGGGTGAGAAAAGTAATATGGTATGCAGAAGATTTGGATAAAGAATTTGTGTCAGTATACTTGTACAAAAGGTGAGATGATTGTGTTAGGAGGATTGTTGAGGTTATAGTGGTATGGAGTGGGATAGAAGATTAAATGCATTAATAAAGAATAGGGAGTTGGAGAGATCGAGAACTAGTATGGAGAATAAAACTAGTTTAAATATATATAGAAGTAAATGGAACATTGGGTGTGAGTTAATTTATGATAATAATAACGAAAGTGGTTTATTGCTTAAGGCTCGAACGGGATCTTTACCAACAAGGGAATGTTCACGTAAATGGAAAAATATGGGTGATTTAGTCTGCAAGTTGTGTAAGGAAGGCATAGAAAATATTAGGCATCTGTTATGCTTGGCAGCAGAAAAGGTTCAAATAATGAAGTTATGGGAGATTTAATATGAACAAAGTGATTATACAGAAAATGAGTTATTGGTTTTTATGCTAGGTTTGGGAAAAGATAAGGAGTATTAGATATCTGAAGGTCATGGCGTCGACAAAGATTATGTTGTGGAAATGGGATGGAGCAGATTATGGGAAAACTTAGGGTGGAGACTGGAAAGGGAAGATAAAGTGGCTAACAGGTTTCTCTGGGCATAGTTCCGGAGAGATTCCTGACTACATATAAGGAGAAGTCACAGTGCATCACATCACATGGAAAATTTTCACAGGGAGAAGCCAGAATTCTTATTTATTGTTCAGATAATTGAGAAATAAAAGTACTAAGACAAACAGCCAAATTATTTGAGATAAATATAAATTATAAAATAAAAGCTTATAATACAACATATAGAGTTATATCAGGCTTGTACCAGAAATAATAAAATTCAACACTCTGGCAGACAGACTAATTTTCTAATAGTGAATTAAAAAAAAGGAACAAATTTTCTTCAGCTGACCATTCATCTATAATACTGGTTTCCTTATTCAAGGATATGAAAACAATAAGTTCTGGAAATAAATCAACGAAACAGTGTCGGTGAGCGTTTTTTGGCCTGGAAAAATGTGTCCGGACCAAGACCGTCATAATGCCGGTAGAACATCCCGCGATAATATCACGTTTAAGATTATGCACGGTTGATTTACCCCATGAACAAAAAAAATAAATGAATAAATACGTCTGCATATAAATTATAAAACAGGAGGAAATTTACATCTCCATTTCAATGAAATAATAAAATCAGAAAATACCCCGACGTAAATGATTTCAAATTAATAACATATTAATTCTATGATTAAAGGAAAACAGACCTTTAAAACTGGTGAATCCCCAACCAAACGATTGGCCAATACTAATAATTAGTGGTCTCAGTAGAAGACAAATAATTAGAAAACCAGTTACGTCTACCCAAGCATTTCAAGACAGTGAAATAATTATAATTACAAATAAATTGATAAAGCAAGTTCTTAGTACATGCTCTGATAAAATTTGAAGCAACACATAAAAGACAAAATAAATCTAGTAAGCAAATATAAATGCTGACCTAGATTTTTATCAGTCAATTTATCAGAGAGTGTATAAGAGTAGAAAATATTAAGACATTAAATACTTTAGCAGAAAGAAACTCTTTCATCTATAATTTACAAGGGGATTAATGTTATCTTCCTGCTGGCGATTTATAAAATTACAAAGAACAATTCCAGTTTCCCATTTTGGAGACATAAACACAAATACGGTCTTGCAGGGAATCAACGAAACCAGCACGGACAAGCTCACATTAGTTTATGGACTAATGAGGTCATAATGCCGTAGGACTGTTGCACGTTATACTACATTTAAAACAAACATGATTGATTTCCAACAAGATGAGAAAAATATGATTACGGCCTTACGTAATCTAGGAAAAGAAGAAACAAAATCTCTAAAAACGGAAAACCAAAACAATAAACCGCCAGCCAAAAGATTTTGCGGTTTTATAAAAGTGCAAACACAAAATTTTAAATCAATTATTGGACAGTAAAATAAATACAGGTGAGCAAATTAAAATTATGCAAGACTGCTAAAGCATTTAGAAAAAGTTAGGCATATAAAGAGATATGTTAAGCCTATAAAAATATAAACTCACAAGACACTCTCCGATAAATAAAATTGAAAGCAAACTTGGAATCTTAAAACTAAGACTCCAAGACACTATAAATACAATGCAAAGCAAATACAGTTAATAAATAGGAGATTAAGTAATTATAAAGTCTACAAATTTATTTTAGATTGAGCGGAGATTTAAATAAAAGAATTTACCTTCAAAAGAATAAAAGAAAGTATTTACCGTATGGTAAAGCAAAGTTCGCTTAGTTTTCCTAGCATGCACACTTTTGTTTAAGTTCATATGTTAGATGTTCCATCCTTTTACAGCAGGAAGTGTAGAGGTATATTGGGGGTCCGGTTTATTTTAGACTTATAGCATGACCGGAGGACAGCTGGCAGACATGGATCCGTCTTGGTTTAAGCTAGCAACGCATATTGTTGATTACAAACGTACAGTAGTATATTTTGACATCTTGTGAAGAAACCAAAATCTTTTAACAACTGCAAGAAATTAAATGTCCGAACTGCTACCAATATGGTATGAATCTCAGCAGCATAATCGAAAAACTATTGTCCAAAATTTGCGAGGTTATTTATACCCACACTACATTTCCTGCGTAAACTTTTCTTGTTTTCGAATTCTACACCTTAGGGCAGGGCAAATCTCAGCCTTCTGCTCAAACTAATTAGGAATTCTAACCAGGGATTATTTTAAAAAAAAAACAACAACACAAAATTAAATCTTTGCTTTTAGAATTAACTTTAAAATGATTAAAATAAAAGAGACAGTAATGTAATTAAAAAAGTTTTTTTGTTTTTAATCAATTTGATTAAAAAATAAAATAAAACAAGCAGTAACAGAAAACTATTTTAAAACCAATTTTATGTAATAAAAAAATAAAATGATATATTTTAAACATAAACCAGTATGTGTTCTAATACACATACTCCTATAAACAATTTTTTAAATAGTTATATAAATTTAACTTTAATCAAACCAAAAGTTAGTTTTATTTTTAGTGAAGCAACTTTTGAGATGGTTGATATGCGGTTCAATACATTCAAAAAATAAAACATTAATTCTATGGTATTGATTTTAAAACCAAGAAAGCATACAATGGATGCAAAAAAATGATGTGTGCCAATAACCAAAAGTTAACATTTTATATTAAAATAAAAAATTATATTTTTGTTAGTTTTTTTTAATGAAATGAAGTTATATATTTTATAAATTCGCATAAACATAAAAAAATAATAAATTAAAAAAAAATAGAAAATTAAAAACATCTTGTAGGTATTGCATCTCCATATTAAAAATAGAATAAGTTATGGCAATGAGAAATGACATATCTAAGTTCATATTAAAATCATTAAATATGACTTTTGATTTGGAAATATATATTATATAGTGCTTTCCTAATGTAAATTTAAAATAAACATTTTAAAATTAATTTTTACCTTCTAACATTAGATTGAATTTATATGCAATGGTTAAATATCCAATATAAAAATAATTATTTGTCCACAATGTTGTTATTGATATATACTTAACATAATAATCAATCTAAATAAAATTGAAACAATGAATTATATTTACAATTATTTAATTGTCAACCCAGTTTTCATCTTTTATTGAGACCGTTTCAAGATATAAAGTTTTATACATCTCACGATCTATTAATTACATTTACTCCACCTGTTAGATATTATTTTACCTTCAACAATATAAACATTATACGTATAAACATAAATAGATGACAAAATAAAAATACATAAAAATAATAATAATAACAATACATATACATATATTTTAATATAGCTATATAAATAAATATTCTATTCCCCTCTTCTTTTATAAACCCTCATTCACAATTCTACCATGACTTTTTTGCCATAACTTTTAAATCTTCCAATTATCTAATAACACCTATTTCCCACTTAAATTTGTTAGACTTTTAACTATATTTACACATCTATCCAAATTTTTCTGAATGTATCAAGTTTCATAATATATCCATTTTCAAATAATCTTTAACATGTTTTGTAACTTTAATATTCTTTTCACACTCCATTTTATGACCAGTATCTAAATAATGTAAATATAGTCCTGACCTAATATCTCTCCTATTAATCGTCTATCACTTATCATTCGTCCTGTCTGTCCTATATATAACTTGTTACAACTTCAACATTCAATTTTATAAACCATTCCTCGCTTACTATTAATATTATCTATCCTATTTGTATTACATAACCATCTACCCAAAGTCTTACTATTTTCCCCAATATATTCTTATATTATCTGGTAACGTCTCTTTTACTAAATTTTTATGTACTTCCCTTGAATACTGAATAGGCATCCACCTACAATGTTTATATTTATTCTTATCATACTTATTTCTACTATTTGTATTTTGATTTCTAAAAATAGTTTTAATTACTTTTTTTTTATATCCTATTTTAACATAATCATTTTCTACCTCTAATTTTTACTTATATGCCTCTTTCTTATCTAATGTAAGTTTATCATTCTTTAACTTAAATCTCTTTAAAACTTCTATTTTTTGACACCAGGGCTGATATCTATCTTTAATATAATGTGTTACCACTATTTCATTCATCATTCCTTTCTTCTCAAAATGTATTTTAATCCATTTATCTCTTTTTCCAACCTAATTTTATACTTATTATTATTCAATCCATTAAACACCTTATTAATACTTTTACTATTTCCAATAACAATAATATCCATATACCTATAATAATCTATAATTCTTTTATTCCTTAGAAATTCAGCTACTATACTATCCTCTACTCTACTTACAACTATTGATGGTAATATCCCACTTATCGAACACCCCATGACCCATCCTTTTCTGTACTTCAAAATTTTTCCTTATATTTAAAATGCAAAGCCTCATCTACCATTAATAATGTTTCATAAATAATATATATACAATCATCTGACAAAACATTACATATTTTCAATTTAATCATAACTATTTCTATACTATCCTTTCTAGGTACACTTTGGTTCATTTTCTCAATATCATGGTTTTTTTAAACATTTTTATCTCTGTATTATATTGTATAAGTTGTGTCTTTGTGTGGATTTTTTTTTTTTTTGAGAATTTATATATGATTTTTTAGACATAATTTATTATTGTATTGTATAGTTGTTTTAAAAAAATTAATTGTTAATATATATATATTGGAGTAATATTGGTCTTATTAGGTTAGGAAGGATAGAGTAGAGTGTAATTTAGAATAAGAAACAAAGTAAAATAATATGAGAATTAATAGTATAATATCCAGGATAAAAAAGGATTAAAAGTAGGTATAACCTGCATAAATAATGTGTAAGTGAAGGAATGACATGTTCTGTATAGAACCAATAATTATTTATTTCAATAGCTAATATAACTTATGAATTGAAAGGAGGTAAAGAATTATTATATAATAAACTAATATTGTTGTGGTCAAATAGGATGGGTGTGTGTGTGATGTTCTAAAATTTATTATTGCTGCTTTCAAGTTGATAAAGATCTACAAAATGAAAAAGATACTGATATAAAATCAACATGTAAAATAACACATATACTTATATCCCAATATATGCATTATAACAATAGAGGAATATCTTTGAAACCTCAGGAGTAAGAAAAGTAGAGTAGGTAAATGATTTTAATAAAAGAAAAGTTTCACAAAGATTATTCATCTACTGAATGCTTTATGATTAATCATCATTAAATATTGATAAATATGAAACATTTGTATCTACTGTATTGTACTTGACCAATTTTGATAATATTTTGAGAAGTTGGTCTTGATGAATAAATTTAAACACAAATAAATTTTGTAATTCTGACTTGTATATAATTATAAATGAAAGGAAATAGAGAAATAATAATTTAGTCAATTTGGAATTTAACTGATAGAGAACTAAGTTTTACAAAATTTTAATTGAAAAAAAAAATTCAGAAAACTTATGAATAAATATATTAATCTGTTAAGCAAAGCATATTAAAACGTTGAATAATTCTTGAATATATTGGAAATCAAACTAGCGATTTACGAATACAGATAAATCTAGATGTAAATTGAAATATATAAGAATTGATTGCATTCTAAGCCATAATTTATTAACATTTATAAATCAAAATTTAGTGGTTTTCTTTAAGAAAGTGTAGAAACAAAATGATTTGGATTATGTACGTACATGATACGTCATATATATATATTTTTTTTCAATGGAATTTTCAAAGTATTTAGTTTTTACAATTTTTTATTTTTTAAACATTTTTTTTTATAGAAAATAAAAAAAAAAAGCCATAGAGAAGTTATATATCAAGTTTTTTAAAGTAAATTGATAAATGTTTTAAATTATTTACAAAATTAATAGTTGCACTTTTATATTTAATTAAATTATCTCTATGTTAAATTATTTTCAATTGTAAATAAAAAAATAAGTTTATCAGCACAATATCAATTAAATTTTTAAATATTGGTTTGTAAAAGAAATTAACCATATAAAATATATGTTGTGCATGTTTTTGCTTTCAATATATATATATATGCACATGTATGTAAATAGACCAAATTCAATTATTGATATATCTATTTTTATCAATGTTATAAATACATATTTTGAAAACAAATTATTACATAATCATATATTTATATTTTTAAGAAGGAAAGACGTAAGTAGATGTTTTTTACCTAGAACTTTGATCCTGTTGAAACTGAAAATTCTTATTTATATATTATAATCATATTAACCCAAGAGCAGCCCACATTGATTTAATTACTAATGATTTGAATAACATATGTATGTGCACACATATATGCAGTAAAGAAGTTGCCCACAAGTCTAAAAAAAATTATTACTGTATATTATCAACCATTTACTCTGTAATATGAGAATAAAAAAAATAATAATGAATGAGATTGTAAAAGAAGAAAAAGAAAGCATTTTTTAGATTTTTTTGGTTTTAGCTGTACTGAATCGATTTATAAATAAAATTTTGTTGGTTCCTATAGAAAATAGAATGGTGAATTGAAATCTAAGATCAAAAATTAAGAATTAACAATATTGGAGAAATTAGAAATAAAAAAAGGCAGAGAAGAATTTTATATTTTCCTGCATTGGGAACGAGTGTAGCTATTTCTTCTTTTGATATAAAATAATATAATATTACAAGCTTGGTTCCGCCACATATTTTAAAAGAGAACTGGGGTCCGAGATATTAGAATGATCTATATTATATTTCGAATAATAGTTGTATATATTATAAATACATATTTGTTTTAATTAATAAATATTTAATTGTAATTTTAAAAGTCTGTTTATTATAGTCACGCACAAACACACCAGTTTGTCGCAGTCACGACACAATCTTACCTTTGTTGCTTAGATCTTTGTTATTAAATATTAAAATTTGACAGCTAACATTATTAGTGCATTAATAAAATAAATTAAAGAATCAAATGTGAGTGATTATTCAACTATAAAGACAGGATCCCCCCTCCTTTGCATGACTTGTGACAGCTATTGATAGTGTACCAATAGAATTTTTTTAAAAAATCAAACACAAGAGGTTACTATTTAAGTATAAAGAAGAGACCAGAAAAAATACTCGCTTAGAAAAAATATCAAAATGGCTAAAACTGACCCATTAGACCAAGGAGTGTGATCTGGCCTACCCTGGAAATTAGACACCCTACATGGATCGAGTGCCTTTCTATATGCAAACTAATCAAATCAAAAAAATCTCATTTAAATTAGCCGCGTTTATGTCTGTGGTTCTCACATCTATGAGATATTACATGCAACTATTTCTGGTGAAGCTTCATTTCAATAAAGCATTATCTCTATTGTCAAACTTTTTCTGACCAAAACCCTTAACAGTAATGCAGGGATATCTCCTCAATCTCTGTGCACAAGGATAAGGGCAGAAAATTGAAGATTCAGAAAGCTAAACTCTTAACTGCGACTTTAAGGCTACCTCATTGAAGCTGCTAGAGATTGTTTCAGTTATGGAATGAAAGACCACAGCTTTAAGATCAAGCTCTTGGATGGACTGATATCACAGTTCATTCACCTGTCTCTCAGGCAATTGTTGACAGCGAATCAGACCATTCCATTGAAGAAAATGGATTTCAGTATTAAATTTGTCTATGAAGAAAACTGCGTCAAACAAACATTCAGCTGATAATAAAAACACTGCCCAAATGCAAAAATCAAATGAAAAAAAAATATTATAGATGTGATAAAGCACAACACGCATATACCAAATGTCGACACTAGGTTACAGTATGCAGATATGGTAGGCATGTTATTCACATAGAAACTGCTTGTTTTAAAAAGAAAAAGCAAGTTTCTCAAGAAAAAATGGAAGAGTCCATTTCAAAAAGCCAATAGGGCAATATAAAATCAACAATGTCTGTATAAATAATGTGAGAGGCATTGATTTGGCTTTCGGTAACAAAATTATTATCAATGCCATTAACAATAGAACTGGACACTGGGTTTGCAGTGTCCATTGTATCAAAAATATGTGCATTATCTTTAATAGAAAAAATAATCATCAACTGCATCCTAATAATTAAATAATTATTAACTATCAAGGCAATTAAATATTTTTGGATTAACAAGGTTTATAGTTACTGTTTCTGGTAAAACAATTTGTTTGCCTCCTGTTATTTCTGCTGATAAACATAATGTATTAAGCCGCAACTGGTTCAATTATTTGGGCTTTACAATGACTAAAGTGAAACAGCTCACAAAAATAAAATCAAAATGGGTCTATCCAGAAGTGGTTGATGATAAACTGGGTTTGAATTCTAGGAAAACCCTGGAAAATAAAAGTGCTGAAATGTGTATTGCTTAAGTACTATGTATTATATTTATCAAATCGGTTCCAGTAATTGTAATCAAATTAAAAGGATTACAAATCCACAAGCACAGAACCAGCTAAGATTGAACTTTACGTCACCACCCAACAGACTATAGTCACTAATTAACAGTAAAGAGTCACCTGCTTGCAATGATGAGTCTACAAAGTTACCAGATCAACAAATGGAGTCAACAGATCTGCTGATGAAATCTCTGAACCTGATGAAGCCAGAAAGCTATAAAGACATTCACCGAAGCATTTTAATGACTACATTCTCCAGGGCTAATTTTAGCCAGGAATAAGAAAGGTTATATTTCAACTTATCTAACTAATGGACTTGTCCAGATTCCATCTTATGTTGATTGATAGAACATTCATCGCTACAACCCAATAGATGTATGAATGGATAACATATATCTAATAGAAGAAACAAAACAATCAGTGAAAATGTTCAGTAAATCTAAAATGGAAAAGAATCTAGCAACAAATAGTCAGTCCAGTTAAAGGTGAAGGGGACAACATACGTGTTATTCACTACATTGTTAAAGTACTTAGGCAAGTTCACATTAGAACTGGAAGTTTGTAGAACCTAAGTCAGTCATGAGGCAAGCTATCACAGTACAGCTGAAAGTGGTAGGTAAACCTAGATCACCTGACTCACTTCGTTCTATAGTTGCATGGCTAGTTGTATATATTATAAAGACATATTTGTATATGTTTTAAGTAATAAATATTGACTCGTTATTTTACTAGTCTATTATAATTATGCATAAACAATATATTGTATAGTATAGTACATTTTCTACATATTTAAAAAGCATTTTTAATTATTCAACATTGAACATTAAGATAGAGTTAATACATTTTTATAATGTAGTAGGTACTGCCAGAAACTTTGTGTCCTTAGGTTATTGCATTTGTATGCCATCTAAAAAAAAAGATTTCTGTTATTCATCTTTGTATGATATAAAAAAGAATGCATAAATATTAAACCAGTGGCTATGCTCACTAGCATTTATTATAAACAAATATGCTGATAACCTAATATATACAATTAACCAACAGTGCTACCTAGTCTTATATAATCTAAATTACAAGCAGATGAAAAATGGTTTATTTGCTAACAATTTAGACTAATTTTAGATAACTTTGCCGATTATATATATATATATATGATTGTTATATTTGTTTATAAGAAACATCAGTTAGCTTTATTCTTGGGTTTAGTTTATTTGATTAGGTAATGGTAGTTCGTAAGATAATTAAAACTTTCACATTAATGTTAATTTATAAATGAAAATTAAAAAATTGAGTTGCCATTGTAATATTTTTCATTTATTTTAATATTCAAAGGTAGTATTTTAGCTGCAGTCTCATTACAAGATTAAACAAACAGAAAGAAAATGGGGCCACTGCTAGTAATTTAGATAACATTGCTTCTTAATTGTCCACGATGTGTTCTAGGGGAAAGGTAACTGGTTCTTTCTTCAAACTGCCTGCAACATTTCAGAATCATTGCACATATTATGTAGTGACATAGTTTAATTATTCACAAAAATTTTAAGGTATTAATATGTCTAGATTATGAATGACATAAAATGTGATGGTGTTTCATATCTTTGTAGAAAACCCACCATAGAACAATGTGCTAATATTAAATTTTGCTTTGATTTGAAACCATGAGTTGCAAGAACATTTTCATGTAATTGTCCAGATTTTTATTAAGGCAGGGATAGCACTGAAGATGATCCCAGTCCAGATGCATCAAAAACCATTGGAAACATTATTTTAACTGATCACTATATGTCTGTCAGATTCATTAAGAAATTTACGCTCATTCCCAAAATAAGTATTCATCGCATGTTAATGTAATATTTGAAAAAGTTGAATGTGTGTCCATATTTTGTGCCTTGCTGACTATTAATCAAAAAGACATCAACATAGAGCATTGCAGAGACTTGTAAGGAACCATATGGATTTGAAATTCTTGTCAAACCTCTTTGCAAAAAAATGAGCCACAGTGTTTTACACTCCTGAGCCATCTAATAAGTGGAGAATTCAAAATGGAGATCATCAGAAGGAAAAACAGTAAAATTGTGAATATAAAAGAGCCACATTAAATTATTGCTTGCTGGTTTTTTAATTCTAAGAGCATTATTCATCTTGAAAACATTATCAAAAATCTGACAGCAAAAGTAAACTAACGAATTGTTTGTGAACCACAATTTTATGCAAGCAATCTCAATATACCAAAAGCAAGTTGCTTGATCATTGTTACATAAAAATGCTCTAATCTATAGTGCCAAAATTGTACAATTCTTTGGCTAAAAAAAACATTGTAGTACTTGGGATATATGGTCATTTCCCTGATTTAGCTCCCACTGACTTTTGGCTTTTTTCAAAATTAAAGTTGGTCATAAAAGATGCATATTATGATTTAACTCCTGACATCCAGAAGCTTATGACAAAAGTTTTGTAGATGATTGTGCCAGAGAATTTCAGTGATTGTTTCAAACAGTTTTATGATTGGTTTTTTGTAGCACATCTGGGTCTCATTTTATGCGATAGATAGGTTCTTCAGAAAACACGCACAAAAGAAATCGCACAAAAATAGACTTAACCTACCTTGAAAAATGGGGGATAGGTACTGTAATTTTCAAAAATCGCATAAAAGCAAAGCAACAATGTAAAATTACTTTAAAATTCGCATAAAAAAAAAAAATAAAGAAATAAAATATGACTAATAAAAAATTTCAAATTTGAAAAAATTGATACAAGACATACTTTTTATTTTTTTATTAACTACAGTATTTAATTTTATTCAAAACAATATATTTTTATGCGTAATTTACAGTATTTTACATTTTTTCACACCTGTATAGTATTTTAATCTTTATCGCTATTTGACGATGTGTAGATTCGTTTGTGAATTAGTAAGACATCAGATTCATCACAAGAGGAAATACAACTAGTGTTAACTTCATTTTTTTTAATTGCTCTTATAGTGGATTCACCTAAACTAAAATGTTTTCTAATCGCTGTTGATCTTCCCATTTCGCTAAGCTATCTAAAATTGAAATTTTTGTTTCCAAAGAAATTAATTTTCTTGGGTGTTTTTTCCTCTCCATTAGGGTAAACTAAAAGTTTAAAATAAAAATAAGAACTTGGACTTATGATAATAAAAAGATACCTACTCACCACTGTTGGGCAAAATTTAATCAAAATTAAATTATTATTTTTGTCTTTAGTTCTCAGTTCCATTTAAAAGTTAAATATCATTGTTTGACATCAAATTAATTTCAGATTACATTACGTAATTTTTAAATTGTTAATTGCAATTAAAAATCAGATTTTAATTTTTACTTGTCAAATTTAATTGTGCCCACCACTGTTACTCACCTTTTAAAAATAAACTTGTGGACACTAAATGTTTACGTACTCTTTTTTTAAAAAGCAAAAATAGAATGTGATTTAAAATCCAAAAACAACAACGTGCATACGCATCTATAACGTTTATAATCTTGTAAAATTTATTTGCGGACACTAAATGATTAATTGATTACGTACTCTTTTTTAAAAAGCAAAAATAGAATGTGATTTAAAATGCAAAAACAACGTGCATAGTATAGACATCTATAATGTTTGAACAGATTTACATTATAATCTTGTAAAATTTAATATGTGTATATAAAATGCGGAAATCCTGATTTTAAATGAATTATGAACTTCTTTATTGCATAAAATCTATTACAGTACCATTATAAAATGCTGAAAATATTGAAATTATTAGATGGAAGTTGAACTCTGATAATGCGCTGTTACTTTAAATATGACGTGAATGTGTGAAATTTATAATATTTAAAGTAATAGCGCATTATCGGAGCTCGATTTTTGATCTAATAATTTTTATCGCATAAAAGAAAACTACATACAAAAATATTAAGACGAAACATGAACCGCATAACTTCAAAATCGCATTAAATAAATCCGTATAAAACGAGACCTGGGTGTGTATTGAGTCATAGGGAAATTAATTTGCATAATCAATAATAAAAATGAAATATAGATACCTTGTGTTTTATTTCACATCTGAATGTTTTTTTTGATGAGACACACAATGTATAAATTTTACATTGTCATCATATATATATTATCTTGATTTGAAGGGAGTAATAGGTAAATGAAATTTATTATTTATAATTTAATAAAAAATTTTCTTTAAAACTTTTGTTTTAATTAATATATAAAAATTTTTTGTATACTTTTCCAAATTATATAGTCTACTGTTCCTAAGAATTATGCTATTTCTGATATCAATCTTGGGAGTGGGTCATTTATATAAACTTAAGATAGCACCAGTTAAAATTGTCTAAGTCAAGCATCACTGGCTATTTGAAATAAACAATGTATTAAATTGCCATCATTTTCTATAGATTATTTGATTACTATTTAAATTAATAGATTATATGTTTTTATTTACATACATTGAAACATAATTTTATGGATGCAAGAATCATAATTAATTGTAGGGAAGATATAATTTCACTGTTATAAAAATCATGTAATTAGATGTATAGAAGCATATTGTTTCAATTTGGTGAACATTAAAATCAATTTACCAATTAAAGATCTCCTTTATTATATTTAAATGTGAACATTAAGTGTAACCTGTTCAAAGAAATTTAACATTTTAAAGATTTGCTCTAAATAGTTATAAAAATTTAAAGGAAAAATATAATGGATGATTTAATTTAAGAAAAGTGAGATTTGTTTACTTTTCTAATAAATTAATAATTGAAAATTAATATGTATATCATTGTATTAATAAATTAACATACAAAATTAATCTACATTTTGTTGGAAAAGTATTGAAAAAATTTATAGAGTATTGAGTTGTTGTTTTTTAATGCAATTATTATCTTAAAACTTTTCTATTATTATTATTTTTTTTTCTGGTTTAATAGTGAGTTTACTATAGATTTGAGATTTGCTATTCATGATTTACAATCTTACCTTGAAATATATATTTGTTACATTATTTGACTATCAGTTTACCATATTTATATTGTGATTCTATGATTTAAATTCATATTTAGTGTATTACTGTTATATTTATAAATGCTGAAAGTTTTTTTTTTTTAATTCTTGACAATTATTTAAACAGGAATTAAATGTTGATTAATTGATTTAATGAGATTTGGGAAAATTTCAAGCACTAAGTTTATATAAGATGTGGTTTATGATATTTTTCAGATACATTTTTTTGTTATAGATGACCAATGTTTAACATTTTTCTGTCATATTTTAAAATTTAGCTTACTTCACATATTTAAAATGCAATAATGAAGTTGTTTAAATATATTTATTTTTGATTTTACTTTATGGCCAAAGATCATCATTTAATTAAAGATTAAGTAATTTTATTAACTAACATTTAATTGAATTTCATAGCTGCCATGAATATAATCTTTCTTTTTTTACAAAACAATGTAAGAATATTAATTTGTAAATAAATCTCAGAAATAAAGAGGAAAAAAAAATTCTATTTATAATTTTAAAATTTAAAAGAAATATAGTTATATAGAAAGCTGTGTGAGGTTGACTTATTGTATTGGGGTAATTTTAAACTATTAATTTAGCTTAAAAAATAAAATTGGATGTACTAAACACATCCACATATCTATGCTAAATGTAACTATTGTAAACATTTTTAATATATTGGGGTATTTGTAGACCTGAATTTAAATACAGATATTTTTTGTTATTAGTTATTTTATTATATGCTTAAAAAGTATAAATAGTATGGGTATTTATTAAATAATACTTAATAACATATGGAGAAAAGTGATTTATTTTGTCAGATAATTGAAAATATTCAAGATAGCTTCAAAATATCTATCTATATTATCATTTTAGAATATCTATTATCAATTGAACGCATTTGCTTGTTTCATACAAGCAATAGGAATATAAAAATGTAGAATCATAACTTTAAAAAAAAAAAAGCATTTTTATAAGCAAGCTCTCTTGTATGAATTGTTTTGTTTGTTTAATTTGAAGTTAACCTGTTATATAGATAAATTGTACAAATATCTCTCATTTCATGGGGGTGAATGAATTATTATTTTATAAAAGTTAAAAGAAAAAAATATATTAATAAATTTATAATAATTTGAATGAAATTGCTTAATTACTTAGAATTTATCATATATTTACAAACAATTATTAATTTTCAAATTCTTATGAAATTTTTTTTTAAAAATCTAGTCATTCAATAAATATTAAGCCAAAGATTATACTAATTATAGATTACTTAGATATTTAAATAATTGGGTATCAAAGTTTTTAGACTAATTTTCATTGTTCTCATTCTGAATATATGTAAATATATGTATATATATTACATATGTAATATATATTCTATATAGATATATAGATAAATATTAAAATGTAATGAGCTCATAAGACTATTTAAGTAATTACTATAATAAACAACTTATAAAATTATTGGTGAGTACATTTTTTATCTTTATTTGTTTATATGCATTCTTTAACCATTTAGACAAATTTTAATAATAATCGTAATAATAATTTTAATTTATATGTATTAAATTGATAATTAGATTTAGTAACATGCTTAGGGCTTAAAATGTGATGGGAGTTCGTTCAAAATTAAACTTTATTTTTACACCTTAAAAAGACACATTTCTTTTTTTTTCCTCTCAGGATTTAGATGAAATGGATTTAGAAGAAGATAAAAAGAATCTGATATCTCGAGAAATTCGCAGTTTCAGAGATACATATAAGGTATATATTTCTTTACAATTATTTTAATGCATATAACAGTGGAAAATAAAGCCCAGTGTACTCACTTTTATCTTTTTTTTGTGAACCACAAATTTATTTTTCTTTTACATTTTTCAGCAAATATCAAGTAATCTACAGCATCCCTCCCTTTTTTTTTTTTTAATTTTAATGTTTTCTTCTTTTATTTTCTCTATTTAATATATAATACATATTTCATTTCACTTGCTTGTTTTCTATTATATATTTTTAACTGCAAGTTTTTTTTTTTTTTTTTTAAATAATTCATTACAGTTTGGTCTTGTAACCCTCCTTTTTTATGCTTTGGTATTAATATTTTTTAATTGATTAGATAGTCATACTTACTCATATATATAAAGATAATGTATAGTCTAAAAAAAAATTAAATACAAAAAAAAAAAAAGCCTTCTAATGTAAAATTACTTTATATAAGTTATCACTCCCAATTAATAGGCATATTATTACTAAACTACACAATACTAGATCATTGTTGGTGCTAAACGCCAAGCTTCTTCATTCTTCACATGAATTGCTGTTTGTTTTGCTTTGGATTTGGTAAGTCCAATTCATATTTTTTTCTGCAGTGAAAAATATATATATTAAAAAATATTTGTGGGGACTTGAGCACCATTAAAATTACAAGGTTAGTGTTTATTTTTAAAACTATGTCTTTTATTAATCTTAATTTTTTTTTTTTTTTCTGTCACCAGTTTTTATTATTTAACCATAGTTATAAATAAGTTATTTGTCTGAATTCATTCTCCAGGAATAAGAAGAAAGTCACTATTGTAAAAAAAAAATGTGATAATTTTTAATTATTATTAAGTTTTTGTATGAGATAGTTAAATTAGACATTGTGACTTATATAATACCATTATTTTTGTTATATTGTTAAAATAAATAATTTCAAGTAATAAATTTTACAGAAATTTTGAAGTAAGTAGCTGCAAGCTACTCTGTATCAAAATACACATCATTGATGCACTATCCAAAAAAAAAGATGTAGACAAATAAACAAACAAACAAACAAAAATTAATACTAAAGTATAAATTTAATACATTTTACAATACTATCTATTTCTGAGTGCCACACATGATTATGTTTAAAAAAAATGTACATAAATTTTAAATTATTCCAACAGCCATTTTTCCATCTCAGAATGCTGAAAAGGTTCATATTCACTGATAAAAAAATTTGATTTATGTTGAAAGCACACACATTTTATTCTTCATTATTTCTGAATTTGATGTGCAGTATTTCTCGTAGTAAAATATTTTTTAAGCATAATACTAAAAGTTTTACAAACTTTTAAAACACAGTTAAAGTTAATACTGGCTTAAAAATATCCAAACAATTATAGAAATCATAATTTTTTTCATAATGACATTAGTTTATTATTGTTTTATAAAAGAAAAAAAATATTGAAAAGAGAAAGAATATCAGCCAGAAATAATTAATTGTGATGAAAGTTAAACATTTTGCTATTTATTTTATTTAAAAATTTGATATAGTTTGGTTTGTTCTTCTTAGTTTTTCAGTTAATGTAAACTATATGTTTTCCCTCAATATATTGTTAATAACTATAAAAATTATTGTTTGTTAAGCATTTTGTTTATATTATAAATTTAATTTATATATACATACTATAATAAAAGCATATGTATTATTTATATGTACTTGTTGGAATCTATTATAAACTTACAGTTCAATAAACAATACATGTTTTATGCTATGTATGATGTATGTGATGTAGGGCATAGTGCTGCGCCACTGAATATACATGTTGTAAAAATTGAATTTGATGATATTTGTTTTAGAAATAATTTATACTGATTGTGTAGTAAGTGATTTCCAAAATTTAAAGATTAAAAAAAAAAACCTCTTCCTGATTTTATATTTAATATTAATTATTTATTATTCTTCACTTAAATTTTTATATGGTGTTAAAATAATATTTATGATTGATATATTCTCTTTCTTTTCATTTCTATTTGTAATTGTAAAGTTTGAAGATATTGTTTTAAGGACAAATTATTTCAGAATTGTTAAAATGATGAACCATACTCAATTTTGACATTATGACTAGATAGTTCAGTGATAGTTGTTTGTATGTGAAAAACATTTTCACAATTAAGAAAAATGTGCAGTATGGCTTTGTAAAGAAACTTATATTGCAGGATTTTTTTTATACCTAAAGTCATATCTGGAATAATTATTTAAAATAATAGAGAGAATATGTTGATGGGAATATTTTATTATTTGAAAGTATCATAAGCATTTTAATGTAACATTTCTCTGCCAGAAATATATAGGAAATCATTCAGATTTTTTTGTGCACATTTCAGTTTTGTTTCTACAATCAAAGGAAATTATTTATCATCCAGATAATGCATGTCTCATAATCATGATATGTAAATCTGAAATATAAATCATTTGTATGGTTATTATATTTTTCAGACCATAATCTTTGTAAATGAATTTGATTTGTTATAAATTTGGAAAATTTTATTGCTTTATGTCACTATTTATTGTAAGACCATATAGAAAGTAAGAAATATTTCTTGATATAGGTCATTTTACAATATACATTTTTTAAAACAATATTGGAACTAGAAATTTTACTGGTTTTTTTTTTTTATTGTTTACTTTTTCTAATTAGACTATTTGGATAATCATTCATGTAAGCACATACTTAAATATGCATTTATATGTTTATGTGTTGTGCAAAAGTAAATACCTACTTAGACAGATAAATAGAAATTTGAAATGAATTGAAATTGAGGATATAATGAATTCAAAAAAATCACAAATAATTTTTATAGCATATAATATTTTTGTCAATATAATTTAAGATAGCATATGTTTGTTTTGATTTTACTTTTGTGTCTACAATTACTTTAAAAAAGAAAAAAATAATAATATAAATAAAATAATTTTAAAAATATATTGTCACTTATAAAGATTATTATTAAATATGAATTATGGCGTTATATAATTTCTTTTTTATGCTTTAATGCGCATATAAATGCATACATATGTATTATAACGATCCAAAACGAAGTGAAGATCGAATCTAACCGCAAATTACGATATCTGCTCTACAAGGCGCCATCTAGGCATTTAAACCTAGAAAAATTTATAGAGTAGGCAGATACGCGTTGTTAAGATTCCACTTTATTTAAATATTCAGATCGTTAGCCCAAGTCACTAGCTCAGTGGAGATGCAGAGATAAAAATCTATATCTTAATTTATATCTTAAATATAAATAAATAAAAGCCACTGCCAGAAATTAACACATAAAAATATTTATTTACGCACATATAAAATAACATTTAAATTTTGAGGAATAAATTGGAATAAGTTTAACATTTTAGATTTTTCTATTAATCTTTAGTTTTACATTTAACTAAGTTTCAATGAGTTTAATATTTTATGTAGATAGTCGAGTATGAATAGACTACATAGATCTGCATTTGAAAAGAAAATATTCTTCCCTGATTTAACCTTAGGCAACAAATTTCGCAATCAAACCGGCGCCAATCCATCTGATACATTTATGTATTCAATGTAGCATGAAAATACGACAACACAAAATACTATACTGTCAGGAATGTACATCTGATCAGTAAGTAGAATTAGAGAAGACATTGTCTCTCCACCAACAGGAATGTTACATCTGTTGGCAAGTAGAACAATAAACATAAAACTCCATAGGAATGGACTGTGGTCCTTTGCCGTCTTACAAACCCATCCATAGGCAAACAGAAGGTGTGTGGCGTATATCTATAATCCTGCCCGTAGCGGATTTCATACTACATCTACAATTACACAAATATATCCAATCCATTGAACCAATTCAACTACGAAATAAATAACCTAAGATTACCCTCCCTTAATATAACTTTACAAAACTATATAGCCATTCACGCCCGTCTTAAATTTAACATTTAAATACGTTTGCACAGATTATTTTTATAAATTTGTTTATAAAATGTTGAGTATAGATCGGCTGCACAGATTCCACGGTCAAAAACATCCAAATTAAACACAATCGATCAAAATACAAAATCATCGATAACGTCAATTGCAAAAGGGAATACACAAGGCCCCATGGCATTCATCGTAAGATGCCCGCATTAACATCGTTGACCTATATGTTCTAATCGACTGTGAAAAACCACAACATAATCAACCGCTAATGAATCTATGCAATGTCTATACCCAACTTAAACGTAATGCATTTAATAATTTCTACAATAAATATTATTACAAATAAAATTAATAAAATGGAAATGATTTTAGCAAAACTTAACTATATAAATTTAAACAATCAATTATTAATTTGAAAATCAAATAAAAGTTCATTTTAAAATTTAAATTAGCTGAATCTTTAAAAAAAACAATGACGAAAGTTCTTAATTACTTTTTTGTGTTGTTGTTAATTTGTAAAGTTCATAGCTCACGGTAGAAGAGTCCAGGTTTCTGCTTTTAATTCCCGCGATGCCTCCATTGGAAGATAATGTTCTGGAGATGGCAATAGCTGGCTCAAGGTATCACAGTCTTTTCATTTTTTTTTAAATAGAGAGAGTGGTATGTGCGTCCTACCACATCTCTCAAACACAAAACGCTGGAACTGCCCAAAAAACTGTATTTCCCTTTTTATATTATCCACACGGATTCAATCAACAAAACGTCACTAATCCATCACTTTCGTTGGGGTCCGAGCCAAGGCTTAGTGCTTCCATTGGTCAAGCTAATTTCTCTTTATTTTCTTATCTATCTTTCATCAGATCATTTTAATTATACAAGAGCCCAAGGCTAGCTTGCTTTTCAAACAATTTACAATCATTTCCATTTACAGATTACAAGAATTAATTAATACCTGTTTTTATTTTTAAATCTTGTACTTTTTCTTATAAAAAGTACGTTCAAATACTTATTTATTTATTTATTTTTTTTAAAAAAATATTTTAAAAGTTTGGCATCTGTGCGAATGTATATACGTTTAACAAAACATTTTAATTTTAGCATTTAGTTTTTTTACTTTTATTTGCGAACTTTTAAGTTTTTATTTTAAATTAATGTAACGACATATTTATATATCGTTACAGTATGTATATACATACATCTATATAGAGAAAAATCATTACAACTAGTTGCAAAATTGATTGTGTTCCAATATGAAAAACTACTTAACATATATATGCTTGAAAAACTGTATTAATTAATTAATCATTATATTCCAATCACATTTGCATTTTTATTATTTTTAATCATTTACGAATTGCTCTTTGTGTTTTAAGATATGTAAATACATTTGATATTACAATTTAATTTTATAATATTTTAATCGTATTTTTTTTAATGTTATTAAAATGGAAACTGGAATACCTAAAAAGTTTAGGAGGAAAAAATGTATTAACAACTTATCAAATAGTTTTGTTGTCATTTTTGTGCTGTTAAATAATTAAATAATAAAAGGAAAAATGAAATTATATTATGATTTTTTTTTTTTGATATATATATATATTTTTTTTCACATTTTGTTAAACTGAAAACCTACTATATTTCATAAAGAACTATTTTAATTCTTTTTTTTTTTTTCAATTTCTTTTATTTCTTTGAAAATTTGTTTTATATTTGTAATAATATTTATTTTGAATAACAGTGAAAACATTTAAGGTGCTTTTTTTTAAAAATGTAATGAATGAATAGAGTACTCTCTTTTAATAGAAGATTAAATTGGTGTATGTGAGCCAATAGGTTGGTGCAAGTACATTTTTAATTTTAAAATGTTTTCCTACTGTTTTGACTATCCATGATAGTCTTCAAAAGATTAAACTATATATATATAAACAGATTTTGAAATCACTTTAATTAGAGTACTTATTTATTTTTCAGTTCTTGTTTGTGTTTTAAAAACCGCCTTTTGTTTTTTTACTATTGTAACTATATTCATACAGTAGTCAGCCAGTTGATTGATCCTAACTTCAGAATAATATCACATTTTTTTTAGATCAATATTATAGGTTTTTTTTTTTAAATATATATATATTAACCTACTGATTATATTTCTCAAGAATTGAAAATATTTCAAATTTGTTTTTTTCTTCATGTGTCAAAGTATCGGCCAGTAAGTAAATCAGGACAACTGCTTGTAAGGCAGCTGTGATATGCTTGACAAATTTGGTTTTAAATTTGGTTTTATGTACATTCATTCAGTCTTTAAGATATTTTTTTAAAGGATTAATGATAGTTTATTGGTGAGTTGTTGTTTGATGAAATTATTTCATATTTCAATAATAAATTAAGGGATGAGTTTAACAACTTGCTGTTCTATCACGCAGAATTCTTCAATACAATATAAAATTTTCATTTATGCCTCACTTTTTTTTTTATAGAAAAATGATTGTCTTCCATTTACTAGTGTGTATTGTAGTTGGAAGTAATTGTAAATATTTATAGTTAACAATGTATTAGCAATTGATCATTGATTTGATAATCTTTAAATGAATAAGTTAATTGGATTTAATTATTATTATTTCAATAAGTTTTTCATAAATTTAAAGTAATTGCAATATCTTTTTTCAAAAATATAATGTTAAAATAGTTTTAGAGTAATAATAATAATTGTTTTTACATACAATGATTTAATTTTATGGATTTAAATACATATAGATGCTACTATATGCATAATTTTTGAAACCTTTTGGTAATTCTACTCTAGAATATTAAAATTAGTTGCTGCAATAATTAACAGACTTCAACCCTCTGATTCATGTTGTGTTTAAATAATTCATTATCAAGTTTAAAGAAACAAGGTATGTAAGCAATAAACCATTCTGTGGCTTTTCATGGATATCAACTGATAAGGACAATGATTTTTATCATTTCTTATTGTAGCAGGAGTTCTAGAAAGTTAGGTAATACATACAAATAGTTCTAAAAGAATTGGATAAATGATAATGTTAAATGTGAAAAATCATAACTGGTTTAATAAATTAGGAAAATATTAAAAACCGTGGTTATTTTTTTCTGTAGAAAAAAGTCTTGCTAAACGATTGATTGTGCAGAAAAGTTTAATTATAGAATGTTTTAAATGATGCATTAAAAAGAATGTTTGATTTAAAAATCAGTTGTTTCTACTCTTCTATATGTATATATAAAAACAAACTATAAATACAGAGGAAAAAAATTGTTAATTTAAAGAGAAAATAATTGAATTAGTTAAAGAAGTATACAATGAATTTTTAATATATATTTATTGAGCATGAATTTTAGATTATGCAGGTGCACTGACTTGGGCTGATATTACTGTGAATATTATAAATGAAATACTGTATTTATGTAATTAGTAGGAGCAATTTTGACAGTTTCTTCCTGGAAATAATTTACTCTAGAAACAGGTAATTAAAAGTATGAATAATTATGTAAATGAGATATAAACAGAACTCTCTCTCAAAGGTTTACAAGGCTTAGCATAACAGTGGCCGGCGACTGGTGCATGGCCAGGTGTCCAGTGGCGCTGATGAAAGTTAATAGCTTCTCTCATAAAGGGGAGAAAAGTGTACATAAAAAATATAGCCTAAATGGACTAAATTAAGTCATGTTAATGTACTATTGACAATGTCAATTAAGTGCTTATTATTAATGAACTGTGAATAATAGTAGTGAGTGAAGAAATATATTAGACTATCTCTGCTTGCAGTTTATCTCCAAATTATTATAGGGAAAAATAGTTGTTTTTGTTAATATTATAATTGCTGTTTATACATATATATTATTAATAGTAATTCAGCTTAAGAATAAACTTGCTGAAATATAAGAGTTGTTTGTTCATGTTATTTTTAAGTTAGCTATTATGGCTGGGTAAAGATCTCCTATGAATACAGCAGTTGACACAGTCAATAACAAATGGCGCAATTATCTGCTTGAGGGTGCAAGGGAATTTGATCAAAGAAAAAAATGGCATTACCCAGTTAAAGTTTAAAAGAGTTTGATATTTGTAATCCCTCATATGGAACATTTATGAATATATAAATCACTATATGAGTCTACTGAAGATAGATGATGATAGGGTGAAAGGTTTCACATTGTTATTTTTATTGGAGTGGAGGTATTATTAATAGAAAAACAATAGTGCAATTCAAGAATTTTAGGTGATGTATTCTGAACTACTGTAAAATCAAATACTTATTTTCAATCAGCAGGAATAAAGAGAGTGGCACGTTTACGATTTTGAATGCAGAACCAACTACCTTGAGAGAATTATTAGGATTATAATCTAGTTTTAAGAAGTGTGGCAAAACATTGTGAATTCACATCAATTTCTCTATGATATGTGGGACTATCATTTTCAGAAAATCTTGCTGAACAAAACTGATTTAATGTTTAAAGCATTCATCGGAAAGTGTATAGCTCACTATATTCTGTTGAAAAAAGCTTACAGAGTTTAAAACAGCCTTTGAAGGGGAAAGAAATTTGGCAACTGTCAATAAGACTAGTGTATAAGTTGCTTAAGAATCTGCAAGTAATAGGTCCACATGTTATGGTAGGATTGGTCACATCAAGAAGTTATGTCGATTTAAAAATGAAAAATGTATGATATGTGGTATTAAAAGTCATTTAGCTCAGGTGTGTAAATAAAAGCAAGATAATGTGAAAAATAAGCCATGCCTGAACTTTAAATTGGGGGGGGGGGATTTGATAGGGTAGGGTTAAAGACATCAAAAAACTTTACTAATGACCAAATTACATTACAGGTTGCTGTTCATGGATTTAAAGTTACGATGGACGTCGACATTGGAACTGGATTATTCATTATGTCATTAAAAGAGTGGAAAAGAGTTAGATCTGAATCTAAGAAGACAAATGTAGTGGCCACAGATGTAAATGGTAATAAAATACATATCTGTGTAAAAGTTTCTATTGCAATGGTTGTAAATATTTAAAAATAAATAAAGTAAAAATGGAAATGGAAGTTAAAAATAAATTTCCTAAATTATTTAAACAGGAAGTAGCTGAGTTACGAGTATGTCCTGTTAATATTGAACTGTCAAGAGAAGCACAGCCAATGGTGCTAAAACCACACAAAGTACGCTATGCACTTAAGACAAAAGTGGAAGAAACAATTGAAGAGATAGTGAAGAAAGGAGTGTTGGCACCAGTCAAAGATTCGATGTGGGTAATCTTGTTGTTTTAGTAAAACCAGATGGAACGATTCGTTTCTGTGGAGATTACTGGGTCATGGTTAACAAATTGATTAATAAAGGTGTGTATCCTTTTCTAAATGTGCGTGATGTGTTTGGCATTGTTACAGAAAACCTAGGTCTTAGCAAAAATTGATTTGAAATCAGCGTGTCATCAAATCCCAGTTACCAAGAGTACAACTGAGATGTTGACACTGAGTACTCATAATGATGCAACCAATTACCTTATGGAACCATGGTGACTTTGAATATCTTCCAAGCTAAAATGGATTGAGGGAGTTATTCCATACTTGGATGATATTTTGGTTACAGCCCAGTCTGAAGAAGAACTGAAAAAACAGGTTATGGAATATGCTCTAAGTTAAATATTATAGGAACGAGATTGATGCTGCCAAATGTATTTGGGTATCCTCACAAATAACTTCTTTAGGGCATGTAATAAATAAGGATGGAAAATACCTGAATCTGGAAAAAGTAGTGAAAGAAGCGGTTTACTATCAGGAATGTAAAAGAATTAAATTATTTTGTGATTGCTTAACTTCTATGAAAGCTTTTTTATAGGGAAATTGCATAATTTAAAATCGTTGTATTATTTATTGCGGAAGGGCCAACAGAAGTAGAATGATGAGCATGTAACAGACAAGAACAAAAGAATTACTGATGTCACACCAACTTTTAGTACCTTATTGTAGCGACCTGGAAGTTACTATTACTACTGACACATCTGAATATGGAGTTGGGGCTGTTATCACACATTGTTGTCCTGGTAGAAAGCGTCTAATTGCCTAAACATTTAGCATTATCATCAGGTGCGAAAAACTATAGTCAGCTGGATAAGGAAGTTTTGACAATAATATTCATGGTAAAGATTTATATTCTTTACTGACCATCACCTATTGCTAGGAATTTTCGGGAAAGCTAAAAAGATATCTGATTGCACGAGCCAAAGGATGGATAAACTTATTAGCAGCTTATGACTGAACTGATCTATAAACCAGTCAAGAAGACTGTGCATGCCTGTTAGAGAAGGTATTAAAACAGGAAGAAGTAAATTTGCTAGATGACTTTAAAGTGATAAAATCATGAAGTGGATTTCTAATGATCCTGAGTATGGTATGCTGATTAGTGGATTTGAGAAAGATGGCCAGATAAATGTCCCTAGTTTTGTAGCTGTTGCAATTTGGAATGCACATCATAATATGTTAGTGTGTAATGGATGTATCTTAAATATTGACAGAGTGTTGATATCTATAAAAGGCTGTACACCAGTAATTAACTTACAACATCGGTGACATCCTGTAGTGATAAAGTGGAAGGCTATGGCTTATCCCTACATATGGGGGCCTAGAATAAATAATGAAATAGAGCAAAAAGTAAAGAAGTGCTCTGATTTTAAATCTACTGTGCATCTTGTAAAGAAAGTATTCAAGCCATGCTTAGAAGCAAAGAAGCCAAGAGAATATGTTCTCATGGATTATACTGTAACAAGAAATGGAAAACATTATGCTAGTTATGGATGATTATTCAAATTGAGCCAAGTCTAAACTAGTAAAATCTGTGAACACAAAGAATACCATAAAGACATTACAACCAAGTGCTCTGAAAAGTAAATCATCTGCTGAATTACTTTGGGAAGAAAATGTTATATACATTTATTAAAACTTTTGACAACACATAGACTGGAGAGAAGGAATTCACGTCATGAAATAAATAAATGTAATTTAAGAAAATTTGTTATAGATGATGCTGTTTGGATTCAAAATATTGTAAAAAGACATGAACTTTATGTATCATTGTTGAAATTGTATCTAAAGGTATACATGTTGAATGGAGGGGGTGTAAGAAAGTACATTAATTCTTTGCACAAGAGATTTCGTGATATGCCAATAATAGTTGTTATTAGTCCTATTATGGCTAATCCTAAATTAGAAAATTTAAAAAAGGATTTAAATGAGGTTATAGTCCCTCACACCCAAGATGAAACTTGGCCTATTGAACTAGTGGAGAAGGCCAAGAGAATGCTGATGAGTTGTCTGGTTAAGCAGTTATCAGAAAAGGCAGATCAAAATAATTTCATTATAAGAAATTGGACAAATTCAGGGATTATTTTCTAAAATGAGGGGAGGTGCACTGATTAGCACTGATATTATTGTAAATAAAGTATTAGTTTCATCCCAGAAATAATTCATTCTACAAACATGTAATTAAAAGTATGAACAATTATTATGCAAACGAGATATAAAAAGAACTCTCTTTCAAAATTTTACGAGAGTTCGCCCAGCAGTGGCCATCGAGAGGAACAAAGTACTGTTGAAAGTTAATGATTTTTCTCATAAATGGAAAAAAAGACTGAATGAAGTTGTTGTGTTAATGTACTATTGACAATGGGAACCAAGTGCCCATTATTAATGAATTGTGTATAATAGTAGCAAGTGAAGAAATGTAGTAAGCTCACTTTGCTTGTAATTATCCCAAAACCCTTGGATGTGTTCATCTATTCACAGTTTTTTTAATAAACCCTAGTGAGAATTTTTACAAGGTTTATATGAAATGTGCCTACATTTTATTATAATATAAAATTTTAGTTAAAAAAGTTAAGAGATGGCAAGAAAATTGAAAATTTTGCAAACATAACAGGGATTTAACTCCGTCTTCTAATCTAATCGCCTTGAGAAATGGTACTTTTGTAGTCTGTTTTTTTTAGCGTCACCATTATTACATTGTTTAGAGAAAATAGTTTATTTGCAATTTTATTACCATTCTAGGTACTTTTTATATAATAATTTATACAATATTCATTATAAATCAGTAAAATAAATTATTAATAATTTATTTTGGACAGAAATACTTTATTTTCAAAAATAGAATGTTACATTACCATACAATGCAAATATACTGTGAAGCCAATTACAAGTTTAGCTTCCTACATAATCAGTCTAATTATAATGAGTATGAAAATATCGTAATTTTGTAATAAATATTGAAAAAAAATTAAACTTTTAAAGCATAATTCGTTAGACATAAGAGAAATAAATAAATATTCATTCAGATGTTTTAAAAAAATGACAAATAATGAAGATTTTGTTGATTTTAAAAAATCAAAATAATCTTTTTAGAAATGATATAAGCTTTTGTTTTAATTACGATCTCATTTTTTAAAAATATTTTCAAGAACAGAATGTGAATATTTAGAATTTATATCAGTAGTAAACAAAAATTTCTATCAAATGAAGTCAAATTTATTATTTTTTGATAAGTGATAATGATTTAATTTTAAACTTAATTTTGAATGTTTACAGTAACTGAGAACGAAGGAAATCGACAACTTGCGAGAGGATTATAATGACTGTGAATAATACTAGCAAATGAAGAAATGTAGGCTCACTTTTTGTAGTTATCCCAAATTATTACGTGGGGGGTGGGGAATAGTTATTTTTATTAATATTATAATTTTCATATATATATATTACTGCTTGCAATTCCGCTTAAGAATAAATTTGCTGAAATATTAGAGTTGTTTATTTTATTTTAATGTTATGCTATCACAACTGGGTAGAGACACCCCCACCCCCCCGTGAATATAGCAGCAGGCTTCATGGAAACTTGAAATAAAATTATTTTATTGCATAGATTAAAAAAACAACAATCCTCTAATAATTATAATACTAAAAGTCTTTATTATTTCTCTATAATTAATTTGTGATAAAAAATTGTGTCTTAATGATCATGATTTGATTAATAATAAATAAACTAGGATAATGTGTGTGACTGACTAGAATCAGTAACTGTAAATTTAAACTGAAATTGGTCAAGTCATCAAAAATTATTATATTTGGATTATTTAGTCTTTTAATAAAAAAAAAAAAACAATTAAAACATACAAATTAATCTATCACACTAATTAATAATGATAATATATGTTTCAATAAATAAATGGCTGATAATATATTTATATAAATGTTTATTGTTAATCTTGACCATAATTATGAACAATTTTTATTTTCCAAAATAGAAGCATTTTTATTGAGAGAAGAACTTATTTTTTTAAGTGATTTGATTTTTTTTTTTTAATATGCAACTATTCTTTTAATCAATATCATTTTTAAATATATTCTTTAGTTGGAAAGCTGATTGGCTTTCTAATTGAAGATGTTGAACAGTTCTACATTTATATTTATGTGAGAAAATAAAAGTATATTAGAGTTTTGAAGCATTGCCCTTTTATAAAATTAAAAAACCAATTCATGGATAATATCATAAGTTTTACAGTTTCTTGCAGAATACTTATCATTTGACAATGATGAAATAAATAAAAATATGAATATTTAAGAAACACTATATTAAAAAAAAGTAATGCCTATCAGTAAATGAACAATCTTTTAAAACAGTGTTGGTTTTTTAAAATTAAAAAAAAAGTAAATAATTAATAATAATATTTTACAATTATCCTGCTTTTCTTCTTGGACTTTTATTTCTTTCTGTTTCAAGTGAATTTTAAGTTGTCACTAGTGATTTGCTTAATCTTTTATATAGATTAAATAGATTTAATGAAGGCTACAAGTTAATCTGAAATAATTAAAAGGAAATAAATTTTTTCAAAAAGTGGAAAAAAGTATAGTAGTATTATTAATTTTAACTGAGCAATAAAAAGATAATGTAAACATTAAAAAATATATTTTAGTTATAAATATATTATTTGTAAAAAAAGTTGGAAGAAAAAGTGACTATGGCTTTATATTTTTTATTCTGAAATTATATAATGAATAAACTCATTTTAGGTAAGTATAGATTTTGTTCTGTTACTTTTATAAATTATTTTTTGTGTGTTGTGAGTAATTAGGAGCATTTCATTTCAGAGGTAAGAATTTATTATTTTCTCTTTTTATGTGTGTATATTTGAAATTTATATGCATACAAGTCTTGTATAATAGAGAAATCTGTTACAGTGTTGTTTTTTGTTTTTTTTCTGGTTGTCATATCTAAGTATTTCTTTTATCAGGTAAGAAAGTTTAATTAAAGAATAACTTGTGAATTCTTGATATTTTCATTCACATTATTTAATCATTATATGAAATTTGCAGGATTATTATGTTTTCATAATTATAAAATTGCTTTTTTTTTGTCTTCATTAGTTTTAAAATTGGATTCAGAAATACAAAAATTAATGATAAAAACACAAAAGATTCATTAATTAAGAGAAAATTATGTTCCAGAATTTATTATCAAAGAGTTTACATAGGTCAAAAAATGAGTACATAAATAAATACATATTGGAACTACGGGCACATTTTACATATGCATATATTTATTCAAATATATATATATTATTATGCCCCTCTCTCTTTCATTATTGTGTAACCAACAAAATCAACAATGACCTTTGTAATAAAGCCAAATGAAAAAATAATTAAAAAAAAAAAAGTATCAAAGTGAAATAGTTGAAAGGACACAAATATGATGCTTATTTTCAATAATTGTTAATGAAGGGGAAAAAAATAGTGGAAAGGTGTGGCATTGTTATATCAAAGAAGTAATTCTTGTGCAAATACAGCTATACAGTTTTTTTAAAAAAAATATTATAACCTTGTCTTGTTTTTTTTTTTTGCATTTTACAGAAATGACATTTATCTTTCATTGTCAGCCTTATGTAAGCCCTAGCATAGTCATTGGACAATAAGGCTATATATGAAGATGGAAGACATTGTTTTATAATGCAAAGAAAATATTCTAATAGAAATTATGATTACCTACTTTGATATATATATATATCACATTATTTCCAAACGTTGAAACAACCTCACACAGCTTATTATTGAGATAGGTAAAATATGTAATTTCTTAACTAGATTCAGATTTGTATAGCTGAACTAGTACATGGCTTTAGTTAAAAATCTTACAAAGGTGTTGACATTTTATTTCTAGCTTAAACAGCTTAATAAAAGCAAAAAGACATCTTTATTTTGATATACTATTCCTTTGTTAAGTAAATCTCTTGTGCATATATAAAGTTGGGCAGGGAGCTGATATTACTTTTCTGGTCACCTGATGAGATTTTTATCTTGGGATGAAACAGTATACAGTGATGAAAATGATAGTTGTATTTTTCAGTGCATTGACGTGAGTGGGTATTTAGTTATTTATACTTCTGTGGTTTGAGTATCCAACTTTGTTACATATATGTCTTTGTCTATATATATGTATGTACAGTAATATTTATAACATAATAAACTCGAAATGCATATACTATTGAGATTTTTTTAGAATTGTTTTAACAGTCATCCAAATAAGAATCCCATATCAAATGCTAATCCACTAATCAGACATAAAGCAATCCACTTTCAGTTAACTGCCATGCTATAGCAAACATCTTTGTAAAGTTTTAATCAAATCACTTCATTGATTTAAATAATGATTAAAATGTCAATTCTAATAACCCTACAAAAAAAAAAAAAAACGCTGTTAATATATAATACTAAGTATATATGTTTATGAATTAATAAACTCTAAAAGCAGACATCATAAATATGCTAATGTTATAGTATATTTTAACTTTATACTTTGTAAAATAAACTTTATGCCTTCATAACAAAAAAGTTTATTATAATATTGAAATATATATTTTTAATATTTTTGTTTGTGTGCACATCAGTGGTCAATTATTACTTTTGAAAGTGCAATATATATCTACCAATAAAAATATACAATATTTTATTACAAAAATGAAGGTATTCTAATATCATATTATTTGTGATTATTTTAATTTAAAAATAATAATAATAGTTCATCGGTCAGATCACCGGATGTATGTTCAAGCATTCAGAAGTGACAGGTTGAACTTAGTTCAAGGGACATTCTACTGTTTATTAAACCATATATGATATTGTAATAATAAACATTACCTTAAATGTTAATAAAGGGTTATTTAAATTCTTGTCTACTTTTAAAATAAATTCAAATAATTATTAAAACTTATATAAAAAAAAGAAGTATTACAAATATATAAATGAAATTTATAAATTCCACATTGCATTGAGCAAGATGTTTTAGGCAATGCAATCTATTTCTTCATTTGTACATTGAGAATAAGTTCATTATTATATTTGCATATTCCGTTGTTTATTAAGACAACAAATAGCAATTAGAATCACCAGTTAGACTAATTTTTTTTTAAATCAAACATAGTATATATTATTTATATGTTATAAGCAATGTATGTGAAAGAGAGTTTTTTTAATACTAATACTCCATACAGTTCACAATTTAACAATTCTGGAAGTTTTTCCTATGCATTAAAATTCCAGAGTATTGACTCAACATTAGAAAACCGCAAAGAAATTTATGTTTATATTTTATTTGCAAAGGTATCTGATCGTTTGTGAAATTACCCTGGAATCTTTGGCTCAGTAAACTAATATACAGTCTCAAAGCAGCAGCCTAGAGTTAATGTAACCATTTATTTTGATAGAAATAAAATTTTTAAAAAAAATCTTTCAATATTGTTTCAAATCTAATGTTAGCAATAAGATAAATTTATGTTTATGTCAGTATTTATATATTTAGAATGAAAAAAATTGAAACCTTTTATGTGAATTTGTATGTGCATAAGCATGTATAACATAAAGACTAAAATTAAAAGAATTGCACATTTCTAATATGAATTGAATACAATTGTTTTAAACTAATTAATTTCTTTTTTAAAAAAGAAAGATTAAAAATAAAGAAATTAATTATTAGTTGCATTTTTATATTGGACTGTTTTCATCTAATATATATAGAATGTGTTTAGAAAAATTTAACTTTATTTAAATATTCCAAATACATTCAACTGTTAGTAATAGCACATCGAACAGATTAATATATGCACTATTACTAACAGTTGAATGTATTAGATGATGGAAATAGTCCAATATAAAAATACAACTAGAATACCATCATCACAAACTTTAAGGAAAACACAAATTAATTAATGCTCTTAATACTAAACAAGGGAAAACATCCATAGATTAAATTAGTAGAAAGATAATATATGGCTGGATAATCTAGATAGATGCAATGCCAATAATCCAGTTTCTTGGCTCCTGAGCAATTCTGAATTAGTGGTTTTTTCACATTAAGAATAATTTGACAATTCATTTCTAATCTTTTCATACTTATAAACCACTGTGTTGTTATTAATTTAAAATAAATATTAAAAATAATATATATTGTACATACCTTACATTAAAACAGGCAAAACTCTCTATATGTATTGCCACTCAATGCAAGCCAGAGTAATCAATGGATGCCGAAGGCTTGTGCATAAAATCCCCATCTAGTGCGTTCTCATCCAATATCCCCAGACTAGTTTCTGGCTTGTGGCCTTCGTCAGTGAGAGGAGTCTTGGATCTGAGAGCACTGCACAAGCCTTCTGGCATCCATTGATTACTCTGGCTTGCACTGAGTGGCAATACGTATAGAGAGTTTGCTGTTTTAATAACAGTTATAAGCAAGCATAAGAAATGGTGATCATGTGATGTTTATATACTTTACTTATATTTATACTTTTATATAGTAATTAAAATATAATACAGATCAGTAGATTTGATCACTTTAAGTAGAAATATATTTTAATAACTATTATCTTCATGTTGTCAACTGATTTCATCTCCAGCCAACTGTTTTTCATTTTACTGGCTTACTTGATAAAAGTCTGTTTTTTTAGCAAAAAATAAAAATTGACAAAAAATGTGATGCATATATTAATTTATTTTTTCTACAGTTATTCAGTTACATTCTTTATACTTTGTTTCAAGTTTCTTAGTCAATAGTGTAAATTAATTGATAGTAGATCACACTTTTTTAAAAAATATTTCATACTTATTGTCCTATACATATAGAGTATTTTTTAACATAGATAAATTTACAGCTTAGATATTGTTTTACTTTAAATTAAATTGCCAATAAAAATTAAAAAAAAAAAAAGAATAATGCAGTTATGAAAAAGACAATGAAATAATAAATCAAAAGCATATTTATTTATTTATATGAAAATTAGTATATGAATGTGTTCATATTTTCTTAAGAAAATATATAAAATAGAATTTTTTTTTTTTTATGTTAAATTATTTTTTATTTTAACATTTAAAGGAGATATAATTTTTATTAGTCATTCATTAGAGTTGAGATTATCCAATAATGAATAATATTTCTGTAGTGTAAATTTCATTACACCACTCTCATGCAAGTGGGACTGGTTTCTATTCACTTTTTAATACTTTGTGGAGGAATGTAATTAATTGGAGACGTGACCAAATACATGTGCTGAAAACACTATTCATTGACCATGACCACAATCTTTTGCACATATCTTTATCATTGTTTAGTGTATATATAGATAGCAAATTACTACAGTTTAATTGACAAATGTCAAGTATGCTGCCATCGCAACTTTGTCACAAATGACTTCATTACACCACTCTCACACAAGATAGGGACTGGTTTTTATTCAGTTTTAACACCTTGTAGAGGGATATAATTGGAAATATATGACCAAAGATATGAAAAAAATTTAAGATACCCAAATTATACATTTCATGTTGAACCAGCACTCATTAGTTGGTCCAGATCACGATCACGTACACATATCTTTATCATTGTTCAGTATATATATAGATAGCAAATTTTTCATATCTTTTAGTCATATGTTTTCAATTACATCTGTCCACAGCAGATAGAAACCTGTCTCTACCTTGCGTGAGAGTGGTGTAATGAGATTTACATTACAGAAATATTATTTAAAGGCAGAGTTTTACAATTTTTTTTTAAGTTTAGCATAATGAGGGGGGGGGGTAATTATTATGATTTAGATTGCTGTAACAAAATTAGTATGTTAAAGTATGAAGCTTGTGCAAGACTTAATTCAAGTTAAAATATTGACTAATTGTCTATCAGAAAATAATATATATAAATGTAAAATATACTATTTTCTAATTAATTTATGAATTTTAATGTTTGTTATTCTATTATTTACTTGGGGGGGGGGGGGTAGTGTTTAAGTAGCAGTTAAGCAGTTTTATTCATTGTATTGTATTTTCGTATCCAAATAATAAATTCTGGTGGTCAATAAAATTTAAAAATCTATCTCTTAAATTTTATCAAGATAATAGAAATTGTTGAATGATATTCTTCCTATATTAAATCAACAACCATTTTTATTGGTTTGATATTATATTTTAATACATCATTTATTGTATATAATATTTAACAAAGATAAAATAAAAAATGAGATGAAAAATTAAATCTTAAAAAAAAAATTAATTAAAATTTTGTATTAAACAAACTTTACAGATTGTTTAATGAAACACACACAAAAAAAATCAAGAATAATGAGTTTTCATATATTAGATAGAGTCAGTGACTGAAGGGAGCTTGAAAATCTGTGTTCAAATCTCCTTTAATTACATATGGCTTAAATATATACACTATACTTCAGTTTAAAATAATTTGTTTACAAAAAAAAAAATGGAATTAAATGAATGTAAAATAGTAAATTTAAATTATTTTTAAAAAAAGTCATTACTGTTAGCAGTGATCAAAAATATGTACTCCTAATATATATATACACACCCAGGCATTTTTATTTTTAAATTGTACATGATTGCAGATATGAAAAAAATTCTGGAAAATATTAAAATGAAAACCCACTTTCACTGTAAAGAAATTATAAGGAGTTGAAATGTCAAGGATTGTATGTACTATTGTAAAAATATGAAATAATTTGCATCTTCTGATAATGTATTAAAAAGTCAGAAATTAATATTATCATTTAATAAATACAAATTCAATTTATTTCAACATTTTGTTGTACAGAAATGTAAAATCATACAACAAAAGCATAATATATATAATGTTAACTTTGAATAATTTTAAAATTAAATTTCTATTTTTTTTTATATTATTAAATAAATGTCTAAGAAATTAAAAATATTATTTTAGATTTAAAGCATGAATATTATAGATTTATGTTACTTATATTTGAATACACCTTATTTAATAATTAGTGAATATTAAGTTGTAATAATTAAATATACCAATAATTAATAAAAAGATACTGCATTTATTGATTTATTTATTTTTTTTAATAAAAAAATTTGTTAAAGAAAACATATCAACAAAGATTTTTATTATTAGTAGTAAAAAGTTTTATTGCCATGTTTGATTAACAAATGATAGTTGATAAGGTTGTCTTAATTTTTGTATAATGTACGATCATGAACATTATGAATAAAAATTTTTTTAAATGTTTTCATTTTTATTCTACTCTTGTCTGACAGTCTGAATTGATTCTAATAAAATCCAAGAGTTGAATCTTGAGCAGTCAATTTAAGGTACAATTTTAAAAATAAAATTATAAGGAACTTTATTTCTTAACTCTTTTAATTATTGCAGGTTTAAAAATTTATTTTTCTCATCAGCCAAACAATTCTACATATTACTTCATTCTTATAAAAAAAATAACATATAGTAATTTTGGAAGATTTATTGTATAATGACATTATTTTATTTTATTTTTAGCTTTAGTGCTGTTAACCCAGTGTCTAGTATAGAATTTCAAAATCTGTGTATGAGAATTGCCTCTTTTTTTATTTTTTTCTTTGCATAACAATGTACTATTTTTATACCAAAATCAAATTAATAATTGTAGATTTTTTTTTTTGTATTCAAAGAAAACTAAAGCAAAAGTGGAACAATTAATTTTTTTATTTTTTATGGCCAATTATAAAGTAATTGTTTTTCTATACCACATGTTAGTGCATTTATATATGTCTTAGACATAATTTGTTAAACAAAATTTACTTTTTTGCTTTTTAGATATAGTATTTTTTTTTTTTTATGAATTTGAAATGATTATTATTAAGAAAAATATTCATTTTTTTAGTATTCCTGTTTTTTTTATTTATGATAGTGTCTTTTTTAAATTTATTAAAGATACATTGAATTTGCATTCTGTTATGTCCAACATTTATAAGTTGTGGAATTTTGTATTTAGGTTTTTATCACTTTGTAACTACATAACTTCTCATGATATTGAAAATAATTAAAGTTTTTCTATGTATAATTGATGTATTTGATTTAAAATGGATATATTCTCTTTCCTGAATGAATTTGATGAATGACTTATAAATTATAAATCATTTGAATTTATTCATAAATACTATTAATATTAAAATTTTAAGATTTACATTAGATATGAGAATGATATTTTAGTTTGTAGTAGGGAAATATTATTAATTCCTATATTAATTAAATAGTTAAATAATGTAAATTGTAATATAAGTAAAAATCAAAATAAAGTCTACATTTTTAGGTTTTTAGATAGGCTTATCCAATAATCATTTAAATTGTAAGTTATTCATTAAACCCATTCAGGGAAAAGAATAAATCCATTTTAAATCAACTGTACCATTTATACATAAGTTGGCAAACTTTAAATATTTTCTATATTATAATGAAAAGCTATATAGTTACAAAAATAATAAAATGGAAATCCAACATATTTTAAATAAATTTAATAAAAAGTATTAATAACTTAAATTTATTATTATTTGATGTTAACATATATTAAATAAATTTAATAAAAAGTATTAATAACTTAAATTTATTATAAAGTATTTGATGTTGTATATTGTTTCATTTTATGTTTCATTAAAATAAATAAATTAGTCAATAATTCAAAAAATGGTTTATCTACAGGACAAAAATAACTATGGAAAAATGATTAAGCAAACACCAATAACTTTATAATTGCTTAAAAATTAATTTAAATAATTGTCAAATGCTGCTTTGAATTTAATCTATACTAGAGTATTGCATGATAAAAAAAATCATACAAAAAGAAAAAGTTAAGGAGGCAATGATCTTAATAACATTACATTTATTTAGCATATAGAACTTTTTTTAAATAATCCTATGAAGAAACTTCTATTTTCAAATCAGGACATAGATTCACTAGTGGCTTTATTAAGATTCTGTAATAAATAGGCAATGCACCAATACTGTCATTCACAAGACTTGATGAATCACATATTTTCTGTTCAATAAATTTCATTTTTGTTGATAAAGATTACAATTAAAATAATTGAAAGTATTTCTGCTCACTCTTATTCTGTACATAATAATTGAATTAATTAAATATATTACATAATATAATTTAATGAGTATTTAATATATATTAATGATTTGTAAATGAAATATTTTAAAAATTATAATTTTGATAGTTTGATTTTTCAATACATTATACAATTATTAAAACATCACATGATCATCATTTCTTTATCCTCACACAAGCTCTTAAAATAGTAGCAAATTTTTTTTTATATTAGTGCCACTCATTGCAAGTTTTACTAATCATAGATGGTAGAAGATTATGCATCATAATCCCTATTTTGTGCCTTCCTATCCAATATTCTCAGATTCATTGATGAAAACCATAAGCTAGAAACTAATCTTAGAGATATTGTATGGAAGAGTACTGGATAGGGATTATGATGCAAAAACTTCCAACATTTTCTGATTACTAGAGCTTGTATTGTAGGGAAAAAAATTGTGACTGTTTTAACAGCTTGGAGTAAGAACAAAGAAATGATGATTATGTGATGTTTAATGGTTCAATACTAATCCTGATCAAACAATAAAAATGTCTAGTTATTTAAAAAAAAAAAACAAAGACACCAAACTATATAAATACTGAAGTGGATTCAGATTTGTATGTTTATACAGATAAATTAACTTGGATTGAATACAGTATTGTGTTTTGGTTTGGGTTGATCGCTTTATAGTTAAACAAAAAGCTAAAATGTGGGTAATATAAACCTGTATTTGATCTAAAGGTCCAAGTTGCACTGATTCTCGATCCAAGGTTCCTTATAGTTAGAAACTAGTCCAAGGATATTGAATAGAAAAACACTGGATACAGATTATGATGCCCAATCCTCTAGAATCAAGTGGTTACTATTGTTTGCAGTAGGTATCATTTTTGTGGGGAAATTTTTTGCTACTGTTTTAAATTATATAACTTTTTTTCCCAAAAAGAATAATTTTTTTTAATGATAATGGATTTTAATGATAATTCTATATGCATATAGATGTAAAAATAAATGATGTAAATGTATAGTATGATTTTCTATCAAAAATATTTTGAAATATATAAATATAAATAATAAAAATAAACTAGTCATTTTAACTTAAATATATTATTAGAAAGAGTATTATAATATTTACATTAAGAATATGCATTGTATGCTAAAATTTACAACTGCATTTTCATAATTGATGTAAGTTTACTTTACATTATGCACATTATTGTAAACTGTTGACCATCGAGGGCACAAAAATGTTTTGAAATATTCATAAAATAAGGTCAAAGAATATATATATTATTTATAACTCTTCCATTAATTATGGTTCAATAATATCTTATTTTGGAAGAAGTTTTATTTGAACAATAAAACAATTAAATTTCTCATTTTATTCATTTGTAAAAGAAAAATAATAATATGATACAAATCTTAGAATGTGACTTAAAAAAGAATTTTAATCTTTTTTTAATTCATTTTTTTATTTAATTTAGGAGGAGTTCAAGATCTGTTCTTTAAAAGTATAAAGTACACCCGGGTCTCATTTTATGCGGATTTATTTAATGTGATGTTGAAGTTATGTGATTCATGTTTCTTCTTAATATCTTTGTATGCGGGTTTCTTTTATGCGATAAAAATTATTAGATCAGAATATTATAAATTTCGCGCACTCACTTCATATTTAAAGTAATAGCGCATTATCGGAGTTCGACTTCCATTTTAATAATTTCAATATTTTCAGCGCTTTATAATAGTACTGTAATAGATTTTATGCAATAAAGAAGTTCATAATTCACTTAAAATCAGAATTTCCCCATTTTATATACACACATTAAATTTTACAAGACTATAATGTAAATCTGTTCAAACATTATAGATGAAAAATACTATGTATTGTTGTTGCTTTTGCATTTTAAATCACATTCTATTTTTGCTTTTTATAAAAAGAGTACGTAATCAATTAACCATTTAGTGACTGCAAGTTTATTTTTAAAAGGTGAGTAACAGTGGTCGGCACAATTAAATTTGACAATTAAAATCTGATTTTTAGTTGTAATTAACAATTTAAAAATTACATAACGTGATTTGAAATTAAGGTGATGTGAAACGATGAAATTTGATTTTTAAACGGAATTGAAAATTCAAGACAAAATTTTGCCCAACAGTGGTGAGTCGGTGTCTTTTTATTATCGTAAGTCTAAGTTCTTATTTTTATTTTAAACTTTTAGTTTACTCTAACTGAGAGAGACAAAAAACACCCAAGAAAATGAATTTCTTTGGAAACAAAAATTTCAATTTTAGATCACTTAGCAAAATGGGAAGGATCAACAGCGATTGGAAAACGTTTAGTGTATTTCCTCTTGACTTCATTTAAGGAGAAGCTACAGTACCTCACATCACATCACTTCATGATTAATCTGATGTCTCAAATAGCGATAATGTTTAAAATACCGTACATGTATGAAAAAAATGTAAATTACGCATAAAAATATATTGTTTTGAATAAAATTAAATATTGTAGTTAATAAAAAAAGTAAAAAAAGTTTGTCTTGTATCAATTTTTTTCAAATTTGAAATTTTTTATTAGTAATATTTTATTTTTTTATTTTTTTTTATGCGAATTTTTAAGTAATTTTACATTGTTGCTTTGCTTTTTAAACATATATATATTTTCTTTTGTGTAAAACTTCAGATTTTTGAACTGATCTATCTTGCTCTTGATGATGTAAAATAATTTGAAATTTCAGACCATAGGATAAGCATTTTGCCATTTATTTCCAGATAGTGTCTTTCATAAGAATTTTATATATTGTGATGATCACACATACTGTGATCACACATGTGTACATTTCATATATAATATCGCATAATATTAAATGTGAGTTTTATATGTAAATTAATACATAGAAAATTGGATAAGGAACGTAGGGAAGAAAAAAATTTATTTTAAGATAGTGTCAATTAAAAAATCAAAATGGAGTAGTTGAGGAATGCAATTAAAAGCAGAATCAATTATAGTAATTAAAGAAAATGAAGGAAGGTAAGTGAACAAGATTCTTATCTTTTACCTTCCAAAGTCAACTTTTTTAAAAATTTAAGATTTGGAAAGTTAAGGGAATATTAAAATAGGATCATCGAAATTGATGATCAAGTCTTAAAGGGAAAAGTAAATAAAAAGAGGGTTAATGATTTGTAGAATTAGCAATCATAAAATTCGATCGTTGGTATAAATAAAATAAATAGATTTATAAAAAAGATAAAGATCGTCTCTTTAAACTACACATTGGGACGTCTGAAAAATATGTATAGCTATGGAAAGGAAAGAAAGGTAGTGTGTAAATAAGAAAATTGTTTTATGGAAAAGTAACAAAAAACAAATATTATGGAAGTAAATAAAAAAAAAAAGAAAAAACAAGAAGAAAATTTATGCATTTTATGAGAGAAAGTAAAATAAAGAGTGTGAAATGTAATTAATGACTTTCCAATGAACAATAAAAGAAGATAAGAAAAGGATTCTGGGACAAGACAGTAAGAAGTTGTGAAGGAAAGGAGCCATGTTTGAGTTCTTCTTGAGAGTCTGCTGAGCCGAGACACAGATTAGTTTGTGAGCTGGTTTTTTTTTTATATATGAACAAAACGGACCAAGAATTTGAAGCATCGAGAATGCAGGGATAAGGGGCCACAAACGGACGCCAGTTGATCCACGCTCGCCCGGGGGTAATGTCATCTTCCTCATGAAGTAACAGCAGAGATAGCGCCTGCCTGATGGTTCACCCTCCCTGTCATTGAAGCTGCAAAGAATACGACAGAAGTAAGCTGCATGAAAGAATCCGAGCCGGATTCCAAGAATTTCCATCTCTCCAAAAGAAGTGGAATAATCCACATGATGGTTAACTAATTAGTTGTCCAAGTCCAGAAAAACCTAGGTAATTAAACTTTAAATATATCACGCGTGTATACACTTTCTTAAAATGGCCACAGAAATTAAAATGCAATTGTAACTGTAAATATTAGTAAATCAAATAATTAGTAGTTTTCTTTATCCAATAATACGTGGAGAAAGGGACTCCAAGCTCTAGAATATCTACATATAAATTAAGAACAATTATTATTCAGGGTGAAGGGTTAAATTAAATATAAATTGTATTATTTTAGTGATTTCTTATTTTATGTTTAAATATTATATTTTTAGTGTGTATTTAATGTATTGTATAAAAAAGTATCTATGAATGAATAGCTCTTTACATCTCGTCTTTCTTTCTCCACCATACTAATTAGAATGATATACCTGTAAGGCTTATTATTAAATATTAAGTAGACATTAATTCTAGTAAAAGGTACACATGTCAATCTAGTACAGTAACGTTAAATCTCGTAAATTTTATAAATATTTCAAGCACTGGGTTGTTTTATTAATCATTCTTATGAATGGAGTATCCAGCAGCCAAGGAGCGTCTGGTCGGGAAAAATAATACTGGAATATTACATTGGTAATCCCACTGTTCGATCACGAATATAGACTTAAATAATTAGTCTATATTGGCTTCTTGCTTGACGTGTCAGTTGTGTCGATAGTAAAAGTGTAAATTAAAACATTTTATTAAGAATCGAAAAGGTAATTCTGTTACAATATATATGCTGAATTCTTTCATGGTGATCAGATGGCATTGTATGTATTATCATATGATGTCATGACATATGTAAAAACTTAAAAGAGCTTGTTGAAAAAGATTGTTGCTATTAAAAAATAGTTCTCAAAAATGCTGGTCTTGCTATGTATTTTTTTTTTTTTACAGAACTTATAATAAATTATACATAGATCGATTGATTTTGGACTCCAAATATTTTTTTATGTACATTAGAATAATGATGATAATACATTTTTTATTATTGCCAAAAATATATTTTTTAACCACACATATTCATAAAAATATATTTGAAGTATATTTGTAATTATGGTATACTGTTTTTATTATTATTGTATAGATTCATGTAATTGGGTTTAATAATGTATTGGGAAAAATATTAAATTAGAAATGGTTTGTTTTTTATGTAGCGAATTCATTTTATAAACAAAAAATTTGAAATCAATCAAGTTATAAATTTTTTTAATGTATTGTTATTAGACAAAACAAATCTTATAAGTTGGCATCATAGGACAAAAACATGTTAAAGATGAAACAAAAGCTTTCTTTTAGTATTGTCAAAAACAAATTTAGATGTTTTATTGAAACAATAGTATTAGGAATAATTTCATTTTGTGCTTCAGAAATGCAGTTTGTGCACTGGAAGTTTCAAATTGAACTCGTGGTCCATCAATCTTTAGTTCTAATGTTGTCATTTTTCAATATTTTTAATCAATTAAGTTATTTATGTCCTAATATTACTGTTTAATAATTATAATTTTTATCTAAATATATATATTTACATTTATCAGGATCATCTTCATTTAATTAAATTCTGTAAAAGTTAAGATTATAACCACTATGAACCTTAATAATGGTAAAATGTACTACTTTTAATACTCTGGTTCTGACAGACAATAGGTGAAGGCTTTTGGAATTTGTATAAAGATAGATAACAAACACAGTGTTATTAGTAGTCATTGGTCTTAACTGTCCACTGTCTGATCTATATGTATGGATTCTGTATTTTTAAATTTTGCAAGCAATTGGCTAACATAAACTCCATTATTAGTTCATGATCTAAATGCAGTCAGTTGTTAATGTATTGTTTTTTTCCTTTTGATTTCTTATAATTAGATATTATGTGGGATTTGTGTTTATTTATTCAGATGCATCATAATCTGTAGAAATACAAAATTGTTTATGAATCTATTATTAGGCCTTTTAGGAAAAAGGAATTGAGAAAGTTCTATTAATATTCTATTCAAGATATCCTGTATATTGACTCTGCTCAACTTTCCTTAAAATCCATCTCTGATAATGATAATTTTCAATTTTAAGAATGATTGTTTTATGTTGATTATGGATATTAATAATAAATCAGCAGTTAATAGTGGCTTTTTTTTTGTCAGAACAAAAGTCTTGCCCTTCTGAATAGAATGTTTTTTTTTTGTTGGTATTATAAAGAAAATGTATGTTTTTTTAAATCCATTCATTCTAAATTTGAGAATCTGTTTGATCCTCTTTGTATATTCTCAAAAGTTATTATAAGGATTAGAATTTCCTAATTATACAGAAGATATAGAAAGATCTGGAAGAGGATGGGTAAGGTCAGCTTGTAAATATTGCGTATATGAAAATTATCTATCGTAATGATAATTGCAATATCATTTGAAGTAGCTTCAATAGAAGTTGTTGACCCAACAAAGTGGTTTGTAACAAAGCCCTAGCTATTCCATATTTAGAACACATTCTGACATGAATTTTATGAAAATACACATTATCAGAAGAATGATGAACTCCTGAAGTGTAGTAACATTACCATTGTGTTGAACAATTATTTTTTAGAGGTTCTTCGTTTTTTGATTTTGATATATCCCCAGTTATTAAGTTGAAATTATTTTATTGTTCCTAGGTGAAGAGAATATTACTTGAAAAAATATATCTGGCACTCAAGATGTTTTATAGTTGCCAAAAGCATGTAGTCATTTCTGTGGAACTGGCATGATTATTTCTTATGATATTGTTGGAGTTTACGCTAATAATTTTATTGTGTTTTCATAATTTTCTGCTAAGCAAGATTTCATTAAAATATTGTCTGATTTTCATGTGAAGACAATTTGTTCACATGCTAATGCATGCTACTTTGCAAAGTGGACTATACGAAAACTAACATCCATTAACTCCAATAAATAATTATTTGTAATATTATAAATGTTTTTGAAAAGACAAAAAGTAAGTGAATCACTGTGAATAAATAACACTGATTTAAAAACAATTATTGTTTATATTACAGTCTTAAATTGTTTTTTTATTTTCTTTTTTGAATAATATAAGTATGTGTAAACATAATTTATAATTGTGGCAATTTTTAATCAGTGAATTATTTCAACAACAATCTATTTTCTTCAATTTTAGATATAAAGATTAAATTTACTAAATATCAAATTTATCTAGATTTTTATAAATTTATGTTATTTTTATCCTTTTGTTTTATTATTATTCATGTGCATAATCTAATATCTTTGTAAATTATTTCTGTTACTACATTCACTTTTAAATACCCTATTATACATGTAAAATAAATAAATATTCTAATATGCAGATTGACTAGAGTCATCTCAATCTCTTTAAATAATCATATGTCATCCTTATGTATTTACATATGTGATGTAATTAGAGAGGATTTAAATTTATCAAATTTATCTAGATTTTTATAAATTTATATTATTTTTATCCTCCTGTTTTATTATTATTCATGTGCATAATCTAATATCTTTGTAAATTATTTCTGTTACTACATTCACTTTTAAATACCCAATTATACATGTAAAATAAATAAATATTCTAATATGCAGATTGACTAGAGTCATCTCAATCTCTTTAAATAATCATATGTCATCCTTATGTATTTACATATGTGATGTAATTAGAGAGGATTTGAACCCAGATTTTCAAGCTCCCTTCAATCATTCACTCCATCTCATACAACCGATACACATAAACACATGTGTGAAAATATAAATCTCCAATATACATATTTTGTTATGAACCGGTACTCATTAGTTGATCTGGAACATCGTTTCCCACACACATATATAATTAGGGCTTGGTTTATATTAAGATAGCAAATCTGCAAACTCAAATAGCCAGGCTTCAGTTTTTTCCACTCTTCAACCATACATATCATTGAAAATCTGATGATGGTATGTTCAAAGCATTTGTTTGCCAATTTTGTTATCATACCTGTGTTGACCGTAAGTCATCTGACTTGTATTTAAATACAATGATACCTGTATTTAAATATTACAGATTCAGCTTGTATTCTGCTCATCTCTCTTCTGTGTATTGAAATGGACTTAAGATCCTACATATGATGGATCAGAATGACTTATGTTCAACATTGATATGACAGTAAAATTGCCAAGCAAGAGCTTTGAATATGCCATCATCAGATCTTCAGTGATATCGGTGGTTGGAGAATGGAGCTTACTTATATGTATGTATGGGAGATGATGATTTGGACCGAATGATGAGTTCTAATTTAACCCTAAATATGTATATTGGAGATCATTTATTTTTTTCACATGTATGTGGTCATCTGTGTCAGTAGTAGATGGAGTACATGACTAAAAGGAGCTTGAGAGTCTGGGTTCAAATTCCCTCTAATTACATCTATCTTAAGTATATATATTGAAACAGTAATATCTGCTTTGCAGATCTTCATTTCACCTTTTCTCACCTCTTTCCTACCCTCATACCTTAGTTTAAACCCCAGTGTATCGTAGTGTATCTGCAATGCACTTATATGCTGAAAATCCTGCCCAATTTTAAATCACGAGTACAACGCTCGTGTTGAATATATATCTATTTCTAATTCCCAATATAAATAAATATTGTAAATTATGTGTATGTACACGTAAAAGAGATTTGTTTCAAAAGTAGGTTATATGGGTCGTAATTGCACACACACTGTGATATATTTATTTTCAAAACCTTAGGTAAAATAATAATTTGTCCTTTAAAATTATTTCTGTTTAAATCTATTTATAAAAAGATATTACATTCGTAATATTTGTCTTAGTTTAAAATAAAATTATATTCATCCCATAAATAGATTTAAACATTGAAAATTAAAAGTAAAATAATTTTGTTTTAGATTTTAAAATCATGCCACATATTTTCTGTTTAAAATAAATGAGGGTTGGTAAGAAACAATAGCTTTAATTAATATGGTTCTAGGAGCTTATCTAGAAATACAGCAGACCTCCACTTAAGGTAGTTTTTTTTAATTAGCAAAAGTTGTTTTTATTAAATCAAAGTTTTAATCCGAATGTCTACAGGATAATTAACAATAGAAATTTAATTAAAATTTTGTTGAATTCATTTGGACATTCGGATGGATTTTATTGCAGTTTGATAAGATAGCAAATTTTGATATTTTGTAACGCTCCAGGGCAGTTTTATTGTACAGTTCGGCTATATATAGAAGGGTTTTTTTTTGTTTGGTCATTCTATTCTTTCTGATTATTCTATTCATTCTGAGCTTTCTGATTGTCTTTTGAGCATTTTGATTTTCTGATTTTATTCTATTGCTGTCCTGACAGTTTGCTAGTAGCCTGCAAGTTTAAATATTTGAAGCCGAGTTTTCGTCTTCAAATAGATTTTACAGTTTTCTAAAATATTGCTTTTAAAGTTCTCTGAAACATCCAGTCTTTAAAACTGCCATCTTAAAATGACCGAGTAGAGCCGGCAAGAGGGCTATTTTTCTTTCGGGAATGGCCATCCGCTGCACATCAATGCACATGATGCCTTCACGTAAGAAGCTCTAAAACTGCCACCGCTGAGTGCTGCTACAATCAAGTTGGAACAAGTCTCCACTTGACATTACCTGCAAATGCCTACTTCTGACGAGGTAACCCAAAATTAACCCAAGAGCTCTTGTGACCGTATCATCCTATTACTAAGCTATAGCTAACTCAATTGTTTTCTATTTTGCTTTACCTTACAATTTGGTTTTATTCCTTTAAATGCTGTAATTTAATTAGTATGTTTTTATCTCTATACTTGGGATAATATTTTGTATTTTAATCTGTTTTTCTTTTATTTTGATGGTGTGCCAGCATAGTCATCGATCCAGCGAATTACTCTTTTTTATTTAAATCAAGACGCCGTCATTAAGGTGTTTTAAATTATACATTTGGTCCCATTTATGATCTCATTGAATTGCTCGTTCGAGGGCTATCTCACTATTATTCAAATATATAATAATTTTACAGTTAAAATCCACACGTTTATTGGTTTTAACCTAGTATGAGAATATGTGCGAGGTCAATGAGTAAATATTTAACAAATGCATGATTGTATAATTAACTTATATATTTTTTTAAAACCCCGCAATCATGCATTCTCCCACTTTAAAATGTTTTATTGTTTTGATTAATTTCCAAAGCTATAAATTTGAGGTCGAGAATGGACCACTTTTTTAAAATAAATATTTGGGGAATTGATTAGGCGCTTTCTTAAACTAAGTGAATCCTTGTTAAAATTTTTCTATACTTTATTCGAGTGTTGCTAGTAGGTGTATTGGGTTTCTGAGATCGCTTTGTTCCTCCTGAGGGCTTTAAACGGCTAAGATCATTTCCCCTTCACTTTCTGCGGTTCCCAGGCAGAGTGTGTACTCAAATTGTCATATCTGGGAATTCTACGCAGTTGTCACCCAGTCACTAAGATTTGGATGAGTCCAGACTTCGGCTGCCATGTGACACCAACTCCTACGGATTTAAGGCAAGCTGCCTTCCTGTATTTTTTTCACTTTTTTATATAATTATTTATCTGCAAAGTTCCAGTGGTTTAAACGTATCATACCCTCCATTCTTTACAGAAACTCCTCACTATCACCACCGACCTCCCAATAATTATTTTATAAATATAAATGCCTTAATTACGTCCCCACCTTATAGCTTAACAAGCATTAGTCCGTTCTATTCTCGAATTCAAGAAGTATTATATTAAACTTTAATGTTGCCAAATGTTTTATTCAACTATTTCTGATTTACTCAAAGCGCCTCGCATATCTTCACTAACTCTTAGGCACATTATCGTAATATTATATTAGCCCGACATATAGAGAATCCATTAATCACCCGTAAATGTAAATTGTCATTAATATAGTTTTAAATACAATCTTAGTAAACGTCGCTGTCTAACATATGCAGACAGTGGGCGTATTATATATATTTTGATATTTAATAAATCTTTTAAATCTACTAACTTTTGATTTTTTATTTTCTTGATCCATATCACTGTCTCAGTCTAGTCTTTTTATACATTCCTTTTGTACCATCCATAGACGTTAGTTAGCAAACCCAAGCTTATATCGTAGTATAGAATCTCTTTGTTTCTCCCTGACCACCAGGCACTGGTAAAAGGTTATATTATTAGTAGCATCAGATGCATTATCATGTAGGTGGCGCTGTGGAATTTAGACTTTAGATTCGAACGTAGGATATCTAGAAAGCAACCCCTCCTGGAACGTTCAGTTCTAAAATTGAGATCGAATTAAAATTCAAAATAATTTATTCGACCTGCACTGATTTGCCATATTCGGCAATTTCTGGTTCAACACAATGGTATCAAAACTTTATTCCTATGAACAATTTAACACTGGGATTTCTTTTTTTCTTAGTTTTATGAGTAATTTTTGTATCTATAATGTTCCGTAGACTGTTTTGTCTTCCCTGATTAGTTGTCAGCAATAGAAACTTGTTTAACATTTTTAATATCTGATGCGAAGATAAAGTTCTTACACGTTTTTGTTAACATTTTTATTTTAAACCATTTTGATGAGATTTGATGTCCAAATGTTTTCTTTTTTATTCTATCAATAATATTAGGATTTCTTGTGTCTCTATTCTTTTTAGAATTATTTGGTTTCATTTAAAACTATTTTTCAAAGATTTATGTTATTCTAATGATTCTAAGAATTACTTAACCTAGCTTTTGCCTATTTCCAATGACAGCTGTTTGCATAAAACGGAACAATAGGTAATTTCAATTATTCTTGAATGAAAACATTTAAAATTTCTTGTAAGGATGAAAAAACAATAAAATAGGTATTCACTTACATTTTAGTAAACTTTTCTTCTATGAATTCAAAACTAGACTATAACTTTGGTGAATAAAACTGGGTGCCTGTAACAGCGTGAACTGGAGTCCCAGGTTCCCTCTAATGGACTAGAAGAAGTCTGGTTTATTTATAAAGATTTATAATATTCACATAAATGTGAATATTACAATTACCCAGGAATAGAAAAAAATCTTTGATATTGAGTTGTAAAGATTTCATACAGGCAATGCAATAAAAGCAAATGAAATTTCGTACATATATATATATGATGTGGCTTTTTTTTTCTTTCATGTAGCATAGACAGGAGATTATTTATTAGAAAAATAAATCATTGGATGAATGGTATGGAAAGAATATTTACTGATCCCTAGGGACAATATTGTGACTGCATGGTATTCAATAATTTTTTATCAATGTTATAACATTACTATTTGAAAGCAATTTTGGTAATCATGAATAACCGCAATAATATTCAGGTTGTTTTTTTAGAGCTATGAACCTATTAATCTCTCTCTTATAAAATGATCTCTCTTTTTTTCATACATGGAAAAATCTGACACAAAAACAGTGATCTCTTTTATTATGAAGATATGTGTATCAGCATATATCTATATGTAATTAAAATATGATAATATAAATAATAATAAGTAATATTTTTTATAAAGAACTACATTTAAATTCTATTCAGATAGGAAATAAAAAATGTCACTTGATTTTCCAAGCATTCTGTATTTCAGTGTTATTGCATCATCTATTTGTATTTGTTTTTTTTTTTAAAGTTTATCATTATTTTCAAAATTTTTTTAATTAATTATGTGTATAATATAATTTAGTGTTTGTTATTGTCATATATATATATATGTTAGTCAATATTACAAATGCTTGTTAAATTTTGAGATTTTTAAAAAAAAAAATTAAAAATTTGCTGCAGCTAATTTAATTTTATTTCTTCCACATAATATATAAATGAAGATCCATAGAGAGAAAGATAGGTAAATTAAACATTTTAAATTTATTTCTTGTTAATTGAATACATATATAAACAGGTTAAATGCTTATTAAAATTTGAGATATTTATTATATCAAAAAAAACTATTAAAATCCTAACAATAATATGCATATGTATTTTTGTCTTCACAAAATATAAGTAAATGAATGAAGAGAATTAAAATTGAAGTAAACATAATTTTCAAGGAAGAAATTTTGTTGTTGTTACTATCTATTGAAGCAGAATATCTTAAATTTTATCAACAAAAAATTAATATTGCTAATTTTAACCATTTATTAGTACCAAGCACATTTAAACATATACATAGTAAGTACACAAGAAACTTGCACGCCCAGAATTATAGTGCAAATAATGAAAAGTTTTAGATTATTTTACATAAGAATTATTTTTACATTATTAAATGAAATGTAATCACAGTTATACATACACATAAAACATTTTTCCTCATAAATTATATATATATATGTATTGAAAACTTCAAAATTCACAAGTTGTTCATTAATACTCGACTCCAAGTAGTAATTAAATGCATATATATATATATATGTTTTGATGGTAAATAATATAAATTTTAGTTCAATTGAATGTGTTGTTTTTATAATTAGTTAGTGTGTATGTGCAATATAATTAAAGTTTATTTTTTATAGTTTTATTAATTTTAATTTTTGCTTTATATATAAATATGGGTTAATTAATAATTATTTAGGATTATTAATTATTTTTAGAACTGTACTTATTTCAGCCTATTTATTAATTAAAAAACAAGCTTATTATTATTGTTATTGGCCCAAACATTATATCCAAATTAAGCAGGAGTATGCTGATAAGACTTGAAGTTTGAACTGCTGATTTGGTCCTGGATTCGCAAGATTTCCAAGTAAATTATTTAGTCATTGTTAGGACTATTTAGTATGCAAATATGAAATTATGTGAATGAATACATCTGAAATGTATATATGTAATTTGTTGGCATACTATTATAAAGTTGTCCATAGTAAATTTGTTGGTAATTGTATATAAATTATTAGGTGATTATACATACTATATGTATATTTGAACAACATTTAAATATTATTATTATTATTATTATTATTGTTGTTGTTGTTGTTGTTGTTGTTGTAACAATGTGAAAACATAGACATTATGTCAAAATTTTATAACTTTATCAGATTAGTTTTTGATTAATTGACTTTTCTTTTTTTATCTATATGTAATCAATTATTTTTAAAATATATATATACTTTTAAACCCCTACAATGCATTAATATTTTAAACTTAGAATAGCACTGCTTTGTTGTAAAACTTAGTGTTAATTTATTATTAAAAATAAATTCATTATTCTTGTTTAGACATATTATAGTCACAATTAAAAGATATTAACTAAAATTGTTTCTTTTTCTCAATATTCTTTATTTAAAAAATTAAATAACATAATGATTTGTATATAATTTTTTTTTAGCCATTAGCCATCTTTGCTTTGTTTTATCAATATTTAATTTAAATTGAATTTGTTATTCTCTAATGAGAAATCAGTCTTTAAAATAGTTCAAACAATTCCAGAGATCAAAATATAGTATTAACTTTATATCCTAATCATTTTATTCATATTTCTGATTGTGTTTTTGTAGCTTTTTAAACAAAAGAATATTATAGAGCTAAAAAATAGATCAAGTGAGAAATGCATTCTCTAAGAATATTTTCTAGTTTTGCTGATCTTTATGACACAGTGAATTGCTGGTGGTGCTTATATGGAAAAAGACTCCAATGCTGCAAAATCATTTTTGCAATTTATTCCACGTAAATTATAAACTAAGGCTAGTTTGATATGATGATGAAATACTTGGATTATTTACCTAATTATATTTTAGAAATTAATGAAGAAACTCTCCTGACTGTTCAGATCATTGTGAATAAAAAAGAAATGGTGTAGCTTTTAATTTGCAGATATATTGAGAATTTGATTTTGTAGATTTTCATTCATTATTATTATTATGATTTAAGACTATGCTCCATCAGCCTATACAAATGAGGAAAAAATTAAAAAAATGTATGAACAGATGCAATAAGAAATTGGTAAAAATTGCCAGCAAAACATGCTTTCTGTAATCAATGACTGATTGCCAAAATTGGAAATGGAAATAGTGTGAACAATTTGTACTTGGAAGCAGAAATGAAGTAAGAGAAGAGCTTTTTAAAATTTTTGTGAATTTATTGCCAACATATTTTTAAAGGAGTCAAAACACTAATATTTGCAGTAATCAAATAGATTATATTCTAATACCCACTGATGGATGATTTCAGTTTTAATAGTGAAAACATTGTTTAGAACAGAATGATGAAACATTTTGAATTACGTGTAAATTTTGAGTAATGGTGAAAACTTCTGTTTTAGATGTAACTTTAACTATTGATACTGATTTTAGGAGTAAGATCTGATATTGATCTGAAGTTTTAAATGTTATTAATATTGAGTCGTATAAACCATGAATTTAAATGAAAGAAAGAATAAAATAAGGGAATTTTGTCCAAAATGAAACAACTAGATAATTCAAAATGAATATCAGAAATTATTAATAGTTTTATATATTGTAATGGACATTCAATCTATCCTGATCACAGAGGGCGCCACCAGATAACTACGTATCTGGAAAATTTATTTTCTGTGATCAAAATGGACGTGGAAGATGGTTTGCATCGACTAGATTCAGGGAGAAACAAGAGATCTTAAATATTGTTTAGACAATTGAGAAATAAAAGCACTAAGACAAATGTCAGCCAAATTAAGTTTAAACAAATTTTAAATTTTGTTTACGAGAAATATAAATTATAAGGTAAAAGTTTAGAATTCAACAAGTAGGGTTATATCAGGCATGTACCAGAAAGAATAAAATTCAAAGTTCTGGCCGACAGACTATTTTTTTAACAATGAATTATAAAGGAAGGAAACAATTTCTTTCAGCGGAGAATTCCCCAACAACACTGGTTTTCCTCTTTACAGATACGAAAACAATACGTTCTTGAAGTAAATCAACGAAACCAGCGCCAGCGAGTATTTCTTGGCCTGGAAAATGCGTCGGGACCAAGAACATCATACTGCCGGTAGAAGCTGCATTTTATACTATGTTCAAAGCAAAGATGATTGATTTACCCCAAGAACAAAAGAAAAATATGATTAATACGTTAGAGTATAAATTATAAAACGGAGGAAATTTACTTCTCCAATTTAATGAAATAATAAACTGGGAAAATACTCTTAACATAAATGATTTCAAATTAATAAAATCTTAAACCTAGGATGAAAGGAAAACTGACATTTAAAACTGGCGAATCCTTAACCAAACGATTGGCCAAAACTAATCTAAGAATAATAATTAGAATTCTCAGTGGGAGACAAGTAAATAATTAGAAAACATGTTATGTCTGCCCAAGCATTCCAAAAAAGTGAAATACTTATAATTACAAATAAACTTATAAACCAAGTTCTGAGTACATGCTCTGATAAAATTTAAAACCACAGTAAGGACAATAAATCTAGCAAGCAAATATAAACTGTGCCCTAGATTTTTGTAAATTAAATTATCAGAGAGTGTCTACAAGTTGAAAATACGAAAACATTAAATACTTTAGCAGAAAGGAACATTCGTTCACCTATAAGTTACAAAGGGGATTGATATTATTTTCCTGCTGGCGACTTATAGAAGAACAACAATCCTAATGTCCTGATTCAGTGATATATGAAAAATATACGGTCTTGCAGAAATTGACAAAATGTCACCAGCGAACATTTCTTGCCCCAGAATAATGCATTAAGACAAGAATGTCATATTGCTGGTTGGACAGCCCTTCGATATACTACCTTTAAAGCAATTCGGAGTCGATTTACATGCAAGACAAAAGAAAAGTATGATTACGATCTTATGTAATCTAGAAAATAAGAAATCTCTAACTACAGAAAACTAGAACAATAAACACGATAAACTGCCAGCTAAAAGATTTTGCGGTTTGCAAAAGTGCAAACACAGTATTTTAAGTCAATTATTGAACAATAAAATAAATACAAGTAAACAAATTAAAATTACTCAAGACTGCTAAAGCATTTAGAAAAGTTAGGCATATAAATAGAGATATATTAAACATATAAAAATATAAACTCATTAGACCCTCTGATAAATAAAATTGAAAAACTTGGAATCTTAAAACTAAGATTCCAAGTTACACTCCAAAATACACATGAAAAGCCAATACTGTTAATAAACTGGATGTTAAATAATTATTAAGGCTACAGATTTATTTTTGAGATAGAGTGATTTAACTAAAGAATATCCCTGGAAAGAATAAAAAAGAAATATTTATGGTAAAGCAAAGTTTCATGGAGTGCGCACTTTTATTTGAGTTCATATTTCAGGTGTTCCATTTTGACAATGGCAAGTGTAGAGGCATATTGGGGAATCTGGTTTATTTTACTCCTTTATAGCGTGACTGAAGAAGGGCTGGCAGTCATGGGTCTGTCTTGGTTTAAATTAGCAACGCATCTGGTTGGTTACAAAATGTACAGTAGGATTTTTGACATCTTGGGGAAAGCAAAATGGTTTTAGGAAAATAAATGTCCGATCTGCTAACAATATGGTACGAATGTTGAAGGATTCACTTGGACTAGCTTGTTGCAGCTAAGAATAAAAACAAAACTATTGGCCCAAAATTTGCGGGGTTATTTATACCATGCTACCTTTCCCGCAAAAACTTTTCCTGTTGTAGAATTCTATGCCTTAGGGCAGGGCACTCAATATAATGAGGAATTAACCAGGGATCATTTTAAACAACAACAACACAAAATTAAATCTCCGCTTTTAGAATGAACTTAGAAATTATTAAAATAAAAGCGACAGGAATGTAATTACAAGCTTGTTTGTTTTTTAATCAAATTGATTAAAAACAAGCGGTGAAAGAAAACTATTTTAAAATCAATTGTATAAAAAAAAAAAGAAAATGACCTATTTTAAATATAAATGAGTATGTGCTTTAATACACGTACTTTTTTTAAATTATTACATTAGAAGTTTAATGAAAATTAAAGTTTTTTAATTTTTGGTGATCAAACCATTGAATCGGATATCAATCCGGTTCAATATATATATAAAAAAGAGGAGCTAAAATTAAAAAATTATAAAGGAAATTCTAAAAAAGCAGCCATAAAAAACAAGTCATATTTTAATAACAATTGTTACAACATTGAAAGTGGAAGAAAGTTTAGAGAAACAACAAGTGTTTTTTCTGGGAATTTTTTCGAAGGTTTGTGATGATATTTTAGTTGTTTTTATATATTGGAATATTTATATCATCTAATATTAAGTATTGAATGTCTTTAGAAAAAATTAACTTTTTATTTAAATATTCCAACTACATTTAATGCTTAGTAATAGTACACAGGTTACTATATGCACAATGTTTCAAAGGATATTATTATCCTCTTGTTTTCAGGCATTGCTGGCCTGACCAATAACATTACTAACAAGGAAATTGAAAGTGAACCCTTAGATTCTTGAATATTGAATTTTAAGATAATACTCTAACCAACTGAACCATTCTGCCAAAAACAACAGTCAGTAGAAATTTCATACACTTATCTATGAGGTTCCTCCTGATTTCTCCACTTTTTTGTAAGACTAAACATTATGTATAATCATACTAGGTTGACTTATGGGGTTATTTCCCATTGTCATTATGTGAGCACCTTTTTTGAATTTTCTTTGTACCTTTTCTTCTCAATCCAATATGTTTGTATTTCCCAATTGAACATATATTTATTGATACATACATGATCTGCTATCTTAGACACGTTTGCTTTCTCCTAATCATCAGTTTGTGCTCTTGCAGTCTCTTTTTAATGGGGCAGCTGGTCTCACTAATATACATTCTTCCACATTCACATGGTACTTCATAGATGCGCTTTTTACTTTTTAGTATTTCAAGTTTAGGCTTTGTAGATGTTAGAATTCTTCATAGTGTGCTATGACTTTGGAAAGGTTACACATATATTAATCTGTGTGCTATTACTAACACTTGAATGTAATTAGAATATTTAAATAAAGTTTTTTTTTTTTTGGGAGTTTGTGAGATCAAAAAGAATCTCAACTATTTGCTGAAAAATGCAATTGGACAGCTTATAACTGGAATAACAGTGTTCATAAATGAATGAAATATTCAGGATTTTTACAATGTCAATATCTTGTATATTTTATATCAACAACCAAGAAAAACTAAAAATGGAGCATGAGATCAGATTCACATAAGAATATATGGCAATGCATCAGAAATTTTTACACAAAACTGAAGAATCAATAAAATTACTGATGCAAATTATGAAGTCTGAAAAACCACACATAATGGCCTGTAGTTTTGAAAAAAATGAAGTTATATTTTTGTACAAAATAAAAAAAAATTATTTTTGGAAGACTGAAAACTATTGTATTTTATCTTTTAGAACACATATAAGTAAGATTTTTTTCTAAAAATGATACACCGTTAATTAGAGCCTTGTTGAAAAAATATATCATTGCTAATGAACAAATAATAAACGAAAAGGATAAGTAGTGTTAAGAGTGAAATCAGCATACACCTTATTCATTTGATTTTGTTGACTACAGAATATTCTTAGGAAATCGAATGTACCAGAACACCTCATTTTTTTTAATGAGGAATATTTCTAACAGACTAGAAGCTATATCTAAAATTGATCTGATTTTATATTGACAAAGGAATGCAATGGTAATGAAAATTCTATCTATTTATTCAAGTATTATAAAAATTTATGATGTATAATGAGGAAAGCCAAATTGGAAGGCAATATGACTATGGGTGATAAGAAAAATATCAATATCCTTAGATATACTGAAAATTTCATATTCAATAGCCAAAAAATGAGAAGTTTGAGGTTTGTGTTAATATATTTAAGAAATAAAGTAAAAAGATGATAATAAGGCTAAATATTAAAAATATGTCTTTGTTATTTTTTTCCTATTTGATTTGATCATTTATCAACAACCCACGAAGCCACCAGATTAATAGTAAAATAGTATGATAAAGATCTGAAGATGCGATAATATATATTTAAAAATAACGCTAAAATTGTTCAAATGAAGTATTGTCTGTAGATGTGAAAGTTAGACATTGAAATATCAGGTTAAAAAAAAGTATTGATGCTTTTATATTGCAGCCGAACAAAGGCTATTAAGATTGCTATTTATAGTTATAGTTGGAATATGAATTTATGTATACTATATATAATTAGATGTTTACTGTCTTATTTTCATCACATGAGGTAATTTAATTCATTAGAAAATTTATAAAGTCCAAAAAGTTGATGGTGAAAAACAATTAGTCAGGAGATGGATAGATTTTTGTCATCATTACAATAATTATTTCATTGGTCAACATATAAAATAAAATTGATAATAGATTAAAATGCTGGAACTTGCCAAGAGTCAATATGTACCCAACTGAATTAAAAATATTGTTAGCAAAGGTGCACTCTACATATATATTTGGCTTTATTTTTTGGTTAAGGTATTTGGTTTGTTTAATCAAAAATATTTGCAGCAATGTTTATGATGAGCTGATTATCTGCTGAAGTTTATTTATTTTATACAGCTTGTGAAGAAATGAAGTGTTTTTATTGATGGTGAAAAATTTGAAATGAAAAATTGTATTAAACAAGAGTATGTACTTTTACCTTTGTTTTATATTTTTATAACTGGTTTTTGAAACATTTTATAGGTAACTTATGAAATGGTCATCAAGATTTGATGTAAGTTTGATAATGCAGTTTTTAATTTGAACTGATTAAAAACAAAAATAATTACAATATTTTCGCCAATTTAAAGGATGATTTATAAAATATTCTTAATTTTTTTAATGCAATTTAATAAATAATATTGGGGGGAAACAATCATCAGCAACATTTAGCTTGTATTATTATCAGTTTGAGAATGTGAGAATCAATTTAAATATCTTGATATTAAGTACAATGAAAACTCCAAAATGCTGCTGCATAATTATTTTTACTAAATTGTCTTAGTATATGGCTGTTATTTTGCTCAATTTATTACATGAAAATGACCTTTTTATTAATATATAGATCCAGGAAATTTTTGGATGTGATAGTATTGAATCTATTAGTATAAAGGCACATTTTTATTGGATTGGGCATTTGAATTAAAAAAGTGATAACAGATTTCCCAAGAAAGTATTTTATTGCGATCGATCGTGAGTTTGGTATTCATGGCAGAGACATTCAATACTTTATAATATAAAGTTTATGTCAAAAATACTTTAAAGAGAAGGAAGGCATGGTTGATTACTTTCGTAATAATAATATGGGTAAAAATGTTCAAGTATTCTTAATTAAAAAATTTTGCATAACAATTAAATTTGAAGAAATCATTTGCATTTTTTTTTTTTGTGGGATCACATAATATATACATATAATGTGAAATGAATGCAAACTCTCCAAAATAGACTTATTAATATATAACATACTGACACATGTTTTATTATAAATTTTAACAATTTAAATGACTTATTACCGGAGAACATTTATTTGAGTTATTATTATATGGTGTATAAAATTTCAAAAAATTTTTTGATACAGCTCAATCTTTTTCATTGGCTTAATCGCATGGTTTTCTAAGTTTTTTTTGTTTCTTCATTCATAGATTATATATTATATCAATCTTCGCCATTATTAAGTGTAAAATATATATCTTCTGATCCAATAAGTTATTTTATGCATTTGCCTTCAATATAGAATTGATTTTCAAAAGATGTTAATTTTCGTTTTGTTAATCTGCTGCATAATAATAAAAGTACCTGTAGCCTTTATTAATTTCATTGAGTTTTTTTATACCCCCAGTTTGGATAACAAAGTTTTCTATTTAGCATAATCTCATCTCAATTTTTTTCTTCACCAATTTTCAATTACATGCTAGCGTTTTCATTAATATTCATCATTTTAGTTTTGATATTAATTTTCAAATTAGTTCATTTATCATTACCAAAATCACTTTTTTCTTTATTTTGCCAAACCATTTCAAACATACACCTACATTTCATACATACACCTACATTTCGACTGTCCCGTAGTCTTCTTCAGAGCTATGATATAATGAACAAAATAAAATACATAACTATATAAATAATAACATAAAACAATAAACTAAAAACAACAAAATATATAAAATAAACCCAAATAAAATAATCCAATTAATATAAAATAAAATATATATATAATAAATATAAATTATGCATGTGTATTCCTAACTGTATACATATATTCAAGAACAACTATTAATCTAAATATATTTATTTTTATTATTATTAACAATCTCCTAATTGTTTCTATTTTTTTTATAAACTTAAACTTTATGGTTATTAACTATTCTTTTCATTTACAATCATATAATAGCTACTATTTCTTTACTCATTCTTTTGTTTAAAATATTTTATATTTATTATTTTTTAATATCTAAAATCTATAAACATTAAAAGACCTTACCCAATTCACTTTAATCTCTTAAAAAAAATTTTTTTTTTCAATGTGATATACTGTAGCTTCTCCTTAAACGAAGTCAAGAATCTCTCAGCAATTATGCCCAGAGAAACCTGTTAGCCACTTTATTTTCCATTCCCCAGTCTAAGTTTTTCCATATTCTGCTCCATCCCATTTCCACAACAATCTTTGTCAAAAAGTTATCTTATACCTTAGCTCTCTCTATTACATATTATTTAAACTAAATATATATATTCCCTACAACTTTTTATTTATATATTTTTATTTTATACACTTCAATTTTTATTATTATATAATTCTCAAATTTATATACTGCTTTATAAGTAAATATTATGCTAAGTTTTTTTCTAGTATATAATATCTATAAATATACCCATGTTTATACTCCTATTTAACTTGACCATTTTTTATAACCCATAATTTATTTATAAACAATTTTCTCTTTATATATTTACCTCCATATATCTTATTTAATAACTATATCTACACCAATCTCATCCTAATCCCAGAATTCCTATTAAATTTTGGTTTTATCTTTCTTAGAATTGCTTTGTTTATTTTCCTTTCTTAAATATTTTCTGCATGTAACCACATTTTTATTGAACTTTGTGTAAATTTATGCTGTTTCTTTCATATATATATATATATCAGTGGTTTATTATCTGACATTATTTTAATCTTGTTTTTATATAATTTTTTGATTTTCCCACATATTTGTTATCAATCCCACTTTTTAGACATTGTTTGCATTTTATCATATATACTCCATTAATTATTTCTTTATTATCTTTATTCTATCCTATATATTTGTTATCTATCAAATTAGTAGGTTTTCTCTTTTTTTTGTTAACTATTTTTGTAGTAATTATTCTTTTGCATTTTTTATTAATCTTTTTTATAATTTTGTTAAACTTATTCACTATAATATTATTATTTGTTTTTATTCCTATATATCTATTGTCATCTTTTTTTTTCCTTCACTCTTTTCATTTTTATTTATTTTATACTCTATTTTTAATTGATACTTCTTTTAATTATATGCACAGGGAAATCACTCATTTTAAACTCGTTGATTATTAAATCTTTTTGTTTAATATAGTCTTCTTTTCTTGAACAATACATTGCAACCTTGTATATTTTTGAACATATACAATTGTTCTTTTTATTAATATTTGTCTGAATATACCATTTTTAACTTGTTTAATGTCCAGGCTGCCATACTGAATTTTTAAAAAACTGGCTTGAGACACAATTTTCACAATAACTTCAGTTTTAATCATGTTAGAGCAAAAAGCTTTACATTGATAGAAACTAGAAAACTAAGGAAAACAATAAGGCTAAGATAAATAATGATAACCATTTAAAAAATAAGGAAAAAAGAAATTTCAACATCCGACATAATTATTACTTATTGTTTGTTTATAATTTCTAATTTATTATTAATTAAAGTTTAAATTACATCTTTATTGATAATTTTTTTATATTCCTCACAAAATTATCTTTCAAACCATATATAATATTTCTTACCTGGGATGAATTATAGCTTCAGAATCTCCAAAACTATTCGCATAAGAATTCTTTATTTTTATCTTGTACCTCAAAAGTTAACAAATCTCAATTGAAGGCGTTTATAAGAAACATTATATCCAGATATGCAATTTCATTGTTTTCTTCCTTCCCAACAGTAAACTTTATATATTCTCTTTCATTTTATTAATATCATTAATAAACCAGTTTATTTGTCTTTGGCTTTTATTAAAAATCATCAAATAATCATCTACATATCTGTTAAAAAACAAAGGAACATTTTTATTTTCTGTTATATTTTTATCAAACTCATTCATATAAATATTGCTTAAAATTGCACTTAGAGCGTCTCCCATTAATAATCCTTCTCTTTGCTTATAAAATTCCTTATTATATTTAAAAATTACATCCTTACAACATAATTCTATTAAATCTATCAATGTATGAACAGGTAATTTTATTTTTTTATTTTTACCCTTAATATACTTCCCTATAACTAAATTTATTGCTTTTCCTACATTTAAATTAGTTTACATTGAAATAGTGCCCATTTTTATAAATGTTAAATTTCTGTATTCATATTTTTTAAATATGTCATTAATTTCATCTATTAAAATTTTATTATTTTTAATGTTGGAGTTTTCATACTCATTGGCATAGTTTTTTATATATATATATATTTTATGTTGTTTTTAGTTTTTTGCTGACATTTTTTACGGTATTATTTATATAATTATGTATTTTATTTTATTTTGTTCATTATATCATAGCTCTTAAGAAGACTGCAGAACAGTCAAAACATAGGTGTATGTATATATGTACAAAGAAAGGGTTTTGCTAAAATGTGTTCGAAATGGCTTGGTTAACTTTCATTTATCATTAACTGTTCAATTGCCATTTCCTCAAAAAATTGACAAATCAGATTTTTTTAGGGCTATTTAACTCTTTCTTATCCTTATGCAGTATCAGATTCTAAAATGTTTATAAATATTTAAAATTAAACTGCTCTCTTTTTTTTTTTGATTTTTGCATATGTAGTCATCTTCATTTTTCATCAATTTAATGAATTTCTTAGGCACACTAAATATTCTTAATAGTTCAGACCTTAATTTAATTGAATTGTCTTAATTTGTGTTGGCAAATTTTTTATATCAATAAGAAATTAAAGGAAATATATAATAATTGATCATAATCCTTCTTACTTATTGTTACGAGTATATATGAGCAAATTTTTATATACAATTAGCATACATACATATATAAATAGAAGGTATCTTCGAATATATAAGGTTTTCTGAATTTTATGTCTAGTTATTAAACTTTGAATTGATCAGTAAGGTAAATGTTTAGATATTTTTTTAAAAAAAAACAACTTCCATTTATTGATTTAAGTATTCTAACAGTTTTAAAATGCAAAGTTACTAATTAAACTTCAATAAGTTTGAGAAAATAAATATTCATAAAATTAATATTAAGATGATAATATTTGTTTGATTTTGATATGTACATACAAATACTGTAATATAAGCTTTATATGAAGCATACAGAATGTTTATATTTTCAGGTCTCTGTTAAATTTAAATGCAGGTGAAGTTAACTGGGTTGTCACAACATTTATATATAATTGCATGTTTAAATTTATTTTATTTAAATTAAAATTGAGTTTTATACAGATTTATTTTTTTATAATATTCATGTGAATGCTGATGAGAAAACAAAAAGAATTTGTCAAGATTCTATGCATGTTAGCCATAAATAGTATTTGATAAGTATTTTTTTTTTAGTATCTTATAATTATTGTTGAATCTTTTTATGATATAAAGCATCATTAAAATTTTTTCATAATTAAACTTTAAGTACTGATTTTTAAATCTTTTTCATATGTTTGAAATCTATCTCTTAAATCCTAACATTGAATATATGTTGTTATGTTCTTGGTCATGATATCTAAATTAATAAATACACACAGTTTGTATAACTAATAACTTTTATTAACTACCAGTGTTCTCTAACATAAGAGCGATGTCACGCGCTTGCTAATCTCAGTTGTCACTGCTAGACATCAGTCTGTCATTACAAGTATTAGCCATAATGTGACTTTTTTTCTTTATTTATACACATAGTCTTTTAAATATACTGGAGGCCTTTATCTGTTCAATTTTTTTTTCATCTCGGAACATTCGACTGGTATTTTCCTTGCCGCTGTATCATTGTCATTTGATGTTGATGGTGGTGATTTCTCTGTCTCAGTTATGGGCAAGTGTGTCTCGTCATCCAATTCTTGGGTCTGTGGAATTGTTATGAATTTTTCAGCTGTGTTCTGTAAATGTGTCTTGGTTCGATGAAGAATAGAGCCATCCTCAGTCAAAATGCGATATGATTTTGGCTCCGGAGTTTTTTCGAGAATTTTAAACTTTTTCCATCTGGTCCTATCATATACTCATTCCATTTTATCGATTCCCACAGGTGGATATATCTTGTCTGTCTTGTCATGAGTTGTTTTAAAAAGAATGGTAATTTTGTTTTAAGTGTTCTAAACATTAGTAGCTGTGCTGGAGTAATCTTCATCCCATTTACCGGTGTATTTCTAAATTCAAGTAAGGTTAATTCTGGGTCAATTCCAGATTGATAAGCTTTGTAAAATAATTGCTTTATAGTTTGAGCATTTTGTTCTGCAAGTCCATTAGAATGTGGATAGTATGGATTCAATGTGGTCACTTTAAAACACCATTCGTTTGCGAATTTGCGGAATAAGAATGAAGCAAACGGCATGTTATCTTCCATCACCTCATCTGGTATGCCAAAATGTGCAAATGTTGTTTTGCATATCTTTATTACTGAAGCAGCTGTTTTGTCAGGTTTGCGAAGTATTTCTGGGTATTTAGAGAAATAATTTGCTAAGAGTAAATAAGTATTGTTGCCAAATTCAAGTAAATCAGCACCAACCTTTTCCCACGGTTTTGTTGGCACAACATGTGGCAACAGTGGTTCTTTTGGTAGAGCTGGCCTATATGTAGCACATATTGGGCAGTTATCCGCTAATGATTCAATATCTTTGTTAATATTCAACTAATAAAATAATTGTTTTACTCTGGATTTCAGTTTCTTAATTCCCAAATGGGACTCGTGTAGGAAGCTCATTATTTGAGGTCGTAGCGATGTCGATATAAATTATTTTTTTTCATGTTGTAGTATTTCATGATTCAGCGAGAATTTGTAATGATTTTGCCAGAATTTTTGCAAAATTGGAGACATTGCACTTATGTTCCGGCCATCCATTGCATATGTATTTAATTATTTCTGACGCTTCCCAAAGGATAAGCTCCCTTTAAATCATTGTCCCAGGCACTGATAGTTTTGTTTGCAGTGTGTATTTCGCAGGCATCTTCTTGTTGTGTTGTATTTATGTAGCTATGTGATAATGTATCTGCGATGTGGAGTTCCTTTCCAGGGCGGTATTCAAATTCAAGTTTATATCATAGCAATCTCATTACAAATCTTTGTTTTTCTGGGTGTAATTTTCTCAAAGGGTTTGTTTACAATTGCAAGTAATAGTTTATGATCAGTGTGTATTATTATATTTCATCCATATACGTAGTAGTGGAACTTTTGACACATGTTGATGATGCTTAAGAGTTCTTTCTCTATTTGAGCATATCACTATTCTGTTTCAGAAAGTGCTCAGGAGATATATATATATAATTGGTTTCCCATTTTGGAGTAAAATTCCCTCTAGTCCTGTCTGTGAGGCATCTGTTTGTATTATTATTGGAATTTGAGAATTGAAGTGTGTGAGCGAAGTTACATTGCAAATTGCCTCGTTTAGTTTATCGAAACATTGTTGGTAATATGAATTCCATACCCAAATAATGTTGTTTTTATTAAGAGATCGCAGGCATGCTGTCAGATATGCTAAGTTTGGAATGTGTGGTAAGAGATAATTTATCATTCCTAAAATTTCATTTCAACCCTTGCTTGTCTTTTGGTGGTTCAAGCTTTTGTATTACTTCTATTTTAGTAGGATCTGCTCAGATTCCTGCTCCTGAAATTATTTGTCCTGGGTATTTCACTTGCATTTGAGCATATTGGATCCTATTTGGATTAAATTTCGCATTGACCATGCATGCTCTGTTTAAGACTTTTAACAAATTTTTGTTGATATCTTCAACAGTTTTTCCTCCTATTAAGAAATCATCAACTGTTATACTGTCACTTGGTATATTGGCAAATAATTCATCATTTCTCCTCTGAAAAATTTCTGGTGACACATTTAAACTAAAGGGTAAGCGGTTAAAGTAATATCTTCCAAAGGGTGTATTAAATGTCATTAAGTCTGCTGATTCATTATCAAGTTTTATATTCCAAAATCCGGATTTCCAAGTCCAAAACTGTGAAATATTTCATTCCTGTTACTGTACTTAAAACTGTCTCTGGATTTGGCATTTTATAATGTTCTCTTTTTAATGCTTTATTAAGATCTTTTGGGTATGTGTATATTCTCATAGTACCATTTGGTTTTTCAACTATTAATGGACTATTAACTCAATTTGTTGCATATGTCTCTGGAGTTATGATAGCATTATCTTCCATTTTATTTAATTCCTCGCATAATTGTTCATGTATACTTAGTGGAATTAATTTAGGTGCATGGACAACTAGTTTAAATGTTGGATCTACTGTGAGGTGGTGTTCGCCTTTATAACAGCCCACACCTTGAAAAATATCTTTGTATTTCTCATATATAGACTTGAAGTTTTCTTTTACTTCCTGTGTTTTAATACTTTTATTATCTTTTCTACTCTTTGTTATTTTATCTTTGTTGTTGTTGGATATATTTTGATCATTTTTACTTTTATTTTTCATCATTACTTTTTGTACTGTAATTTTGTTGCATTTAATTAAACCTAGTAATTCACGATTCTTTTTTTATTATAAAAGTAAATTACGCTGATCTTCGTTTATATTGCATTGAAGTTTTCCTTTTTTTATTGGGGTGAGAAATGATCCTCCAAAAGCGCATAATTTCTTCTTTGTTTTGTATATTATTGGTTGTGGATGAATAGTATTAAGCACTTTTAGACGTAATGTTTACATCGGCTCCTGTATCTATTTTTATTTTTACTTTATTGTTGTCTACTAAAATCTGTTCATACCAGCCATTAAATACGAATAAGTTGAGTTTACATGGCTTACGTATGCAATTGTATTTTCAACATTTCTGGTATATGATGAATCCGATGTCATAGTATCATGTACTTCGTGCACATAACGCCCATTTCTATTCCTAATTTTATGATACTTTGTGTTTGAGTGTTTTTAAAATTGTATAGTCATAGCTTCTTGTATAGCAATTATTAGCAAAGTCATTTAACTTTCCATAATTATAGCACTTTTTCCCAAATGCGAGACACTCATGTTTTGGGTGATTTCGGTTGCATTTTTGACAATTTCATATGTTTGTTTTCGCTATTATGTTAATACATAATTCAGACTTTCACACTAATTTATTTTTGAGTCTTCTACTTTTTTGACCATGTATTATTTCCAGTGCTTTTTCTAGTGCAATATTCCCTTTTTCAAATAATCTGTCTTTTAGTCCTTCTTTGATTAGTACCATTATAATTCTATCTCAGAAGATATTTTGTTTTTTATCCTTGAAGTCAGTTTTTTCAACTACTAATTTTAAATGAGTAAGAAAGTGATCAATCGATTCTCCTTCATGCGGCTACATTGTATTTGCTTTTATTTTGTCATATAATGTTTTCATTGTGTTGAAATATTTATCCATTTGGTTTAAGACAGGTAGCAATTTTGTTTTATCTTCCGGGTTTGTGTGGTTTAATGTTGTTATTACATCTCTCCTTTCTTTTTCAATGAGATGATGTAATATTCCTAATTTTACTTTATCTGATTTCATATCGTTTTCTGTTGCCTCTAGGAAATTTAGGAATAATTTTTTCCATTCATTTCATTTGACTGATATATTTCCTTCCATGGATAGCAGTTCGATATTGTAAAAATGATCGAATTGTGACACCATTATATATTTCAGCAAATATGATATGAAAAAAAAATTTGTTATAAAAACTATTTTAAATACTCACTGTTTTATAGACTTTAGAAATTTTTTTTGTTTTTAATTGTTATTTCATTAATACACTCCTGACCTTATGTCATGTTCTTCATCATGATATCTAAATTAATAAATATACACATTTTGTATGACTAATAACTTTTGTTAACTACCAGTGTTCTCTAACATAAGAGCGATGTCATGTGCTCGCTAATCTCGGTTGTCGCCGCTAGGCATCAGTCTGTAATTACAAGTATTAGCCATAACATGATATATGTGAAACTGATAAATAATAAATACTGAATAATGAATCCTGATGAATAAAATGAATTAAAATAATACTGAATAAAATGAAATGAATAAAAATACTGAAGAAAATAAATAAATAAATAAATGAAAACTGATAAAAAAAAAAAAATCAAGTTAATTATACCATAAAAGAAAATCTAAAAATAAGATAAATTTCAATAATTCAAACCAGAGAAGAAATATCTTTTTTTAAAAAAGATGTTATTTGATATAATTTATAGCTTCTGATCTATTTTTTAATATTAATAAAAGAAATCTAACAAGATATTTATTTGCTAAACATTACATGATCATTTTGAATGGCACTACTGTATGGAGCATTTTGCCTGTTTTAAGATATTTGCTATGAATTCTGTTACTATATATCAAAAAAGCCAAATGTACTTAAATAACAATCTTTTAAATAATGATGAAAATTTAATTTATAAATAAAGTAATTCCATTCATTTACATTTATCTTTTAATCAGTTACACTTTCTGATTCTTGTCAGATAAGTCAATATATTAACACTATAGTTTGATATTACTACTACTACTACTATTTATATTGTTAAATTAGTCAGTCATGATAAATGAACATTTTTATATATTATGAAATTATTTATTAAAAGGTCATTGAAAGTTCATAAATAATTTTAAAAATTAAGTATTATGTAACTTCTGTCCAATAAAATCTTTTATTTGAAATATTTTAATCAAAGCTAATTCTTTTTTTTTTTTGATACAAGTAATAACTATGCAATCTAGTTTGCTTGTTTACTACTTGTAAATTAGTGAACCCAATGAAACATTGTATGTGAAGTTATCAGTCATAAAAATATTTCTTTTTGTATTTAAAACTTTTTGAAAATGTGATTGAAGTACCATTTTCAATATTGTATTTTAGTGACAATAAATTCCCTTAATGTTTTTTAATTATCTATTTTTTTCCATGTTTATCTTTTGACACTTATATTTCCAGTTAAAGTTTTTATACACAGAAAAATGTTAATGGAAAATCATTGAAAAAAATGTGTAATTGAGATATTTAAAAAAATTTGGAATAATTTATGTATTTTATAACAATTATATTTTTTTCAAACTGATTAAATAGTTTTTTTTGTCGAATTATTATTAAAATAATACAACTCCTTTGTTCCTGATAAATACTCTATATATTAGCAGAAAATTCTTCCTTATTGATTTTTTTTTGCCAGAAAGATGGAAAAAAATCTTAATTTTTAGAATATCTTACAGTCATTTTTGGAATATTTTAACATTTATATGGCATTGCAGAATAGTATATACTATATCAATCTTTAACAGAGAAATCTTTTGTTGTGTGTGTTTTTTAAATTTTTTTATGGGGGGGGGGTGTTTTGAATACTTTTGATATAAACAATCCTTAATATGATATATGAATATAAAAATATTCATTTTTTGGTTGTTAATATTTGGCATAGAAATAAATTGATTAAATGAAATAGAGAATATTTTATGAGATTTGCTTGAAATATATATATTTTTCAGGGAGATAGTATTTACAACTAGCTAACAACTATCTTCATAAAATTTTGTTTCTTCACAAGTCAAATTTTATGATGGGTTAGTGCTGAGAATAGACACGATTTTATATTACTACTGGTTTCGTGGAATATTGAGGAAAAATATGTTCATGCAGGTTATTTTTTATCTACATCATTTGATTACTTTTTAATTCGGATATATTAAGTTGATTTCATTCTAAATCTTACTTTCTTTATAGATCAATATAATAATATCTTTAAAAAAAGAATATATGGTCCCTACATCTTGATTTTAGTATAGAAAGTTGATTTTGTTTCTATGGAATGAAGAAATAGAAAATTTAGATATTAGAATTATTTTTCTGTTCAATGGATTTTGTTCCTATACATAGCATTCGTTTGAGATTTTCAACTAGTTACAATTCCATATTTTTTTAAAAAAATTTTTTTAGTAATAAATATTAAAACAACTGTAAAGAAAGAAAAAAATGGAAATAGAAAGTTAGAATGTGATTTTTAATATTTTCATATCCGACTTATTTTATCCAGAATTCATTTTTATTTTGCACATAATAATATAAAGTACATTGTCATATTTTAATTTTGGGTTGAGAAATTTTTAACTTATTCTGGAGTAAAATATTTTTAATATGTTTCTTGACAATAATGGACTACTTTTAAAATCAAATATTTTGATTAATGTATTTATATTCTATTTATTAAGAGTCAGTTATAGCATAGTTTGGGTTAATTTGTTTAGCAGTTTAATGTATGTATCCAATGTTGTTAAATATTATAATTTAATTATATTTTAAAAAATTGTAATGAAATTATGAAATCTATAGATGTGTTCAAAGATAATACCTTGGTGCATAGCTTAGATAAATTCTAAGATTATTCGAATTTTAATCTGTTTAAAATTAAATAAAATTGTTTTATAACATAAAATTACTGTACGTTGGGAAAATTAGAAACCAAAAAAGCAAAAATAATATATTATTACATCACAGTATTAATAACTAAAATTGCAAAACAGAAGTTTTCTTTTCATTGTTCAGAATATGAATGTGTTTTGAAATCAAAACACAAAGTTTAGAGTTGTATCACAAAGCATGAAATAAAGAACAAGCAAGGAACAAGTGAATAAGAAATGAGGCCATATCTATGTAAGTGTAATTATTGTTTTATTTTATTTTTTGTATGATTGTTTATTGTGGGCCTGATTGTCCTAAAATTGTTGTTTAAGATTTTTATGGTATTTGAAAATTTATATTTTACAATGTTAACATTATATTATTTTGATTATCATTTTAGAAAGATGAAGAAGTTCGAGAAAAGGAAAGAGAACGAAGAGACCGAGACCGTGATCGTGACAGAGAACGTGAGCGTTCTCGAAGAGAGAAAGAACGTGAAAAAGAAAGAACTAAAGAAAAAGATAGGCGGAAAGATAGAGAACGATCACGTGAAGTATCAAGAGGCCATTCTAGAGGACATTCACGAGACCATTCGCGATCAAGATCAAGAGAACATTCTTCAGATAGAGATCGATCTCGGTAATCTTTTATTATTTTTAAAAACGAATATAATGCTTTTCTTAGCATTCTTAAGTTATATTTTTAAGTTTTATATGCATACGCACAAAGTTTGGATGAACATTTCAAAATATTAAACTTAAAACAACAAATTTTTTTTTTAAAAAAGATATAATAAAATATTTTATTTTATTTAGTGATTTGGAGTTAAAATTGCTCTTAATAATCTTTTCAATATATTTAATGTCTACATCAGTTTCATTTAATGTTTGTAATAATTTTTACACAGGAAGATAATCCATTTCCTTGGATTTTTACAATTTTAGCTACAGTGTTGCATTTTATAATTTTATTTATAACATACTAGAAGAGTGTCTCATTACTGAGAGAACTGGTAAGAACATTAATTTTTATTTTACAAATTAAATCCCTTTTCTCTAATTTATAGCATTTCATTTTCACATCATTCTAATAATCCACCCAGCTTGCATCTGATATTTTTTTAGATCTCGTAAAATTTTTTGGAATACAGTTTTGGATTTTAGTTGCCCTTCTTCTCATTTATTCTGGAGGAAAGTCCAGCACAGTTTTATTTCTGCCGTTTATTTTTTTCAATGATTTTTAATAATAATTATTTGTTTTTCTCAATTATATATCTTGTATTTAATCCTTCCAAGTTAATTCAAATATATATTTCTTGATCTTAGGTCTGCAATTATTGTATTGCTTTTTTTATTAACAGTCCACATTTTGAATACATCTGTATTATTTTTTGATGTAAATCATTTTTTGTTGTTGCTAAAAACACTCCATATCTATTGTGTTTCCCCGAAAAGAAGACCTATTAGTTTTTGTCCAAAAGATGGCTAGGGCTTAATTTCAGAAGATGTCTTACTTTTGCATGCACAAAAATTACATTATTCAAATATAAATATCTACATTTATTCAAGTACTACCATAAAATTTTTGCCTCTGGAAACCTCCACAACTCCTTTCTTTTACTTGATGGAATAGCTTCTTTTTTTTTTCATTAATCTGTCTGGGATCAAAATATTATTCCATTTGAATCTACCATTAAATTAAGTATTAATTGAAGATTTATGAAACAGGAAAGGTAATAAAAATGATTGTAGTTAAGAATGATTGTCTACACAAAAATAATAAAAAAATGCAGGCAGAAAAATTCAGAAAACACTCCTTATTTCACACAAGTACTTTATGTACGTTTGTTACAACACATGGCATATCGAATTACCAAGGTTCATATAAGATACATCTATGTGCACATTGTAAACAACATCCAAATTAGCTCCTTGGATATTCTTTTTTAAAACTTTTCTTTAGAAGAAAGATTGATTTAGCTTAAACTAAACTTTGATTATTAAAATCACTTCCTCAAGTCTTATCGGAGGGGAGCAAACCTTTAAGAAACCAAACTGATTTTTTTTTTTTTGTCTTGAGTATTTAAACTCATTTAGAAGGAAAAATACATTTAAGAAACAAAACTAGTTTTTCTTTTATTTTGTTTATTTAAAAGCTGTCACAATAAAACTATAAATCAATCTAAGTACTAAATATAAAGTAAGTACCTAAAATTATAAGTTGTCCTATATATTTGCTTGTGATAATTAAACTTAAGTTTGTTAAATCATTAGTAAAAACGATAAATTGATTAGCTTAAGTTCATGATTTAGCTGAGAGAAAATTATTTCTCTATAGAGGTAGAATTACGTTTGTCGGAAATAGTCAATGGAAATATACTTTACATTATCATTTATTTAAAGCAATAATGTCAATAATATTTATTTTAACATTCATTACTTCATAATTCAATATGTCCATCATGTATTATTTCAATGGATGAACACAATCCATGTGGCTGAAAATCTTAACGAGAGCTTATATTTGGAGTAGGGCTTATATTATGAGCAACATGAAAAAGCATGCTAGAGCTTAATTTCAGAGAAACATGATAATTTGAATAATTTTATCTATTATATTTTCAACTTAAAAAATTAAGTTATTGTTAATTATATTAAGTTATTTTTAACTATTAACTTATAATTTATTATCAATTTTTTGTTTTGAAATTTGTATAGCTATTATCTTTTTATTGAAGTTGTGAAAGTCTAAGCATTTATTGAGCATATGGATGTTTTTTTTTTTTAAATTAGATTGCTTAATTATTAAGAAAATATCATAAAGGAATTTGTAAAGATTCCATCAGGAGATAGAATCTCATTGTCTTTATTGAGTCCTTCAATTCTGCTATTGTAGCTATAAATTTGACCACTATTAACTGTATAGTTGATGGTTTGTCTATATCTTTATATATCAGTGGCTGTTTAAATTCCATTTATGAAGCATATGAGTGTATTGATCACAAATTCTCGTGAACGTGTTAATGAGATTCCAAATAGCCAAGAAGATTCATATCTGGTAAAAGAAATGTGTTTGGAACCTCATAAAAAGTTCATTTTTTAGGCTATAATTTTTTGATTGCAAATTCTTAGTTGAACTTTCAAAAGATGGAGAAACTATATCTTGAGTTATTGGCAAATCTGATCTACTTTATAGTTTTTTATAATTTTTTTATAAGGCATCTTTTTTCTTATATATATATATATGTGTGTGTGTGTGTGTGTGAAAAACAGGAAGTCACTACAAAGGAGTAGATCTGAGTGTGCTAATAATATTTCCCTTGATATTGAATATCTACAAATTTAGTGTGGGAACTTTCTTTCCATTGGGGACATAGTATTCATCTGAAGAATATACTAAGACTAATAAATTTCTTGCATCATAATCCCATATAATGCCAGCCAGTTTCCAAGAAAGTTATTCCTAGAAATTATTTTAGATCTAATTTTAAATAACTCAGAAAAATAAGTTAAGCTATAATCCAAGATTAATTCTAAATGGCATAAAGTAGTATTATGATTCTGATTTTTGTAAAATTTATCTATATTCACATTATGAGATCTTTGCTGATTGTTTAAGTGAAAAGTTGAGCATACTGTTTTTGTTGAATTAGCAATAGGATTGCAATCTGCAAAAAAAAAATTCCAAACTTTGTATATCATTATTTTGAAATTATTCTGGAAAAAATCTCATGTGACATCAAAAGAATGTCATCAGCAAAGGTGACTTTGCTGCAACCTGTTATTTAGAAGATCACTGGTGAATATATTAAATAAAATAGATGAGAGAAAGTAAACTATTTTATAAAATTTTATATTTCCTATGATTTAGCATTTAGTGTCATTATAATTTTTTTTTTTGGAGAACATTTTTCAAATATATTGAATAATTTAGAAACTTCCAGGTCTTTTTATTTCCATAGTTGGAAGCAGAGGTAATTTTTTAAATTTGTTTTCAAAACTCAATATGAATTGTTAAAGATGAAATTTCTTCATAGCAACTTTTTCTTGGCCCTGTTCTGGTAAGATAGCTTCCGTTATTGGCAAAATTGTCATTAATATTCAAATTTTTACAGAGAACATACAATAATAATATTGGCATAACTTTTTGGATCATTGTAAAATTTGATTTTAATACTGCTGTAATTTTGCATTTGTACCAGTTTTTTGAAATAGAAATATATGAATAATGTTGTTGAACAATTTTGTCAGTCAGACTTTTGGCTTTAGGTCTTAATTTTTTTTAGAAATTCTGCACTGTTATCTTTTCATTGTACATTTTCTGGATTAATGACAGTCGAGCAAATTCTAAATCATGAGTATCTACTGCTTTTATTAGATTGTTTTGTGAAAGAGCAGCTTTCAGTTCTGTCCTAATGATATTTATTCTTGTTTTATTAATTTTGAATTTAGAAGTTTGATATACAAGATTGGTATTCTCATTAATAATGATAATAGTAGTTCTTTTACAACTGCGAAGCTTATGTAAAAGTTTTGACTAGATCCTGTAAATTCTTTTATTTCTATCTTGAGTTTTTCTTCACTTTTATAACATTAAACAGTGATTTAATGGATTTGTCAGCAATTTTCAGATTTTGGTAGAAAAAATATTGGATATAAAGACCACTGCTACTTTTGTTCTAACTTGGAATGAATTGTTTTCAATATTCTCAAGGAATGGACTTTTTGGTTGTTACTTATTTAGCAGAAATTTTAAGAAAATAAAGGAAAAGCCACAAAAATTCTTAGTTTATAGCAGTTGATGAATTTACTGAGTATTATCTTCTTCATTATCAGTATATGGGGGGATCTGCTGACAATATTCAAGGTTTTTAAACTTATGCTTTTTTTATTACTATTTTATTGAGATTGGAGGCTGAGTGGGTGTTGGTATATTTCTTATGTACACTTGGTTTTTTTTCTTTCACAAACTGTTAAAATTTTGTTGTTCAGTTTTTTTTATTACACATAATGGACTACTATGTATATGTGTATATATATTCATATTTAAGGATTTATGTATAGGTGTGTGGATATCATGCATGCATTATATGTATATGTAAATAATTAATTTTTATTCATAATGTGAAAATTATATGTAAATAGTAGTATCATGTTTTAACTTTATTATATAAAACGTAATATTTAACAGAAAGAATGTCATGTTGCTTTCTGGTTTTTATTAAATACTTTTATTTAAGTTAGAAATTCTGTTTGTTTTTTCAGGAAAAATTTTGGTTAGATTTTACTTGTGTTATTGTTTTTATTAAATATTTTTATTTAAGTTAGAAATTCTGTTTATTCAGGAAAAATTTTGAGATTATAAATTATTATATTTATATCAAATTGAATTTTCTTCAAATTTGTGTTTATGTTAAAAATCTTTGACATTGCAGTGCAATGTTGCACAGAAATATTTCGGGTTGGAGCCCTGTTTGTTTACTATAGGAGAGTTGACAGACCAAATTTTGAACTTATTGCTATCGTTCAGTAAGTTTTCAGTGATGCGCACATGAGGACAGCATATTTTTTAAAAACTTTCATTTAAAATATAGGTACTTTAACCCGACCTGCTATGTGGTCGCTAGAGGCGCTGTTTCTGTGTTTTCACACACAACATACAGGGTAGGGGCCTCGAAAGCAGACAATGCTTTTTCCTGCCGCTAGGTGGCGCTGTTCACCATGCGTATGCACAGGAACCTTCCACAAGCTAGCTGGCAGCTTACATCGTCTGCTACCAAGAACCTACCTGGCGCTGATTGCTGTAAACACATCTAGCTTATGTGTCGTCTGCTATCAGAACCTACCAAGATTCTAGCCCACTACGCGGCGCTGTTTCTTCACGTTACACACGGTAAAAATAGCAACCTCTAAATGCCTCATCGCTAACGTTTATGAACATAGTACTTAAAACATTCAGGGCCTATAATGTACAGGGGTGAATAATTTATAAAGTCATAACTATTTAAATATACGGTCAAACGTAATAATTTTACATTCTATTTCACCATTTCATGAATCGATGTATTTTTAAAGTATGACTTTGTAAAAAGCGATCTGTTTTTTTAATTATTTACTCTAAAAGTGGTTTTTTTTTTTTTTGTAAATAAAACAAAACGTAATTTTTTTTTTTTAAAAAAAAAGCTAATTTTTTTTCCTACGGCAGTATATCGTTCAAAAATGTATTATTTTAAAAGATTATTGTTTGTAAAACTTTTTTTTTTTACACTTTCAATTAATATTTTCAATAAATTTTAAAGTAATATAAATTATATTTCGGTTTATAGATTACTATTTCGAAAAATAAAGTGTTATTTGCGTGCTGGGTATACCGTGTGCTTGTTACTCGCAAGCAATAATTCGAAGATCTGTTTATCAAAACTTTCTCTCACAATAATATTAAAGACATAAATATTTATTGAAATTGTATTTAAAATTTTAGAATCATTTTAATAACTAAAAGTGTCATATACTCACAAGGAAATTTCAAAATAATAAGTTTAATAAGTACCATATGAGAAAAGTAAGATATTATACAGAGTCAGAAAAAAAAAAAGATTTAGAGCAAAATATATATACATTTAATATCTTTATTGATGGTTGGAATTTAAAAATTTTCTTTCAAAACTGATGCTCGTGTTAGGCTTGTATACTGTTAAAATTAAAACTATTAATCCTCATAAATAATTTGGAAGACATTGCCTGTCAAAATTGGATGATCATTGAAAATTATATATGATCTTAATAGCCTAAAATTCAGAAGCCTGATAGTACTGTCTTTGCCAGTGCACTGTTTCTTTCTTTCATTATTGATACATAAGTAAGAACAGGTAAAACACATTTATTAAAAATCTTCCTTTACAGACACGTAGATATATTTCCTTTTAGTATCAAGTTGTTTCTACCAAAAGCACTCCAACCAAGTTTAATTTCATCCATTATGTTTCCATCTGTATTAATAATCTGACCAAGGTGTTTGTAACTGTTAACTTCTTCTAGCTCATCATAATCAATCTTTATTTTCATATTTTGAGCAAACACATAGGTATATTTCCTTTTAGTATCAAGTTATTTCTACCAAAAGCACTCCAACCAAGTTTAATTCTACGATTAATTTCATCCATTATGTTTCCATCTGTATTAATAATCTGACCAAGGTGTTTGTAACTGTTAACTTCTTCTAACTCATCATAATCAATCTTTATTTTCATATTTTGAGAAAATCCATTAAACATTACTTTAGTCTTTTAACATTTATCTTTAGTCCTACTTTCATCTGATAACTTCTGCAACATTTCCTGCAGCTCTGAAGCATAAGTTGCAAAAACAACTACATCATTGCAAAATCTTAATGACTTAAATAATCTCCATTTACTTTCACTCGTTTAGCTTCCCATTTTAATCCACAAAATATTTCTTGCAGCACTGTTGTAAAAAGTTTTGGAGATATGGAGTCACCTTGTCTTACACCCTTCTCAATGTTGACTTTAATAATCTTTGTTAAAAAATAAATTTACTGATAAAGATTTCATAAGAGTTTTCCAATCAGCTTCTAAAAGCTTATAACTAAATCCTCTAATTCATTCCTAGACAGAATTATTTAGACTGCAAGTGAGACTTTGTTAAGAAAAAGCAAAATTACGCTGGAAAATGAGACACCAACAATACAAATCTAATATCACTTATGTTGAGAGAAAAATCTATTAAATCTTAAACTAGACAAATCTATAAGTATTCTTCCTGCTAGCAAGAGTAATGTAACATTTGTAAATGGATAATAGTAATTATGATACAATAAGAGCTTCTCCCAACAGACTAAAAGTCCCATACTAGCTATGAATCACAACTGTAAATATTATTCAGAAAGCATCCGTGATCACAGCTATTTCAATGATTCAGGAAAAATTAGATTGACATATTTTGGCAAAAATTCCACATCTTTGTGGTCATCTAAAATCAATAAAGGCCAGGTTCCATTAAGATCTATTGTTAATTCTGAAAACTCACTATATCAAAAATTCTAATGTTCTTAGTCCTTTGGCATACAAGAGACAGTTCTGTGTTAGAGATTCTAAGAAAATTGTAGAATTAATCAACATGAAAAGTGAAAGAACTAACATATTGGTAAATTTTGATGTGAAAAACTTAATCACAAAAGTACTCTGTGATGAAGCATTATCTAATGTAAAAAAAAGATTAATTCTTCCAATTGATAGTTTATTACACTTAACATTCTGCACAGCATACTATTATTATATACTATAGAATTCTTTCAACAAAATCAAAAGATGCTTTTTGATTCCTTATTGCTATCTCTGATCAGCAATATTTACATGGAAGAACTTGAAACTACAACCATAAATAAAATTCTATCTACAATTAAAGTCTGGCTTTTCTATGGCCATATGGTAAAGCATTACTACAAACATTCTGGATACTATCAATAATTATGTTCTTTTAATTAAATTCACAATAGAATTAAAACAAGAACAGACACTACAGTTCTTAATTTTCTTTTGACAAGATTCCCTCATAGCAAAATCAAAATTACAATCAACAGAAAACTCACACACTATAATCAGAATAAAAATTCTTATTCAGAAACTAATAACTTGGAAAAAGAAAAATCATATAGCATAAACTCTCATGAAAAATACTTATCCATCAGCTATCATTATGAATTAGCCAGCTAAAAGAAACACTATAAAAAAAAACAATTATAGGTATTAAAGCGTATCCATAGATATTAGTAATTGCAGCTAAACTAAAGAAAATCTGTGATCAGTATATTAAGATTCCTTTCCAAAGTCATAAGTGCCCTATGAAAAAGTCTAACTTCTATAAAACACAAACTGCAAATATTGAAACACAAAAACTGCATCTATGAAATACCATGTGAATATGGAAGAACATATATGGCTGAAATCATCTGACTCATTTCAAAATACGTAATTAAAAGAGCAAAAAAGTAATGATTAAAAAGAAAAACCAAATGCACCTAAAATACATTGGACAAGAAAAATAACAGGCAGAAAGTAAAAAGTAAAATTTATATAAACCATTCACATTTATAGTAGATAACTTTATAAATCAGTCTAATGTAAATAATTCATAATATTTCAAAACTACTCATTAACCTTGCCCTTAAAAAAACTGGAGAAACCAAGAGAATCTTCATAGATAAATATATAAAATTTCTAGTGACTTGATTTTTCAGAATAGCCTAATTAGTAAGAGCAAGCATTATTTTAAATTCACAAAACTAAAAATCGAAGGTTCAATTTCCATGCTAGTACCGTCACTGGTAAGGCCAGCAACATTTGAAGAAGAGATGAGAAAAAAGCAGCACTCAAAATGTTGTAATAAATTAATCTGTATGCTTTGCTAACAGTTGAATGTATTTAAAAGTTTAAATAAAGTTTGATATCTTTTAAAAATATTTCATAATTAATAACAGATGCTGGAAATAGTTGAATATATAATTACAGGTAAAATCCCTATCATCACAAATTTTCAGATAAACACTTCCTGTTTTCAAGTCAATATGTATAATGCTTGGGACTGTTTTTGTTTCTCCAGAATAGTCTAAAGACTTATTTGAATTGAAACACCTATTGTAGTAAGGAATTTGACTGCAATGGTATGTTGACTAGATATTTTGAGGTTTTATTAATCAACTATCTGGCTGGGGGATTTAACTATTAATGGGATGTTGTTTATACACGTATATCATATTTTGAAATTCTGAAAAAGCTAAAATCAGTAACTTTTCCTAAATTCAATTATTTTTGTTTTTATAGAATATTTGCTTATCAAAATTAAAACGGCAAAATTTTTATATGTTCATTCATCACCTGTGTTATTCACCTCCAAATCATAAGTCTTTGACTGGGTGAGATGAAAATCTATCAGAAGATAAGTCTGTTTTATAGCAGTCAAGATAATTTCAGGTCTAATGATGTATATTAAAATCACTTATTAAAAAGCTAGTAATTGTATTTGAGTTGACCGAATGCCAGACCATTGATTCTCCCTCCCCCAACACACACACAAACATTAATTTCTAGAATATTTAGTACTGCACATCGTGCTCTTGATTGAATGCCTCCAGTAGTTAAGTGACCAAATTTATACTTAAATAAAATTGGAGTGAATAAGGCATGGGCATTCACTATTTCATCCTAGCTCAGATTAATAAAAAATGATCAATGGTCAAAGATTTTCTTTGTCTGTTTTCTTTTTTTCTCCTGAAAATTTTTTAAAATTATTTGTTCCCTAATTGTTTTTAATTAAGATATGAGCATTGAAAGTCAGAAATCCAATGCGCACAGTAATTGTTGTTACTATAAAGTGCTATTAAAATGGTTTAGTATCTTTGGACTTCTCCATAGAATTTCATTTATAACTTGTACTGCAGCTACACCTTAATTTTGTGACTGGGCAATTATGTAGCCTACAACTATTGTAACTATCCAATTTTTGTATTCTTGAACCTAAATATTTAAATTATTTGACTAATCTCATAAAAATAAAAATTACAATCATTCTCAAATTGCATTAGGGAAGGGGGAAGCATAATTTGTGATTCATTTTAAAGATAATAATATACAAAATAAAACTCTAATTTCATTCATATCTAATTATGTACCAATAAAAGCTAAATACCTAAACATTTAATAACCTCTTAATTCTTATGATATTTAAGATAATTTAGAGTTGAACCTAACAATATGAAAAATTAGGTAAAAATATTAGTCATTAGTAACTCTTTTGTCTTACTTTCAAATAATTCAAATTAATGATATGAAAAAAGATATAGAAAGTATCTTTCATATTAGGAACAATGAAATTATAATTCTTTAACATACCACTCAAAAGAAAATTACTTCTTATATTTATTTATATTCATTAATTATAAAATTGTTAATTATAAAGCACCCATTACATTAAATATTAGAAATATACTTCAAATAATATATATAAACATGCTTTACAAAAATGTTTTTTATTTAATAATTCAAGGAAATTACTTTAATATGTTGAGTTTCCCAGTATCATTATCTAATCTAATTGTTGCTGTTGCATTTTTTTAAATATTCTTTAAAATATGACAATATCTTGGATCTATACCTGAATGATATCTCTAGAATTGTCATTATGATGTATTATAGCATTTTCCGGTAGATTTCCAACAATTATTAACTTATGGCATTGTGATCAAACAGAAAACAGTGGCAAACTTAAAGGAGATAATAAATATACTTGAATTTATTTACTGGTTATAATCTCTACAGATTTTCTAATATAATGTTTGTGAGTAGTTAGATGGTTTAATGAATCTATAAATGAATTTCTAAATAGACAAATTTTAATATATATCACCCAACAGAGACACTTAAATATTTACCATCACAATATCAACTAATAAACTATAATTTACTTTGATTAATTATGAAGATTTGATTTAATGCAAGAAATTGTCTTCACTCAGAAGGTTACAAATTTCTTGTCATCCTATTAATTGAAAGGAAACCCTTTCATTCCTCTTGGAGGCCTTAAAGAAACAGAGCAAGGCAAATTCTTAATGTTCACTCCATACGTTCTTGTCATTGCAGCTGTTATTACTATGTGATTATTCATATAGTATATAAACATGGATGGGTTGTTCACCAACACGCATTAGCTAACACGACGAGATTATTGGATTTTTACCTCTGAGTTTAAGATCAAAAAAACACCATGGACTTTCTTCTCAGTTGCCTGATAAGGCAGAATGAATGCTTGTGTAAATGATAATATTTTTTCAATATATATATATACAATTATGACAGACAAAAAAAAATCATGGCCCTTATTCCCAGGAGACTGTAAAGTCACCAACCAAGGCAGCAGTTGGTGGCCGAAGGCAGAGGCTGCTCAGAATCCCTGATTGTGGACACAGGCTGCCATTTGATGATGCCTTTTTTTATTTAGGTACTTATAACAGCAGATCACTTTCAAGTGAAGAAAGATTGCAAGAGTTAGAAGAAAAACTGTTTTATATTAAATGGGATATTATTGGACTTTGTGAAGTTAGAAGAAAAGGCGAAGAGACAATTGTTTTAAAAAGTGAACATGTACTCTATTATAAAGGCACAAATATTGGAAATACAAGTGGAGTAGTATTCATTATAAATAAAAAGTGAAAGAACAACATTATGGAGATTGATGGTGTATCGGACAGAGTGGCAAGATTAGTTATACAACTTAATAGCAGATACCAAATGCAGATAATTCAGGTTTATGCCCCAACAAGTTCTGAAAGTGATGAAGTAGTAGAAGATTTTTATATGGATGCACAAAAGGCTTTTGATCAGACTTAACAATATTTTAAAATTGTTATGGGAGACTTTAATGCTAGAATTGGTAAACAGATGAAAGTGCTGGCGGTAATTTTGGTTATGGTAATAGAAATGAGAGAGGATAGAGACTTGTGGAGTTTGCAGGAAAAGGAAAACTTTATATTATGAATTATTTTGAGAAAAATTTAAAAGGAAATGGACATGGAAGCATCCAAATGAAAGTACAGCAGAATTGGATTATATTTTGACTAACAGAAAATACATATTTCAAGATTGTAATGTTCTTAATAAATTTAACAGAGGAAGTGATCATCGGCTAGTAAGATGTGAAATACATGTTAATGCAAAACTAGAGAGACAAAAATTATTAAGAAAAACAATATTTACAGTTGATATTCCTAATTTTCAGAAACATTCTAATGAATTTAAAATAGAACTTACAAATAGGATTCAAGTATTAGTAGATTTTGAACGTGATTCAGATTTGAATGAAATTAATATGAAAACAACTGATATACTTTTAAAAACTGCAACAGCACTTGATCAATAAAATTTCTACTGAGACTAGAGAATTTATGAAGAAAAGAAGAAATATGAAGATATACAAAAATGATGCGTTAAAAAGAATTGAATATCTCAAATTTTGTAAAATGATGCAGAAAAGATTTGAAAATGATATAAGACAGTATAACTGTGAACTAGCAAGGAAAGCAGCAGAAGGGAATGAAAGTCTCAAAAGTGTAAAACAACATTTTGGTATTGGTAGAAAATTCATATCTGCAATAAAAAAAAAAGCTGGAATTATTACTAAAAAGAGAAATGACATCATGAAATGGATAGAAGACTTTTATAAAGAATTATATAGTAATAAAGAACAAATACCTCCTATATCTATGACATCTTCTGAATTACCCAGAATTTTAAATGAAGAAATGAGACATGCAATTAAATATATGAAGAAGGAAAAGATTCCAGGTAATAGTAGAATTATAATTGATATATTTAAAGAAGCAGGGGAAAAAATATAATTTTTTTTTAGCAATGTTATATACCAAATGTCTAAATGATAAAGATGTCCCAGATGATTGGAAGAATGCAGTATTAATATTAATATTTAAAAAAGGTGATAAAGAGGATATTAGAAATTACAGACCTATCAGCCTTTTATCAGTTACATACAAATTTTTTACCAAGATAGTTACAACTCGTCTACAGAGAACATTGGATTTCCCCCAACCAAGAGAACAAGCTGGATTTAAAAGTGGTTTTAGTACAGGAGATCATATCCAGGTATTGAGAGAAGTTATAGAAAGGACAAATGAATATGAGTTGCCATTATGTTTTGGATTTGTAGACTATGAAAAGGCATTTGAATCTATAAACTTTTCTTCAGTGATTAAAGCATTGGATCATCAAGGTATAGACCCAAGATATTGTCAAATTTTAAAGAATATTTATAAAAATGCAACAGCAACAATTAGATTAGATAATGATACTGGGAAAGTCAACATTGAGAAGAATGTAAGACAGGGTGACTCCATATCTCCAAAACTTTTTACAGCAGTGCTGCAAGAAATATTTTGTGGATTAAAATGGGAAGCTAAAGGAGTGAAAGTAAATGGAGATTATTTAAGTCATTTAGATTTTGCAGATGATGTGGTTGTTTTTGCAACTTATGCTTCAGAGCTGCAGAAATGTTGCAGGAGTTATCAGATGAAAGTAGGACTAAAGATAAATGTTAAAAGACTAAAGTAATGTTTAATGGATTTTCTCAAAATATGAAAATAAAGATTGATTATGATGAGTTAGAAGAAGTTAGTTACAAACACCTTGGTCAGATTATTAATACAGATGGAAACATAATGGATGAAATTAATCATAGAATTAAACTTGGTTGGAGTGCTTTTGGAAGAAATAACTTGATACTAAAAGGAAATATACCTATGTGTTTGCTCAAAATATGAAAATAAAGATTGATTATGATGAGTTAGAAGAAGTTAACAGTTACAAACACCTTGGTCAGATTATTAATACAGATGGAAACATAATGGATGAAATTAATCGTAGAATTAAACTTGGTTGGGGTGTTTTTGGTGAAAAAAATTTATTCAAAAAAAAAAAAATTCCTTTGTTTTTAATAAAAAAAAAAAAAATAAAGATTGTTTGAAGAGAGATAAAAAAACATACATCACCTGGGATATTAATAATAAAGAAAAAAAAATGAAAGAAAAAATTTTAAATGGGTGGGGGTGTTTTAGAAAAAAAAAATTTAAAAAAAAAATTTTTTAGATTTTTAATAAATGTGTTTTACCTGTTCTTACTTATGTATCAATAATGAAAGAAAGAAACAGTGCACTGGCAAAGACAGTACTATAAGGCTTCTGAATTTTAGGCTATTAAGATCATATATAATTTTCAATGATCATCCAATTTTGACAGGCAATGTCTTCCAAATTATTTATGAGGATTAATAGTTTTAATTTTAACAGTATACAAGCCTAACACGAGCATCAGTTTTGAAAGAAAATTTTTAAATTCCAACCATCAATAAAGATATTAAATGTATATATATTTTGCTCTAAATCTTTTTTTTTTTTTTTCTGACTCTGTATAATATCTTACTTTTCTCATATGGTACTTATTAAACTTATTATTTTGAAATTTCCTTGTGAGTATATGACACTTTTAGTTAGTAAAATGATTCTAAAATTTTAAATACAATTTCAATAAATATTTATGTCTTTAATATTATTGTGAGAGAAAGTTTTGATAAACAGATCTTCGAATTATTGCTTGCGAGTAACAAGCACACGGTATACCCAGCACGCAAATAACACTTTATTTTTCGAAATAGTAATCTATAAACCGAAATATAATTTATATTACTTTAAAATTTATTGAAAATATTAATTGAAAGTGTAAAAAAAAAAGTTTTACAAACAATAATCTTTTAAAATAATACATTTTTGAACGATATACTGCCGTAGGAAAAAAATTAGCTTTTTTTAAAAAAAAAAAAAAATTACGTTTTGTTTTATTTACAAAAAAAAAAACCACTTTTAGAGTAAATAATTAAAAAAACAGATCGCTTTTTGATTGGGGGGGGGTCTTTCGTTGTCGTATTTTCATGGAATTTTTTATTTTTAAATTTGAATTTTATAGTAATATTCTTTTTAGCTTATATAACCATTGCCTTTATATCTGATCATTTGCCAATATTGAAAGCTACTTAATTTGCCGATTCATATTTGCAAATATTGAAAGATAAATAATTTGATGATTTTGGATTTCCCACTGTTTGTCCGCCATGTTTCTTTGTAGATTAGCATGGACTTCTTTATTTTTTAAATTTGAATTATTATAGGATATTACATCATTTTCTTGTTTTTTTTTTTATATAATTTCTACTTTCCACGTATTTCTTGGATATATATATATCTTCAGTCATTTTTATTTTTCGATTTAAGTGAAGAAATTTTGATATTGGGGGGGGGGGTAGGTTGTTTTTGAATTTTCATCAATTTTTTTTTTAATTTGAATTTCATAGCATTTTCTTTGGGGTTTTTTTTTTTGATAGTTTATATTTTTGACGTATTTCTTGGACATATATTGCCTCAGGCATTTTCATCTGTCAATTTTCAGCCACTTTTGTAAATAAATTTATCACTTGCAAGCTTCAGGTCGGTTGTTGATGGTGTCGCAGCGCCATCTGACGGCGGCAGTATGGTCCCTCCTCAACTACCGATAGTAAAGGCTTATAGCGATGTACTTCTTTATTGCAAAAATAGTTACTGTATTATCACTTAGAAAAGTTATAAGGCTAAAAAATTTTAACCTCTTTTTATTATATTGTTAAGTGCTAGTAATGTGTACCACATCAGACTTCATCAATACAAGAATAATCCTGGCAGAGAAATAATGTACCATTCCATGGATAACTTGTTGATATAGATTTATTTAGTGATCTTCAATGTTTAACCTATTCAATTTGTTATTAAATATTACATGATATTTCTGTAGCTGTGTATTTCTGCTATTTTCCAATCTTACAAGCTATTAGTATCATTGCAAATGTTTAGAAAACATGAGATATCTTCTAATATTCAACTCATCATTCAAAGTATCTTCATTAAAGCTTGGGTAATGATGCATTATTGTCTAGTAGCTTTTGGTGTTATTATTCTTTTAACTATATTCATCTTCATATGGTAATTATTGTCTTTCCTGAAACTATAATTGTTGTAAAATATCCAATTGCTTTTTTATTTTAATGGACATTGAATGTAATTGTAATTGCGGACTAATTAGGTATAACATAGTTCATGTTTTTAAAACATGTTTAATTACTCATAGCATTTGTTAAAGTCTAATATAGTGATTACATCATGAAATAGATTTGGTATATGACTTTTTAAAATTTTGTTTGCTTTTATAGCATTTGTGGTTATTGACACTTATTACTTTTATATTATATCTATGTCTCACATCTGTTAATTTTCATGCTTCTAAGTCACATTTTTTCGGATAAGATTATTCTCTTGAGCAGTACAAATAAAGATAAGATCAAGAAATTTATTATAACTCAAAATATGTTAAATTAATATGAGTTGCTTTACAAGTATCTGTTTTAGGTCTTTTTGAAATAACTTGTATATGAATAATGATTGGAAAAAATTTATTGTAATAAGTAAAATCATTTTCACATTAAACTTTCTAATTATTTAATTTTTATAAATAATTTTGTGGAAAATATTCAAAATTTAAAAATATATAATTTTCAAAATATATGAGGGAAAATATAGGATTTTATTTAAATATTTGACACTTATCTGCTAAAATGAGCTGTGTAATTTATTATAACAACAATTTTTACCATTTATCTAGATCAAGAGAAAGAGAACAAAGAGAAAGAGAAAGAGATAGGGAAGTAGAAAGAGAAAGGGAGCGAGAAGAAGTAGAAGAAGCTTATGAAAGAAAAAAAATAGAGCGTAAATTACGAGAGAAAGAAGCTGCGTATCAAGAGGTAAAAAATTATTTAATGTCTGTTGATATAGTAAATTATTCATTTTAAGTAAGATAAAAAGTTATATTTAAATGAATTATTTGTTGTTTTTTATTTGAATTTTTATAATAATCTAACCTAAAGAAATAAATATATGATCAATAAATAATTATGTCATTTAACATGTGTAAAATAAAAATCTCATCTTTATATGTTTAACTATGAGCCTAAATTTCTGCAGGTGCTTTGGAATCTTATCTCAGAAACTTATCGAATATAATGAGATGATGACACATTATATTCTTATTAATCACATACTACTTCAATTAAAAATGTGAATAATAGCGACATACATATCTTTAAATGTGGTTTACAAATAAAATGTTAGTAATGAGAGCATTCGAGCAGCCTTTGTCAGCTTATTGTGAAAATAAGTTTGTAAACTATACAATATAAATTTTAATCTTTTCATAGGCTGCAGCAAACTTTAAACATCGCTAACCACAAGAATAGTCTTGAATCCTATTTATATTATTTAATTTTTTTTTTTTTATATTTTAAATTGCGAAAGACAAAACATATTATTCAGTGTTATGAATAGACTTTTTTTTTTAAATATAAATTTTACCTTTAATGTGTATTTTATAAAGAAGGTGTTATTTATTTTATAATTAATTAGAAAATTAAATTATATCATTGAATATTTGTGTATGTATGTGTAATTTTTCACTTTAACTTAAAACAATTTCAATCTATTGTTAATGAATTTTACAATTTGGCACAGGCATTTACAAGAGCTCTTATTACTAAATTGATCTTTAAAATAGTCCTGCGAGATTTGAATTGTCATAATTTATAATTCAGATGGTTTTATTCCTAATAATATAACACTAGTAATGTATTAATCACATAATTAGTTGTTACAAATTAAATAATTAAATATAAGAAACCTAAACCTTAATTATAAATTTTACTATAAATTTGAAAATATTAAAACATGTAATATTTTAAAGATCGATATAAATATCTAATAAATGAATGTTTAATTGCTTTTGATTATATTATAGATATGTAATGATAAAGTATATGACATAGAACAATTTATGATGTTAAATATTATCAATAAAAATTTGTCTAATCACATAGAAAAATAGTTCCTTTTGACCAGCATCATCAATTATATATCAATCCCTATCATCAGTAGTTCAATAACTATAGCCAGGCATATTAATCTAGAAATGTTTTTATCTGGATACTTATATTCATTATTATGAATGTGTAAAAATAAATGTATTTTATTCAACCATAGTAGTGGTCATATCTAGAGTTAACATCTTTTATTAACATTTGAATCATTGAAACATATATTGTTATTGTTTTTAATATATCTTTCATTACTTTTTGCTCAATGTTTTTGATGTATATTACATTGAAATCTTACTTCTAGATAGCTTCAAACAAATGTATAAAACCTGTGTTTTTCAATTATTGAATAAGTATATAACATTAAAACAGGCAAAAACTCTATACAGTAGTGCCACTCAGTGCCAGCCAGAGTAATCAATGGATGCCAGAAGGCTTGTGCATAAAGTCCCCATCTAGGACCTACTCATCCAATATCCCCAGACTAGTTTCTGGCTTGTGGCCTTTGTCAGTGAGGAGCCTTGGAACTGAGAGCACTGCACCTAGATCTTAGGATCTAATGCAACCCTCCAGCAGCCACCTTTTATCTCTACTTAACTACAAAACAAGGAGAATAAAATTGAAAACAATAATATTTTCAATCTAAGCTCAATAGCTTATATAGTCATGGGTCTGAACTCAGTTTAGCACCCATACATTTTGGTGTCTTTGGCTGTTTAACAATCATAGCCACCACTATCCTATTAAGCAGGATTGATGATAAACCACTGGGTGCCAAACTGAGTTCAGACCCCTATGACTATATAAGCTATTCAGCTTGGATTGAAAATATGATTGTTTTCAATTTTATTCTCATAGTTTTGTAGTTAAGTAGAGATAAAAGGTGGCTGCTGGAGGGTTGCATTAGAGCCTAAGATCTAGGTGCAGGGCTCTCAGTTCCAAGGCTCCTCACTAACGAAGACTACAAGCCAGAAACTAGTCTGGTGATATTGGATGAGTAGGCCCTAGATAGGGATTTTATGCATAAGCCTTCTGGCATCCATTGATTACTCTGACTGGCACTGAGTTGCGCTACTGTATGGAGAGTTTTGCCTGTTTTAATAACAGCTACGTGGAAACATAAGAAATGATGATCATGAGATATTTAGTGGTTTAAATATATAACATCTTATTTCATAAAAAATGTTTTTTTATATACACCTGGATCTCGTTTTATGCGGTATATGGGTTCCGCAAAAAACCCACATTAAGAAAAAGTGATTGTTTTCTATTACCTCGTGCCAGCCATATGATGGCGTTGATGCTAATCAAAAACATATACATATTACGATTCCTGGCCGTGCCTTTGATTCTATCTATATAAATTTCAACTCTTTTAGTTTTTGTAATAGGAAATTCGAGGAACTAATAGTAAATAATATTACTATTTAAAAAAAAAAAAAATTTAGAAATTCACATTTAATTTTTAAATGATACTCCTAATAATTGAAGTTTTTTGGACAGTAATTATTCATAAAATGGGTTGTTTTTGTTTGTGTGTATCTGTCAAAAGTTACGGGATTTTTTTAATCAAAAATAAGACCCAATTATACTTTTTTTTTTTTCAATTTACACAAAATTGCTACATTCACGCTAAATTTACAAATGATACCCGACTAATGTGCTGTTTTTTTGTTTTGTTTTTGAATAGTAATTTATCAGAAAGTGGTTTCTTTTTGTTAGTGCATATATATAAAAAGTACCGTTCTTTAAATACTGTACTCCATTTCAAAATGATACCCAATTGTTGCATTTTTTTTTTTGGACAGTAATGAATCAGAAAGTGGATTGTTTTTATTAGTGTGTAGATTTTATCAAAAGCCGTAATATTATTGAAATACTAAATTTAAAAATGATACTTGCGTATAACTTTTTTTTGGGTATTGACAGTAATTAATCAGAATGTGGGTTTTATTTTCTTTGTGTGTGTATATATAAAAAGTTACAATCTTTTTTTCAATTGAAAATAAGATGCAATTCTACATTATTCAATTTATCTACAACATTTAAAAAATTCACACTACAATTTTAAAATGATACCTACCAACTAATTTGCTTTTTTTTTTTTTTTTTTTGGGACAGTAATTAATCAGAAAGTGGGTGTTTTTTGTGTGTGTCTATATAAAAAGGTACCGTTATTTAAATAATAAATTTAAAAATGATAGCTGACTAATTTGTGTTTCTCTTCGACAGTAATTAATCAGAAAGTGGGGTTTTTTTTCTTCCTGTAAATCTTGTGTATATATAAAAATTACCGTAATTTAAATACTACATTTAAAAATCAAAACGCGACTAATTTGCTTTCTGTTTTTTTTATTTTTGGACCGTAATTAATCAGAAAGTGGGTTCCTTTTGTTAGTGTGTCTGTATAAAAATGTACTGTTATTTAAATAATTTAAAAATGATAGCCGACTAATTTGCGTTTCTTTTCGACAGTAATTAATCAGAAAGTGGGGTTGTTGTTTTTTTGTAAATCTTGTGTATATATAAAAATTACCTTAATTCAAATACTACATTTAAAAATCAAACCCCGACTAATTTGCTTTCTTTTTTTTTTTTTTGGACAGTAATTAATTAGGAACTGGGTTGTTTTTGTTAGTGTGTAGATATAAAAACTAATCTTAATTTTACATAGTAAATATAAAAAAAATAATACCTGACTAAATTTCTTTTTTGGCCAAGTAATTAGGTAATAATCAGACACTGGGTTGTTTTTGTTTATGCGTATATATATCAAAAGTAATTTGTCACAGATGAATTCTCGTGAAAACGTTACTTTTCGCGTGATCCTCCAAATACTGCCATTTCACACCCTTAAAAGCAATTTTTGAGGGTTACCCATTCGTAATGAAACCTTTAGGACATTGTTAATAAAGTTACAATGTAACAGTAGGTTAGAGCATTTGAAAAAAAATACCTTTGCAATGAAATTTTAAGCAATTACAACAAGCTAAAATCCACACACTCTCACACCAAATTATAGAGAAAATAGACATGCTAACATTACGGTAAAGTTAATAACACAACCAACTACGGCAGCCAATAAAGGCATTTATCTGTGCTTTTAGCATAGAAAAAGCCAGACCGGCGGGACGCTTTCTGTGTTTTATCGTAGAAAGAAGCCTCCTAGGTTGGCTGAGGCCGCCACGAGCACTCTTTCTGTGTTTTATCGTAGAAAAAAGCCTCTTAGCTTGGGGGTAGGCCACTGAAACGGTATATTTTTAGGAATTGGCCTAGAAATAGCGCCGTCATGCAGCTGACACCAGGGAATAGAAAACAACCAAAAAATTGCACAAAAATAGACTTCACTTATCTTGAAAAATGGGGGATATGTTTCGTAATTTTCAGAAATTGCATAAAAGGAAAGCAACAAGAAAAACTTATTTTAAAATTCACATAAAAAAAAATAAGGAAATAAAGTATGACTAATAAAAAGTTTCAAATATTTGAAAAAAATTGATACAAGACACACTTTGTGAAATTTATTTTACATTTTTTCATACATATTTTAATCATTATCGCTATTTGACAATAGCTGTTCGTTTGTTAACTGGTAAAAAATCACATTCGCCACAAGAGGAAGTACAACTAGTGCCATCTTTATTCTTGTGGAGTGTTAATGGTTTTCTATCAACAATATAATCGGTGATTAAACTTTGTGAGACAATGATTTTACTAATTGTTTATGAAGCTCACGATATTCAGAGTGCTATGTCTAACTCTAAGAGAATACACTTCCACTATTGCAACTCTATATTGTAACGAGCACAGACGTCGTTACATTGTTTTTTATTATTAAACATAAAGTTAAAATAAAAAGTTCGCATTTAAAAACTTTTTTTTTTTTTGTTGTTAGACATAAAAATTGAAAATCTTAAACTCGTATATATATATATAAAATCGCGCAGATGAAAAATTATTAAAATAAAACTTTAGTAAAGAAAAGTATTTTAAAACTAAATCTTAAAAAGATTTAGAGATAAAAATATATCTTTAATTTTGGAAAACACATTAAGTAATCAGAAAATGGAAATGATTATTTTAATTAGTAAACTAGCCTTGGGCATTTATATGTATAAACAGCGGTCAGATAGGAGAGAAAAACAATGGAATCGGATCTCAGCGAAAGGACCATCACATCGATGACGTAATGTCAATTCAATTCACAAAATTAATATAAAAGGACAAGTTTGAAAATTATTGATGGATTATTATTGAGAGATGTGACAGATATGTGTTAGTGCGGAGGAGAAGGAGAAGGGATTGAAAAGACGCACTCTTCAACCCCTTCAGTTCTGTTAAGAAAGAAGGAGAAATGAACTATCGTTTTCTACATTGAGGACCAATTAAAGCAAAAACCTCCGGATGGATAAATAAATCGGCCAAAAGAATACCAATCTTAGGACGGCATGGGAATTCACATTCATGGCAAGCAACGGATAAAATTGGACGTTTTAAAAAATCGTAAGAATTTTATATTCATTTGAACAATAAGTACTCTAAATTTTAAAACTTTTTGGTAAATACTGCAATAGAATCCTATCTGACCAAACTAAAATATTTATTAATTAGTTATAAATTTTATTTGATGTGTTTCTTTTGTAAAATCATTTCCATTTATTTATTTATTTTTTGTTCTTTAAGTTTTATCATGATTTTTGTTTTTCGTTAAATTAATTATATAAATGTTAAACTTAAGTCGGGCGTGAATGGCTGTATAGATTTGTAAAGTTATATTAGGGGAGGGTAATCTTAGGTTATTTGTGTCGTAGTTGAATTGAGTCAATGGATGGGATATATTGGTGTGATTAGTAGATGTAATATCAGATTCGCTACGGGCAGAATCGTTTCATACGCCGCACTCACCCGTTTGCCTATGGAAGGAATTATAAGACGGCGAACGCAGTTCCTTTCTATGGAGGTTTTTTTTTTATTGCTCTTCTTCGCAGATAGATGTAATATTCCTATTTGACGAGAGGCAATTTCTTCTCTTAACTTTTTGGTGCTGCCGTATTTCGTATTACATTGAATGCATCGATATATCAGATAAATTGACGCCTGTTTTGGCTGCAAACCTTTAGCCTAAGGTTAAATAGGGCTAGAATGTTTTATTTTCAAATGCAAATCTATGTAGTCTATTCATACTCGACACTAAATAAAAATGCATTAAATTTAAGTTGTTTATAGACACTTGCATGGATTGGTTATCGTTTAAGTATGTTTTGGGTTTTCATATTTGATCAAAATATGTAGACATTCGATAAATACTGATACCTTACGGTGAGTATCTAAAATGTATTTATTCGGATGTCTTTTATAAGTTATTGGTGACAATGCAAGTATCTTATGGTGAATACTATTGAGTTACTTATAAACTTCCCTCTGCAATTGTCAGTATCAATGATTTTATATTTTGATCGTTTATGTTTATTTTGAAATGTTTTTAACCGTTGTAATCTATGTAACCGATCTATACTCAACATTATTAAAACAAATTTTTATAATTCCATCTGTGCGAACTTAATTAAAATGTAAACTTATAATATAATAGAAACTAAAATGTAAATTAAAATCTAAAGTAAAGTTAAAAATAATGTTAAATGTTAAAATGTAAACTGATACTAAAACAATTTTCAATCTTATATATATGCGCATAAATAAATGTTTGTATGCTAATTACTGGCAGTGGCTTATTTTATTCTTTTTTTATATACTCTTAGATTATATTATTTAATCTCTGCTATTCCACTGAGCTAGTGACATGGGCTAATGACCGGAACCAAAATATTTAAAAAAAAAAAAAATTTTTTTTGTCTTACGTATCTGCCTAATTTATAAATTTTTCTAGGTTCAAATGCCTAGATGGCGCCCTGTAGTGCAGATCACGTTAAGCTCTCTTTCTCCGGATCGTTACAACTGGCCACCTAACTTGGACCGATCTATTAATAAAAACCACATCTCTGCTACTCCCTGAGCTATTGACTTGGGCTAACGACCAGAATCAAAATTAAAAAAAAATAAATAAATAAATTTTTTTTTGACTTCCGTATCTGCCTACTTTATAAATTTTTCTAGGTTCAAATGCCTAGATGGCGCCCTGTAGTGCAGATTACGTTAAGCTCATTTTCTCCGGATCGTTACAATATATAACATGCTTTTACAAGTGTTAATAATGACTAATGGTTAAATTTTCTTTTATACACATATATACATGGAGGAATTTTTAGACAGAAAAAAGTTACAAGTAAAAAAATTTAAAAACTCTTAAAGTTGTGTTTTTTATTAAATAGAAATTAAAAGTTCTTAAATATTTTTACTTGTAACTTTTTTATGTCTAAAAGTTTCTCCATGTACATAAGTGTATAAAAGAAAGTATAAACATATTTTAAAGATACATTCTTTTTAAGTAGAAAATAAAAGTTATTATAACTTTTCTGTCTGAAAGTTTCTCTATGTATATATGAGTATAAAAGAAAATTGCAGCAAACTCAGATTTCAGCATTTTCTGACATTTTTCTTTGTTTTACACATCAAAGTAAAATATATGGTTAAATGATTATTACTTATCAGAAAATAATAAATTTGACTTTATTTGATAGATATTTTTGTTTACTACTGAAATAAATTCTAAATGTTCACATTTTGTTTCTATAAATATTAAAAAAATGAGATCGCAATCCAAACAAAAAGATTATATGTTATCATTTCTAGAAAGATTATTTTCAGTTTACAAAATCAACAAAATATCTAATGAAATATGTTTTAAAAGTTTAAAATTTTTGAATATTTATTGTGATATTTTTATACTAGTAAGTATAAGTAGATTGTTTACTAGAAGCTAAGTTTCTAAATAGCTTCAGGCTATATTCACATTAGCTGCTAATATAACGTTATATTTTTAGGGAAAAAAAAGTATTTTAAGTCAAAATAAGTTATTAATAATTTATATTTCTTGATATCTAATAAATATAGTAAAATATGAACTTCTTTATCGCATAAAAGAAAACCGTGTAAAAAGATATTAAGAAGAAAGATGAATTGCATTTAAAAAATCTGCATAAAACGAGACCCAGGTGTATATACATGTTTTTGAAATGTCTAATAAAAATAGTGACTATCATCAATATATTTGATGTTCTAATCAGTATATTTTCTAATTTTTTTTTTTTTTTATAAATCATTTGGTTATTTATCTTTTTTTTTTTAACATACTTCTAGAAAATTTTTTAATAAGAAAATTTAGTTTACTCGTTCTAAAAAAAAATTTTTTAAAATATTTTATGTAAATAATATATTAACTCTGCAAATAATTTTATAAGTGAAGTTTATATATTTCTGTTTTATATATTGATGCAATAATTTTATTGTTTTCAAAATAGTTTATAATTTGTCGCAATACTTTTCTGATAAAATAAATCATGCAATAGTTTCATTGCATAGAATATATAAAGCTTTGTGTTCATATTGCATATCACATGTTTCTGATAAAACTATATCAGAACTTCTTTCATTTTGCTTTGTTTTGTCATATGATAATTTTCATTTTGGCATTTGTTATGATTTTTCACAAATAAAATTGCTATTGTTGATGGCAAAATAATAAATCTGACCTTTAGAGCAAGTTGTCATAAATAAACTTTGCTATTGCTTCTGATGAAATTTTTTTAGTTTATATATTTAATATTCATCCTATATTTGGCTTATAATACCTCTATCATAGAATTGCAATTAATCTATTATAAAATGTTATTTTGTGTGAGGTATCAGGAATATATACATATACAGGGAGGTGCAAAATTGGTGTTTTTTATTATGAAAAAAAAATAATAATTTGAATTTAATTTAATAATTTTATTAAGGCACAATAAGAATAATATACAAATTACAATTTAAGTACAATCTCTTAAGAGCTTGAATTGCTGGCCTTCAGCATTTATATATTTCTGTGGTCTAATTTCTACAATCAAGCACATCTTGACACAGAGATTTTTATTATTATTAATTTTTTAGCATGCCTCTCTTATAAATGTACACATGTCATCAACAGTGTGTGCTTTTTTTGAAAATACCTTAATCTTTGGCAACACTCCAAAAGAAGAAATCCATTGGGGTGAAGTCTGGTGATTGTGGTAGCCTTTCAACTGGCCCTCTTTGACTTATGCATTTATGGGATAGTCCTTTGTCAAGAAACACCCACTGTTATAGCATAATGGGATAAGATCTCCAGCTTGCTGCAAATAGAAGTCTTCATTATCATGCTGTAGCCATAATTGTGGAGTAACAGTGCCCCTCAGAATTTTAAGATACAGACCATGGATAACAATTGTGTTGAAAAAGATAGATCCAATAATCTCCTTACATGAAAGACACACCCAAATTGTAATGCCAGTTTGATTCAACTGTTCTTCAATTGTTACATGAGAGTTTTCTGTTAAGAAATAGACACAGTTATCCCTATTAACAATGCTGGAAAGTTTAAAATTTGCTTCTTCAGACCAACAAATTTTTCGAATGTAACTCACAGAATTGTAAACAGTGATCTGGATCATCCTCCAATAATCCATGAAGTAATCTTGGCCAATATATTTTCAAACCTAAATTGTGTCGGATGACCCAAAGATCTGTGTGAAATATCTAACTCAATAGAAGCTTTTTTTTTTTTTTTAGGCTTTTAGTGCAATTAGCATTCAATTTTCATGGGTAATAATGCTGACTGGTCAACTATTCTTTGGTGCATTACAAATGGATCCCATTTAATCAAATTTATCGCATAATCTGCAAATTGTCAGTCTACTTGGTGGAGGTGTAGCGAATTCCTCAGCCCATTTCTATCAAACTGTTTCAGTATTTTTTCTCTTATAATGTTTGATTACCCACTTCGTTTTATATCATTGTTTAAATTACTTTCCTTAGTTATCTGAAAAAAAGATAAAAAAAGGAATGCAAAATAATAAAAGACATGAAATATAATAAAAGACATGAAATATTATTAAAAATGTAGAATAAATAATTATGCCGACTTTTGCACCAGCTATACGAAGTCTCTTTTTTACCTTTATAGCACAATTAATATAACATGGACATCTCAAATAGCATATTGATATCACTGAAATACTTAAATTTTAAATTGTTAATGTCTATAGCAGTTATAAAATGTAATTAATCTAAAGTATTAGAAAGTAATACTTTTTTAAAAAAAATTTTTTTTATGCAGTCTGACTTGCTTTTATTGAAAATTTACCAATTATGTGTATGTATATAATATATTAAATCAAAGATTTATGTATTTACTATGGTTTTTTTTTTAGTAATTATTGTCTTTATATTATGTATTGGTAAATGTTTTTTATTTTTAAAGCATTTAAGAAATTGGGAAGCACATGAAAGGAAGAAAATGCGAGAACATGATAAAGAACGGGAAAAAGAGGATGAAAGAAGATCGGAAGAGGTTTGGTTTTTTTTTTTTTTGTCATTGCTTTTGTTATTACAAACATGAATATTATAATTGTAATTGTTTCATTATTTTTAAAATGTCAACTTCTATAAAATAAAATATAAAACACTTCTAATGCAAGTTTTGAAAACTTATTTTTTAATAGACTTGTAATATATGTTATTCTTTAATGGGAAATTAAATGAATTATGCTTTGTTAGCTTGAATACATCATAGTATTTTTTTTTATAAGATGCTCATTCTAATAATTTGTTCTCTATTGAATTTTAATTAGACAAGATTTTTTTTTTATGCAACATTATAATCATAATTATCTTAACATCAATGAATGTCTTTTCTGTTATTTTATCATGGTTTTATGTTTGTTAAACAGTATACTAATAATGGAAATTTTGGGAATAGAAACTTTTTTTTGACAGATAACAAACATGTAAAAAGTTATTAAAACAGACAAAATTCTCCATACAGTAGTGCCACTCAATGCAAGTCAGAGTAATCAATGGATGCCAGAAGGCTTCTGCATAAATCCCCTACCTAGCGTCCATTCATCCAATATCCCCAAACTAGTTTTTAGCTTGTGGCTTTCATCAGTGAGGAGCCTGGATCTGAGAGCACTGCACCTAGATCTTAGAATCTAATGTAATCCTCTAGCAGCTATCTTTCATCTCTACTTAACTACAAACTATGAGAATAAAATTGAAAACACAATAATATCTTCAATCTCAGCTCATTAGCTTATATAGGTGTAAACTCAGTTCAGTACCCATACATTTTGGTCTCTTTAGTTTTTTAATATCCATAGCCGTCATTATCCTATTAGCCAGAGTTTTGCTAATAGGGTAGTGGTGGCTATGGTTGATTAAAGAACCAAAGACATCAAAATGTATGGGTGCTGAACTGAGTTCAGACCTATACGACTATATAAGCTAATGAGTTTGCATTAAAAATATTGTGCTTTCAATTTTATTCTCATAGTTTTGTAGTTAAATAGTGATAAAATGTGGCTGCTGGAGGGTTGCATTAGAAGCTAAGATCTAGGTGCAGTGCTGTCAGATCCAATGCTCCTCACTGACTAAAGTCACAAGCTAGAAACTAGTCTGGGGATATTGAATGAGTAGGCACTAGATAGTGGTTTTATGCACAAGCCTTCTGAAATCCATTGATTACTCTGGCTTGCACTGAGTGGCACTACTGTATGGAAAGTTTTGCTTGTTTTACTAACAGTTATGAGCACACATAATAAATGGTGATCATATGATGTTTAGTGTTTTAATGTAAAAAGTTGTAATTTTATTTTTAAAATCTGTTTTTATATATTGTAATGGGTTTTTTTTAATCTGGTTTGTAATACAAGATTGTTTAATAATGATCAGCTATCACAGTTATTTTTACATTTTAATGTAAATTAAAAATCATCTTTTACATGTATGATTGCATAAAGCAGTTTGCTGTTAACTGAAACAAACCTTGATTTTTTTTTGAGGCTTAAAACAATCGAACAGCGCAAATTTCTAAGGCCTATTCTATATATTGAAATTGCTGCTGTTATTACTACATGATTCTCCATATGGTAAACTTTTAATATAGATGGATTGCTCACAAATACTCATCAGTCAGTTTTTCTTTTCAATTGCCTGATATTTTCAAATTGAAACGTGAGATGAGATTTTTTGAAGCCTGGATGAATATATGAATGAAATATAATTTTTTTAGTCATTTATAATGATGATAGATCATCAGTCAAGGCAGCCATTGGCCATTGAAAACAAAAAGTGATAAGATCGTGATTGCAAATTAAGACTGCTATTCAATGTGATCTTTTATTTAGCTACCCTTACCTGCTGATCATTTACAATAGATGAAAGATTATACAAATTGGAGGAAGAACTGTCTAATATTAAACAGGATATTGTTGGATTTGTGAAGTAGAAGAAAAAGAGACAGTTGATTTGAAAAATGAGCATGTACTTTACTACAAGCATTAATATTGGAAGCACAAGTGAAATGAGATTTATTCTAAACAAAAAGTGGAACTATCTTGTGGAGATTGATGGAATATCAGGCACAGTGACAAGAATAATTGATTACTTAACTTAATAAAAGATACCACATGTAGATAATTCCGGATTAGGTTTCAATAAGTTCTCATTATGATGATGAAGAGGATTTTTATATAGATGTATAGAATGCTTTTGATCACCCTGAACAATATTTTAAAATTGTCACAGTAGACTTTAATGCTAAAATTCGAAAATGATTGAAAAATGAAAATGTTGTGGGTAAATTTGATTATTGTGACTATAATGAGAGCGGATACAAACTAGTGCATATGAATAAACAGAAATATTGTATATTATGAAGTCCCTCTTTTTGAAATAGCGTTAAGTGGAAATTGATAGAGAGTCATCTAAATGAAAATACAGCAGAATTGATTTACACTTTGACTGCCAGAATATATCTATTTCAAAATTGTAATATTTTTAAAAGGTTCAACAAAAGGGTCATCATTAATCAAATGTAAATTATAGTTTCATATTGTACCGGTCGGATTTGTATGTTCACGTAACAAAATCTAGCATCTAGGCAAAAGTACCTTGAATCCATTCGGGCGCAAGATACATAAGTCAGGAACACTCATGAACTCTGCCCTATTTGCCTATTTCCCAGATCTATAACATTATGAGCAACAATCCCGATCATATCGATTTAATTTACTTCTCAACTCCGGCATCGCTCATCGGAGACACAAAAAGACTCCAGGCTAAATTTTAATGATAGACTATTTAAAAACGAACTATATTTTACGAGCATTGAAGGCTCGTGACCTAGCATATTAATTATATATTTAGCGGAGATCATCTAGTCATATGGAACATAACTAATAAATGAATATTAAATTAAAATAAAAGAAAGCAATGATTCGATAGTTGATGTATATATTTTTTAAGATTTATTAGATTAACAACAAATAAATATGTCGGGTTATTTATCCGACATTAGCCTCACTAGTATTATATATATATATAATTCAGATTTTTACAATAACTTGATATTTGCGGCTATGCCAATAATATATGTATATGATTTAAGGAATTAGCGCTATTGGAATGTATTACTAAAACACTATTACACCCCCAGAGAGACGAAAAGAGCATTTATCTGACTTAAAAGAAAATAATTTTACAAGTAAATATTACATTTTGTTTTTATTCAATATCATTATTAATTTGAGTGGTAAATAATTAATGTGCGGGACGGATAATGAATACTTATATGAATGAGAATAAATTTATTGCACTGACACGCATAGTAAAATAATGGAAATATATGTCTGTTTAGAGAAATCATCGCATTACAACTCTGGCTATTCCTGGGCGACTAATCATATACAGGAAGGCGGTGCGTGCACGGTGGCAGATTGGGGTGGTCCAATTATGGATCCTGGAAGGTGCTTCATAAATTTGAGTAACGAAATTTACCGATTTCCTCTGCAAACGTAGGCAGGATCGGTGTTGAGACGAAGGGTAGTCGGCAATGACTTTATTGGACTGGATTTCCCAGAGCGATTCCCATATAAAGCATGCACATACGACCAAATATGTCCCCATGGTGGTTTTACAGCCTGGTTCAAGGACATTGAGAAACGACGATGGGGCTCGACTTAGCGAATACCTCCGTGTTAGAGAGAAGCACGAATATATATAAGACGAAGTGGCCTATATGCACGCAATGCTTATTAAATACAATATAACTATAACTTTAAAGATGATCTTAACTTATTTACTGCCCATAAATTGTGAAATACCCGGCGTAATGGTATGGTTTCTTCGTTAAACAAACATGGATAATAATTTTAATTAAATATAAAATCAAGATCTGAAGGTCCCCCTCCCCCCACAACCTTTATGTTACTTAATATTATTCATAACTTCCCACACATTTAACAAATCTCAATCTCGGTTAATAAATGCCTTTTTATGAAAATATATAAATTAATACGAAAATAAATGGGTGGTGGTAATAGCTATGATGGGTTTACATATATAACATAAATTGATAATAAGAAATAGCGCATTATTTAGACAGGAAAATATTTATAAAACAGATGTCAATCTGTTTTTCTATAACAAACATAGAAAATAATTAATTTGTTTATTCCAAAATCGCTACCACCTGGGCAAGTCGAATAAGACTTGTTTTGATTAAGTTATAAGTTAATTACCCGATAAATGATGGGTGGGGAAAACGAAAATAAATTACGTGCTGGCGATTTTTGAAATACTATTGGCATTTTCTTTTTAAAACATAAATGCATAAATATAAACGAAAATTATCTGCCGCATGGAAAGAAAAGAAAAGAAAACATTTTATAAGAGGCTTAATAGTGATAAGTTATATAGAGTTATAAGAGTTACGTACTTTGAAGACATTTAATATATATATATGATCAAAAAACAGAATAAATATTACAAAGAAGGCAGGATTTGAGAATTACGAGAGGCTAAAGTTCTTTTTACCTTGCTATCTGGAAAAGCAATTTTGATACGAGTCAGTCCATCGGCATTGGTTCACTAGATCTAGGGTAGCAGTAATATATGGTAGGTAGCATTTTACTTTTAACGGAAAAAATATTTAAAGTTCATCAGTATGGGATGCAGAGCTTCGCTTATGGAAAAAGCACATCAGAACAGAGGGGAAAGTGAAATTTCCCCTACTTACGGCACATTGAATGAAAATTAAAAGTGACGTAGATTATGTATAGCAGCATCTTGATTTTGTGGTCTCCTCTCTTTATGGATTCAAATCCAGCAGTATTTATACTTTTATTTTGATGATGTAACCTAGCAACTACTGCTGGATCTGAGGCGGTTTGGAATCATTTGACTGGATACTTTCTTATCTGGTAAGACTTTTTAAACAAAACAAGCTAGCGTGGACAAAATTTCCACTAATGGGTTTATTTTATTATTACAAAATCGTAATCTTTTACTTTTATCTAAGGGGGTCTTCCGGGTAATTGTTTTCGAGAGACTTTTTAACAGGATTGCATCATTTCTGGCTACTAAATTACATATGAAAAAATAATAAGTTTCATATATGATACTTTATATATAACATAACTTTAATAATTTGTTCGCAATCTCCTACACTGAAATATATATAGATTTATTACTTACGCCCGTATACACATGAAAATATTATTAAATAAAAATATTTTTAGATTAAATACATAAGTGTTTACGTGATTTGTGTTAAGATACTAATCAAAAGAAATGTACATATTATTAGATATGTATACATGCGTAAAGATGGGTTTGAATATAGTTAGATGGTAGGAGATTGGATGTGGGCTGTGAAGCAGGATCTGAGCATCAGATCTGCTTCGATATAAATCTAGAGAGATTAAAAACTGTTAAAAAAAAAAGAAAAGACATGTTAGCAGTTGAGATCAATAATAATATAATTGATACTTTACTAAAATCTATAACCAAAATAACTGATACAAAAAAGCAATTTCCTAGTCAATTTTTAATTTGACAAGACATATGAAGGAAAGAAGGAATATGAAAATAATTAAAAATATTCCATTAAGAAGAATAGAATATTTGAAGTTTTGTAAAATGGTATAAAAATGAATTAATGATTTTATAAAAAAATAATTAATAATATAGCAATTTTATATGTCTGTAATATTGTGGAAGGAACTGTTCTTTAAACATCCTAGAAATGATACACACACAACATTCTCTCTCTCTCTCTCTCTCTCTCATCAGTAATTGTTTTTTTTTTTTCATTACTGAAAATATATTAAAAGCTGTTAATCAGAATCATACTTGCCAATGATACAAGATAAAGTTTCACTGCCTAAAATCATCTCAAGTCAAGATTCCTCTCTGGATATTCATCTATATAAATTAATAAGATTCAGTATCTTAGGTAATTAAAAATGAGAAATTTTCTCTTTCCTATGATATATAAACTGAATTTGCACGAATAATATGCTGAATTTACACACTTTCAATAATTGTTAATTTATTTAAAGAATAAGCTTTAACCATAGGTGTACAGCCTATGGTTTTAAAGTGATTATTGATGAGCAAGAGTGTATGTCATTTCTAGTGCATGTGTGAAGAATCGTTCCTTCCATAGTATTACAGATATAAGAAAATATAATTGTGGATTGGCAAGGATTGGCTGTAGAAGAGAATAACAATTTCAAAAATATAAAAGAGCACCTTAGTATTGGAAGAAAAATTATTTCGCTAATAAGAAAATAAAGTGGAACTATTACTAAAAGAGGGATGATATCATAAAATGTGTGGAGGGGTTTTTTAAACAGGAAAACAGAATAATCACTGAAATTAACATCTTCTGAATTGTCAAGCATTTTAAATGAAGAAATAAGACATGTAATTAAATCTAAAAAACAGGAACTAGCTTAAGAAAATAATGGAATTATCTTTGATAATTTTTAAAAAGCAGATGAACAAATAGCAAAAATGATGGCAGATGTAAGAGATTGTTAAAAGAAGGCATTAGTAATACTGATATTTAAAAAGGTAATAAAGAAGACAGAAATTACAGACCTAATAGTCTTCTATCAGTTCTATTAAAAATCTTTACCAAGATAGTTAAAACTAGTCTATAGTGAACTTAGTATTGAAACCAATCAAAAGAACAAGCTGGATTTAAAAGTGGTTTTAGTATAGTGGTTCACATCCCAGTATCCAGAGAAGGGCACATGAATATGAGTTTCTATTATGCTTTGATTTGTAGATTATGAATCTTTAATCATTTTCATAGTGAGTATGAATAGTAATTATCAAAATCCAACTGTAATGATTGGATTACATAGGTGATATTAAGAAAATTATCATTGATACAATGAGTATGACAGGATCATTTCATATTTCCAAAACTTTTTATAGCAATTTTACAAGAAGTATTTCTTGGATTAAAAAGGGAAGCTAAAAGAATAAAATTAAGTAATTATTCTATTTATCTAGATTTTGCAGATGATGTGATTGTTTTTGCAGACTTCAGCAAGAGTTATGAATTGGAAAAAGTTTATTACAAATACAATGTTCAGATTATTAATTGTGATGAAAACCTAATGGATGAAATTAATGATAAAATTAAATTTCAATAGAGTATTTTTATTGGAAATAATTTAATATTAAAAGGAAATAAACCTATGTATTTGAAAAAGATTGTTAATAGATGTGTTTCACAAATCCTTAACTTTTAAATCTGAAACTTGGACGCTTAACAGAGGTGTAATATAAACATGTTAGATCATTCATTGAAGTATAGAGAGATGTTTGTTAAGAGTAACAAGAAGAGATCAAAAACCAAATACATGAATGAGAGATACAAACATATCATTGATATTATTGAAAGAATTAAAAAATGAAATAAATCTTGGTTGGACTTATTCCTCGAAATTGTGATAATAGATAAATAATTTAAGTCTTAAAGTAGATGCCAAGAGATTGTAAAAGGCTTAAAAGTAATGCATATGTGAAATGAATGGTTGAAATAAGAAAATTTGTTGTGGTAGTGTAGAAAAGACGAGTTATTGATTGAAGAAATGGATTAAATTTGGAAGAGATTTACATCCTCCAATGCATACATGATAATTGAAAATTTATGATAATGATATACACCTGGGTCTCGTTTTATGGGGTAGATAGGTCCCTCAGAAAATGCGCACAAAAGAAATTGCACAAAAATAGACTTAACTTACCTTGAAAGATGGGGGATACGTACTGTAATTTTTCAAAAATCGCATAAAAGCAAAGCAATAATGTAAAATTACTTTAAAATTCGCATAAAAAAAAATGAGAAAGTAAAATATGACTATTAAAAAATTTCAAATTTGAAAAAAATTGATACAAGACAAAGTTTTTTTACTTTTTTTATTAACTACAGTATTTAATTTTATTCAAAACAATATATATTTTTATGCGTGATTTACATTTTTTTCATACATGTACGGTATTTTAATAATTATCGCTATTTGAGACATCAGACTCGTCTTGATGTGATGTGATGTACTGTAGCTTCTCCTAAACGAAGTCAAGAGGAAATATAACTAAAACATTTTCCAATCGCTATTGATCCTTCCCATTTCGCTAAGCGATCTAAAATTGAAATTTTTGTTTCCAAAGAAATTCATTTTCTTGGGTGTTTTTTTTTCTCTCCGTTAGGGTAAACTAAAAGTTTAAAATAAAAATAAGAACTTAGACTTACGATAACAAGAAAGACACCGACTCATCACTGTTGGGCAAAATTTAATTAAAACTAACAATTAAAAATCAAATTTCATCGTTTCACATCACCTCGTTACGTAATTTTTAAATTGTTAATTACAATTAAAAATCAGATTTTAATTGCCAAATTTAATTGTGCCCACCGCTATTACTCACCTTTTAAAAATAAACTTGCGGACACTAAATGTTTAATTGATTACGTACTCGTTTTATAAAAAGCAAAAATTGAACGTGATTTAAAATGCAAAAACAATAACATACATCGTATAGGCATCTATAACGTTTGAACAGATTTACATTATAATCTTGTAAAATTTATTACTTGCAGACATGTTTAATTAATTACGTACTCTTTTTATAAAAAGAAAAAATAGAATGTGATTTAAAATGCAAAAACAACAACAAGCATAGTGTTTTTTATCTATAATGTTTGAACAGATTTACATTATACTTGTAAAATTTAATGTGTGTCATGTTATGGCTAGTTCTATAATTACGGACTGACGCCTGCGGTGATAACTGAGATTAGCGTGCGCGCGACATGGCTCTTAGGTTAGAGAATGCGAGTCGTTAATAAAGTTTGTTAGTTATTTAAACTGTGTGTATTTATTTATTTAGATATTACGGCCAAGAACATAACAGTGTGTGTATATAAAATGGGGAAATTCTGATTTTAAGTGATAAAGCGCTGAAAATATTGAAATTATTAGATGGAAGTCAAACTCCGATAATGCTCTATTACTTTAAATATGATGTGAGTGCGCGAAATTTATAATATTTAAAGTAATAGCGCATTATTGGAGCTAGACTTCTGATGTAATAATTTTTATCGCATAAAAGAAAACCGCATACAAAGATATTAAGAAGAATCATGAATTGCATAACTTCAAAATAGCATTAAATAAATCCGCATAAAACGCGACCCGGGTGTATATGTATTGCACTCTAATAATGAAAGATCTCATCAAGGTTTATGATGTCCAAATTTGAAATGCTGAAATAAGTTGTGTTAAAAAGTTGACATAGCAATGTGTTATCCACAATAATCAAGTATTATCATTCAATACTAGCTCTAAATTGTGTAATTGATCTACCTGTCTTTCAGAAGATAACTTTACAAGCATAAATGTATATATTACATATCTATATAAAAAATACTTGAGTTATATTTGAATTTTGTTAAATGTAAAGTTTATATATAAAGTTAAAAGAAATATTAATATGTGCTAAAATAGATTTCACTGTTAATAAATTTTATAGTGTATATCAAATAATAGAAAACAACAGTATTAGACATTTAGGAATATATCAAGCTAGGCCTAACTGAGAATATTTATTTGGTTGAAAATGTACTATAGGTGTTTAAGCACATATAATGTAATCCTGTAACCATGCCATGATCTAAAATTCTCCACAAGTAATCTAAATTCTTATATAGTAGTAAATGCTACATAATATTCGTTTTAGCACATAAGAGCATCTATGTCATACGAAAACCATGCTTTTTGATATATACATACATGTTAAGATATCAACAACAAAAATATAATTAAGTTACGAAAAATTAATAAATAGATTATGCATATTTATATATGTATGTGTTGATATGTATGTAAATATGCGAATTCAATCTTTTTAATCATAAAAAAACTTAATATCCTTTTTTATTTTATCGTAATTGATGTCTTTTTCAAACTATTCATCAAAAGTTATTATTTTTAAACCAAATTTTCATATTGTGATACAAAAAGAAATTGATTTATGATATATATTTTATAGTAGTCTGCTAATAGTTATAAAATCAGTTATGTTAGGAAAATAATTGTAGAAGTCAAAAATTTTTTAATTTTTTTTATAAATGGCTTCAAATTTTGCAATATTTAAATTATATCTATCTAACCCCCACCCATCATCAAATATACTTGTAATATTCTAATAGTTATAAAAATAATTGTTTTTATGAACTTTACAATATCTATAAATGTAAATAAAACTACATGTAGAAATTCTACGGTTCAACATGTATGTCTGTTGAGTTCAAACCTAATATTATTTACAATAGATTTATGTTCTAATGGGAATAAAAACAATTGCTTTTTATGAAATTTATAAATTCTTTGTGAAGAATAAAAATAGGCATGAACTTGTTAATATTCAAATTAAAATATATGCTTTTAATGGTTATACAAAAACTACTATTTTTGTAAAATTTATAATATCTGTAAATATGTATAAAATAAACCATCTCTAAAATAGTAATTACCAAAAAAAAAAAAAAAAATTTAATGATACATGGTTCACTGGCTTTTTGTATGACTCTGGCATTTTGCATGATTGTTTTTCCAGAAGCATTATGTTTAGTGCCTGAAATGTAATACATTTTTTTAGCTTTATATAGTATAATCAATACATATCTTCTTAGAAAACTCATATATTTTTTTCCATATGTTCCTCGGCTAAGTTTCTCTCCATCTATCTTTAAAATGATTCATCACACAATTGAAACAAGCAAATATAATTTTTTTTTGTAAAATTCCAAAGTGAAATAAAAAATACATCACTAATTCTTATGTGTATGCATAATAATGAAACAAGAAACCATAGACAATCCCACTTCACAATTCTTGTGTCACAATCTTGACTCTTTCTTTATTCTATTTCTATTAGCATCTTAAACTGCACACATTACAAATTTTGGAAATATGTTAAGTGAAATAGGGAATATAAAATTACATCCTGCAAACTGAATGGGTGATTGTCAAAGCTACTCTTTGTGAATTTTTGAAATACAGGTCAGTGTACTGTTCAAGTGATTCCTCAATGATCTGTGGTTTGAAATCAAACAGATCAATTCGTTTTTGATTACATTTATTATACACCACATAGGCATTCCAAAACTCTCAGTGATTGAAATGCCTCAAGATTTTTTTATCAAATCCTAGTTGTGGAGTATTATTGTATTGCAATTTCAGGATCATAACTTCTCCATGTTGAAATGCTTGAATGGTGCTTTGTTTCAGGCTTATTTTTTTGCTATTTCAGCTCAAAGAATATTTCTTCTGGTATTGGAAGTATTGTAAATATCTGTCTTCTATGTTATGAATAAATTTGCAAGTTTAAGAAATTTGTATCGGTTCTCTGCAGTAATAGAATAATCTTTGCCCAAATAATCATGCACCAAGTAAAGAACGTTTTTAATATTAATATGATATTATTTCTTTTTCAGTATTTATAGTTAAAATTAATTACTTTTGGATTCACAAAATGCAAACAATTTCAGTCTGAAACTGACACCGTTTAACATTATAATTTTTTCATCCCAAGCATTTTTTATAGATCATAGAATGTACTAAGCATTAAATCATTCTCTCAGATGTTCGTCTCATTATAAAATTTCCAATGCTTTGAGTTTGGGTGTTACTAACATCAAAGATTTTATTATTAGAAAAGTAAAGAAAATTTGATCAGCAAAGTAAACTAATACCTATCATAAATTTTTTAAAAAAAAAGTATACGAAAGATCTTTCAATTTGTCTATAACCATTTCTAATGATGAAGCAATTTGACAATGCCTTGCAACAGAATTAAGCATCTTTATTATTGAGGTAGGAGACTCATTTGTTATATCTAGACAATCTTTTGCTGTTGGCCTTTAGGATATATTCAACAGCATAAAGATTAGTTTCCCTGACAACACTTTCCAGCATCTAAAAGTTTTTTGAAAAATTACTTTGATGTAGTATTTAGTGGCACTGGTCTAGTTATACCTAGTATGATAATAAAGAGAAAAGTTAGGAGTAGTGGAAGAATATTTTCCATGTTAAATGGAACCTTTCCATTTTATGATTATCATCCTAATTGCAATCTTCATTGTTGGACATCTCTTCCTCACTACAGTTCTCATCATTGAGAAGAGGAATAGACTCCACATCTAATTCATTAAAATAACAGCAGCTCATCCCAGCAATTGCTTTGAAAAATGAGACCATTGAATCTGATACATAAATAAAAGAGCTCCAAAAGCATTAAATGTTGAAATATAAATATAAAAACGGTTTGAAATCTAATCTGTCTTCATTAAAATATTATAATTATAAAATCCTTTAATAAAAAAAATATAAATTGAAATGAAATAAAGTCAACAGTTTTGAATTTGGAAATCTTATGTATATAAAAAAAATTAATTATTCACTACTTGTGATTAGATATGTGGAAAAAGTTTATTTAGTTGAAAACAAAAACGTCGTAAACTCTGCATAAAAAGGGATGATTATTTATTTATTTTCTTTTATCGAAATATGTTTTTAATCTATATACATAAATATATAATATATCGATCAGTGATATTTAGTTATTCACTACTTGTAATGGCTGAATAAGAAATTGCAAGCAATGAATAATGGCAAAATATAGCAAATATAATATTTTTTTTTTTCAAAATTTTCAATTTATAAAATATAGACATAATATTATTTATTGCAGATGAAAAACTTACAGAGGAGGAAAAAACGTATCTAAAATCTGTAACAGAAATGCTTTTTTTTATTTTTATTGAAACACTATAAAAAATATGCAAATAAATATTTTTTACAACTTTAAAACCATGGTAAGTAAAAATTTATCATGTAAATGTTAAGTAAATTCATGTGTTAACTTTCAAAGGCTACTATGCTAAAGGATCCCGAATAGCTTTCTGTAAAAAACATGATTTTTTTTTTTTTAATTAGAAGTGGATCTACTAAAAATTTCTATAACTAATAGATTGAATATTTGTAGTGTATATTAAAATCATTAAATGATAGAAATCTAAATGCAGTAATTGATTTATACAAAAGTAATATCATTCCATAGTAGCACTACTATAGATAGTCCTGCTCCATACTTTTGAAATAAACAATGAGAAGGCCATTTGTCCTGTGATGAAAATTGATGACGAAATGCAAAAGATATAATAATGCCATTTTTTGTTTATAAATTCATGAATGGACGATTCATTTTTATTAAATAACAGCCAACTTCAGCTTACACTTTTTTTTTTTTTACAATTTAATTGAAAATTTTTAGGTCATCACATAAATAAAACATATTTCATGAATTTTTTTTTAAATTTCTGCAGAACTACCTTTGTCGTTAACATTGCATTTTGAAACCATTCTAAATGATCTTTCAATTTTATAATCTATATATGCTTTCACAAAAATTGCTGCAACAAGATTAAATGCTCATACAAGAACAAGTAATATACATGCATAAAATTTATAAATTTCTAATGTTTTTAGTCAATATTTTTTAAAATTGGGGGTAAGTGAATTTTAAACTAGGTGCTACAGTTTTGCAACTGTATTTTTAATAATATTTTCTAACTAATTTCAGTTATCTGTCAAATATTTAATAATTTTTTTGTTGTTGTTGTTGTATTTTTTCTAGATATAAATTCTGATTGCTTTTTAGATATGTACAGAAGAATGAATATCTTTAAACATTCTTTAATTATGTTGAGTATTTTATTACTGAATAAAATTTATTACTGTACTTCTAAAGGAATTACAAATAGTTGTTTGTGTTCAATATATGAGAGTTTTTTATTTTCAGATCAAAGAAGCCAAAAGGCTAAAAGAATTTTTAGAAGATTATGATGATGAAAGAGATGATCCCAAGTACTATAAGTAAGTTTGTATCATCATTTTTAACCACAAAATCCTAGTATTGTATATGTTAACTTATGTAATCATTGGTAAAAATTTTGAAGGTTTTATTTAAAAAGTTCATTTTGATTGCTTTTCCAGTATTACATACATATATTTTCTCAATTTATTTTTTAGATTAAAAGTATTAAAATGTTGATTTTATTTATTATTTTTGCAGTATTTTTTTTTTTTTATAAAAACAACAACAAATAATTGAAAATAATACAAATAATATGAGCTAAAACAGGCAAAACTCACTATATATATTTTGCCACACACAGCAAGCTAGAGTACACAAGCATAAGAGGGAGATGGTTATGTGATGTTTATTGGCTTAAATAATAAATATATAAGACCATTTATGTATCTTTTCTTGAATCATTTTTTACAATGCAATTAAATAAAATTTATTCCTTGACATTTTTTTATGTTCTCTTTGGCTACCAGTTTTCATTAGAGCTTCTTCAACTCGACTTTTTTTTTATTATAAAAAGGCTAAAAGTAGGTGTATAATTGATATTATATAGATATAAATCAATGCATAAAGAAATACAAAGTGAAAAGAAATTAAGAACATTAACTGTAATTATGAAGATAATAGTGTATTCTAGTTCTAAAATGTCAAAATTCAATGCATAACATACACATAAAAAAAGCCCCAAGACAACAACAAATAATTATATGTTGTCGAAATTAAGTAATATTTTTTCAATAATTATATTCAATGGATCAAACATGGGTTTGTTCATTTTATTTTCTTTTACTTTTTTTTTTTAGATAAGAATCAATCTTTTTTTTTTCTGCTTTTGAGTCGGCCTTCTTCAACAAAGCTTTAAGTTGCACAGAACAATGTTTATGATTGAGTATTATAAAATGTTATTTTTTTTTTTTTAGAACATAGTCATTTTTCAATTATCACAATGCAAGATAAATTCATTTCCAATCAAAATAAAGAAAAACCTGAAATAAAAAATGATAGGATAATTAAAAAAGTACATTTAGAATGTATGATTCTACATATTTGTCTCCTGTGATGTAAAGAACGCATTAAAATTTATGATTTAGTTCTAAATATTGAAATACTACTACCCCATAAAAAATACGACAATTAATTGAATTATTCAACCACTATTTTTTAATTTTTTTAAAATGGTATTTTTTATTTTACATTAAAATTTTTGTTTCAGGCATCTTCAGTTTCAGGGAATTATACATATATAAATCTAAGATATTCTGATAAATACTATACGACTATATGGGAAAAAATCTCTTGCGTTGATATCTAAATCATTATTTTTTCTTAACAAAAATGGGATCCACTTTTGTTGACAAAAGACAACTTTTTAGGCATTAGCAATTGTGACATTTTTATGTCTTACAGTAATGTTGATAAGATGATCTTGGATTTACTGATAGTTATTTAATTCTGTAAATTTTTAAATTACAATTATATATTGAACAGTCTGTTTCATGGACCACACCACAGTAGATGAGTATATCTTTATTCCAGTTAGTGTAAGATACATGGCAACCTCAAAATGCCTTGTAAACTCAAATCTCACGAAAAAATAAGGAATTATAATGAGTTTCAATAGGGGAAAAATTAATTTGTAACTTTAAATTCCAAAATATTAAAAAAAATTTGATTAGAAAAATAAAACTTAAATTGAGAAAAAAATATTAATTAATGAATAAATATTTTACTAAGTATACATTGAAAAAAAAAAAACAATCTAACTTATGTGGGAAAATGTACTATATAAAAACATTTTGGCAGTTATAACTTAAAAGAAAACAAAATTATAATTTTTCTATTGATGATCTGCCATTTTACTTTTTATATAGCTGCAGAATGATAATTCCTAAATCCTGATTTTTTGAATTAAAATAAAACATAATTGAAAAACCCACAATGCACATTTAAAAATATTAACATAATGTAAACTTAATAAAATTAATTTTTGATGCACTTTATGTTCTATTATTAAAGTTTTTTTATTTTTTTTCCCTCAAAAGTAACCGTTATTAGTTAAAAGATTACAAAAATTTTTGGGTACACTTACCCGTTGAGGATTACAATGTGTTTAATGTTACAATGGTAAAACAATTATTGACAAGGTTTATATAAAGTGCATATGCTCGATAAAAATTATGTTCATAAAAGGGTTACTATAATTTTGATTAATGTGTATCTGTACATGGATAATAAACTCTTGACGTGCAGCCAAGCCATGTCAAGACTATTATAGGTACCTCTTTCTCCCAATTAAAAGTCCAAATTTGCAGGGACCACATTGGGTCTACTGCCCAAAATTGGAAATTAACAAGTAACAAGCACAGATCTGCATTGCCCAAATCCAACCTATCAAGGGCACAGCAACCGACCAGAGCACGAATGGTGGTGAGACTTTGACCAGGTACCCTCCCAGCAGGTTTTCCAGGTAGCAGCAATAAATTGTCAACAGCCTGCACCAATAAACCAGGCCCCTAATGACTGCCACCACCCCTGAAGAAGAAAATAGGAGCGCAGACCCACTCCTGCAAAATTATTGCAGCAACAACTCCATCAAAGCTACAAGATATGTCAGTGGCCCAGAGCAGACCAACCATCTTACAAATGCTCTAATTTTAAAGTTAACTAAGGAAACAAAAATAATAATGAGCTCAAATCAACACTGTCCTAATAAACAATCCATCAAGGCAGTGCAACAGCCTCTCAGGGCAAAGTTCAATGGAGGGCAGTAACCTTCACCTGGGCTTGGCAGTGATGGCTGACCACACCCACAAATGAACCAAGCCCCTCATGACCACTCCCACCACACATGAGGAAAGAAGAGGAGTGCAGTCCCATGCCCACCAATGCAACAGTAGATTCATTGTAATCTAATCAAGCCAGATTTACTTGCACATCATGAGTACACACCATTTGTCCATACCACATTGCACACTGAGATCAAGGGAGCTGAAAGTATGTAATCATTACCAACCTCCTGTGTCTGCAAATGTTCACAATATCTGTTCAACCCATCCAACTATAAAGATCTTCAGGGTTTACTATGATTCTTATTTGTTGATACTAAATATTGGATTCTGCTTCTTTGGATTGAATTCTGGGTCTTGGTTAGTAGTCAAGGATTCAGTTGTATAATCCGAAAGTTTGTTGTTAAACTTTGGAATAATCTCAATAATTGTTGAATTAAAAGAGGATGAATATTTGTGGCTTCAATGTCTCTGTTTAGGTCTAACACACCATCTGGACTAATTTTGCCTTTAAATCATTGTTTTGTAGCTCAGGAATCATTTTGTTGTAATTTTGTGTTGATTTGAATATTTTTTCATTTTTTGTGGTCCCCCAATCACACCGGAAGTGGGCTGATAACTTCTGTTGTGATCATCAGAGAAATTTGATTTTTGTGCAGGAAGATAGCTTAAGTCCTAATCTATAATGTTTAATTCTAAAATTGAGATCGAATTAAAATTCAAAATAATTTATTCGCTCTGTACTGATTTCCGGTTGACAGACGATATAGTAATTTTATTCCTATGAACAATTTAGCACTGGGATTTTTTTTTTTCCTTAATTTTATGATTAATTTTTGTATTTATAATGTTCCTTAGGCTGTTTTCTGTTCTCCCTGATTGGTTTTCAGTCATGGAAACTTGTTTAACATAATATCTGATGCAAGGATGAAGATCTTAAAATTATCTTTGTTAGCATTTTTATTTTCAATGAGATTTGATGTCCAAAATGCTTACTCTTTTTATTCTATCAATAAGATTAGGATTTCTAGTGTCTCTATTTTTTTTTTTTTGAATAATTTGGTTTCATTTAAAAGTATTTTCCAAAGATTTATGTTACTCTAATGTTTCTAAGAATTACTTAACCTAGCTTTTGCCTATTGCTAATGGCAGCTGTTTACATAAAACGGAACGAAAGGTAATTTTAATTATTCTTGAATGAAAACTGTTTTTAAATTTCTTGTAAATATGAAAAAACAATAAAACAGGTATTCACTTACATCTTGGTAAACTTTTCTTTTATGAATTCGCAACTGGACTATAACCTTGGTGAATAAAACTGGGAGCCTGTAACAGCGTGAACTGGAATCCCAGGCTCCCTCTAATGGAATTAAGTTTTTTTTATTTTCTAATTTGTAATCAATAAAACTGAATTATTTTTTTTTGTCAGCACTGTTAAATTTTTTGTTTGTTTTAAATCCATATTTTTTTTTATAATCATTAAAACTGAAAATCTTTAATTTGCATCTCATAAAATGAAAGTTGGAAAGACACTGAATGAAATTTTAATAAAATACATTAATCATAATTTAATTTGTCATTTTATTTTCAGAGGGCATAGCTTTAAAGAAGAAACATCCTATGAAGACGTCAGTCTTACAAAATGACAAACATTTTAAAAAATGGCACTTGATTTTTAAAAAAATTATCAGAATTTTTTTAAAGATCGTAATAGTGAATAATCTACTATAAATCAAAATAATGGGTGCAAAACATTGTATAAAGGTTCTAGAGGTACTGGGGTAAATATGTAATCTTAGTGTGTGTATATATATATTTAAAGTTTTATGGAAAAGAAGAAATGAATCCAGATAAAAGTTATATATTTAAATATTTAAAATAATGCTTAAACTGACTCAAATATTATTTGATTGGGTAATGTATTTGATATTTGAAATTCTGTAAAATTAAATAAAAAGATTTGTTATAAAAATCCCAAATTTAATGTAACAAAAAGAAAACTTTGTATAAAGATAATTATTTTAAAAGACATATAAGAATTAGCTTCAATATGTGCCTTCTTAAAGAAGATTAAGAAAGCATTAGTGATCCTGCTCTCTGTGTTGATCTGTAGCCCAATATATGTTTAAACTTTGTTTGTATGTGAACTTCAGATTATTTAGAAGTTAAATTAGAGTTGAAAACCATCAGCATTTATCTTGTCTATTCAATTAACCAAAACAAATCTGTAAGTTAGTCTATTTTTACATATGTATAGAAGCACAGATAAAAGAAATTTATATTGAAAGAATTCACTGAGTATTCATGGTATTTATATACATGAAATCTATTTGTACATTTATATACCCCAGATGAAAGAAAACTGCTGTCACTTGTACAGATATTGTATATGCATGAAGCCTATTTTTACATTTGTATGGAAACACTAGTGAAAGAAATCAATTGTGATGAATGTATTCAAAATATATTTATTGTTGTGTTGGGCTGAGTTGCAGGGTTCAGATTCAAACCAACAGTAATATCAAAAAATGTATAATAACTTAGTCAATAATGAGCTGGTCCTACCGAATGACTGGACTCACTTTCAGCTGTAAGTTCTAGTCTTAACTCTTCTTGCTATACTGGACAGCTTTCCTCGAGTTTGTACAAATGACTCTTTCGGCTGTACTAGACAACTTGCCTTGAATTTGCCGTCGCCATAGCAGCTTCCAGTCCTATCATGGACTTGCCTCACTCCATAGACATATAGGGTAGTGAATATAGTAGAAACGCCTTTGTTGTTGAAAGTGGTTTCAGTGGAGAGCATGCTATTCGGGTAGACAAACGTTCTCTCTGAAGAGCTCATTACAGCCATTTAGGTTAGACAGATGTTCTCTGGCTTGCCTCCAAAAAGGTTGACTATTGCCAGATTTCCTCCCTTACTGGCAGCAATCAGATTCAAAAAACCTAACCAATGGTAGAATTTTATACACGTTTACACATTGGCCATACTTATGTTTCAACTTTTGGCCATGTTTATGCATTGGTTATCCACATGTTCACACATTGGTTAGTGGCAATGCGTGCTCAATTCGATCAGATAAGGAATGCATCTGGACTGGTCCATTTCTGAAGGCAAGGTTAGATATGACACATATATAGGAGCATATTTTTTGATTCATTGATTTTAGCTCTAAAGATAAAGAAAGAAAAATTATTTATTGCTCAAAAAAAAAAATTTTTTTTTCATACAAACTTATATTAAAAAGCAAGATTCATAATTAATAAAAATTAGTTTCAAAAGCTTTAAATCTTAGAGAATAAAAACAACTGATTAGTGAGAATCCCAATAAAAAAAAGTGCTATGGATACTAGGTAAGGAATTTTAAATTGTTATTATGCAAGTTTTTGTAAAAAGGTTTCTTGATTAATTTAAGTATAGAAAATAGCAGTATTATTTATATAATGAGAAAATAATTTGCCCCGTATGTTAAATTAATATTGGAAATATTTTTATATGAATTATTTATATATCTTTTCTAGATTCATTTACTGTTTATATAGGAAAGAATAATGTAGTTTTATATATATTGAAAACAATTAATTATTAAGAGATATTGTCTATGAATGCTATGCAGATTATAGTATGATTCAATGTGGGTATGTAGATGCCTGGAAGATGTTTGAGAAATGGATTTATATATGTCATAAATAGGAAAGCATTAGGCAATGATCATAGTATTGGTTACTGTGGATTAAAAGAGAGGGATTTTTTCATTTAATGTAATATGTATTTTCCTGTTTATTAATAAATTTGTAATTACATATAGAATAGATTTAGGTGGGCATTTTTCTATTTTAATGAAATATGTATTTCCCTATTTATTAGTAAATTTGTCACTGCATATAGAATAGATTTAGGTATTGTAGTTTTTCATTATTTGATTGAGAATATCAATCATTGAGTCAAATGCTGTTTTACTATTGAGCTATGTTTTTTTTTTTTTGCATTTCATACAGTATCAATAATTGTTTTTAATAAAAATGTTTTTTTTTTTGCAAATTGTGACTGAGAAAACAGTGGCAAAAGATATGGTTTTATTTTGTTTTTTAATACATTTTCAAGTAGTTTGATTTCTATTTTTCCCATGGATATATATTTTGGATTGTGAATGGAAATATTTATTTTTTCATGAAAGGGACAATTGCTATTAAATACGAATCCTGAATTATATATATTTCCCTTGATAGTCCGTCGAAATATCGGATTGTAATGCAAAATAATACACGGTTCATACCCAAAAATATTATTTTATCTGCATCATATAACTGTGAAAACATTAAATATAATATATATATAAATGAATTTGTTGTGAGTTACTAGAATGAAGTTTGTTAAGTGGATTTTAAATAATGGCAAAATACTATTGGCAATGATCAAGTATTCTCTTGCCTAAATATTCTACTTGCCTCTGAACTGAGTACAAATTCAGTAAATAAGAAATGCAAATTATTATGTAATATTTACTATGGTTGAGAGCTAATACTAAAATAAGAATAATTCATTATATATATAAATTGAGATAGTAACAGTTCTATCTCAATTCATAATTTATTTGATAAAAGTAGTGGTTGGCAAAATATAAATCAAATTCAGCTTGTAATATATAAGCGCACATTGATAAAGTTCTGCACATGTAATTAAATTTGGTCAATTTTACTTTAATTATAGAAGTGATAAATAAATTTTTTAATCCTTTTAACTGAAATTATTTTTAATAAATCTGTAAAACTTTTCTCAATTATTTCGTTTTTTTTTTAATCAGTTAAAACTATCAGAAAATCTTTTTTTTTTTAAACCTTGTTTCAATTGATAATATTTTAAGTATCATCTATAAACAAGTTTGATATATTTAATTAAAAGAATTTGTAAACTAAAGGAATGAAAATAATTACTGGCTTAATTAATTAAGGAGTTTTGGTAAACTAAATGAAAGAAAATAAGTACTGGCTTATCTAAATGGAGAATTGTATAAACAGGTAATTAGTGGTTTGTAATTAAAAACATTTTTGATAAATGAGTGGGCTAGTTAATTAAAAAATTTGGTAAATGAATGGATTTGTTAATTTAAAAATATGGTAAATGAGTGTACTTGTTAATAAAAAAAGTGAATGATATAAAAAGACCAGCTTAGAATTATTAGGAAATTGCTTTTATTTGTCAGTGAGTCTGCTTTTTTGATTGTTCTTTTTGCCTGCTTGGCATGATATATCTTGAATCTTTATCAGTAGTCAAGTTTATAACCATGAATGGTTAGGCACCAGGAAACGAACTCCACTTCTTCTGTATGTGGCCATAACCATTAAATGTTTAACTTTGATAACAGTTGGACTTTTCACTCTTAAAGGAAAAAATTTATGGCAACCTTCTATAAGGTTTTGCGATGTGTACATATAAAATTCAAATTTTCTGGAAAATAATATCCTCTTCAATATCTTTTTTCTTGGATTTAAGATAACCTTTTATTTATAAATTATTTTATACATTTGCTACCATTACCAAGAAGCCAATCATACTTATAATTTAAATTGTGGAATTTCATGTATTTATTATATTAAACTAATTTTAATATTTATATTTGATAACACCTTATCTAACTCAGTGTATCTAATATAGCATGTTAGCTTTAGTTTAGATAAAAGCAACTAGTTTGCTTTTCAAATTTTAATTTTTCTCCTCATAAAGAGTTTTTTAATTATAAAAAAATAAAAAATCACTTCCACAATTATTTAACTATGATGTAGTTTTAGATCAATGTTGCTTTTAATGAAAAGTTTTAAACAGAAAAAAAGATTTTAAAAAAAGAATAGATTTTATTTTTCTTTATAATTTATATTTAATAAATAAAATTTCATGTCTGAAGATTTTCAAAATCATTAATATATATGTGTGTTTAATTCTGTGTGCATATAACTATAAATTGTTTGATAAGTTATTTGAAATTGTTAGCAGTTTTGCTATTTACTCTGTTTGCATCGCGATCCTGGGTAATTATCTACCATACGTGAATTTATTATATGTTTGCTTATCTCCCCGTGATATATATATATGATTCTCGCTTGAGGTATTCGCGGATGACTATGTTTTGCATTGGGTATAGACATTTCTCCCCATGAATTATATATTTTTTGGGTTTTATAATGTGGGTGATTAAAAGGCCTATGTATATATGTCATTTTATTTTAGTGTTGTAGGGTCAAGTACACCGTATATAGGCTTAATTTTGAAATGGCCTGTGTGTGTGAATATGTAAAGTAGATTAAGGCTGATTTATTATTGTTTGTTTAATGCAAAAGTAAAATATATGTGTGCACATCTTGATAAAATATAGAGTAATTATTAAACTTCAGAGATGATCCAATATTATAAGTAAATTTTTATGAAGTTAATACGTAAAGCTACCAGGTATCATATGGATTCCATGCTAACATGAAAAGAGTTTATTACCATTTAAATGCATTTGTATATGAATTCTGTTGTATTTAAATCCTAATGTATTTAAATTATTGTAATTGAACCCTGATATACATTTGAATTCTCATATTGAACTTTATTATACTGTAAATAAACATTGTTTTGTTGATTTGTTCTTTCAGCATTTTGTTTATTGTTGTCTGCTCTGCCAATTGATATTAACCGAGAGGCATTTATCTGAGTGATGGTACAGTTGTAGTAGGCATTTATACTTCATATCCTCACCAGTAAACTCTCACTCTCTAGGCTATAGATCTAGTGGTGCTCTCTGATAAGTGGATATTAGTGTGCCAGTTCATTACAATATCTTACTGATAAGATCTTCATTATCATTTTTATCTTTAGAACATAAAAAGATATTTTGTCACATTTTCAATTCTAAAAATGTAAAAATAAAAATGGTTTGCAGGAAGCATAATGTCAGGAAATGGAAAGTAAGGAAAGCATGGCTCAAAATAACACAGGTTTAGTAATGAGTTGAATAAATTTTGGAAAATGCACATTTAAAGTTAAGAGTGTTTATTTCTTATAGTATATTTAGCAATATAAATAACATTTGCCATTGAAAAGATAATTCAGCCCTGAAAAAAAGCCATAGCTTATCTATATATCAGGTAAATTGAGGATCAAATTTGTATTGTTACTTCTTTTTTTTTTATCAGCAATAACAATATTGATTGTCAAAAAATTAAGCATATTTGAATATTGTTTTGATTTTTGTCTATCAGTTAAAAATTAAATGATTTAAATATGATAATATTTTGATATTTTTATATATTATTAATTTTATATTTTGATCATAATATACTGATTGTCTTATGTATACAATTTGGTATTTTGTTAAAAATATGGTAATTCCAATTTGATATATATATATTCACAGAGGTAGTGCCTTAGCAAGGCGAATGAAAGAACGAGAAAAGGAAATGGAAGCTGACAATAGAGATAGGCAACGTGAGAAAGAAGAAATAGAAGAAATTCGTCAGCGGTTATTAGCTGAAGGGCATCCTGATCCTAATGCAGAAGTTGCTAGGGTATTTTGTAATCAATTTGATTTTTTTTTACTTAATTTTAGTATTAATTAAATGTCAGATGAAGTTATAAATTTAGTTCTTGAATCAAGTCATTATTTTTATGTAGTTTTGAATATAAACATTGAATCATTGATGCAGTTCTTTTTGTAACATTGGGAAAAAATAAACTTTTTTTAAACTGTTGTTAATAGTTATATGAATATTTAAAAAAAATTATAATTATTTTTGTTTAAAATTAATACATTCAATGATACGAGTTATCTCTTAATGGCTATATTAAATAAATTTCTCATTAAATGGAAGTACTTTTGAACCTACTAGTGGAAAGAAATAGCAATAACAACCAGTATTATGGATATTTATAAACATTAAATATTTCAGACATTTTCAACTATTGCTTGACCAAAAAGAACACACACTTTTTTATAAATAAGTCATTTTGTTGCATAACTAGATAACTTATTTTAAATAAAATAAATATAATGAAATAACTGGCTTGATAGCTCATTAAAAGTTGAAATGCTGGAAGTGACAGAGCTACACCATGATACATGACTCTTGAATTCCAGAGTCTGCCCTCTACCACTGCATCAAACCATGCATATTTGAATAAATAAACAACTCTTCATTGATAAATATTATTTATTCATTTATAACTAAATCAGATCTGAAATTAATAAGTTATCTCAACATTTTAAGTCTTCATAATAATTTTTTTACCTTGCCACCAAACTATTATTAGATGAAAGTATAAAGTTTTTTTTTTTTTTTTTGTGCGTGTTAAAATAAATACATTAGTTATTTAATAATTTGGCTTTATGATATGTCATTATAATTAGGTATCAATGAAGACTTTTTGTACATTTAATTCTGAGATATCTTGTAATTTTTTTGCAAAAATAAATTTTTATTGAGAGTGTGAATGATGAATGTATGAAGACTGAAAAACTAAAGGAATAAAAATTATTTGCAAAACAAAACAGCATAAACAATCAAAAACATGCTATTGATTGTTAAGACATTTTTTATTATAAAAAAAATCTTTATGATATAACTTACTATTGTATGAGAAACAGATTTTAAATTTTTGTTAGACAAATTTGATTTTTTTACAAAGGTAAAAAAATGCTATATTAAAAATTAATTTTTAGAGAAAAAGATTATTATGCAATTTTTATTAATCACTTTTATTTGATGCAGAAACTCTGTTTCTTTGTTTAAGATAAACAACTTTGGTGCCTATGTTAGAAGTGAATGACAGTGAAGTATTTCAGGATTGTCCCCTCATTTATGTACTGTAATAGTGTTAGTGGATTGAATTTCAAACATGTTGATAACGATTCAGTAACTTTTCAGTGATGCGCATGAGAAGCATATATAAAATTCAAATAGAAATAAAAAAATCTTAAATTATCTTGATTGTAAAAGTTGATTGTTGAAAATGCTTCTTGTTTTTTATTATTCATGTTAATTAAAATTTGAATAATTGTGGAAAATATCACATTACTAAAAAGTTACAAATATATATAAAAAATATAATGCTTTTAATTACTGTGCACTAAAAAGCCAAAAGAATAATTGTTTTCTTGCTCACAATTAGGATTTTATATTTATCTTTAAATAAACAGCCTTTTGGTACACAGTACATAAGAGGATTTATTATAAAAATTCTTATATATATATATTATTTTGTAATTTATATTTTTAATTATAATTACTGAAAAATATTTTATAAAATTTGCTATTTGATTTTACCTTCAGATAAACTTTATTTTAATTATAATTTAGTTGGAAAAAGAACGAGAAGAACATATGCAACCAAGATTGAAAATTGAAATTATAGAAGAAAAAAAGCCTACTATGCGGCCTATTACATTACAACCAGTACATTCACCTCGTCATAGTCCTCCAAGTGAAGAAGATTCTCATACTGGAATTGTTATACAACAGAAGCGTTTGAATGAAGATGAAAGTACACAAAATAGTTTTTCCAGTATGTCAGAATTACTCACACCAAAAGATGAACCAAAGGCCAAACCATTAGGATTTACAGGTTTAAAATTAGGTAAATTAATTAATCATTCATAATCATTATCATCTCTTTTTTTTGTATGTTTCAGAAATTTATTAATTAATATTTTTATATTTATAAATGTGATTTGGTTATTTTATATTGTACCCTCACTAACGGAAAATATCATCATCATCATCAACCATTATCAATCCACTGCAGGATGAAGGTCTCTCCAAGTTTAATCCATCTTCTCTGATCTTTAGCTTCTCTTTTCCACAACACCCCTGCACATTTTCTTATTTCATCCATCCATCTCACATGTGGTCTCTTTCTGGGTCTTTTTACAATCTCTTGGAATCCAGTTTAAAATTTCAATTGTCCATCTATTATTATTTCTTCTAGCAATATGTCCAACCCAACTCCATTTCAATCTTTTAATTTTTTCAATAAGGTCAGTAACACCTGTTTGTTGTATTACCCATACATTGCGTTTTCGATCTCTTCTTGTTACTCCCAACATACATCTCTCCATACTCCTTTGAGTGGTCTGAAGTCTCTGTATTGCTCTTCTATTAAGTGTCCAAGTCTCAGATCCATAAGTAAGAACTGGTAAAACACATTTGTTAAAAACCATTCTTTTCAAACACATAGGCATATTTCCTTTTAGTATCAAGTTATTTCTACCAAAAGCACTCCAACCAAGTTTAATTCTATGATTAATTTCCTCCATTATGTTTCCATCTGTATTAATAATCTGACCTAGGTATTTGTAATTGTTAACTTCTTCTAATTCTTCATAATCAATCTTTATTTTCATATTTTGAACAAATCGATTAAACATTACTTTAGTCTTTTTAACATTTATCTTTAATCCTACTTTTCTACTTTCATCTGCTAACTCCTGCAACATTTCCTGCAGCTCTGAAGCATTATTTGCAAAAACAACTACATCATCTGCAAAATCTAAATGACTTAAATACTCTCCATTTACTTTCATTCCTTTAGTTTCCCATTTTAATCCACAAAATACTTCTTGCAGCACTGCTGTAAAAAGTTTTGGAGATATGGACTCACCTTGCCTTACACCTTTCTCAATATTGATTTTTCCAGTATCATTATGTAATCTAATTGTTGCTGTTGCATTTTTATAAATATTCTTTAAAATATGACAATATCCTGGATCTATACCTTGATGATCCAATGCTTTAATCACTGAAGAAATGTGTATAGAATCGAATGCTTTTTCATAATCTACAAATCCAAAACATAACGACAACTCATATTCATTTGTCCTTTCTATGACTTCTCTCAATACCTGGATATGATCTATTGTACTAAAACCACTTTTAAATCCAGCTTGTTCTCTTGGTTGGTGGAAATCCAAAGTTCTCTGTAGATGAGTTGTAATTATCTTGGTAAAAATTTTATATAAAACTGATAAAAGGCTGATAGGTCTGTAATTTCTAATATCTTCTTTATCACCTTTTTTAAATATTAATATTATTACTGCATTCTTCCAATCATCTGGTACATCTTTATCATTTAGACATTTGGTATATAACATTGCTAAAAAAAAATTATATTTTTTCCCCTGCTTCTTTAAATATATCAATTATAATTCTACTATTACCTGGAATCTTTTCCTTCTTCATATATTTAATTGCATGTCTCACTTCTTCATTTAAAATTCTGGGCAATTCGGAAGGTGTAATAGATATAGGAGGTACTTGCTCTTTATTACTATATAATTCTTGATAAAAATCTTCTACCAATTTCATGATGTCATCTCTCTTTTTAGTAATAATTCCATCTTTTTTTCTTATTGCAGATATAAATTTCCTACCAATACCAAAATGTTGTTTAACATTCTTGAGACTTTTATTTTCTTCTACAGCTTTCCTTGCTATTTCACAGTTATACTTTCTTATATCATTTTCAACTCTTTTCCGTACCATTTTACAAAATTCGAGATATTCAATTCTTTTTAATACATCATTTTTGTATATCTTCATATTCCTTCTTTTCTTCATAAATTCTCTAGTCTCAGTAGAAATTTTATTAGTCAATTGCTGCTTTTTTCTACCAGCTATCTTTGTTGCAGTTTTTAAAAGTGTATCAGTTATTTTCATATTAATTTCATTCAAATCTGAATCATGTTCCAAATCTCCTAACACTTGAAACCTATTTGTAAGTTCTAATTTAAATTCATTAGAATGTTTCTGAAGATTAGGAATATCAACTGTAAATATTGTTTTTCTCAATAATTTTTGTCTCTAGTTTTACATTAACACGTAACTTACACCTTACTAATTGATGATCACTTCCTGTGTTAAATTTATTAAGAACATTACAATCTTGAAATATGTATTTTCTGTTAGTCAAAATATAATCCAATTCTGCTGTACCTTGATTTGGATGCTTCCATGTCCATTTCCTTTTAACATTTTTCTCAAAAAATGAATTCATAATATAAAGTTTTTCTTTTTCTGCAAACTCCACAAGTCTATGTCCTCTCTCATTTCTATTACCATAACCAAAATTACCTACAGCAATTTCATCTTTCATTTGTCTACCAATTCTAGCATTAAAGTCTCCCATAACAATTTTAAAATGTTGTTTACTCTGATCAAAAGCCTTTTGTACATCCATATAAAAATCTTCTACTACTTCATCACTATGAGAACTTGTTGGGGCATAAACCTGAATTATCTGCATTTGGTATCTGCTATTAAGTTGTATAACTAATCTTGCAACTCTGTCCGATACACCATTAATCTCCACAATATTGTTCTTCCACTTTTTATTTATAATGAATCCTACTCCACTTGTATTTCCAATATGCGTGCCTTTATAATAGAGTATATGTCCACTTTTTAAAACAATTGTTTCTTCACCTTTTCTTCTAACTTCACAAAGTCCAATAATGTCCCATTTAATATAAGACAATTCTTCTTCTAATTCTTGCAATCTTCCTTCACTTGAAAGTGATCTGCAGTTGTAAGTACCTAAATAAAAAGTCGTCATCAAATGGCAGCCTGGGTCCAAGACTAACTCAGATAAAATGATTATGCTCGGTTAAAATACATATAATCAATAATACAGATATATGATAATGTCTACTATTAAACTAGCTCTAAATGATTAATAAATAATAAATGGTTTGTTTTTATAAAATTAAATAAATAAAATATTTTAATAAATCATGAGCCAATGAAGTGAAGTACAAGCAGTAAAGAATTACATTGTGCTAATATCCCACAGGATACAACCTCAATGATCATAAGAATACTATCCTCACTATTATTTTAAATAATAATAAATACATAGCATTCTTACGACTTTAAAATAATAATCAATTTAATATAATGCTAATAAATAAATCCTAATCTCTTTATTAAAATAATATAATTATAATTATCTCTGGTTCTTTAAAATAACTCTAATCAATTTATAATCTTCTGTAGTCAAGTATGATAATGAATTTTGTATCACCTCAACTACACCTAACTAATAATAATAACAACAAATAAATAATAATCTTCAATGTATAATTATCAATTTTATCCACCTTTCAATGTTATGGTAACTATCGATAATAATAATAACAATAAATAATATAATCTTTTAGCTTTCATGTGGCATCTTAAATAAAATGTGTGGTATAATCTGAGAATATGTGGCAACAAATAATATTATAATTCTATGCAATAAATTATATAACCAATTATGACCATTAATGATAATAATAATGTAAAATAAAATTTCTCAAATATTATGTTTGGTTTTATATCTGGAAATCATGTATTTATAATGTGAATAATAAATGCAACACAAAATTTTATAAAAACAAGTTTAACAAAATTTATTATAGACTTTAAACAAAAAAAACAAAAAACTATGTACAATATTTACAGTTACATCTTAGGTAAATTACATACTTCTTCATTTTAAAATAAAATAAAAATAATAAAAAATCTACAAGTACATAAACCTTTACTCCGACTTATAACTTTTCATATTTTTTTACAATAAGAATAACATTACTACTAATAATTATGTATACAATTATAGTTTACTATAATATCCACTAATTGACATGTATTAAAATATGTTTTCCATAAGCATACACAAAATATGAAAACATAAACTGCGGAAGTAATATCTATTTTCGATAAATGTTCATAAATTTTGTCATCAATTAATTAAAGTTCCACTATGATAGTGCTGACGTTATTCAAAAATATTTATTTCGGTTCGTTAAATAAATAAATGGACTTAAATAAAATAATATGATTAACATACACACCTTGCTTGGCACTACTCTAATATAAATTATCTATGTGTGTGTTTATGCATGTTCTAAGCATAAAATAATATTCACTAAATATAAATACTCATTCCATTTTATGTTGTTTCTTCTTCAAAAATATGCATTACCATGTACAATTAAAGTATTCAAAAATTATTCAAAAAAAAATTTCGTGAATAATTTATTATCACTTATATATATTTTTTAAAAAGTAGTTTAATAAAATACGGAAATATTTATGATTTTTTATCCTTATAGTTTGAGTTTACTTTCACTCTCATTTGCATTTGATCTCAACATAAACCAAAGCAAGAAAAACCTATCTTATCCTCTTTCAAAAATAACAATTTTACAGTTCCAAAAATTATTTATTATTCGCCTTCATAAATACAGTTCTGTACGATACAATAACTTTTGAAATTACGATAGCGATTCGATGTGTAGGCATGAAGAACTAACTAGAGTATCGACTCAATAGTACAAACATATATAGGATAATCAATAGTGCATACAAAGAGGCACGACTTCTCTGTCTAATGACCTCCATTATCAATTAATGCCCAGGCTATTTATTCAGCTCCTTCGAACATTAAAATACTCAATACTAAGAAGGACACTGCCCATAGAAAATATACAAGTTACAGGGCTACGTTATCTGTACCTGCATAAACTACTAAGATAATAAAATTACTTTCTATTCCCCATAAATCCTAAATACAAGTATCCTGTTGATTTGGAAAAGTTCATAATAAACCCTTTAAAAAAATATTTCTTTTACAATATTTACTGCAACTCTTTTAAAAATATTAAAAGTCAAAGTTTTTACAATACAGCTTTGCTTTTCAGATATGGCTATCTTTTCTCACGATATAATGTATTTAAACTAAATTTTCGACGAACTTTTCTGTCCAATTTCCTTGACAATATCAAAAATATTAAGATAAATGATGGTATATCTTTTTCTAATAATATTTTTAGAATTATATTTTCATTTGGTATCTGTACTTCCATTCTTACTTTTCTCAAATATATATTTATTTCTGGTATGAATTCCATAGCTACTGTGAAACTGGTTTAAGTTTTAATAGAAATACTTGATAGGCAATTTTGTTGCTTGCAATGCATGATTTTAGATTAATAAATTTATAATCTTTTCAATACTCTCTTTAAAAAAAAAAAATTTGAAGTAATAAACTAGATGATACTTTGATATTTTAAAAATAAATTATTAAGAGAGTTAATTCGTTACTAAGTAGCTACTTAAGTTATTAAAAGCACATACTTAAATTGTTAAAAAGCACCCAGAAACATGTGAACATCTACTTTTATAGTAAATTGAACTGATGATTTAATTGACTATTAGATCTTTAAATGGTGATCTAATTTACATATTAGCCAAGATTGCACAATTAAAATTAAAAATAAAACTTATGACTCATTTTTAAAATATTAAATGTATTATTTAATTCCAAATTAATTTTATACTTTTATTTAGACAAACTTAAACTTTTTAAAATAATATTTTATTAATTCATCCCACATTTATTTTCAATGTATCTATTTTTTAAAATCTAATTTTATTAACTACATATTTTTTAAAACCACCCAATTAAATATTTTATAACAGTTACTTTTTATCTTGTGACAAATAAATGTTTAAGCAATTTTGAAACTTTATTAGAAAACTTGTAAGCACACAAGTATGCATATTTACAGGTCACATGACAAAATGTAACAATTTTTGCTGTTTGCCAACAGAAATAATATTTAATTACAAAAAAAAAATATTATATTAAAGAATAATAATATAATAGAATTTAGCATAATAATTTTGATACTATTAAATAAACACATTTATTCACCACAAAATATTATATTTTAAATAAATAATTTATAACACAAATATTAAGTATAATTTTTTATTTTAAAATACACTAGTTTATTTAATCTTAAGTTATCATTTTAAAATTGACCTTTAGCACTTGTTTACTAGGTTTTTTTAGCATATTATTTTGCTATGGCCAGTTTTCCCAACCATATAAAATTACACTATTTAGCTTTACTTGATTATTTTAACATATTAATATAGTTTTATGTATTTACTATTTTCTCTTTATTTTAACAAAGCATTTTTAAAACATTGTCAACATTACGCAATAGTTATACCAACTAAAATATATCCTTAATTTAAAATTTTTTTAAAATTGTCTCAGTGAATCTATTTGGACCTAGTCAAAAGGGTACAATATATATATATATATTCATGGAGATATCAAAAATATTATACAGCTTCTTTGAATATAATTTATTAGTAGTAATAAGTAATACGTTAATATCAGATGGTAATTCAGTCAATATTTGGAGTCTTACATGATTGCTTTCTAATTACTTGCCCTCTTCTTTTTTTTGTCTTTGATTTGAAAATTTTTATAATTCTAAGGTGTTGAATTTGAAAGTTGTATAAAATTGAAGAAATAACTATGACAATTTGTTGCCCTATATAAAGTCAACAACAACATATACAAAAACTTTTTAATCTAGTCTGATTTGATTTTACCAATATACTGAGATATAGAATAAATATAAAGAGATAGAAACATTGGAGAATATTTGCTTGGCACTTAAGCCCCCAAATTACAATTGTTTACTTAGTTATTTTACAATCTTTTGGGCTTCAATTTAAAACTTTAACTATCCATCTATTATTATCACTTTTAGCAATACGTCCAGCCAATTTCACTTCAGTCTTTTAATTTTTTCAATGATGTCATTAATACTTGTTTGTTCTCTCACCTACATATTTCATTTTCAATCTTTTCTTGTTATTCCTAACATATTTCTCTCCATACTGTGTCGAATGGTTTGAAGTCTTTCTAGTATTGTTTTTTTAAATGTTTAAGTCTCATATTTATAAGTAAGAACTAGTAAAATGTATATATTTAAAACTTTGATTTTCAAAACCATAAGCATATTTTCTTTTAATATGTTATTGCTTTCAAAAGCATTCCATCCTAGTTTAATTCTATAATGAATTTCATTCATTATGTTTTCATCTGTATTAATCTCACCAAGATATTTATAGTTGTTAATTTTTTTAAATTCACGAATGACAATCTTTATTTTTTTCTTCTGAAAAATTCATTGAATAGTGCTTAAGTCTTTTTAGTATTTATCGTTACTACTTCTTTCTTACTTTTATCTGATAATTGTTGCAACATTTCCTAAAACTTCAGCATTATTTGTAAAAAGAAACATAATCTGTAAAATCTCTGTTGCTTTCCATATATTTTATTCCTATAACTTTTCATTTTTATCTACAAAATACTTGTTTTTAGATGTAACTATAAGGGACATGAATACAGACTTTCAAGTTTTCTTCAGTTATCCACTCTATTTTATACAATCGATACACGTGATCATACATGTGAAAAAGATTAATGATTTCCAATGTATGTATTTCATGCTGAACCAACAATCATCAGTTGGTCTAGATCATCATATTCCACACATAAATATAATCAGCGCTCGATTTATATTATGATAGCAAATCTTCAAATTCCATCCAATTCTTCAGCCATCCATACCATCGAAAATCTGATTATGGAACATCCACCTAAATCCCTTGTTGATCATGCCCATGTGTATAAGACCTTATCCATTTAAATACACAGAACAGGGATGAGCAGGATACAGGCTAAATTTGTAATATTTGATTGAATGAAAGTATAATTTATATACTTGGGAGTTTAGATGAAACTATAAGGAACTTGAACACAGACTTTGAAGCTCTAGCTATCCACTGATACATGTGACCATGTGAATACATATGTTGGAGATCATTTATCTTTTTCACATGTGTGTGGTCATATGTATCGATTATATGAGTTAGAGCTAATAGCTGAAGGGAGAGATTGAAAATCTATGTTATGGTTACTTCTAAACTCCAAGTATATAAATTATACTTGTATTCAATCAAATATTAAAAATTTAGCTTGTATCCTGCCCAACCCTCTTCTGCGTATTTAAATGGATAAGGTTCTAATCATGAGGGGTCAGAATGAATTAAGGTCAACATGGGCATGACAATAATAGTGACATCAACAAGGGATTTGGGCATTCCATCATCGGATTTTCAATAGTATGGATGGATGAAGAGAGTGGAGTAAATAAAGTTTTTGATCTGAGTCACCCATAATAGTGGCCATTCTGCACATTAAAGTTTGAAGATTTGTTATCTTAATGTAAACCGAGCACTGATTATATTTGCGTATGAGAAATGATGACCTGTACCAACTGATGAGTGCTGATTCAGCATGAAATACGAATATTGAAGATCATTTATTTTTTTCACATGTGTGTGGTTACGTAAATTGGTTGCATAAGATAGAGCGGATAGTTGATGGGAGCTTAAAAGTCTGTGTTCAACTATCTTGTGGTTACATCTAAACTCCAAGTATATAAATTATAGTTGTATTCAATCAAATATTAACAATACATGTTGTAAATCTGCTGAAATGTATGTATATTAAAATTATATGAAGAGAAAAAAATAATATTAAAAAGAAATAAAGTAATAGAGAAAATCGAATGTTAATTAAATAAAATATTTAATTGAAAGAATATAACAGGAACTAATTATGGAAAAGAAAATCAGATAATGGAGAAAAATCAATTAGTATCAACTAACTTGAAGTTACAGTAAAACATTGAACTGATAAAACTCTCCACCCAGATCCTCGTGAATTATATTATTATTCCAGAAAACAAAAGAGCAAAAAAAGTATAAAAAGATTGGAATGGGAAAAGGAATGCTTTTTCTCCATCTTCGTCGTTTCAGGTCAACTGGGGTTTCCACCAGGGAGAAGTAGCTGAAGAAATCAGCCGGGGACATCTTATTACCTAGGATCTTGGCTCCTGAAGGTACCCAAGCCGACTAGGATTAAAATAGATCATTCCGATCTTATGATTTTAAAATGCCTTAAGGGCTTGCAGGATTAAAAGACTTTGATCATAGCAGGTAATGTATTGCCTTCTATTTGTTATTTACCTATTGAGTATGAATTAATTGAAAGGGACTTATATTTCAAAGCAATGGAGTGGGGATTTATGTAATTGAGAAGAGTATAAATATTATATTTTGGTATATTTATATATCCTATTATTCTTATATATTGTAACTTGTATTAAAATTTGTGTGATGAAATTGAGCCACTGTGGGTTTTATTTCCTTTGTGTTCTAAAGAAAGTTAATTCCTAAAATATTTTGTTATTCTTACTCTGGATTATAGAGCTAAGACATAGCAAACGTGGTGCAGTTGTTAGTTCAAACAGATTTAGAAAGAAAACTAGGAGTGTAATTAAAGTGGGAAAAAAAAAAAAATCTTTTGTGGACAAACATCTATTGGCAAGTTTGATGTGGATAATGCTGCAGAATGGTCACTATTATGGGTGACTCAGATCAAAAACTTTTTTTACTCGAAATGGTGTTCAGGATAACAAACGAAAAGTCGCAGCACTTTTATGTTTTTCGGGTAAAAAAGTTATAGAGATAATAAATAAGTTTTATGACCCCCCCCTCCCAAATCACTGATAGTGTACAACACAAGGAATTAATAAAAAAACTAAATGAATATTTCAGTCCTCATCTATCCTGCCACTAAGCTCATTTAATATCAAGAAATAAGAAACATATTAAGGGAACTTAAAGAATCAAATGCACTTTCATAATCTACAAATTTAAAATATAATCATTGTTTTTTTTTTCTATAATTTTTTTTAATACTTGGATGCGATCCACTGTGCTAAAATCAGTTTGTTCTTTTAGGTTTGTTATAATCCAAAGTTTGTTGTTGATAAGTTGTAATTACTTTGGTAAAGAATTTGTATGGAAATGATAGAAGATTATTAGATCTACTTATCACTTTTTTTAAATATCATTATTATTTCACATTCTTCCAATCATCTGCTACATTTTTATCATTTAAATATTTACCAATAATTTTTGTAGTTCTTCACTTGGATTTTTTACAATATCACTAATAATTCTATCATTTTCTGGAACTCTTTTTCATAGATTAAATTGTATGTCACACATTTCTTCATTTATAATACTTGATAATTCAGTTGTATTAATTATAGGAAATACTTATGTTTTTTATTACTGTATAATTCTTCATAGAATTCTTCCTTACATTTTTTGATATTATTTCTATCAATAGTTCCATCTTTTCTTATTGCTGAAATAAGTTTCCTTTCATTACCAAGATATTGTTTTACATTTTTGAGACTTATTTTCTTCTATAGCTTTTCTTGACAAGTCGCAATTATATTTTCTTATGTCATTATCAATTAAGTATTCGTTGTTTTTTTAATGTTCCTTTTTAAAAATTATACCTGTTTTTTCCTTCATACATTGCCTTGTTCAGCAAAAACTTTACTGGTAATGTAACTTTAAATCTCATATAATTATATCAGTGGACCTTGAGGAAAATCAGTTCTAATAATTTAAGAAATGTAACAATTACTATAGTATTTATCATAATGGCTATTTTCTTTAGAATAACAGCAATATTATACATTTTAGTCTGCTACAGTGAAAATTAATAAATTGTACAATGAACACTTTTCCTCACTAATGTGAGATTCATGCACACAATGATCATCAGAATAGTAGGCATCTTTGTCTCATAAAATATGTGTTAGCATGTTAGTTTACATACTTGTTTGTTTATATCTTAAGTGGTGAAAATGAATTTATTATTTTTTAGTTATTTTGCTGCATACATATAATAATTTTGATCCATAAGATTGAAAAATTGAATTATAAAACTATAATGCTGTTGTCGGGGAAAAAATAAAAATAAATTCCAAACAAAAAAGTTGTAAAATTGTTAACAAACAAAAATGCTATTTCTAACACTGTTGGTTGACATAGAATGCATGTGTACAAAACAATTTCATTAGCTTCTGAAAAGCTGAGTTAAAAAGATGATCAATGTCTTTAAAACTAATAATTTCCAAGCAAAAAAATTGATAGTAGCATAAATTACTTTGCTTTTTGAACGTAATTATTTAGAATATAATATCAAGAAAAACCTATCTCTTTTAAATAATAAAGCTGTTAAACTGTCATCAATAGGGTGCTTGTACAAAACATTTCAGAGTCTTTCTGAAAAGCTAATTAATACTGGTTAAAAAAATATTTCCAAAAAAGTGAAAATAAAGTGGTGAAAATATAAAATGATTTTCTAAAAGCAAAAACAAACACTAATAAAAAAGAAAAATCAATTTATTTTCAATTTTTTGTAAATATTTTTTCACCAATGTTAATTAGCTTTTCATCAGTGTTAATCAGCTTTTCAGAAAGACTGGAATGTTTTGCACAAACATCCTATGCAGAGCAATGGCACGCGCTATAGCATTTTTGATGACAGTTTTACAGCTCTATTATTTAGAAAAAATTGTTTTTCTTGATATTATATTCTAAATCAAAATTATTTTAAAAAACCCGAGACTTTAGAAAACAGATTTAGAATCTAGCATGAAAGAAAAAATAATATTCAAAGAAAAAAGCAAATATTTGTATATAAGGTTAACTCAAAAATTATGTGAATTTTATTAAGATATGTTTGTTTACATTTTTAATTTATGCTTTTAAAGATTTTAATTTATTGCATTTCATTAAAATCAAACTGAACATTTTCTATAGCAATTAATTTTATAGCTTTATATATATATATATATTTGATTTATATTTTAATTTTCATGTTCAAATGGCTGTTTTGGATGGTAACTTTACTGTAGGCTATGGACCTGGAATGTATTATCCATAATAACAAATATTTTAATATAAAGTACAAATTCATTATAGCAGACTCTATTGTATTTATTTCAGTGGATAACGTTTTTCCTACAGACATTTATATACTTTATTATCTTCTTTTATTTCTTAAGATGAGTTTTTTACTGTATTTTTCACTGTATTTTTACCATTCACTTCCTTACATATGTCAATTCTATTTTTTAACTCATGATGGTTATAAAACAATACAATATATATAATTTTACCACTGTTGTCAGAAAAAGAAAACATATAGCCAATATTCAGTCAAAATACATTAAATAATATTAAACTATGCCCAGTTTCTTATCTTAATGCATAATATGTATAAATACATGTGTACATGTATTTTCATGTCAGTGATATTTCTAAGTAGTATATTTTTTTGCATTAAGGATAGATAACATTGTTATTTTGTATAATGTTATGCCACTTCCTCTCAAGTGTATATACTCTACATAAATACTAAGTGCAAATGAAATATGTACATCTAACTATAGCATCCATTACAAGAAGAAAATAATAGTTTTAGACATTTAAAAATGTAAATATTTAATATTAAACAATTACAGTATAATGTGTGTATATATATATAACATTCAAGATTAAATCTCCAATTATAAAAATTAATTTTCTTTTTATTCATATTTTGCATTCATTAATAATTTTAAAAGTTAAATATATTAAAACAGGCAAAACTCTCATATACGTATTGCCAATCAGAGCAAGCCAGAGTAATCAATGGATGCCAGAAAGCTTGTGCATAAAATCCCCATCTAGTACCTACTCATCCAATATCCCCAGACTAGTTTCTGGCTTGTGGCCTTCGTCAGTGTGGAGCTTTGGATCTGAGAGCACTGCACCTAGATCTTAGGATCTAATGCAACCCTCCAGCAGCTACTTTTTATTTCTACTTAACTATAAAACTATGAGGATCAAATTGAAAACACAATAATATTTTCAATCTAAGCTCAATAGCTTATATAGTTATATGGGTCTGAACCCAGTTCAGTACCCATACATTTTGATGTCTTTGGTTCTTTAATAACCATAGCCACCACTATTTTATTAGACAGGATTGGTTTTAAGCCAATAAGCATCACATGATCACCATTTCTTTAATAACAATTAAGAGCAAGCATAAGAAATGGTGATCATGTGAAGTTAAATATACATATTTGCTTTATTTATTTATATTTACATAAATGTTACTTCTTCTTTCTTTCTTTTTTAATAACTATTGAGTATATGAAAGAAAGTCTTAAATAACTACAATAATCTTATGTTTCTGTAATGTTCAATTTTGGAGCAACATATGTGTGCCAATAAAAGGGAAAATTCTCTCCTCTTGAAATCTGGATGATAAATTTTACTTGATTCAGCATATGATCTTTTGTTGTTTCTTTTTTGTTAATTAACATTTAGGAGATATTCTTTCAGGAAGATTAATACCAGAAAATTTTTGAAATTTTGATGATGACTAGAGTTGATTTTATTAATTGTTTTACTGCAGTGTTTTGAGATTGAACTTAATCATTTAAAGAGTGATTAGTCACTACTGTCTATACTATATACTTATATATATATATATTCTTTAATACTTAGCATTATATATTTTGAAATGTTTCCAGCATGTTTTTTATTTTTATAATGTTCGTCAAATACTTTACATAACTTATAATTAAAACTATATAATAAAGAAAATATTGTATTTATTACATGTAAATTTGTCTATGATTATTTACATAAGCACATTCCCACAAAGATATCATTCAAATTAAATACTTTAGATATATGATAAAAAATTTGTAAGATTAAAAAACAAATATAAATCTTGTTTTTTGTTAATGTTAAGCTAATACTAAGATAAATTTACTTGATTTAAAGGCTAAAATAAAACAAGAATTGGCCTTAATTCTGTTTGTGTTTATTTTATATTGTTTTTTTTTCTTTTTTCTATTGATAATACAAGACTATTCTTTAAACATATTATTTCAATATATTGAAACGATAACTTTCCAAGCCCCTATCGTTTCACCATCAAACCTAATGACACTCTCATCTGTGCTAAGTTCGAACCTATTTAAATGTTAATAAATTTAAAATTCGTTCATGTCTGTATAAACAGTATTATATATTTGCGTGCGAACCAACGCTATAATTAGATAAGATTAAGTTATTTTAAAATCTAAATTGGACAATTGTTTGCAACGAAAAATCTTAATTATAATAATAGCTTATGGAATGTTTCTAACATAAGTTATCTAAGATTGTAAAAATCTGGATTATAAATTGAAAAATATTTAATTAAATTCCTGAGTTTAGTGAGTCTTGAGGCGATAGATTCCGATAAGGAAAAGATATAAATACTCTGTATTTTTTTAACAAGGAATAGACAACCATATTTTTAGAGAGAATTGCAGCCATCCTTCACCACAATTGTTAATGTATAATATGTCCGGCTAAAAGCGGGCATCTTGTTGCTGTTACTCCGCGGGAGAACGGGGTTTCTGTCGTCGAAATGCCTAAACCACCATCATGCTGATAGAAGAGACAAGCCTAACATAATGGGAAAGATGATGCCACCAGCCGCCCAGTAAAACTCACCAAAACTACAGCCAAGAACTTGCAGTCCAGATAAATAATACCGATACCGTTTTATTTTTCAAACCGCAGAGCTCTGTGTAACTCTTTGTGTAAATATATCTATATAAGTTAGCTAACCCTCTTTAAAATAATGATAAAGCTAAATGTAATCAAAACTTAAAATCCATTTAATTAATATTTTAAATATGTCAATTGCTATCAAAATATCATGTTGTTAAAGTTTAAATAATCTGACTAATTTATATTTTCCTATCATTTAAAGTACATTATAAGTGTCTAATTTAAAGTTATATCACTGCGGTTGTGTCTATATTTCTTTGCTTATTTTAAATGCTTATTATATTTTATATGCCAATATTTCGAAACAGTGGGCACTTAATTTTATGTTTTTAAGAAGGTATTATTTGAAAATCTTCGTGTAATTTGTTTATAGCGTCAACTTTCTGTGCTGTTTCGAAATCCTATTTTTTCTTATTTAAATGATTTAATATGTGAAATGTGGCTCTTTTGATCAACCAGTTAAAAACTTAACCTTATAGTCTTATTTAGAATTAAATTTAGCTGTGATCGTATTTATAAGTATATTTGACATTTAAATTCATAAGTCCATAGAAATATACTTTACCTCCTTAAATATTTATTATCTATAAGTAACTTAATAGATCGAGCATGTCAAAGTACAGATGTATTAATATTCCCTTTAGTAGCATAGACATTTATTATCAAGCTACACAAGAGTTGGTCCCAATTTGAAATATACTATTCTTTGCTTGGCGGATGTGATATTTTATAAAAATATTCTCGTTTTGCTGCTATACGTATTTCAAGATGGAGCCACGGTGTTGCCAGCACATCTTTGCTTATAGGGTAGAGCAGTAGCGAAGCCTGAGCTAAGGCCAGGTTAGCACGTAAGTCCCCCACCATTCCTGAACACAATGTTCCTTTTCACGCAGCATTGCGATGGGTTACAGGGTACCGGCGTTTGTCGCAAGAATCCTGAAGTTATTTCATCCATTCGCAGAGCGACTTTTCCTATTATTGTTTACCTGTGCCACAGTGCATTAGTAAAATCTTATTTCAGCCAACTCTCCCACCTTAACATAATGCTTTCAGCATTCTGAAATTTTCTCTCGAAAGCCATGTTCGATCGATCGTTACTTGAGCTGGTTTATGCGCTCGTTATTAAGTCATATTATATTGTTTTAGTAAATAAATTCATGATCAAAGTTCAATATAATTATTTATATAACAGCCACAAATGTAATAGGATTTGGCTTAACGCGATTTATAGACATAACGTAGTGATTGATTATGTATTAGTTGAAAAGCAACTCATAATATGGGCATATGTTAAACCCATTTATGAAAATTAAATGAAAGTATTTATATAAAGCTATTTTGAATTGTATATGAAAAGAGAATGTGTTCTCTTATCCACCCAATGTTTGCGTACATTCGACGTTGAAATGTGTAAAACTTATCAATTTCATGCCAATTGCAAATAAATGTATAATTAGTTTAATGTATTTCGTTCTCTGTCTCGTTATTGATCTAATTCAATCCAATTGTAATTATTATTTATAGTCTATATATGTGAAAACTATGCATTAAGTTAAATTAGATTAGTGATATATTTTAGTCAATTAAAAACCTCTCTTTTAATTATCAGTCTTATCGCTTCTCCATGACCTATGTCGGCCGTGTGGAAAGAGGTATACTACGTGTAATTTCAAGGTGGTCATTCATAGGGTCTCGAGTCTTGGAATCCTGGCTTACGAGTTGAGGGGTGGTCGAACTTGGGATGTCACAGTCCTAGTCTGGTCAGCTTTGGTCTCTTTTGCTTGGATTCTGAATTCTGTTACGCGAATGTACAAACTTGACTGTTACAATATACATGTGTGAAAATTAAAACTGTTTAAATTTAACTACCTTGTAATTAACATATGAATCATTAGTTTTAATGATAACATTGTTTGTTTTAATACTTTGTTTTTAGATAATTTCATGTAATTTTTTAAATTTATGGTAAATAACAGTTCCACTTTAATATTGTTAATAATATACTTGTGATTGACTTTCAGGTTCTTCAAATAGTCCATCTCAACAATCAAATTCAAAGCGCAAAAAATTAATAATAGGCGATGTTTTTAATACTAATGAAGATGAAGATAGTTCAGATAGTTCAACAGTAAGAAAACGCAAACTAGTACCTTTAGAATATACTGAAGAAGAAATGAAAGCAGTTGGTCAGCATTCTACTACTGCTGAAGAAAAACGTCGAAGTATAAAAAGTTTAATTGATAAAATTCCTACAGCAAAAGATGAATTATTTGCTTATGTAATCGATTGGTCAATTGTTGACAATGTAAGTATAATTATTTGTGTTTATGTATAACTAATTTATTATCTTCATACTTACACAAATACATTATGTACAAATAGATTTTATTTTATTTTTCATATAAATTTGTGTTAATAAAATAATTTTTTTTATATATTACAATGTATGGCTCTAAAAGTTTTGCCAATCTTTCTCAGTAGTGCTAAATATCAAACTACTCATAGTGCAATATATTTTTAGATAACACTTTTGGATTAAGCCATGTGATATGACTTCTGTTATTTGCTACATATACAACAAACTGTCAATTCATTATCCATTTATGATTTTTTATTTGATTCCACAATCACTATTATAAAAATGCATGTTATTTTTTATAATTACTCAATCTATTATTGATAATTTATAGACACAAACAAATATTTATTTACATAATTTTTTTAAAAATTTGAAACCACTTACAAATACTGTTATATATATTTCCCATACTATAAATAATAAATTAAATTTTATACAGAAATAGGTAATTGGTAATACTTTGTCTAATTAGCCATACCGCTCGATGGCGCTGTTGCTAGTGAAAAACAAATAGATATAACGTTACTGGGCTGTTTTTATTTTGTTGATTTATGTTTTTAATTTTTGGATTTGCTTGATTTTTTTTTTTTTTGTTGTTGTTTTATTTTTTTAACCTGTTTTATGTATATTTCTTAAAAATAAAAAAAATGGGTTTTTTTTTTTTTGGCTTTTTAAAATATTCTGTCTTTTTTTTTTAAACAAACATTTATTTTTCTCCCGTCTTTTTTTTTTTTAAGAAACTTTTTTTCCCCCACAGTCTTTTTTATTGTTTTTGAAGAAACTTTTTTTTTTTTTTTTGAGAAACAAGGCTTTCTTGGCAGTCCTCTCTAAGACCTGTCGTCGTATTCCTTACGGCATTTTGGCACATTTCCAACTCAGCTCTAATACGCTTCACTTTAAGCTGATCCCGGCTTCAATAATAAATTAGCTATACCGCTTGCGAAAAAGCGATTTGGCAGCCCTCAAACCCCGTTCCATAAACAAATAGAACACCTTCGTCGACATTGACACTATTGACATTCCATTTCAGATGTTTGATAACGTCTTAATTTCATTAAACCACCACAAAGACAGTTTTTCTGGATGGGTAAAATATTTTTTTTGGTTGAAGGAAGGCCACCACATCTGCTTCTGTAGCAGGTAAATCTAAAAACTACAACGCCGAAGGGTCGTCTGCCATTTAATTGTTTTGTTCTCGAAAAAGTATTGGAAAGTGCGCAACTTGATCGTGAACTTAGCCGAATCGTGATTTACACTCCTCATTTAGTGAATTGTGTCCCCTGACAACGAAAGTAGGGGCATTTGAGAATTCGTTACAATTTTTACTAAATCACATAAATTACAATACATTTAACCAAAAAAAAAAAAAAAATCCGTTCTAATATACTTTTCGTCATTACAACTACAGAAATCTTCATAGCATACGCTGTACAATAGTCAAGAGTAATGTCTATAGAGAGTGTCGCATACTCGTCGCTAATAATGTTCAACATGCTAGAGATGTTGGGGTAAGGGTGCACTTCAACATCTTAGTGTTTGAACAGTTTACAGGCCGTAAGATCTATGAGTGGCCTTGTAATCAGCATATTTATGTACTTTAGCATAGAAACAGTGCCATCGCGCAGTGGGAATCAACAGACAATGTATTACCAGGTAATTTTCCAAAAACATTTTAATTTTGTTGGTAATACCACTCAAATTTTTTTAAGTGCAGGACTTTACTTGAGAACTATAAAAAATGAAAAGTTCTAGTGTCAAAAAATAGATAACTAAAGTGAACTCAAAATCAAAACACAAATTTTTCTACCCACAACCATTATGCTTTTTATCTTCTGAAATATTACTTTGTATTAAATTAGAATGCATTTATTTTTCTGTAATTTAATCAATTATAAGCACACTAATGTATATGTTTTAAATTGTAGCAAATGTGAAATAAGAATTTAACCAAAATAAAAACAAGATTGTTAGGAAAAAAAAATGTTTTTATATCTAATAACTACAATTAATATTAATCCTAAATTTGTTTAAATAATATAATTATGTTTTTATTTAAATTATATATAATACTTTTCTAATAATAGATAATATTAAATGTTTTGAACTATTAAATCTGAATTGTATTTTATATATATTTTAGTGAATACTCATTAAATTGTTCTCTCTATAAATTTTTGTATGTTTCCAAATTGTATTTTCTGTATTTTTTTTTTTTCTGGTCTGATGCTATAATATAGTTATGCTATTACATCAATAGTTGTAAAAGTAAATTATTTGATATATTTCTATCAGTTTTGAAATATTTTTTTTTAAATGTAATCAAGCTTATAATAGTCTAGAATATTTTTGAATAAATTAAAAATAACATATACTTACTTGTTAGGTCTTTAAGTGTTAATAAAAAATTGTGCTTTTTGATTTTAATCATCAACATATATGTGTTTGATTAATAATCACGCCAAAATATATTAAGTTGTGTGAGAAAATGTTAGCATTTTTGGAGGTCATGATATAAAATTGAATATTATTCAACAAAAAAACATATACATCTTTTATATAATCATGTTTCAGCAAATATTTACGAATATCAGACGTGTTGGAGATTTAAAATTTGGTAACTATGCCAGAATATGCAGTCTTTTTGATGCACAATTTTATGCCATCATCAAAGATGAATGTTGTCTGTTTTTACCATTAACATATTCAGAAATATTACCAAATTTCATCACTTTCATTATTTTGCTATAATATCTTATATAAAAGCAATTTATTCACTCTACTTTGAAATAGAGTGGATAAATTGCATTTATGTAACATATTGCATATGTAGCGTTATCTATGGTTTTATATTAGAAATAAAGATATTAAGAAAATCTGTAATGTTGGAAAAAATTACATGTAAAGAAGATAACACTATACATAGATTTGCTATTATATATTCTACTGATTAATTAGACAGAAGATAATAGGAAATTTAAAGAAAGAGATATAATAAATTACCAAAATGTGTTCCTACTATAATCAAAACAGTGCATTTTTACCCTGGTTAGAGATGGACCTTTATGCAAGGATTCACTATTAAAGTTTTTAAAAAACAGTTGTATTTTGTTTTTCAAAATAATCATTTATAAGATTGATGATGATGTAAGATAATGTCTTCATTTACACTATTTTCAAAAATAAAATGGTGACATTCTTGCTAAAAAATACGATAGAGTTTATTTATTATACAATATTATGTTTTGATTATAGTATTTTTTAAAATTTTTATCCAGATCTTTGCAAGACAATCAGTGCTTTCATTTATTTTATATTCAAACTAACTAAGATTTTTTTCATTTTGATAAGTACAAAAAAATCACAGTAATCATGTACAACAACAAAGTCGATTAATTATTAGTTGTAAAATGTATTTATTACCTAAACTATGTGCATTAAATCAACGGTAGTCATCTGAAATCCGGGCATGGCCGTCTGATGGCGTTGTTTATGGGTAAAAACACATAAAAAATGCTGTTTCTGAGGCTGGCCTTACAGTTAATACAACATTTAATATTCTATTAACCCATTGCAGGCGCTTTACATGACATTGCACAAAAATAATATGGCCTGTTTTGTGCTTTGAAACTATTTACGCGTATTTGTTCTATTCATAGCTGATTACTGTATCGCTTAAGGGTGTTTTAATTTCAAGTCGGTACAAGTTTTCAAATCTCCATAATAGAGTAATGTCATTTATATTTAAATAATGTTGTTAATTACTAATAATTGTTATATGGTCCCCACCCTTCCCTAAAAAAATGTTAATATGTAAAAAATTGGCAAAGGGTATGTTTGAACACGCTTCGACAAAGCTCACACGCTAAGTCATGTTTCTAGTGAGGAAAATATACGAGACCAATAAAATGTCTGAGAAGAACGAGCAAGTTTTAAACTTTTCAGAATTGCCGAGTACAGAAAGTGAGGGAGATTGTGTCCTTTTTTGAGGCACATAATGTCCTCCCAAATACCAGACTTTTTATTACAGCAATAAAATAATAAATAAGTTCAAAAAATCCAAAGTTTATGTACTTTTTTTTTTTCATTTCATTCGAAATTGACAAGTATTTGGATTATCTTTTTTGTAGTGGGGTTAAAATAAATGACTATTTTTTGTTGACTTTTTGTTAATAATAACAAAGTATGAAAGTCTCCCAAAAAAGCAGTTTATTGTAGAAGGCAAAAAAAAAAAAAGGTAATTCAAACGAAATATAAATAAAAGTAAAAATTGAGAAAAAGTTGTTGAAAAAAAAAGAAATTATTGACATTTTGTTACAATTATTTTTCCGAGGGTGGGGGTTTGAAAACATTGTTTTAACCCCAAAAAACACTAAAGTTACTTTTGATTTAATGAGAAGAAAAACCAATTGGTTAAACCCCCCCCCCCAAAAAAAAGGTTGAATAAATTCGAAACAATTCCCAAATAATTGCATTATATTTTTTCAGCAGGGTTATAAAACAAGTGGGGTTAAAATAAATGACTATTTTTGTTTACTTTTTGTTAATAATAACAGTACGAAAGCCCCTAAAAAAGCTGTTTATTGTCGAAGCCAAAAAAAAAAAAAAGGGCTAATTCAAACGAAATATAAATAAAAGTAAAAAGTGAAAAAAAGTTGTTTAAAAAAAAGAAAAATTATTGACTTTTTGTTACAATTATTGATTCGAGGGTGGGGGTTTCAAAACAATTTTTGAACCCCCAACAACACAAAAGTTACTTTTGATTTAATAATAAGAAAAACAATTTAGTCAACCTAAAAAAAAAAAAAAGGTAGAACAAAGTCGAAACAAGTCCCAAATAATCGTATCATTATATTTTTTCGGCAAGGTTAAAACAAGTTTTTTTCATCGTGAAACAGCCCACAGTTTTAAAATTCAGAAACATAAACACAAAATTAAATTACCAAAATTTGTTGCATAAAGAAAAATGTCAGGTTAAAAAAAAACAATGAAAATGAATATAAAAATTTATTTAATAAAAAAGAAATCATGTTATAAATAAAATAAAAATTTGTTTAATCAAAAAAAAAATAAAAAAACTCATTCTATAAAAAAAAATAATTAGAGCTATTACTGTATTAAAAGAAATGTTGGATGTATAAAGTAAGATTTAATGCAGGGGTGGGAAAATAGTGACCCGAGGGCCACATGCGTCCGGCTAAGAGTTTTTATCTGCCTTGAACTGAGATTTCCTTCCTGTGCGCGACCGAAGATTCATCTTATTTTCCACTAGGGTGGCCATGTCAATACACATGCACAGTGTAGATACGATGTGCAGTGCTTTTCCAGTTGATCTGGTTAATTTCAATTTTGTTTTTGCATTAGCCAACTTTAGTGAAACCATGAACTCTCCGAAAAAATGTAAAATCGGTGATGAAGGTCGTGTGTTTAATTAAGAATGGACAAATATTTTTTTGGCAATACAGGGAATAAAGCAGTGTGCTTATTGTGTCATGGAAAAAAGGTGCGGCCCTCCGCTAACCTTCGCTTCCACAAAGTGGCCCCCAATGCAGCCCTCCACCAACCTCTGTGGCCCCCGAGCCAAAACAATTGCCCACCCCTGGCTTAATGGATAATAACAGTTTTTTAAATTTGTTTCCTGGTGTTATCCTTCATATTCTGTGTTCTTTATACGCTATGCCCAGTTTGTTGTATTTACAATATACCACATTCATTAGAATTGACCCTTTTAAAAATTGTGAACATAGAAAAAATACAACAATATTTATTGGTTTATATTAATAATTCAATTATTGAGTGTGTCAAAAGTGTGAACTTAAAAAAAAATAAAACAATAGTATTTATGATTTATACAAATAAGTAATTAATTTATTCATTTTAGTATTATAAATTGGAAAATAAATATACATCAAATTATAAAAAGAACTAAATATAGCATATAAATCACAGAAATAAATGTGCATCCTCTGCTTATTAAATTTGCATACATTTTTATTCAATCCCAACTATGGCTTTATAAAGTTTTTTGATCTACATGTCAAGGAGATGTTTTAAAATATATTGAAATTTATTAAATAGTTTATGAAAGGCTTAATTAAAATTAATTCATTATAGTTCTTAGAATTTTTTTTTAAAAAAATACTTTTTGCATTATTAAAATTGCAAATTTTATACGGATGATATAATAGACTTTGCAGATTGTTTTTGAGTTAAATTATGATACGTTTAGTTTTGCAATAAATTTAATGAAAAAGGGTTTTTTGCATTATCAAAATCGCAAATTTTATAGGGATGATATAATAGACTTTGCAGATTGTTTTTGAGTTAGATATAATACGTTTAGTTTTGCAATAAATTTAATGAAAAATGTTTTCTATTATAGAGTAAATGCATTTTTAAACACAATATATTTTTTGATAAAGTTAGATTATGATATGTTTAGTTTTGCAATAAATTTAACGAAAAAGGTTTTCTATTATAGAGTAAATGCATTTTCAAACACAATATATATTCTGATAAATCACCAATCCTTGTTAACATTTTTATTTTTTGAGAAAAAGTTTATATGGAAAATACTTTTATTAAAAGAAGTTTAGTAGTTTCAACGAAGATAATTTATATCTTAATGGTCAATATTTATTTACTTTTAAAAATGATTTCAGCCAAACAGTTATAGATATCTCTATTTAGCTAATATAAAGTAACGGATGCCATTCTACCAATGTAGCCATTATATTGGCATAGGCATAATAACCTACGATCTCAGCATTGACACTATTCCTTTTTGCTTTAATACATTGTTATTCTTCTGTTATAATTCCACAGAATATGGAACAAATTATAGATTGTTTCTAAGATTAAACATGCAACAAGGAAACTTAAAAAAAAAATTTCCCAAGGATATTTATTTAAAAATAAGTATTCTTTTCATCCAATGTAAACTACAGCTGTTTAATATTACATATATACAAAAAATTATAAAACATGATTTTACATAATATCATTAATAATCAATTAATTATTTCAAAAATAAATAATGATTCTAATAAGAAAATAATATTTTTTTTTTTTATAGTAAAGATAATATGCTTTTATTCTCATAAATATTATCAGCTATATTTATGAGTCGTAAATATAAAAAATATTTAAATGCTTTTATACTGAGTTTCTTTTTTCTAATATCCAGCAGATTTTTACTTTTAAGTATTGGGTTTTATTTTATTTTCATGGTCTCATTTTTTAAATGGTCTCAATTAAATCCTGTGATCGATTATTGCACAAGTATATTTTTTACTAGCAGTTTTATTCAGTTTAATATTAATTTTGATATCTTGACTTGCCTTTTTTTAAAAAAAAAGTAATAAAATTATTTTTTACTAAAAAAGTGTACTTAAACTAAGAAAAAAATGACATGTTTTTATTGTGTGTGTGTGTTTTTTTTTTTACACATCTTTCTAGTAATAAATTTATAATAGATCACAAATTTTTATAATGTTAATTATTAATTTGTAAGAAGATTGGAATTTTTTTTTTATATTATTGAATAGAACTTGATGGAGCGAAGGATCAAGCCATGGATCAACAAGAAAATAGTCGAATACATTGGAGAAGAAGAACCAACATTAGTTGATTTTATCTGCTCAAAAGTTATGGCTCGCAGTACACCAAAAAGTATTTTGGATGATGTTTCTATGGTAAGCAGTTAATTGAATTTTGTTAGAGTCACTTTTTCATTTATCATATTGCTTCAAATATAAGACACCCCCGAATTTCAGACATAGTAGGATTTTAAGCTCGGAAAATTGGGGGTATAAATTTAGAATGAATTTATTGAAAAATAAGAAACATTTTTATTACTTAAATAACAAGTAATATAAATACAATAAGCTCACCTAATTTATTGCGATCTTCTTCAGACATACTTCCATTTACTGTGTCTTCACTTTTAGAACTTGAATTTTCATCTTCACTATTCCATCAGAGTACATCATAATTCAGGCCTTTTAAATCGTTGCAGTGCAACATTTTAAGAAAGATCTTCCCAAAACTGCAAAACCCACTCAAAATTATATGTATATTGTTTGCATTACAAAGTCTTTTTTTTATTGTACATACTGTAACGTTTTTTTTTCCAAAGGAAGAAAAAAGATTTTAAAGTACATCATCGATATTTAATGTTACGGTAAATCTTTTTTCTTTTGATTAAAAACCTTTTCTAAAATGCAAATTAATTATTTGTCAGATTATTAAAGTAAACGGAAGTATTTAAAAAATAAATTTCTTTTTATAATTGGAAAAAATAAACTATAGTGGTAAACATAAAAATTATTTTTGTCATCAAGTTACAAAATGCACTCACACCTCATTTGGATTTCTTTTTCAATTTGCTTTTGCGTGAAAGTAAATTTTTTCTATTAAAATCTGAATCATTTTTCTAAAATAATTATATTTTTACAAATATTTTCTGAAAAAAATTATAAATGTGTAAAATAAAAAGATCCTAAAACTTATGTTTTTACTTTCAAATCAAAACGAAGAGATTGGAACTGTCAAAATCATTGACAGGCAATCAGACTGAAGGCAGGTTCTTATCTCATTGTTGTATTGATTTATTAACTGTAAATAACAGTAAAATCAGCAAAATAATGTTAAAAGTAGTGGTGTGAGTGAAAGTTAAAGCTGTTTTATGAAATTAATTTAAAAAATATTGATATTTAATGTTAAGTTTTTTTTTTATTAAAAAATATTTAACATGCTATTATACACAGGTTAATGATTGTAATACTATGTGCATGTATAGCATAAAACAGATTCGCAGAAATAAAGTGTTAAAATTTTTTGTTCCAAATTTAAGACTCATCCCTCTTACTAGTCCAAAATTTGGGAGGAAAAGGTTAGAGCGCGACACGAAGCATGTATTAAAGCTACTGCGCCGGTTCACATTTGTATCAATCTGCTGATAACTGTAATCTTGGGATCTGACCAAAATAACGTGTACATGTATCTTGTACACATCTTTTTTAGCCAAAAAAAAAAAACGTGTACACGGATCTTGCACATGGTATTTTGGCAAGATGTACAAAGTTATCGGGAGGTTGATACGAATGTAAACAGGTACAGTAGGTCTAATACCTGCCCCATGTTGCAGGACTAAAAATAAATAAAAGTAAAAACATAATATAATTTTAAACAAGACATTCAAATATGTATGACTTGGACACTAACAACTTTTAAGAACATTGGAAATAAAATAAAAAAATGATGATTTGCAATCTTAATGGAGAATGCCATTTGAAAGGAATAAAAAAAGTGATTTGCGATCTTAATGAAATGACAGCATCACACAAAAAAATTGTTAGTTTAATTAAATATGCACTAAACAAGCAGTAAATGATTTTAGGTTTTAAATAATATTTATAAAAAGACATTAACTATACATACAACTTCCACAGTAACAACTTTTAAGAACGACATTGAAAAAAAAAATAGTGATTTGTGATCTTAATGAAATGACACCATTACACAAAAAAATTGTTACTAAACAAACAGTAAACGATTTTGGTTTTTAAATAATATTTATAAAAACACATTAAGTATACTCATACGATATTTACTGTGTAATATATAATGGGGAATTGTCGCCTTGAAACAAAAAATAATAATATTATCACAGAAAATGGATATCTATACTAAAAATTTTCTTTCTGAAAATGTAGAACATGATTGCAGCTTATGCTGGGATTTTCAGCAGAAATGCTAATAAAAATTTTTTTTATAAACAAATTAACTCTTTGCCCGCCTCTTATGAGGCTCCTCGTCGACATCTGACATCACTCTAACTCAGCCAGTTTTTATACGAAAATATTCGTTAAACACGTATTGAATTCGTTTTTAAAAGCTCTGTAAGATGGTGCCATCTTCTGATTTATTTTACAAGTAAAAAATAGAAAAAAAACGCATTTAAACCTAAACAAAGAAGGAACATTATTTGTGATTGGTTCTTAGCATGCTCTCAGCCGAAAAAGACATTCTGATTGGCTGGAAAGAACAAAGAAACTGCCTGATCAAAGAAAATAAAGAAAAACGCTGAGATTTTCATTTCGAATACGATTTAAATTATTATAAAAGAATATTTTGAGAAATTAAAATTATTTCAGAGAGAATAATAAAAAAACAAAATTATTTTCGAAAAATATTGAAGATTTAAGTAAAAATATTGAAGATGTAGTAAAAAGAAATATTTACTTTTCTATAACGTAAAAGTCGATCTTTTTGTTTATATTATAGCTTTTATGTTGCCGATATTGAATATTTTAGAATAAATAAATAGCAATTTATTTTTGAAAGAACTTTCGTTCTCTTCATAACCTGAAAAATTAATAATATACTTTTTATAAACGTATCTGAGTTGAATTTAATATTATAGGCGAATATGTTTTAACAATAGGCTTTGTCTTCAGTTTGTGAGTTGGCCAATTAAAAGATTTGATTTTTATCTGATACAACCAATGATAAAATTAGCGGTTAAAAGGTTAAACCAAAAAAAAAAAAAACAGAACAAAAAACACACACAAAAAGAAATACATATTAAAATGGAACAAAAATCACAAAAAAAAAAAAATATTACATATTAATTATGAGACTGAAACCAAAAATGTAGAACGTGATTGCAGAATATGCTGGGATTTTCAACAGAAATGCTAATAAATGTATTTTTTTTATAAATAAATTAACCCCCCCCCCAAAAAAAAAAAAAACTGAACAAAATGCACATAAAAAAGAAATACATATTAATTATAAGACTGAAAATGTCGAAGTATTACGGGAAAAAAAATGGCATTGATAAAAAAACATGTTTTCATGTATACTCGCACCAATTATTTTCTTTCTATTTAACGCCATCGTGACATTACACATTTATGGTGGGTGTGAAAAGGTCTTTTATCTCCCCTATGCTACATTGCAACTTTAATACCAAAAGTACAAAAAAAGTCTTATATTCAAAGTAATATATATTATTGTTTATGTTTATATTGAACCTAAACGAATTCATTTGTTTTTGTTAATGCAGGAAATACAATTTTGTTAATTCTGAGAATATTCATGTCATAGAGATTTTATTAATTTTTTTTTCAACAACTAAGATATAAACCTAATTAATAACTTTTTTAAGTAAATTTTTTATTTAGAAAATATATTTAACTATATTTTTTATTTTTTACCTAAAAAATTTTTATCACCACATTTAGCATTTAGTATTTATATTGTTTACATCTTCTGTTTTAGAAAATAGCATTAACCAATTATAAAAATATTTGCTCTAATTGTCAGATTTGCAATTCCATTTTCGTATAGATTAGTAATTTTTTTAACACATGTATTAATATTAGTGCATTTTGTTATGTTGAAGTTTTTTATTGTTTTTTTCTTTTTTTAAATTTATTTATAATATGAAGAAAAGTTATTGTTGATATCGTTTGATAACTTAAATTTTTTAGATAAATGTAAAAATGTTTTTTAATTGTTTTTACAAAGTGAACAAATAGATTCAAGATTTAGATTTCATTTTTTATCTTTTATTGTTAATTTAAATATCATATTCTTGACTCTTCCTTATAATTTCTTCAGTACATCTCTAGTATTTAAGTATACCATAATCTTATTGATTTGTTCTATTAATGTTTTTAGAAGTATTAGAAAACTTGAATGTTTTTACATTGTGTGTATGGAATTTATTTCCTATCTTAATTGTCCTGTATTGTTGGTGTAATAAGTTGAATTTAAATCGCAGATGATTGATGACTTGCATTTTTTAAAAGAATTTAATGTTCTAGCTATTGATATAGATCTGTCCAGAAATTTTTTTCCCATTTGTTTTTTTTTTTAACTTGTTTTTTTTTTTTAATATTGTTAAGTAAATGAGGTTAAATACATTTTGTAGAGTTTTTGTAAGTTATTGCTAGGTTACTCAAAAACAAATATCTCAATTCTGTCTAAATGTATATTAGGTAAACTTGCAGTATTATTCAATTAAAATATTTAGCTTGAATTGCAGTAATGTGGGTGTATGTTCTTGTGTAGGAAACGTACAATTTTTATGGAGATAAACTTAGAATGATTTGATTATGTTGAAGTTATTTTATTGAGAGAAATAATAAATGTAAATTTCCTCAAATTTTTTTTTTTTTTTTTGCTATTTAGTTCATTTTCTTTATTGTTGTTTTCAGTATGTTGAACCAAGTTCTATAATAATCCAAAATTTTCATTATTTACGTAATTCAATTTTTTTTTTTTTTCTATTATTATTTTATTCAAATGTTGATAAATCTCTCTCTTTTTTTTTTTTTGACATATTTAGAGATATAAATAGAAAAGTTTGTGATGTGGCTTGAGAGTCAACTGATATTATTCTTTCTATGGATATAAGACCCTAATAATTGTTTGAAATTCATTTCTACATCCATGATCAACTGAAGTATCTGTTTTGAAATATTATTATTATGACATTAAGTCATGACTAATATGTGCTTGTAAATGTGGTAGATAGAGATCTTAAATTTTATATTTTTTTGTGGTTGGATCAATGTAAATAGCAAAAAATAAAGTGATATTTGTAATATATTTAATTTTGATCTGAAGGGTTAGAAGAATTTTATGTAATTCTTTTAGTGATATTTTCCTATTACTTAGAATAAATAACAATGTTTTGAGATATTTGATTTAATATTTCGGTACTGTTGGATGCACCATGCTGTACCGGTAAACTGCACTTCAGCACCCATCAAGAAGCATGCAATCGATAAATTTCTTTCGAATAAATCGCTCAAAATACGTAAATTTTAAAAAAGTACACGTGCGTGCGCGGAAAATCGGTAAAATTCATAAAATAAAACACCCCCAAGCGATTAATTGAAATGGCTCAAAAATAAGTAAAATACAAATTAAAAAAGTATACACACGCGCATGGAAATCGGTAAAATACATAAAATAAAACACTCCCAAGCGATTAATTGAAATAGCTCAAATAAGTAAAATACAAATTAAAAAATAAGTAAAATACAAATTAGAAAAGTACACACACGCATGGAAATCAGTAAAATACATAAAATATCCCTCCCCCCAGCAATTAATTGAAATGGCTCAAAAATAAGTTAAATACAAATTTAAAAATATGTTTTATTTTATGTATTTTACCGATTTCTGCGTGCGCATGTGTGTACTTTTTTAATTTGTATTTTACTTATTTTTGAGCCATTTCAATTAATCGCTTGGGGGTGTTTTATATATTTTACCGATTTCCGTGTGTGTGTACTTTTTTAAAATTTATGTATTCTGAGCGATTTCTTTGAAAGAAATTTATCAATTGCGTGCTGATGTGATGTACTGTAGTTTCATCTACCGGCACAGTACGATGCACCCAACAGTACTAATATTTCTGTCAGATAGATCCAAATGATAATGTCATTAATAGATTTGATGTCTAATTGTATTACATAATTATCTCTTTCATTTCCTTCGCATAAATTATAGTTTCTCGTACTGTCAATGTTGCATATGTGGTGCTTTTCTTTTTTATTGTATAATTATTTGATAATAGTTAGATATTATTTCAATATATTTTAGCCAGTATTTTGGAATCAATATCTTCAAAACATATCGATTTTTTTTTCCTCATGTGTCATAGCATCAGCCGGGAAGCGAACCCGCTAACCCGGGACAACTGCTTGTAAGGCAGCTGTTGCTGACCTCTCGACCATTAATGCTTGACATCGATTTTAAAATATCCAATGATGAAAACTTCTATTATAAAACTAATAGAAAAGGTTGCTTCTTTTGCTAATAAATGGCCATTTATATTTTTATACCATATTTGATTGTAATGCTTCCATAATAGAAAAGTGTTTAAACTGATAGTGGTGCCAGTTTATTTCTAAAGGTGGCTTCTTTTGCTAATAAGATGGCCATTTATATTTTTATACCATATTTGATTGTAATGCTTCCATAAAAGAAAAGTGTTTAAACTGATAATGGTGTCAGTTTGTTTCTAAACCTATTTGTGGAGTCAATCTCTTGGATTTTTTGTTGTTGTTGTTATATATTCTTATCATCTTTCTGTTATTTGGTTTTCACTATTATATTATGTCATCTTGCACTTCTTAATATTTTTTTTTTAGCTTTTGGCTAAATATATCTTTAGAGTGTAGTACATAAATGTTTGCATGAATATTTAATGGTTTTTAACAAGTTGCTCAATGATAGCATAAGTTTTTTTTATTGTTTTTATCTGATTTTTTTTTTGCTGCCTATAGTAGTCGTACACTTTTTGTTGATTTTATATTATGTATTGTTTGGGTTTAAGTTGTGTTAATGCTGATTGCATAGTCTTTACGTCTTGTATTTTTTGCATTCGTTGTGCAATGAATTTTATAGATTTTTGGTTGTATTAGTTATTGCTTTTATCATTTATATTATGCTAAGCTATACTATTGTATGATGAAACTATAGTAAGTTACTAGTAATAATTGTATAAAGAATCTTATCTGTTATTTCTTCTTAAATGATATTTATAATTAATGCCATTTGTATATATATTGTAGATATATCCATTAAAAACTAGTACATTATTATCATAATTACACATAGATACAATAGTCAGGTTTTCTGTTATAAGATTGTGTATCTTAACTTTAAGCAATGTAAACTAAGAAAATTTTGGAATTTGATATTATAAACTGCCTAAATATCATACCAGAATATATAAAGCAATTAACACATATTAAATACTTTAAAATGTCATTAAGAAAAAACTATCTATCTCCAAATAATAAATCTTTTAAAAATAAATTTTTATCACATAAATTGGGAAAAATAGATTTTGAAAATTAAAAAATTTGCTGTAAATGAGAGACAAATATTAAATAGTTATTGCTACTTCTATCTTATTGATATTTAATATGAAAGTTAAATGTTGTTATACATGATTAAATTAAATATTTATTGCAATCCTCCTTTTTTATTTTATAGTATTATAATCCCTTTTTTTTTTTAAAGGTTCTAGATGAAGAAGCCGAAGTATTTGTTGTAAAAATGTGGCGGTTACTCATTTATGAAATAGAAGCTAAAAAGGCAGGACTTGTAAAATAAAGTTTTTGATTAAATAGAAAATATATATATGAAAAAAGAATATCATACTAGTTCCCCCCTATTTTTATTTAAATATCTATTTTTTAACTTTATACAGTTAAAAAATAGTTGATGTTTTTTTTTTGTAAATGAATAATAATCATCGCAAACATTCATACTAAGTTATTGAATGTTTTTGTGGGGAATAACTTTTATACATCCAAGCCCTCCTCCATTTTTTTTCTTTCTCCAGACTCTGTTACTGCTGTACATTTTTTTTAAAGCAATAATTATGAGGAGGGAAATGGAGAAAAAAAGGCTGCTCTTTATTTTTAAATCTGTGATTTTATTATTTCAGAGTTTGTACTATTATTTTCTGCCTTTGCCTTTTTCCTTCTTTAATTTATATAAAATTTACAGTTCTTTTGGATAATTTCTGTTTAACCCTGTCTATTTGGGTAGGGAATATTTGCACACTTTTATTTCCTCCCTTTTTATTATGTATAAATAGTACATCAAAACATACCAGTTTATGTATTTTTGAATGTCATTTTGTATTGCCTTCTCTATGAGAAAACATTAAAATATTTTGTATTTTTTTTTTTTTTTTACTATAATTATTTTATTTTGCATCTCATTGAGAAAAAGTTGCTGACCAAGGAAAAAAAAAATCTAAAATATTAATTCACTGTATTATAATCTAAGAAAACTGAATTTTGTGTTGGAGTGGGGATGGGCAGTGAATCATTCATGTTGAATGTTTAGACTGTTACATTTTGAAACTATGATTGTTTTTTTTTTTTTTTTAATCATGTAAATTCATAACTATAAATGAATTTTTATATAATGTGTGAACATCTTGGAAAATACTTTTATGTACTGTACTTTTAAAGTAAATTTGAAAATAAAATGGTGGATACTCAAGAAAAGCAAACAAAAGAAAAACAACATGGGGGAAAATGCCCCATTTTCAAAAACCATATTTGAAATAGTATGTTTGGAAAAAATACTAAATATTGAAAGTCAAAATATATAGAAAAGATATCTTGTAATTCTTTTAATTTTAAATAAATATATCTGCAGAACATTTAAGTGAATGATGATAATTTATTAAAGTAACTTAGAGAATCCCTTTATCTTATGCTGCTAGTCACAATTTTTTTAAAATCTCATTTCCTTAATACATTATCTTTTTTTTTGTGTTTTTTATCTTTTCCATTTTGTCATACCTTACTCTGCAAAATGACTGACTTATATGCCACCATTCACCATAGCTATCATCATCAATTTGTACCTATTATTTTGATTTACAATTTATTATTCACCTCAATGACCTTTAAAAAAAATATCGAATTTTTTTTTTAATTTGCCATTTTTAAATGGTTGCCCATCTTGTAAGATTGCTTATCATTATATGATAATGATTTCATTAATACTACATCATCCGAGAATAAAACAGTGACATTCATGGTACAAAAGTAAACTACAGAGTTTATTTATTATGCAGTATTTTGATTATAAAATTAAAATATGAATAATGTCCTTATCTAATTTTGACCTAGTATCTTGCAAGAGACAATGAGTGTCTTTATTTATGATAGATCCACAATAAAGAATTTCATTATTAACAATTACAAAAGCAAAAAAAAAAGTCAAGTTTCATTCAGTTTATTATGTAATCAAAAACATACTTTGATCACATAAAAGAACAAAATCGAATAATATTTTATTTTAGAATGTATACATTAGCTAAAATATATTTATGGAATCAGTTTTAGATTAAACTTCAGTATGGATCTAATCAGCTATCTACATTTTAATTTTCTCTTTAATTGAACCTTTAAACATTGCTTTAAATACTGGGATGACTAATCAAGAAATTGTAGGTTTCTTTGCAAAAATGCAATATATCCTTGTATTACTATTATGATTAAATTTATAAATTCACTGCTTAATTTAAAAGCTGTTAGTATTAGTTTTCATTGACAAGTCTATTGTTTTTTATTTCTCCTTTCAATTTTTTTATTGAGTTGGAAAGAAGAGCGGGGTGGAGGAATAGGAGAGAGATGGGAGGGGGGGGGTTTGACAAAAAGTATGCTTTTTATCAATTTACAAAATGTAGATCAATTTCAAATAACCATTTTCTTTGTAATTGGGGGGAAAAATGGAGTTTGGAAATTTGAATTCTTTTATTTTTAGAATTTTTTTTTTTTCAAAGGTAGGGGAAGGGGTGAAAAGGTAGAAAACTAATAATAATACTATATCTAAATTTATAAATTCAGTGTATAATCTAAAATCTCTTGATATTAGTTTTTATTGACAACCCCCCATTAGAACTTTTATTTTTTTTATAAATTCAATGTGAATTTAAAAAAAAAAGAAGTTAAAGATAAAAAAAGGAAATATCATTTTCTGCCCCATCTCACATTACAAGAAATAATTTTTTAAAAAAGAACTTGTTAGAAATTAGTTTAAAAATAAACTTTGTGTTGATTTAAAATGTTTTTATTTGAAAAGATTTTCATTTAAATTGTTGTACTATTTTTTAATTTAAAAAAGTAAAATTCAAATCAATAAAAAAGTTTTATTTTAAGCTTTTTTGTTTGATTAATTTGTTACTGCTTCAAAGCCAGTCAATTAAAGTTTGTTGTGAGTGTTTGATTAGATTTGTATTGAATGTAGCTGCATGAAAATCCACAAAAACTTCACTCTCTTTTCTCCCCATAATTTTTAAAAAGCCAATAAGAAAGGAGAAATTTTACAAATTTTTAAAGATAAAAATATCTGAAACAAATCTGTCAACTACAAATCAAAAAAAGTCCCCCTCCCTCTCATTTTTTACTTTTTAAAAAGCCAACAAGAAAGTAGAAATTTACAAATTTTTAATGATTCATAAAAATTGTCAAAACAAACTTGGCAATTACAAATCAAAAGAAGTTATTTGAATTAGGTAATAGTACAAATTTTTAAAGTCAAACTAGTAAAAATTCCAAAACAAATCTGTCAATTACAAATCAAAAGAAGTTGCTTGAAATTCTAAATCAGTCAATTTTTTAATCAAGAATTGTGTGGGTATATTATGAGAAATCCAAAGAAACCTTAAAATTGACTAGAAATTGAGGGGGTTACTATTAAAGGTTCACCAAAAAAAAAAAAGTCTATCAATGAAAACATAATACTCAGTAAATTCATAAATTAAATTGTAGGTACTATTATTATGCTAAATCACCATTATTATAAAGAAATCTTCAATGATTGATTAATCATTGCAGTATTTTTTCATAATGTCAAAGCAGTGTTTAAAGAGTTAATAAAAGATCAAAAATGGAACTGTAGGTAGCAGAGTAGATTAGTATCTTAAAATTCTCATGAATGCTAATTTTACCTATAATAAAAATATGATTGTAATGGTAAAATATGGTCATTGCAATTAATTTTAAGTTGTTTAGAATTTTTAAAAAAAATGGTTATGTACATAAGCAGTTAATAATTAGCTTTAAATGATCAAAGGTTACTAAACATATGTTCAAAATATTTATTTGCTCAGTTTTAAATTAGTAATCTAATAATTTTTTCTGACATATTCAAGATAATGGCAGATTTTATCATAAACATAAAAATACATCTGAAATTTTGTGATGATAATATTGTAATTATGATGAAATATTTTCATAATCTAATAATAATTGTTAAATGTTTTTAGAAAAATTCAAACTTTATTTAAACTTTCCAAATAACTTCAACTCTTAGTAGTATATATCACAACGTTTCGAATAGTAGTATTGTTCTTTTTCATCTTTAGGTGTTACTAGCTTCAGCAGTGACAATACTAACAAGAGAATCGAATCTGTGATTTTCAGATTAGTGAATATTGAATTCAAAGATAGAGATAGAATCTAATCTTTGATAGATAATCTAATTGGTTAGAGTGGTATCTTAAATTCAATATTCATGAATTTAAAGATCTGGTTTGATTTTCTTGTTAGTATTGTCTTTAGTCAGGCCAGCAATATTTGAAGAAGAGAGAATTATACTATTTGAAATATTGTGATATATATTAATCTTATTTGTTATTGACTAATAGTTGAATGTATTTGGAAAATATAAATAAAGTTTGAATTTTTCCAAAAAGATTTAATCATTTACATTATTAAAACTACAGTTAATCAATTGAACATTACATCTCTTTATTTAGTTTTTATTTAATTTTGACTCCTTTTTTATAAAATAAATAAATTTATGAACTGTTGCTTTAAAAGACATTAAAAAAATTAAAACTTTTTGATAATAGAGTATAAAGTGCAACAAAAATAAAATTTGAAACATACTTTGTGTTGTTATTATTATTTTCTACATGCTTTAAGTTAGTTTACTGAATTGCAATTCAGGAAATATTTGCTGGTTACATAACAAGGAAAATTGTTAAATGAAAAAATTCTCTTTATTTACAGGTTAATCCATTTTTTAAATCAGGTTTTTAAATATTTAAGATAAGTTAATTTTTTTCATAGGAACTTGATTTTTTATGTGAAATTTTTTTGATTTATTTTGAGAGACCAATTGAGCTTGTTATCAGGAGAATGACATTTCTATTTATATAACTGAAGTAATAATGATATATATGATTATAATATTTAGAAATAATGCTAATTTTTATTTGTAAATGTAGTCAATTTTTAAGTTTTTTGAGGATTGTAATAATTTTTGTATTTAATATTCATTCATTAGTGGCTGGTATTGGAATCAGAATTGCAGTGAATATAATTAATGGATTAAAATATAATTGCAAAATTGTATATTCATAGATGAAGAGATGATTAATGCCATGAGAGACCCGTGACAATTGAAATTCCATAAAATAAAGAGAAAAAGAATAATATTGATCAATTTAATTATAAAATATTATTGATTATTAGTGAATTAAGTTAAGATGATAATTTTCTTTATGACATATTTTTTATTTCTTTGGCAATTATCCAAATTTACTTTTATGTTTGTTGTATTTTGATAGCAAATTATTCCAAATAATAGCCAAACTCATAAATGGAAAATTTTCAAGATATTTTTCTATTCCACATTTCATCTCTCATTGATATTATCTTATTTAAACATATTAGACAATATTGAAATAAAAGAAAATTTTCATAGAAAAATAGTTTTATTTTTGACTTCTAATAATTAAATGATTGTATTTCTGTTTTTTTTTAAATATATATATATATGCAGACAAAGATCTTTTTCTAATGCCTGCAATATTTTTAAACATCTATTAAAAAAAATGTAGTTTTAATCCATAAACTTTATTAAATATTAAGATATAAATACCATTAAAAAGACCATCTCCATCCAATAGCAAGTTCACGGAATGTGATATGTATGTATGATTATAAATGTACATATCAATATTATGATAGGAAATATGAACTCATCTAATGTTAAATGTTTCAGTAGTGCTTTAGCACAAAGTTTAAATTAAGCAGCCCCTTAAAAATTTAATTGTTCTATATCTATAAAATGAATCTGAAATAGTTCCAAATGACATACTTCACTAAAAATCCCTGATGTAAATTGTTAAAAATCTGGCTGAAAAAAACCCCCCAATATCCTGAAAAAGTATTAATAATGACTTATTTAATAATAAACTTGCTCTAACACAATTAAATATAGGTTAAAGAAAAAATTATGGATTTATTTAATGTGGGAAAAATAATACTTGAATTTTTTCTCTTCATAGATACACAATATTTTATTATGAACATGTTTGGCAACTCATTTATAAGAGATTTAAGAATTAAGTTTGGCTAAAATAAAACTTAAGCAGAAACAGAATCTGTAGTAAAAAAAACAATTATTAATGAATATTTATTTAAAAGTAAATACATTAAAAAATAAAATATTCTGCATTTTTAAAATTTTTTGTCATTGGGGGGAAAAGGATGGAATCTAATCAGTGGAATTATCTAGTATAATGCAATAAATATTAAGCAAAACTGTTAATATTCTATAACTTTTTTTGACAAGTCAGATATGTTTGTGTGAATTAGGCACATAATTAAATTAATAAAGAAATGAAATTTACTAAAATATAATTTTAAAAAAAAACATAGATTAGTGCATTTAAATTTTAAAGATTATAATCTTTTTATAATGTGGCAATTATTTTATAGTAACACAGTAAAATAAATTGATTGATAATAATAATAATAATATATATATATTTGGTTGAACATCAGCTAGGGTTTTTCAAAGAAAATGAAGTATAATTTAAAAGTTAAATGCATATATTTTTATTATTTTTTACACTTGACTGAGAATATATTGATTAAATTATCTGTATATAAAAAAATTAAATTCTCCACTTGTACAATTTTATAAACTATACTAATTTGAAATGTTATAGATTAGTTAGCTGGTAAAAATTTATCATTACTGATGATGATTGAATTTTTTTTTTGTATAGCTTCAAGCTTTATTTTGAACATGGCATCTTATGCCAACCTTGTTTCAAATAGATGACTGAAATATCTTAAAATATGAACAATTTAATCATGTATAAATTAAGAATTTGCTATAAATATTTTTCACTGTAATATGGTAAAGTCCCTTTAAATTATAAAAAGATATCATGAATTATGACAAGTAAGAATGATAAGAGAAATCTTGTTGCAAATATTGATGTTGAAAAGTCTAAAGTCAAAAATGGCAAAACAACCTTCAGTGTTAAATGTTATTACTTTACAAAATACCAGTTATCTTTTTGAAAAGTAATGATTGTGATTCCGAATCATTATATTGTACCTCATCCTAAATTGATATAGTCAAAAAATACTGCAATTATATAAAAATTTCAATACCTAATAAATAAAAAAATAATAGAAAAAAAATATTGAAACTTAATGTTTGAGAACCATAATTGTAAGAGATTTAAATCTATTTGGTTAAGGAATGTTAACATCTGTGTTACAAAAAACCCTCTGAAAAATATAAGTAAAACATGGAAAGGAGATTTCAAACCCAAATGTAATAAAAAGGAATAGAGAGGCTTTATAAACGTAGTAGAGGGGGAAAAAATTCACAAAGTATTGTAATTATATTTGATAATTTGAAAAATATAGAACTTCAAGTAAATAATATTTTTAAAACTGAATAATTATGGAGATGAACACTTTGATATGGTATTCTAGTTGACCCATTTACGTGGATGGTTTGCACATGTTGAGCTTTAAAAAACCCCCGATAAGTAATATCTTTGAGCCTTTTTAACCGGCATGTAAAATTGCATACCATTCAAAAGTAGGCTCCAAAATTTCTCTTGGTATCTAGTTAATTTATAAAACCAAAATCATTAAAATTTATGGTTGTTTGACTTCAAAAATGTGTATTTAAAAATTTCAAGCTATTCGTTTGCCTGTACAATAAAAGAAAAAGATGGTTCTAAATTGATGTGGTATTAAGCAAACTTTTCTAATGATGAAGGCCATTAAGAAGTCTGAATCTACATGGCCTATCATATGCCATTCATTGATAACTTGTAACAGATGACTTTGGTATGCTAGAAGCTCTTAACTTTCATTAATCATTCATTAAAAGTTTATCAATAGAATAAATCATTTGTAAATGCATGATTTTGTTTGACATTAATGCAAATTGAAGCAATTTTAATTTTCTAATTAGAAATTAAACGGATTTGGAATGAACATTTTGTTTACAAATTCAAATTATTTTATTAATGTTATTTCAATTCATAATTAGTTAAGAGACCAGAAGATTAGACTGTTCCTATATTAATTTAAAAAACAACTGGAAATCAGATCTAGATACTTGTGCATTGTTAGGATTACAATTTTTATCACTATATGTGTTTAATACTGATTGAAATGAGGTACGCTGAAATTTAATAATGAATAGTGATATCAAGTAAATTATGAAATACTAAGAAATAATTATGATCAAATTTGTCATTATGGTCAAATATTCATTGCTCAACAATGCATTAACTAGTAAAATATATACATGAAAATATTAGACTAATAAAAATTATTAATATGTTTTGAATAAGCAATTTATGTTAAAGTTGTGAGGACTGCATGTTACTTTGCTATATATAGATATAAGATTTGGTCTGAGCCAACTGATGAGTGCTCGATCAGCACGAAATGTCCATCTAGGGGATCGTAGATTTTTTTCACATGTCTGATTATATGTTTATGATTACATCCCTCCACAAGGTGCTAAAAGTGGATAGAAAACATTCCCTACTGTGTGAGAGTGATGTTTATGAAAATTACAGAAATATTCATTATTGGGTAATCTCTATAGTCTAATGAGTGATTAATACAAATTATTAATATACTTTCAATAAGTGATTTGTGTTAAAATTAGGCTGCATGTTTTTTTCTTTCTCATGTGTCGTAGCATCAGCCAAGAAGTGAACCTGCTAATTCGAGACAACTGCTTGTAAGGCAGCTATGCTGACCACTCGACCACCAATGCTTGACTAGGGCTGCATGTTTGACACATCAATTAAACTAGAACTTTGCCATCTAAATATTTTGAACAATAATCAGTATGTAAGAGAGTGTAGTCTGGGCCAACTGATGAGTGCTGGTTCAGCACAAAATTGCATCTTGGGGATTATAGATCTTTTTCACATCTGACCATATGTTTAAGATTACACCCTTCTAGGTATTAAAAGTGAATAGAAACCATTCCCTACCATGTGGGAGTGGAATAATGAAAATTACACTACAGAAATATTCATTATTGGATAATCTCTAGTCTAATGAGTAACTAATAAAAAATATTAATATACTTTCAATAAGTGATTTTTAAAGATATGAGGGCAGCATGTTTGATACTTATCAATTAAACTAGTACTTTGCTATCTATATATACTGAACAATGATAAATATATGTGTAAGAGATTGTGATCTTGGCCAACTGATGAGTTTTGGTTCTGCACGAAATGTGCATCTTTGAGATCATAGATCTTTTTCATATGACTGACCATATATTTATGATAATATCCCTCCACAAGGTGCTAAAAATGGATAGAAAACATTCCTTACATTGCGTGTGGCTTAATCAAAATTACACTACAGAAATATTCATTATTGGATAATCTCTAATCTAATAAGTGACTAATAAAAATTATTAATATACTTTCAACAAGTGATTTGTGTTAAAGGTATGAGGGCCACATGTTTGACACACCACTTAAACTTTGTTATCTATATATATAGTGAACAATAATAAACATTAGTGTAAGGGATTGTGGTCTTGGCCAACTGATGAGTTTTGATTCTGCATGAAATGTGCATCTTGGAGATCTTTTTCACATATCTTTGATCATATGTTTATGATTACATCCCTCAACAAGGTGTTAAAAGGGCTAGACATTTTCTACATTGCGTGAAAGCAGTCATTACATTACAGAAATATTCATTATTGGATAATCTAGTCTACTGAGCGACTAATGTGATTTGTGTTAAAATTGTGAGGGCTGCATGTTTAACACATCAATTAAATTGTAGTACTTTGCTATCTTTATATACTGAACAGTGAAATATATTGCAAGAGATTGTGGTCTAGGCCTGTTGAGTGCTGGTTCAGTATGAAATGTCCATGTTGGGGAGCAGATCTTTTTCACATCTTTGATCATATGTTTATGATTACATCCTTCCACAAGATGTTAAAAGTGGATAGAAAACATCTTATGTGAGAGCGGCATAATGAAAATTACACTACAGAAATATTCATTATTGGATAATCTAGTCTGAGTGACTAATAAAAATTAGTAATATACTTCCAATAAGTGATTTGTGTTAAAGTTGTAAAGGCTGCACTCTTGACATATATCAAACTATAATACGTTGCTATCTATATATACCTGGGTCTAGTTTTATGCGGATTATTTTAATGCGATTTTGAAGTTATGCGATTCATGATTCTTCTTAATCTTTCATATTTCACTATATTTATTAGATATCAAGAAATTTAAATTATTAATAACCTATTTTTACTTGAAATACTTTTTTTTTTTTTCAAAAATATAACGTTATACTATGTAAGTAACCTATTTATACTAATGAGTAAATAATAATAATAGATTTATACTTACATATAAAAATATCGCAATAAATATTCAAAAAAATTAAACTTTTAAGACGTATATTTTGTTATATATAACAAATCTTTTAGATTTTTAAAATAAAAAATGAAGATTTTATAAACTGAAAATAATCTTTCTAATGATGATGTATAATCTTTTTGTTTTGATTTTGATGTGATTTTTTTAATATAGAAACAGAAAACCATTAACACGGCATAAGACTGAAAGTGGCACTAGTTGTACATCACGATTAAAACAAAGTGGCTAACGGGTTCTCTGGGCATAATTGCTGAAAGATTCTTGACTTCATTTACGTAGAAGCTACAATACATCACATTGAGTCTGATTTCTTTCCAGTTTACAAACAAATGCTAGCAGTAATGATTAAAATATGTATAAAAAATGTAAAATTAAATATTGTAGTTAATAAAAAAAGTTTGTCTTGTATTAATTTTTTTCAAATATTTGAAATTTTTTATTAGTCATACTTTACTTGCTTATTTTTTTAATGTGAATTTTAAAGTAATTTTTTTTTTGTTGCTTTGCTTTTATGCGAATTCTGAAAATTACAGAGCCTATCCGCCATTTTTCAAGGTAAGTTAAGTCTATTTTTGTGCAAAATGAGACCCAGGTGTATCCTGAACAATGATAAATATATGTGTAAGAGATTGTGATGTGGGTCAACTGATGAGTGCTGGTTCAGCACAAAATGTATATCTTGGGGGATCAGATTTTTTGAAATATTTGAATATGGTTAGAGTAATAGTTATGAATGAGTAAGTGACACACTTTATATTTTGTGATTTTCCTCTGGTTATAAATTATTAGTTAATTTTTTGGTCCAAATACCAATTTTAAATTCAATTAAAGATTAATATAAAGACTTAAATCTTTCCATGAATATTATTCACTTCACTCTTTTCTTATACATGATATGTAATCAATGTACAATAAACTTACAAACTAGATTCTTAAAAGACATGGCAAAAACAAATGATTCCTTTGTTATATTTTTGTAAAAAATCAGAAATCCTTAGTGGGAGTAATATTTGAATTGGGGTTTAATTGTTGATATATAATCTTTAAACGATTATTAAAGTTTATATCTAGGTTGAAAAATGAAATACTAAGGGTTTGGCTTTAGAAATCATATTTAAGATGATAAATTTAATGATTTTCTGTGGATAAATACTAAATATAGTGATGGCGAAGGCTGGTTGAAAAATTAAATACTAAGGGTTTGGCTTTAGAAATGATTAATATTTATCTAAGATGATTAATTTTTTGTGGATAAATACTAAACTATAGTGATGAAGGTTGGTTCTATCTGAAATATATATTGAAATCATTTGCTTTATTGTGTGGTTTTATCCATATGTTTTTAGAGTATATAGTTTATAATTATTATATATTAAATAATGATTTAATAGAGATTGAACAAAAAATTAATGAGTTTTATAATGGTACATATTTGTCTAGGAACTGCAAATATACCCACGTTTGTGGCCATGTATTACATTCTAGTACTGTACTTTGATATTTTATAGTGCTATCTTTTAATCGTCAGCAATTTTTTTGTGAAAGATTTTAATAATTTACCTAAATGTACTTCTCATTGCATTTATTTTATCATAAGTTCCATTATTTTAATGAAAACAATGAATATTGTACTTTTGTGGAATATCTTTAAAATAGAATTTGTAATATAGGGGATTTTTCTCCCACATAAATGATACTGAATCCTTTTTTTTTTTTAAAGCATTAATGGTTATTCATTTCCCTTATCAATCTAATAAAAAAGCCCTTGCAATTAATTATTCAATATCGCCATAGTCGGAAAAATTGAGCATCTTTCAAAGAAAACTTGTTCATAGAGATCTGTTCTTCATACAATAAATTTGATGCAATGCAGCATCATCTTCATAATGAAATATTGTCTTAATTTGTTCATTTTTATAAACTCGTTATAACTGACATGAAAAGGTAATAATGTTCAAAAGTTTTAAATGCATTGAGCAAGCTTTTAGCAGATTACTGCCAGAATCAGTGCTTTTTAAAGTTTTGCGGTTAGAAGTATGCCTATATGTATGGGTGATATGTAAATGAGATTTAATATGTAAATGCAAATTTAAATGTTACATTTTCTTGGCAATGGAACACATGAATCCTTTCTGTTGATAGTATGTGAATCCTTTGCAAGTGCCCAAGTCTTTATATTTTCTTTTTCTGTTGTCTTTTTTGGTACAGATTGTTCTCACATTGGTGAGAGAAAATGTGGCCTGTAGTGTATTCATGATTGAGAAAGATTGATTTTTATTGTTATTTAAATGCCACATTTACATATTAAACCTCATTTACATATAGTCCATATATATATATAGGCATACTTCTAACTGCTAAACTTAAAACAGCACTGATTCTGGCAGTAATCTGCCGAAAGTTAGCTCAGTACATTTAAAATTTTTGAACATTAATTCTTTTTCATAACTCAATTATGACAAGTTTATAAGAATTACATTATTGTATGAAAAGATAATTAAACATTTAGAATTACTCAATGTTTTAAATACAGCAGACATTGGAATCTGCTGCATCTCAACTTTATAGCTTTCTACCTAAAATGCTACCAAAATATATAAATTTATCCACTTTTTAAAGGTGAATTATTTTGTAGTGTCACTTTCTGAATTGGCAAGAATAGCATGATTTGTAGCATACTACAAATATAAAAAATAAGATTTTTATTTTTGACTAGTTCAAATAACTAACATCAAATCTATATGGAATCTTAATGCTTGCTTCATGAAACCTATGTAAAGTTCTAAAACCACTTAGTTTAAGAATTGAAGCAAGCTTACATTCCTGTTTAACACAAATTTTATTTAAATGCTTTCAAACCACCATCAGTAATAAAGCTCATGCCATTGTGTTATGGTTGTATGACATGAATAAAATAAAAAGTATCTCAAATGCTATGGTGTAAGTTTGGGTAATTAATAATTACAAGCACCTTATTACATTTAAGTCCTCAGACATCGAGTGTATGGTATTGGAGATTGCTGTTCTTTTATATATATGAATTGAAGAAAAGAGTGATTTGTTGCTATTATGAATGGAATAATTTAAATCAATTTAATATATTAATCATGTTTTTGCTGCTGACATTTATTTCATTCGGCTATGATAAAAATTTAAAGAGCTTGCTTGATTTTGTAAAATCTGTACAATGTTTAATGTGTGGTTATTTATAAATAAGCAGTCTATTTAGTAAAATCTTTGAAAACATTTTTGTGTAATAGTGTGCTGGTCAAAATCATGTATTCATTCAACAAGACCAATAATCCAAGCATGCACAAGATACAGATATCAGGGCAAGGGTGAATCCTAACCTATTTGCCTGAACTATTGCCTCTGACTAATGGATAACGTTTGTGATGACACGAGCAGTCTTGATTTTATTCCGTCCCAGCTGGAGGTCATGGGTCACAAAGAGACTCAAAATAATGAGTTTATATAAGAAATTAATGATTTAGTGAATTGCAGAAAGGTACAGATGTGATTGGATATCAATTACTAATTGTTTGAACTGTAATAATTGTAATTCTTTCTGGCAACATTACAAAGAAGTGAATTTAAATCAAAGAAATATAAATAAATAGAGTAATTAACCTTAGAGATTTGGAGTGATGACAAACTAAGCTAATTTAAAATAATATAGGAATTTATTAAGGAATTGGTTATTGTTATACAAAAGAATTTGAGTTATGTTTATACAACTAGGTTATTGAATTCATTTTGAAGTGGCTAAATGCAATGCATTTAATAAAAAAGTAAAAGTTTGTTAATTGGTCTGCCAAGAACCAATCAGCAAGAAAATATTATTAGCCCTCTTTAAGAGATTACAAACAAATCATATATATTACAAGACATGAAAGTATGTGCGTTTAAATCAGTTTTCTATAATGAGTGGAAAGCAAGATAGTTCATTTTAAATAAATTAGATAATCATTTAACTAATTAACAGGATTGGTTTGTGAAAGACATGCCATCACAGCAGAGAGCATTTCAGGTTTGCTAAATAAAGATATAAAATGATGAAGGCAGTATGCTATTATAGATCACAAGAATAAATGAGGTCTTTTGAACGTCTAGGTGGCTTTGCTAAAAGAAATCCCTGGTATATACAGGTAGATGTTGAGAAATGATGGCCCTCCAGCCGAAACATGTCTGAATAATATTTTTGATGTGCTGGACTTCCCATATAAATTTTAATGGCAATGCCCGAAAAAGGATCCCTTGTTATGAACTACGTCTACTTTGAGGGAAAGTGAAAGATTGGACTGGTAATATTTAAATTTCCAAAGGTCCTGAGGAGTAAGTAGCAAAGCAAAATACTAATAAATGAATGGTTGTAGCTATAAATACATAATGCCTTAGACATATACAGATAGTGTATCACTAACGAAAATAACTTAATTCCTGATTAAAATAATCGGCTCCCTGATATAATAGAAAATCTCCAGAAACCCTAGGCCATTAATGAATGAATCATAAAACAATATAAAAAGAGAAGGCAAGAATTAAAATTTAGAATATAAATTGTTTTCCACACTTTCCAAATATTTCATTTATTAAGTTATTAAATAGTTTATCATCGGTAATTACAAATAAGACTCTTTTAACTAACAGATGGAGCATTGGATATCAAACACTTATGGTGAAGTTTGACAATATACAGCATAAATTATACATTGAATTTTTACTATTTTTTGACAAAAATATATATGTATGAAACATATACTGATAAAATGCTTTCAACGATTTTCTTTCAAGACATTTGTTTTACAGAAATCGTAATAGATTTTATTTAACTGATTAAATAAAATTCATTATCCTTTTAGAAATAATTACGAGGGCTATTTTAAATTGGAAGTAATAATAAGATACTTTTAAAATAATTTCAATCATTTAAAAATAAATTTATAATATAGGGTACAAAACTAAACAAGCTTTCTTTAATTAATTAACTTAAGGCAAATAAGTCTCCTATAATGATTTTTAAATGGAGGAAATAAGAGGGAGGTTTTAAAGTTAATTTCTCGTTGAGTTTTATACTTGGCAATTTTAGTAAGTCAATATTCTAAATAAACCAACAAAATTAATTTGCGTCATCAAAATAATGTGCGATTTTTAGAAGAATTGATATTTTAAATTTAAGAGAAAAATTAAAAGACGCATTTTAAAAATAAATTGTATAAACATTACAAATATATATAGTATAAATTAATATTGATTTAGAAAAGTAAAATAGAATCAGTGGCTTGCAGCAAATTGGACGTTACCTCAGAATCAATCGGTAGACATTCCATGGCTTGAAACAGGCAGTTATACAATCATCATTTAACAAGCTTCCTTGACACAGTACAGTCTCCTGCTAGATGTTGAAAGCACCGGAAAGGCATTGATGAGCTGGTGGAAACAGCTCCAGAAAGCAATGGCCGATCTCCATCATTTCTTTAATCACAATGTACTGTAAATCTAAACTACTCTCCTCAGTGAACTGTTCTTCAATAAACTTTTTTAATAATCTGTTCTTCAATAGTAATCCCTTATCAAAAATTTCCACTATTTATGTGATCTGGCTTTATCTATAGGATTCAATCTACAGTGACAATTGCTCTAAGTGGTTCTCTGAAGTTGGTGCCTGCTTGGGAGGGAAATCTGTAATCCTACATTCAACATGCCCCAAGGGTTCATTTGCTAATTAAAAGAAAACAGCAACAAGCATATTAAGTTTATCAGTCATTGTATTAACAAAGCCTGTTTAATTAAGATTTAGATTAACAAAAATGTAAATTTTATTCAGAAAATTTTTAGGAATTTGGTACAATGACTTTCAAATTTAATATTTGACATAAACTTAATTAGAAATATACAAAATATTTCTTACAAATATTACATTGTTTACACAATTGATCCTTTAATGTACATTTATCAAAAGATAAATATAAAATGTTACCATCTGATTAATTTAAGAAAAATGAACTTTAATAAAATAATTTAAAATATTTGTAACATTTTATAGATATCTAGGATTCAATTACATATCAATGCCAATTTAATAAAATAAACATAATATACAGTTTTACAAATATAAAATAAATAAACTATTATAAAAGGTTAGTTAATCATAAAATACAAATTAATTAGATAAAAGATTTATAATATTGATTATAATTATACTACCACCTATTATGAGGTGGATTTCAGTTAATATAAAAGGTTGGGTTCAAACCCACACTAGTGCTGATGATATTGGCACTAGGTGAAGCAGAAATATGTACTATATTTCCAGCTTCAATAGGTAATGTTAATTATTGATAATTACTGCAATCTTTTTTATCTTATTTTTATAAATTGGAATAATACATTTCAGAGCTCAAAAGATTCTGATAGGGTTCACAGCGTTTATATTTTAAGATCACAAACGTGTTTTAACTTCACCAAACTTGACATTTTCTGTCAAAATCTAAAATTGGTAGTGTACATTATTGAATATTATCAGAATTATTGTTATCATTTGTTCAAAATATATGAATTATATTTCAACAGGAGTATATTATTTTTTAAATCTTTTATTATTTTCAGTGTATCAGAAAAGGCTTAAAATTACAATTATTAACAAATAATAATGTCCATTGTAGTTTTAATTTACTAATCATTTTACATTGATTTTATTATTTGGCCAAGAAGAAAATGTCATTCAGTCATATATACTCGCATCCTTTTAAAGAATTTCATGCCTATGAAAATTAACAGTAGTTAGAATAAATTATTTTAATTTGGAATATTTACCCATGATTTGTCTCCCAGTTTATAAATGCTAATCTAGTCATGACTATTTTGACTCTTAACTAAAACATTTGATAAGATGACATTGTCTTGAGCATGGATGCATCCAAGTTTCAATGTAGTGATTTTTTTCTTTAAACAATATAGTCTTGATAGTTTGTCTATGTGTTGTGCAAAAATTCAACAATCAGTCATATTCACGGGGCCAGTTTCATTGTATCCAGCAACTTTGGGCCAATTTACTGTTTGTTCCAATGTGTGCATTAAAATTGTTGATTTTAATTTGATGATTATTCAGCAAAAAATAAAAAGCTCAGTTCTCCGAACTTTTATTAAAACAGCCAAAACTCGCTATATATTGCCACACGCTGCAAGCTAGAGTAATCAATGGATGCCAGAAGGCTTGTGCATAAAATCCCCATCTAGTGCCAATATCCCCAGACTAGGTTCTGGCTTATGGCCTTCATCAGTGAGGAGCCTTGGATCTGAGAGCACTGCACCTAGATCTTAGGATCTAATGCAATCCTCCAGCAACCACCTTTTATCTCCATTTAACTACAAAACTATGAGAGGTGGTGGTCATGTGATGTTTATTGACTTTCTCCGAACTTTCTGAGTGATAATATTGGAGCACAATCACTAATAAAATAGGATAGTTATCATTCCACAAAAGTTTTTAATTTTAGTTCTTTTTTATGCTATGTCAAATAATAGAAGATTCGAAGTTACATTTCAGCAAATTCACTACTATGTCATCTCCAGAACTTTAAAAAAAAAATTTAACCAGCTGTATATTTAATTAAACTTCCACTGAAAAGACTTGATCACTAAGAGCTATGTTAATTTTAATTACTTAATTTATTAGTACATGTTTGATATGTATATATTTTTGAGTAATTTTTTGTATTATGTTGGTTTTTAGAATTTAAGTATATATATATACATATATTGATATCTTGAGACAAAATTACATCTAAATGAAAAATTTTTCAGTGGATTGCTTAATATGATGGGCACTATAGAACTTTTAACTGAATATACTTTTTAAATGAGTAGATTAGGATTTAGAAATTAAATTAGGTGTACATTATCCAACAAAATTCATAGATTTGAACTCCACATGTAACCATAAATAAATTAGGAAAATATTGAATTTCCAGTCACATTGCTGAGGATATCTTAATATTTTATTCTGCAGATGGAAATTTAATATTTAGCTGCAATAACTAATGATCAGCTTTATTGAATCACCATGGGTATGTTTTGCATGTAATGGCTGGGTTTTTCATAAATTTGATAAACATCTATTGGCTGAAGTGATAAACATCATGTGTATCAAAGCCATTAATTAATAAAGATTATAGTACCAATTTAATAGTCCCTAAAAAAATAAATATATCTTTTAATGATAACACCTGTAAAGAAAAAAGTTCATGGTAAGATTAAATAAATTCATTTATAGAACGTCTGATTTTGATTTTATACTTCTCCAAAGAGTTCATTTTGAGGCAACTTATTGGAAAATTATATAAGTAATCAAAATTCATTCAAAAAAGCCTAGTAAATAATTAAAAGATGAGTTATCATTAACAAGACTATTTGGTAGGATTCGCAATAAATAAGAATATAGTCATCTTGGAAAGAAAATTTAATTTAAAAGAGTGAGAGCACCAGAAATTAATCGCTAGTTGTAAAATTTAGTGATTATTAATTTCTGTACACTGCTATTCCAGGTTAAATATAAAAACCACAATTACAATTGGACAAAACAGTTATTCTTGTTTTTTAGTACCAATAAATAAAAGCATTGATTATAAAATATAATACTAATTCCAATTTTAATAAAGACGAAGAATAAAAACAATGTCGCAGTCTGCTTAATATTTAAAACTAATTGCATTAAAAATTGATTTCAGTATTTTGTTTATGAAAGCATTTTGAAAAAATGGAATGTCTGTGTGTATAAAAACATAAAGATCACTTTTGTAAATACCCATGGATTTCTTTGCTTCGAAGACCGTCCCTTTTGTAGAAAATCTACAGAGATCCCAATTACAGATTTAATTGAAGTAGAATTTGTATGTAAATAAAGGCATTTGCAATAAATTCATCAGAGTATATATAAACCCCTCAGGCAAATGGTAGAATATTGGATTAGAATGTTAAGAGATCAGTCTAAAATGGAATATTGGTGAGAAGTACTTATTTGTGTATAGAAATGGCTTTTACCAGCAAAAGGAAATTTACAGAAGATTAACCAAATCACAAGAGAGAAGTTAATACCAGAGATGGTTAAAGTAAATGTATAAACTGTGCATGCCGATACAAGCAACTATATTGCAAACTTTTAGTAGTTTATTTATATTTGGAAATTGTATATTTAAATGGCTAAAAGTTAGTCACATTAAAAGTTGTATTTGTTAAAATATGCTCATTTGTGCTTCAAGAGACATTAGATATGAAGGCACAAATGTATAATTGGATTACTCTTGGTGTGAAAAAAGACTTTCATCCCACGATAATTTATAGCTTATTTATATTTATTGATTATTATATTAATATATATTTCTAAGTATATTATTTATATGGCTATCTGACTGGTCTTAGAGACCTTCAGGCTATAGCAGACTGCACAGTTGATAAGATAGAACTGGCAATACATAATAGAAAATGGTGGCATTAGATACTATGATTTGAGAATTTGACATAGATAACATAGACTTGTGGAAAAGTTACATAGAACATGTAAAATACTATATGTTAATTAATAAAGTAGATGGTGAATCTCAGGGTGTAAATACTTCTCTATTTTGCAGATCAAGACATCATACAGTTTGCAAATAGGCTAATAGATTTCAAATGACAGGAGAAACAAAGAAATTATAGAAATATTAAATGGAATATTTTACTCTGGGAATATCTAAATGGGTAATGTGGCTGAGATTGTGAAATAGGAAGCAATTATCACATGGAAAATACACGGACTATGATTTAGCTTTAAGGATTTTTCATTATTAGAACAATTCCTATATGACATTGTGAACAAGAATTTTAGGAAAGTACGCCTGAGCAAACTTGATCTAAGAAACTATACAAATTAATGCTGTGAATATATAGAGCTACAACAGTTAAAGAAAAATTTGTTTATAAAATAAAAAGGAAAAAATTCCAAATCTCTGTAGTGTTAGAAAAGAGCAAAAGTACTATTGTTGCGGTAAACCTGAACATTTGAGAAGTGTAAACACTTATAATGTGCAAAAACTGATTAAAAAAGATTATTTAGCAGCTGTGTCATTTTAAGAAAATTGGAACTAATAAAAACTGACTACAAATCTGGAAGGTTAGAATAGCTGCATGATAAAAAAATGGACCACATATTGGATGTAGATATTTGCAATCAAACAGTAACAATGGAAGTAGACAAGTGCTGTTTTATCACTGATACCTAACAAATTGAATTAAAATTAGTCGATAGAATTAAGAGGATTACACTTTAAAATGTAGACATGATGACTATAGTCATCAATGGCAATAAAATAGATACTGTATTTTTAGAAAAGTGGTATTGCCTGTAAAATTAAATTCTAGAGTGAAGTATGTCTTAAATGATAAAGATTTCAGTCTATTACTAGGTAGAAATTGGGTCTGACTACTGGGTATTCATGTAAATGCAAATAAAAACTTATTAAACTCTAAAACTGTGGTTATAGCCAAGTGGATGTGGAGGAACTCTACAACCCTTGGACTCATTTGATGAAATTATTACCATCTTATAAAAAAGATAAAATTGGTGCAAATTCCACATAGGAGTAAATATATCTATATGCATCCTTCTAAAGTGTAATTGGATGCCTGGCATAATAGTGAAAGTGTTATCAAAACATGTAAGAATAGTAAAATTACAGAATGGGAAGGAAATAAAAAGGCATTAACCATCATCGTTATGAGGGTACTTTGCCGGGCATTCATCAGAATAAAATGTTAAAGTAAGAATTAGAGAAAAAAGATACGTTATTGGAGGATTTAATTAGTGATTTGGACTAAGATAAATTAATTGATGACAAAGAGGTTTCTACAGGAAGAAAAAGGTGTAACTACTTCAATAGAAGAGTTATTTCCAAAACTCCATGAAAATGTAGACCGCCTGTAAAGTTTAAAGATATAGTAATAAATTAAGTCATTATTTCTATTTCTAGAGTAGGAAGAGGACTGGAATAAACATACACTTAAATATAGATCATTTATTTTTATAAGTACATAGGGATTTCTTAGCTTCTAAGATTTCCTTTTGTAGAAAACTTTTATAGAAAATATAGAGATCATTACAATTACAGACTTAATTGAAATAGAATTTGTGTGCAAATAAAAGCATTTACATACAAATTAGCTGGATAATAAACCTCCCTATGCAGATGGAAGAGTGGGATAAGAATGGTAAGAAATCAGTAAAGAGTGATCAGCCTAAAATGGAATAGCAGCAAGTGAGGGTAATTAATAGAAAATTAACCAAACCGCAAGAAGTTAATAGCTGAGATGGTTAAAATAAACACGTGCAGATGCAAGCACTTACATTGTGAACTTTTAATAATTTATTTGTACATAGAAATTGTATTATCTTCAATAGACATTTAAACAGTTAAAAGTTAGTCATGACAATAGACTATTTATATTTGTTAAAATATGCTTGTTTGTGTTTCAAGAGACATATTTGAAGGCACAAATACAGAATTAGATTACTCCTGGGGTATAAGAAGACTTACCCCATGATAATTATAGCTTATTTAAATTTGTGGATTCAAAAACAAATTAAAATTTTATACAATAAAAAAAAAATATCCTTTCTCGTGCTAAGTATCACCATGTCCAAATTTACATTTTTCATATATATTTCATCTTCCAAAGACAAGATCAGATGGGATTTTTTCCCCCATGTAACAATAACTAAGATGATGGGGGGGGGGGTATTCAAAGTAACTATAAAGGAGAATGAATTTTATTTACCCTCTCCAAAGCTATTTTGGAAATACTTTGCAATTCTTTATTTCTCTCAAAGATGGGATAGCTCTTTTCCTATTGCAAGTAATTGTTCAAAGGAAGACATTCTTTCAGTTTTGTATTTACCATTAATAATTTTTTCTTTGTCCCTCCCCCTATTAATAATGATTTAGTCCCATGGTTATTTCATGCATGCAATATATATATATCAAGTGCATGGTGAAAGTGTACCTGAGGATAACATTTTTTTCAGGGCTTCAAACTGGCAACCGGAAAAAAACATTTTTGCAGGAACAGAAAAAAGTAACAGTTCGAAGTCTTGGTTTTTTTAGAATGTACTTACAAGTCGTTTTTTTATAAGGATTTTTTAGGTAACCATAATTATTAGGGACGTTTTTAGAAGATACTTATGAACTGAAATTTTTTCTACAAGATATGAACTGTCAAAGACATTTTATTATGCCTAGTATTAAATTACCATAGTTCTTTCTAGTATTATAATTTTTCCATTTTGCTTTATAAAATATTTATTAAATTACCTATAAATTATTTTTTACAGGTGGTCCTGAATTGTAAAAAAATTTCAAGAGAATATACAAAATTAAAGTTCATCAATCAATATTTTTGCCAAAATAGAACATCCTAAATTTATTTTTTGATTTTTATAAAATTGTTTTTTGTATTTTTTGATTCACTTATATAATTAATAAGGAAATATGAGTAAAGACCCTTAAAACATATCCCCTCCTCCTAGTGTAGCATCAAAAATTTGCTAGAGAGAAAAAACTATCAAATATTTTACAAAAATCTTTGTGCATTGGAAAGTCATCACATTCTTTCGGCTAACAGTCTTTACAATAATTAGACAAAGTTTGTTTCTTGCTTTGATACCTATTTTCTTTCATAGATAGGCAAAGGTCCTGTTTTCTTTTTTAATCTTGAGGATTATTTGCTAGCTAGATGAAGTGTTTCAAAAACTTCACAACTTCTTTGTTTTAAGAACAGTTCATTAAAATCCTTGTTTCTCCAGGACAAGTTATTTTTATTATTGTTTGGGAAAATGGCAATTAAATATTTCTAAGAATTTTAGCTCTAGCATTACACAAAAATAATTTCTTTTCAGCTTCTTCCAACCTGGGTTTATTTTTGAGATTGACAATAAGTGTTATTTTAAATTTAACTATTTTTAAACGAGAATAATTTTGAATTTTTTTATTTTTAATATTAAAATCAGTTCTGAATTTATTACTATAAATTGTCAATGTTCACATCAGCTTTGTGGTCGGCTGAATTTATCACTATAATTTGTCAATGTTCATGTCAGCTTTGCAGTCAGTGTTTTGGCCACCTGTGATATAATTTATTTAATATCTTCTATATTTTGAGTTGAAAATTAATCTTTGAAAATTTTCTGAAATCCATAAATACAATTGATCACGTTTAATATCTTTTATTAAATATATATGATGTATCAAAGTCTATTATTTTTAAATGTAAAATAATTGCTACGATGTCTGAGATTTAATAAATAATGAAAATTTTTGTGACCCCTCTGAAGATCATTTATTGGACTATAATTTTGTCTGATATTTACCTGGTTAAATATTTAGTAAAATCACAATTTAATATATTTTCCTTCAGTTACTTGATTGCAGATATTTGATAGAGGAATATGCAAAAAATGAACAATCATTGTAAGAAAGTGTTTCAATATTTCTCATGATAATATTTGTATATTCTGAAATTAATAGTATTTATAAATCAAAATATTCAGAAGATTTAGCAAATGTTCATTACATTCTTAAAGTCTATTGTTTTAAGAATAAAATCGCTAATAGATCTTAAAAGATTTTCACATGTTGGGATTCTGCTTTGAGAAATCAAAGTGATATAATCAATTTAGATAATTTCCTAAATTTTAAAATATATGGAGGTAAAATTTGCATTTGCTATTCACTGAAATTTTTCTATTTTTAATTATTTTGGCAACTAATTGTTTTCTTATATTTAAGATTCTAAACTTAGACCAATGATATAATTGTAACATCTCTGTACAATGCAAATTCCCTTTCCAATAATCTTCAGATTTACAAAATATTTAAATATATACAACTACATAGAAATGAAATATTTTATTATAATTATATCGAAGTATGATTCATATTTTAATTATATTTCTATAAATATTCAAAAACCGTATAATTATTCATCTTAAAATTATATGTTTTATTTATATTATTTTTAGTTTATTACTTTTATATATATTTTAATTATTAAAATTTATGTACTTAAATAATACATTACTTTTTATTTTAATTTAGAAGGAATTTGAACTCAGACTTTCAAGCTCAGAGTGGATAGCTGTAGAGAGCTTGAAAGTCTAAGTTCAAATCCATTCTAATTTACATTAAGTTCAGTATAGATAATAAACTTTTTATTTTATATTTTAAATAATGTTTTATTTGCAAATTTTATCAACAAGCATTTTTTTTATAATTTAAATTATATGAAGTGGAATAAGAATATTATAATTATATATGTTTATAATCAATGTATAGAGGAAAAGAAGAAGAAAAAATAACAATAGTACTTCAAAAAGAAATTAATAATGATAATTTTTGGACAAATTAGATTTAAACATTGCTCCAGTTTGGTATTAGTCTGTCAGGCATGCCAAACATGAGACTCGAGGACTGCATGTTGGCTCATTGACCAGTATGGTAATTTAAACTACAACTATATCACATTTAATTGCTATCAAATCGAAATCATTCAATAAAGAGAATTCCCAAATCTATTATTAAAAGTGGAAATATTGTATTCAAAATAAAGAAATTCAAAAATACAATCTTGACTGAAAATACCATTGCTAGCAGAATTGATAATATAGCCAGCAACTTAAAGAATCAACTGAAATCAATAATTACATTTGAGATCTATTCCATTGCAATTGATAAAAAATGCATGAAAAAGTTCAACTGGCAGTTTTTATTCTTGGATGTGAATCTAAAAGTGAAGAGCTTCTGGAAAATTTTCCAGTGCATGATACAATCATTAGAGTTGATATTTTTAATGTACTTATGGAAAATTTGAAGAAATAAATTTATCTTTAAAAAAACTAGTTGATGCTGCTTCTGCTATGGCCGTATGTTAGTAAAGGAGTTATCACATAACTAAAAGCATATAGAACAATTATAATACTTTTCAACATTTTCATTGCATTATCCATCAATAAACCTGCTCTCCAAAGTTTTAAATATTCCTTGCCATAAAATGTGTCACTAAAATTGTAAATTATATTCATACACATGGGATTCTAGTCATAAAGCTTTAAAGCAATTATTCCAATTATTGGAAAAAATTACTATTTTTTTAAGAATTGAAAAATTATGAACGTGAAATATTAAAAGATGATCAATGGATAAAAAAGACCTGGATTTTCAGTTGTCATCATAAATCATCTTAGTCAACGTAATCTTCAATTACTAAACAAACATCATGTGTTTACCATATTATTTAATAATATCAGTATTTTCAAAGAGAAATTATTACTCAGCAAAAAAAAAAATTCGAATAGAAATTTTATTTCACTTTGAATGTTGTCAATCATTACAAAAATCACCAGAATTAAAATTTTCAGATTATGCTAATCAAATTAAACTATTAGAAAATGAATTCAAAAGATTTTTGGACTTCAAAAAATGTGAAAATCAATTTCTATTTAATTCTTCCCTAACCATCGATGTTTTGAAACTGTTAATAACAATATACAATTGGAATTAATTGAAATTCAGTGTGATTCTATATGGAAACAAAAATGTACGGATGTTAGAATTTCACATTTCCATAAGTATTTATCAATTGATGGATTTTCCTATGTGTTATGTGCAATTAAGCATATTTTAGGTGTTTGGTGGCACATATTTATATAAACAACTTAAAAAAAACTATAGAAAGATCAAGATTAGCAAATATCAACAAATTCTACCAATTTGGAATATTTGATTAATGAAAAACATTTATTTAAATAGTGTAAATTTTTAAAAAATGTACTTTGTGTTTTTGTATCATGATTGTATTTTATACATGTTATTTTGTATGTGTAATTGCAAAGTTAATAAAACAATCTAGCAGCTTCATTTGTAGTTTAATGTGATCTATTGTTTGATCTACAATACTTGATATCATTAGAAACTAGTTTTGGAAATTCCTTACAACTCAGGAAATATATCTCTGTTCATAAATAAAAGTCAATTAGGCAAATTATAATACTTGATTATTGTCAGTTGTAGTTTACCATTGCTGTCTTTAGTCTACAAACATTTCTAATATGTCCATTTTCAGTCATGCACAAATCCAAATTCATTAATATCTATTAGTTTCATTGTTTTTTCTGCTTTAATAATTTAATTTTCTTGCTGATCGTTTCAATCTTGGCTTAGAAAAAATAGCTCTAAAAGTGTTATGCCCATCAAGTATATACAAAAAGGACCGGTTTTTTTGACTAAATCTTGTAAAATTAGATATTTTTCGTTTATTGCATCAAGGAAGAATTTGTCAGTAATTTCTTAATCTTTGATAGTGAGAAGATTGTTCAGAATTGTATAGGAGAGTTACTTTATTTAATGTAGAGTATGTGTTAAGAAAATAATATTGCTAATAAATTTTACTTATAAAATAGCAGGGATCAAGGAAAATTGCTAAAGAATATTGATGATAATAGTGATAGCATTTAAGGCTAAGAAATAGCAAATAACTTAAGGGTAAACTCAGTTTCATTAAACCGTGTGATCAAAATCAAAATTCTATGCAATATATTTATGGTAATATATATGTGAGATATTGATTGAAAGTATGTGTGTACATATAGGAAATTATATTTAAATATAAAAATGTTGAATTTAAATGAAAATATAAAATAAATTTTGGGTCTGATATAAATAAAATATATTGAAAAGCTTGTCTAATAAAAAGAAAATCCCCGAGGTAAGGAGAAAATGAAATTTGTTAACTTCAAAAATACATGTAAAATAAAACTTTGAAATAAGGTAATTCTGTTAGTGTTATTCTATACTAATTTAAAATATGGCAAAGAATATATGTTAAATTTAATAAGATTGGTTATTTTAAACAATGACAACAAAGCTTGGATGTGTAACCCCAGTTTAATCTATCTCTGAAATATCTGGAAAATCTAAAAAACAAAAAAAAAAAAGTACTTGTTCCATTTTTATGCTTCTGATGAAAGAAGTTAATTCTTGAACGACAGAATGTCTGATCCCACAATGGCAGTTTCAAATCTGAAACGGTAAGATTACAGACAAGTAAGTGTGTCTGTACTAAGTTTAACTAAAAAATAAACAAAAATTTAATTGGCCAACATTTTTTTTTTTTTTAAAAAAAAAAAAGCCTACAAAGTTAATTCTGCTTTTAAACATCCAATTTTATACTTGTATTCCTATCCAAATGAAAATACATCTTAAAGAAAAAAGCAAAATGTGTCAAATCCCAGGGTGCATAGAAAAATAAAAATCTCATGTCTTGGAACATGATCAAAGAAAATTATTATACCTCAATTCTTTTATTAAAATCCTCTGCATGAAATAAATATATGCAAGCATGAATAAGTTAATTTTCTATCAATTTTAACAAAATATTAAAAAGAATTAGCTGCCAAGACTTTAGAATGTAAATGAAAACTGACTTTTAAATAATTGAATTTTAAAATATTTGACTATCATTATTATAAAAATTTGATAAATTTATAGTTTTAATTATATCTTTATATCATTGAAATTGAGATCACGAAAATAGGAAATTACAAATGCTTCTAAATAGCAGAAATGTTTACTTTAGTTTTAATATTTTTGTGTGTATAATGTATTGTCAGTGGCATATGATATTGATATATTTTAATATTGTTAACTAGAGGGTAAGTTCTCAATACTTAATAATAATGTGTTAATAAAATTATGAAATATCCTAAAAAACTGATTTTGCTGTAGTTCATCACTGATGCATAGAAATGTTAGTAAGCTGAGAAATCTGGCATGTCCCCAGAATCATAGCTATGGCTATTGAACAGTGTGATGATGTAAATGGTTTAGAGAAGAATGAGATCTTTTTCAATTGTTTTTATCAGCCTGACACTAAAAATTATTTAATGTCTTCAATAATCCCACTTCTGCTGAGAAATACACTATTTCAAAAATTGATATATTCAGATCTTACAATGATGTAAGATAAATATTTAGATATTTTGTGCTAAATGCTGTGATAAAAAAGTACAATATTTTATTTTGTTACTACATAGAACAAGTTGAATAATTCAATGACCCAAGAATAGTTCTAAAGTCATCGTTTTACCTTTATCTGAGTGAAAGCAAACCTGAACACAATTTGATCAATTTATATGAATATTATTGCTAAATAATGTAAGATATGGAAAAGCCTGATCACTAGATAATATCCATTAACATGTATATATGTAAATGTCACAAACTCCTTATATCTTTGATAAAACCTTAGTTATTAATGATGAAAATATATTGATTTATCTATCAATCTTGATGATTCTCATATATCCTTTAAATAATCTAAGTTCTAGTTTTCCTATATAATATATTGAAGCAATGGATCTGAAGTCCAATCCATGCATCACAACCTCCTATAAACTTAGTTAGTATTGTAGGCCTAAACTAAGTTTATAGTCCAATATCAGCAGGGTTTTGCATTAAAGCTAAAATTAATTATGCTTATTAAATTTGTATTACATTTAAATATTTCGTGTTAAATAAATTCCATTCAAAGATTAAATTTCTGTTAATAAAAATTGCTTGTAAAACCTATTAGTTAATGCAAAATTCTGCTGAAATAAAATGCTTATTTTACTATAAAAAAAAATAATATATTTTTTGTTAAAATCTTGTTAAAATATGGCGTATGAGTTCATTTTGAGATAAGCCCACCAACATTTTCTAAAGGAATGTATGTTTTAATTAGTGAGCCCATTCAAGTCAAATTAAAGATGGCCTTCTCTTTCTTTCTTTTTTAATTAATAAAATTCAAACTTTAAAGAAAAAAATTTAGAATAAAAAAGTAAGTTATTTTTAGAAAATGTTACCTTCAAACAAAGGAGCATGTGGGTGGGCTTATCAAGATCTAAGATCATACAAACAATAGAAGGTAGCTTACAAAAAGTTATAAAGAGGAGAGTGAACAAAAGACTTGGCATTCAGAGTTTTCTTGCTGGTTATTCAGATTTCCCTTTTGAAATTTCATTCAGATTGCTCTTTGGAGAATTCTTTCAGATTTTGCTTGTGGAGATTTTATTCCAAAAAGTTAGACAATTGTCGTCTTCAAAATCATGGAGAAGTTTGAACATGCTGCTCAAGCTAAAAGTCATATGAATTTGATGGATTCTACTATGCTTGGCTAGGCAAATAAATAGCTTTGCCTATCGCCGAGGATCCTAAATACCATCAAAATGCCTTAGTATCCACTCAATAGTCATCTGAACTCTGTGCCGTGTCTGTAAGACTTTTCGTGAAACCATGCTACATATTTCCATTTTCCAGACAAATATCTATCGACGGTTGGATCAAGCCACGCCACCGCCGAACAGGAGCAAGGAACCAGGACGGTAATCATATCTCTCCTCCATTGAACTATTTACTTTCTACCCTTTTGTTCATACCTTTCTTAATTGAATTATATTATAAATTGTTGTATTTAATTATATTTGTAATGTAACCATTTTTTTATTAGACTAGTCTTAGATATATATTGTGTGATCATCTATCTATATATTTAACCCTTTTTCCTTCGCTATTCTTCATTACTAACGTTTATAAATATTTTGTATTCCATTGCGGTTAAGTTTAAAGGTTAGTTTTTCATTTAAATCTCTTCCCAATTTTCATTATATTTGTAAAATTCAATACAAGTAAGTTTCCTTTTGTTTGCCAACTTGATCTCCTCGATAACGCTTCTTTTGTCCGCCACTAGCTTATTACGTATATCAGATTTAGCTATATATGTTTTAAATAATTTTTAAACTCTGTTTTAGCGCAAAGCGATAAAAAAATGCTTTGTGAAAGATTTTTATTATTGTACTTATCGAGGAGATTCGGGTTGACAATTTTAATAAAATTGGGAAGAAAAGATTTAGACCGCAAACATATTAATCTGTTTTTATTGTCTAATTAGTTTTCATTAATTTAGGGGAATAGCGGAGGCCATTAAATCATTATTCATATTTTAAAGTTGTTAATTAAACATATTATTTAACTATCAAAAGCTTGAGTTTCCTAATTTTATTATAATGCTTTATTTTACTTTTCCAATGATCCAGGCAAGCAAAACACGTTTCTTAGTACTTTTATTGCACATTTAACTATTTAGCTCTGTAGGTGTTCCCGTCCATGTCTCTACCTCTGTTGCTAAGCTTTGTGGCCGGTGAGAAAATAATTTATATGTCTCATAATGTTGTTTGTTCGTAATTAGCCTCGAGAATAGGCAAATAGGGCAGAAGTCATAGTATTCTTGATTTAATATCTCACGTATGGATGGCCTCAAGGTACTTTCGCCTAGCATTCGAACTGGGTTAAACCAACATACATCATCTGACTGTCACAATATAATATCATTATATTAAATGTGGGTAGTCATGAAGTGAACTTTCCCATTTAAACTGTTATATACTTTAATTTTTACATGTTCATGTAAAATATGTCTAAGCACATATAATAATACATACTTTAAAATAGTTTACTTACTTTTCAAAAGTTCAGTAATATCTTGAAATTTGCATATCAATGAAGCAGAGTACTTTAATCAGAAATGAATACTAGTTTTATGAACATTTTAGTTATAATAACACTGTAATATTTGAGAATTCATTAATACTTCCCATGAAATAATACATAGGAGAATGCCAATAGTAATAATAAAACTTTAAGTATTTTGAACAACGTATCATAATTATAATATTGTATTTTCTGCATTTGAATGTTTCCTGAGTATGGTCACTATTCAGTATCTATTATAAACAAAGTTAATATATTGTAACGTTTATTTATATACGTTGCAAATATATTGGCATTTGGTAAAAGCTAAAAAATAAAAGTAAATTTAGATTTTTTTGACTAATTTTTTTTAAAAAAAAAAAAACGTACAATGAAAGTTAAATTATTCTTTCGTATTTTTTAAATGTAATTAGAAATAAAAGTAGAATTGGAGAGAACAAAAGAATTCCAAAAGTAAAAAAAAGATAAGAAAAAGTAAAAATATTTTGGTTAATTAAAGATGGCCGAAAAACTTGATAAGAAAAGAGAACTTTATAACGTAAATTTTATAAAGAATCTACAAGATTATGAACCAAAAAACGCCATGATAATAGCATGCGCAGAAGTCGGAAAAACGGGCCTCTAGTATAAAAGGCAGAGGTCAGTTTGAAGAACATCTTGTTTTTTGTTTGTTTCTCTAGTTGGTCTTGGATAACAATAATATATCCAAGATCGCTCTACGCTGAAATTCGGCATGTTGGAGTGAACCGGAGCTTCTGCGGATATGGTGCCTGAAGATGTACACCAGAAGTCTTCATGACCGACTAGGAGAATAGACTGCAAGATCAACTAATAATCAAAGGCCATGAGCTCATTTTAACCCTGAAAAACTATGCATAGTTATCTACAATCATCGTGAATTCACTAAAACTTACCAGTAAGTTGTGCTTCATTATCCTGATTGTGACAAAAGTAACGTTTGCAAACAATTCTTAAAAATGTTTAAACAATCCCGCCAGAGACATTAAATTTCTTGTGCAAGAGACCTTCATTTTTAAGTAACTTTCAAGAAGAAATTTGGAAGTGAACTGTAATTGTAAAATTGTTTTTTATTAATTATTTCACATCTGAAGTAAATGTGTTCTCTCCAATTTATTTGATTAATAATTTCCTTTAAACATTTTTTTATCTATTAGAATAAAAATATTTCTAATACCAATTTTTATTTGTGCATTATTAATAAAAGTTATTATTTTTTATTATTAAATTTATTATTAGTTTAATAAGATTTAAAACGTAATTTACCTTTGCCAATATGTTTCAATAAGCCCAGAAATAATCTTAAAAAAAAAAAATTCTCGTTACGGTATGATGTAATACCGATTAGTTTAAAAGTATTTTTCTTTTTTTATTCGTGAGACGTTATTTGACTATTTCAGCAGTCTCTTTAGAATAAAAGGACCTGGCACCCATATTAAATAAATTAAAAGCTGATTTCGTCAGTAGCATAATTCTCAACAATTAATAGGCTGAGTTTGATCAGGAAATATAGTTGTTTTTAGAAATAGAAATACAACTTTCTTCTTTTTGACATAACTTAATCAACTTGCTCACAGTTTATATTAGCGTGTAGAGGCCTAAGAAAATGTTATAATATAGTATTAATCAAATAGAACTTGAGCCCATCACAGAAATGTTTAACTAAATGTCCGAGATTGGCAGTTCAAAAATGGAGTAAGGTGTAGTGCACATTACTTATTACATGAAGATATGACAAAAATGTTATGAAATTCATACTTCACCATTGTTTCTTTATGAATTATATATATATCACTATTGGGAAACTTAGTTTTCTTATAACCCAAAGTCTATATGCATCCATTATGATGATCCTGCTTTTTATCCAAAATTTTAAAGGATTCATATCATTTTAAGTTTGCACCACACCATATTGAAAGACAAATAATAGATATGGTCCAAGGTTTGCCCATGCATCAGCATGTGCACACATGACATATGTGTTTATCAGAACAGACTATTACAGTAGATAGATAGCATTGTTTAGTTGGATTTAACTTGGAATAAATTGATTTTTGATACTGAGGGACACATCCTTTTCCAGGTCTTCATAAGATGAACTAGATCGAATTCAATAATTGTTTTCAAAATGGGATGACTTCATTCACCACTTTTTCTTATATTATATCTTTTTTTGTTGGAAAACAAATTCATTCTTCTCATATGCTTGGAGTGAAATATTCCTTTGCTGACATTAAACAAATTTATATACAATAAAATCTTGACGATATTGATACAATCAAGAACAATGCATGATTATAAATATTAATGCGAAACAAACGTATGAAAGAAATTATAAAAATTATAGATTTGCCCATTGACGCACTAAGAGTCACCTTACATGTTAAATTTCTTTTTCCTGTTAGGGCATCTGAGATTTTACTTACACTTCACATTCTACATCCTCTGCTTATAATAGTTTTATAATTTAACCTGGTAAACTGTGATTGAATTTATTTCGAGTTTTAGCACTTTATTGAATTTCACTAGATGTAATGAGTATACAGAGCATTACTTGAAACATAAACTGTTCTTTTTATAAAATATATATGCATGATCATTGTTTAAAGGAAGGTTAACTAATTAGACAACACAATATCATTAGTGATAAGTTGTTCAATCTCTTAACACATGTATTTAAATTTCAGAGCTGCAATGTGAGATATAACATTAAAATGTAAATTTTTAAAAAATATATATCAGTTCATACATTCTTCAGATTATGTAGCCACCATTGAATCATAATGTATATATCACTTTGGTAATGTGCAAGTAAATAATTATAAAAATTCAAGTTAGAGATGGGTGTAGATGAAAGTTATAAGATCAAAATAATATGAAGATATATAGCTAATTTTGGAGCATAGTGAATGTCTAAGTAACATGAGTGCTACCACCAATTGTAAAATTTGAAAGGTGGCTAATATTGGCATGTTTTATAATAGCTACCATGACAGTTTAGTTAATGTGGATCTTTGGTCATATTTTTTACAAGAAGTTATGATTTTCCAGCATTGTTTTGTATTCCTAGGTTTGTGAAAAAGTATGATCCAAACAATTAGATACGTTTCTTGATTAAAACATTGTCAAGTCTATTATCATTGTCAACCATTATTAGTCCACTGCAGGATGGTCTCTCCATGTTTAACCCATCTGCTATTGCTAGCATATCTTTTCCACATCCCATTCATCCATCTCATGTAGTCTCTTTCTGGGTCTTTTACAATTTCTTGGAATCAAGTTCAAGATTTCAACTGTCCATCTATTATATCTTTTAGAAAAATGTCCAGCCCAACTTGACTTCAATCTGTTAATCCTTTCAATGATAACAGAAACACTTGTTTGGTTTCTTACCCATGTATTGCATTTTCAATTTCTTGTTACTCCTAACATGTATCTCTCCATACTCATTTAAGTGGTCTCTTAACATTTGGTTATGTAAATTAATTATTTATTTTAAGAAACAATAATTACCCGAGATGTTCATTAAGTTTGGGAATATTAATAAATAGTATACAATTATTTTAATAAGTAAATGAATATTATATTGTGTCAGAAGTAAATTCAACATAGGAAATTTTAATATTAAATATAATTTGCATATTTTAATTATGAGTCATGGAAGTATCATTGATGTTTTAGTAGAGTATGCTATTGAGGGTACATCTTTTGGCATGTATTTAATGTTAAAAAATGGTACATTGTGGAATGATTAGATAACAAGTCCCATAAATATTGTTTCATTATTAAATAATTTATTAAGATTGATATAATATATTAGACATGAAATAAAGAGAAGTTACCCATTGTTACTTACATCTCATAATGGGTGATATCTGGTGTAGAGTACATGTATATTGTAACACTAGTGTTATATGTTTCATAATTGTTTTAAAATATATTGCTTATATTTTGCTTTTAAAATATAATAAAACTATTTGTTAAGAAGGTGGGGGAATAGAATGTTAGGAGAATCTGAAATAGAAAGATTTTAAAACTGTTCTTTTTTTAAAAAAAAAAAATATGAAAAGTTAGAATAAAATTTGTTTGTAAAATAAAAACTTTCAAAAATGTAATTAATTAGTTTATGATTTTTGATTGACACTAAAATCAAAATCAACAGCCAAATTAAAAAACTGAAAATATCTTATTGAGATAGTAGATGAATCTGAATGAAGGATTAAGATAACAAGAAATGTAAAATTAATTAGAAGAGATTTCAAGTTACAATCAAAATTAAAAATAGGATAAGGAAATAAACAATGGGAGAACAAAAAGTATAAAAGTTACATCTTGGTTGTTCTTCAATCAAGCTGTAATCTGCTAGATCATTCCGCTCTTCAATCTGGAATTCAAATCAGTATGAGTTCAGTTCAAGTCTGGTCTGTATTTTGTGATAGAATTATTCCAGTCATCTATTTGTCAGAGTTCCAATCTTGAGTCTGTAAATCATTCCAATCTTCATTGTCTTATACATAGCTGCAGATATTAAGAAATTTTAGTTCAGTAGTATACTAGTCATTAATACTGTGGTCAGTATTAATGCAGAAGCCGCAGAAGCCATAGGAGGGTCTGACAGGGTTTCATGCCCAAGCCCTTAACTATCCTGCCTGCATCAATACCTGGAACCAATGCCAAGATTTTGAAGTAAAACCTGCCACATCCTCTCTCACTGTTCGACAGAAACCGGGAAGGAAAGCCATCTACAGAGAAAGAAAAGGTCAACCAGTTGGAAAATAAAAACAAATGAAAACCTAGGTAGATACTTTTATATTGATCACAGGCGACTTTTTATTTTAAATGAAATGAATTTTAACAAAGGACTATTATAATTATAGACTGAAATTAATCATTTATATTTTTATTTAAAATATTATAATTTTGTTATATTAAATCTGTATGCGTGGATAAATATTAATATTTGCTTATTTTGTCTATTCTCTCTCTCTTGACACTGCATCACCAGTAAATTAGTGTAGTTATTTTATGAATTAAATGTAATGGACCCTTATTTAAGAGTATGAGTTAGTCATGGGATATTTCAAGTGCTGAATTGTGAGTCTGTCAGCTGAAGCATGCCGACTACATAACCTGATGACTCTTCTATCGATGGTATTCTCCATTCTGGTTGAAAGGCTGGCCCATTCCCATGTTTTTTTTAAATTATTATAAAAGTGTTTAAACCTATTTAAACAATTCAACTTATTGGACTCAGTTCTATATATATTGTAACACAATGGGGAAATAAAAGGGTTGTACCTAATATAATGGTCATCATCATCAACCTTCAGTTGAGTAGCCATTTGCAACATTATGGGGAAATAAGGGTTTAACCCATCAGGAATATGAGGAATTATTTGTCTATCCTCAAGGAAAAAATATAAAATTTAATATCAAAGAGGTGATCATGATAAATCACTCTGAGATCATCCCAATTAACTCACTAGAATATCTGTAAGAATGATTAACTAAGTATACCAGCATTAATAATAAGTATAACTCATTCATCATGAATGATAACAATAAAAAAAATTAAGTCAATCTGGTGACTGGATTTGAAATGGGTTTACTGTAGACCAGGCTAACTATTTAGCCCTTGCCAGCTTGTGGCAATTTGAACATTAATTTGGATACACAAATTTAAGTGTCAATCCATAAGAATATACAACCATAGAAATAATAATCCTGGGATATTAAAACATGCTGTGGCCATTTAGTACCAATAATGTAATGTCCAACTATACTTAATTTCTAATAGACTAAAACAAAAGAAAATGTAGTGCATGGACTTTAAAGAATATACTCTGTGACAATCCAGGATGGTAATCATCTATAATATACTCTATATAGCTATTATGTATTAATCTAGCTTAGGAAGCAAAAAAACTATTATTACTATGAGCAAGAGGGAAATAAATATAGATTAGCTTATTATAAATAACCTTAAGAAAATCATGGGCTTCCCATATCAGCAAATTAGAATCAGAGATAATAAAACCACGAATAACCATACCATATATACCTAACATTGCCAAACATTTAGTCAAAAAAATATCACAAGAATTTACTGTTGGCTTCTGCACTTCAGCCAACACCAATAGACTCATAAAGAATTCAAAAGACAAACTAGATCCCAAATCAACAACTCAAGTGGCATATCAAATACAATGCCCTTAGGTTGGGTGTAGAGCCTCGTATTATGGGGGAAACAAAAACAACCATCACAGAGCATTCCGCACATATATATGTATAAAAGGGCACTGAATAACAAAGAGACTACATCAGCATTCTTGCAGCATGAAAAGACCACCGGTCATTGATTCGAACCCACTAACCCCAGAATGGCGTGCAAAGAGAAATGATCATAGACATAAAATAAAGGAAGCATACTTCATAAATGACACTTAATCTATCAATAGAAGACACCTGTTTTGCCATTTCAAGAAGATGGACAAACTAATCCAAACAAAATAAAATACAAAACAGCACCTATTCAATTAGCATAACTTAAAATACTTCCCCTCATTACTTTCAACCGTACTCAGCTATGAATATGAAGCCATGAAGCTTTGAAAGCGTTAAGCATAAATAAATATAGCTTCTCTAAGAAGCGTAAAAGCGCATAATTTTTGATACTTATAAATAATTGGTTTTATTGGGATCATAAAAAAATGACGATAGCATGACATTTCAAACACCATTTTGTCAAAAAAAATATATTTTCACAAAAATTATATTAATCAAACAATTAATTTTTATTCATGAATTAACTTTAAATTTATTAGATCCTTTCTTTAAAAATAACTGTTTGTTAAACAGTTTCAAAATCAAAGACAATCTTTGATTCTACTCAGAGGGCACATTGAAATAATTTTTTTTTACAGATTACATATTTATCATAAAAGCTATTTTACCATTTGTAAAAGAAAATTGACTGGGTTTTATAAAAAAAAGTTGTACAATTTGACTTATGGAATTATTAAATGTTGATTCTTACACAAAAACATTTTCTATTAATAAAAACATAGTGCACACATCAAAAAAAATACCTCTAACCATTGCTTTAGTGTTTATGGAATCCTTTCTAGTTTCTTTTCAATTGAGTTTCTCATCGAAGGATTCTTAGACATGTGCATCATTAAAATGTTCTTTTCCTGGTCTATAGCAATCCCAGGTAAACAAAATAATAGAAAATTTTGTCCATTATGGTTTTCTTGATTTTTCAAATGAGACATGGACAAAAACTCATGCTCTTGGTTGAAGGTTAGGTTGCAGATTACTTTAGGGGATACATTCTTTACATTTTTATTCCAGTGAAGATATAGGTTACATAAAAGTGATGCCTAGCTTTTAGATAAAGCTAGCACATGGTTTTCATTGTACATACCATTTGTAGTGCTAACCTTATAGTACGCTAAAAGCTTGATTTAAAAACTATCTTATTCAAACCTTGATAGATTTCTGATGTATTATGCCACAGCTTGGTAAAGATTTCTGCTTCTTTCTTCTTTAGCAGCTGGATTAAAACTTCACTTTCTCTTCAATAGCTAAGTTAGGAATTATTTCTTGTACTCATTTTCAGCAGCAGGAGTATGACTGGACTGCTCACACCCCACATTTTTTCTAGAAAAATCTTGCCCACAAGCCAATTACAATGTCTGTTACATGATAATTTTCAAGACATCGAATTAGATAAAATTTCATAAATTGCTCAGCCAATTCCCTCCTTAATCATAGATATTGAAAATGAATCAAGAACTTCAATTAATATTATAAAATTCTTGATATTCCTTTATAATTAAAAATCAAATTTTCTTGAAAAAGCAAACAAACCAGATCAATTATTGCACTGATTTGATTTTTCTTTTTCATTCAAGATAAAGAAAAAAAAACTGATGAATTAAAAATAAAATTTGCAAAGGTATTAAAATCGTATTTTATTCTTCCCTATCTTTTTTTTTTTTAAAAAAAACTCTTAAATGTATTTAATGTTTGAGAATTCTCATACTATCATATTGGGGCTTAAAATATTTAATTAAATAAACACCCATTAAAAATATGTATAGGAAAATTAAATATTTCACACATTAAATTTTTTAATATTCAAACTTAATGAACATGCTACCAACTATCTAATTATTAATTTTTTAAATGCAGCTATGTAGCCAACTGGTTACTATATATATATTACACATAAAGAGCCATTTTTGGAAAATGGTTTGGTGCCATTTTCAAATGTTAATAATCTATTTTAACATTATTACAGATAGAACACTATCTAGTTTCAATAACAGAAGTAAAATTAAATATCTATAGATGCCATATAACATCAAAGAATTGACAATATAACATAACAGTATGCAAAATAAATAATACATTACACAACTTTATATTATGGCAGTAAAAAAGATAAATATAAGATGATGAGAAACCATCATTCCAAATATAAAAGGGGCATGTAATAAGACAGCATGATCTAAACAACATACATTAATATAATTTATAAACTACAAATTACCCAGCATTAAACATAAACTTGTCAATCAAATCATCCTTTGTGATTGGATCTAAAAAAGGTGTACTATAAACCAATTAGCTAGTCACTGCCAAACTTCGTACAAAAAGATAACATAAGGTTAGGCTTAAACACTCATGGTCTTGGATGGAGACAAGGCTTGTTGCAGATTACTTTGATATTCTTCATTTTCTCTAATAAGCAAGTTACATGGTTGAGGTTTGATGATATTCAGCTTTTTGTTAAAGCTTAAGACATGGTTTTCTTTAACTCTATTTTAAAAAATCTTTTTTATAGCTAAACTTCTGCTTGCTTTCTACAACAATTGAATCCAGAATGATTGTTACTGACTTCTTCAACAGCTTAATCAAGAATGATTACTCTTCACTAAACGTTAGTCTACTGATTTACCCTATCCCCATTATTGTTATGGAAGTTCTGAATACATCCAATCACAATCTTTTCTACCACATAAAATGTAACCCTGACCAATTAAATTTATTTTTAACAAAGGACTATTATTTCTCTCCTTCAAAATTAAAATTGCAAAACATGTCAAAGAAAATTAAATTTTATGCCAAAACAAATATTCAGTTAATTACAGACATGAAAACATTATTTGGTGGTGCTGTTTATATGTAAAAACTACCACTTTCATGGCCAAATGTACAGCTAATACAATTTATTTAGAGGGAATAGATTGAGAATGTATTAGCATATCTCACTTAAACTGTATCAAAATGTTTTTCCAAACTCAATTGATTTCTAGAATTATGAATCTCTTGGCTGGAATCTTTTTATTGATTCACAATTTGATTGCCTATTAGTGAAAATATGTGATCTTAATTTGGGATATCACATTCAGCGATTATTTTTATACACAAGTAATTTTGCACAAGGCACCCTTATTGCTACTCTAATTGTCATCTTTCATCCATAGAATAATCTTCATAGTCTGTTAATTTTCTTATGCTGAACTTGATCGTTTTTCTGCATCTACTTTATGTAATGTACTTGTATAGGGAGATCCATTTAATCTGCCAGTATTCCATTTCTCATCTAAGATAACAATGTGAATGCCTCCCTGTACTTGTTTTTTTTCTATTTTTCGAATCTAGATGGAATGTGTAGGTGTTCACATCCATACCCTCAATGTGTATTTCTTTTCCACCTTTAATTATGAGTTTTCTGACTATAACTACCTTCTACATAACTAAAGTATTATGTACTTTGATAGTTAAAAAGTGAGCTTCTGATGAAAAGTGATTTGCCAGGGTAATTTTCTTACTGAGACAATACATTATACCATCCTGACATTCAGTTCAAATCTGGCCAATAAAGCTTTATAATTTTCAAACATAAAGATTGTGAATAAGGAATCCCACCATGCCTGAGATGTGCCCTAAAAATGGCAGCATATCACCATCAACCTAATATCTTTCTAGGCTACTAAAATGAGATTCATAAATATTAACAAAAATTGTTTACTAGATTATGTGCCTCACTATAAGGTATTACAGTTACCAATTCCAATTTTTTTTAAACGTGAAGTATTTATTTTTTAACTCATCATAATCAATCTTTATTATTTCCAGATGAGCAATAATTTCTTTATACTTTTTGGCTGGAATCCTGCAATTGTCCTATTTATTAGCTTTGTGTCAAATCTGACATTTTCTGCCATCTCACTTCCTGTTTAAACCTGGATATATCTGCACTTGTTCTACCTTCTTTCACTTGTAAATTCCAATGATCTATCCTTTTTACTATTCAATCTCTTTTCATCTTCCTCTCAAATTATATCTTGCATTCAAATCATAACACTGAATATTGCTAATGCTTATCATCTTCCTCTCAAATTATATCTTGCATTCAAATCATAACACTGAATATTGCTAATGCTTATCTACCTTTATTTTCACGATCTGATTTTCTTGTTTTCTTTGTGTCCAACATGTTTTGATTGTTCTCTATTTTATTGTCTTTTTAACTTTTAAGATTGTTTGGGTAATATTCTGGATAGCTTCTTGTATGCCCCAGTTTCCTCCATTTTAATCCACATCTTTTGTTTATAACTTTTTCTTAACAGCATTTCAGTTTCTTCTTTCTTTTTATCCTATTCATTGTTAATTTCCTTCATTTTTGTAATCAACATGACTTTGCAGATTGCTAATGTTTATAAGCATCCAAATTTCTTCTGCTCCTTTTATCTTCTTTCTTGTTTCATTTGTTTTAACTTCTGATCTCTATTTTTCTTCTTTGCTGATTACTGTCATTTCTTTAAACACTAGCAACTAGTTTGAAATGGTCATCTCTATTCTCTTAGATCCTTTTAAGTTCTTCCATTTTTTCATTTTTTCTCATCATTATTTGACCACTTAATGTTAGAGAAACTGTCTTGAACTTCCCCCTCCATGCAACCTAATACTATTATCCCTAATATGACTTTAAATGTCTCAATATCTGACCTTACAAATTTTCCTTGCTTTATTCTCCAATTCTATCCTGGTCATGCATGTCTGATCTCTTTATACACCTGGGTCTTGTTTTATGTGGTATAGGTTCCTCAGAAAATGCGCACAAAAATACTTAACTAATCTTGAAAAATGGGGGAGACGTACTATAATTTTCCAAAAATCGCATAAAAGCAAAGCAATAACGTAAAATTACTTTAAAATTCACATGAAAAAAAAATAAGAAAATAAAATGACTAATAAAAATTTTCAAATTTGAAAAAAATTGATACAAGACAAACTTTTTTTATCAACTACAGTATTTAATTTTATTCAAAACAATATATTTTTATGCGTAATTTACATTTTTTCATACATGTACGGTATTTTAATTATTATCACTATTTGAGACATCAGATTCATCATATGATGTGAGGTACTGTAGCTTCTAAACGAAGTCAAGAGGAAATACAACTAAAACGTTTTCCAATTGCTATTGATACTTCCCATTTTGCTAAGCGATCTAAAATTGAAAATTTTGTTTCCAAAGAAATTCATTTTCTTGTGTTTTTCTCTCCATTAGAGTAAACTAAAAGTTTAAAATAAAAATAAGAACTTAAGACTTACGATAATAAAAAGACACCGACTCACCACTTTTGGGCAAAATTTAATTAAAACAATTAAAAATTAAATTCTAATTTTTGTCTTTAATTTTCAATTCCATTTAAAAATCAAATTTCATCATTTCACATCACCTTGTTACATAATTTTTAAATTGTTAATTACAATTAAAAATCAGATTTCAATGGCCAAATTTAATTATGCCCTCTGCTGTTACTCACCTTTTAAAAATAAATTTGCGGACACTAAATGATTGATTACGTACTCATTTCATAAAAAGCAAAAATTGAACAATTTAAAATGCAAAAACAACAACCTACATTGTATAGGCATCTATAATGTTTAAACAGATTTACATTATAATCTTGTAAAATTTATTACTTGCGGACACTAAATTATTAATTAATTACATACTCTTTTTATAAAAAGCAAAAATAGAATGTGATTTAAAATGCTAAAACAACATAGTATTTTCATCTATAACGTTTGAACAGATTTACATTATAGTCTTGTAAAATTTAATTGTATATAAAACGTGGAAATTCTGATTTTAAGTGAATTATGAACTTCTTTATTACATAAAATCTATTACAATACTATTATAAAGCGCTGAAAATATTGAAATTATTAGATGGAAGTCAAACTCTGATAATGTGCTATTACTTTAAATATAATGTGAGTACGTGAAATTTATATTTAAAGTAATAGCGCATTATCGGAGCTCAACTTCTGATGTAATAATTTTTATCGCATAAAAGAAAACCGCATACGAAGATATTAAGAAGAATCATGAATCGCATTAAATAAATCCACATAAAACGAGAACTGGGTATATACTATTTTTATTATTTATTTTTAAATACATGTACATATATAAAATGAAGTTCATAAAACAAACCATTTGTTCAACATCTTTTACAGATATTGACCAGCATCTGACAGAAAAAGAATGGATAGTGACCAACAATCCTGGGATATAGAATCCAGGCACTGAAATATAAGTACAAAATGCAGCATGAAGAACAGGTCTATCTCAATTTAGACACTATAAGCTATCTATAATGTAAAATAGAAATAATAGTGCAAAAATCCTTACAAAGCCCTGCTCCTTAAAGGCTTGATAGTAGGCTATTAACTAACCATAATAAACAACTCAAAATATAAAAAATCAAAAATAAGTTAGGATTGCATTAAGATAAAATACTCCATAGAGTAGACTGAAAATATTGCATTTTCAAGCCAATGACAAAATCCCCCATTTATCAGTAAAAAGTATAACTAAATAAACTCCAACAGTCAAAAGCTCTCCAAAAATCATACTTTTTCTGTTCAACTTTAAATATAAACTCTATGTATATATAGATATCAGTATTTTTTAGAATTGATAATCAAATTATAATTTAATCACTATCTTCATCACATATTTCACAGTAATATATCTGCATCAAAGTAGTTTTCTTTGTCAGGTGTAATTATATTTGAGTTTCAAATTGTGGCCATTTTGTGTACAGACCACCAGAACTCTATCATTGCTTGCATGTTGGACATTTGTTAAATATAAAAAAACATGTACACATGAGTCAGCATGAACTAAACAAGTTATATAAATGTTATAAACTATTACCCAGCTTTAGAATTAACTTATCAATCAAGTCTTCTCTTGTGACTAGATCTAAAACAGATACATTATAAACAGGCCAATTACACAGCAACTGCCAAATTTAGGGTAAAATATATCATTCAAATATAATTCTTGGGTGTTAAAATATGTCATAAAACTAACAAAATAATGCTAAAATACTAATACATGTTGATCAACATCAATACTCTGGCCAAATGGTACCATAGGTGTCCCCTATAGCTTAATTTCCAATAAAAAATAAAATGAAAGACTTTAAAGATAACACCTTTGCATCAACCAGAGAATCATTAGAATGTCCAAATAGATAAACTCCCATATATAAACCTATTAACCACTATTGCTCTAAATTAATTCACAGGAAGCAAGACCCTAGAATGAGATGAATATAACAACTTATTCTATTTTGAATAATTTTTTTGAAATAATTTAAAAATCTTTAAAACATTAAGTTGTACTGAAAATAATGTAGAGAAATAAAGACATTAAAACTTATTTTTTTTAACTATTTATTAAAACTAATTAAAAAAATTATCTAATTAAAACTTAAATACATTTTATCAAAAAATATAATTTCCCATATTAAATCTGATTAACCAGCTAAATTTTATTCATTAACTTTTACTCTCATTGAGTAATTTTTTTTTCAATAACTAAAGTTGAAAAAAACTTTCCAAAATCAGATATAAAAATTTTAAATTAGCTAGAAATCTTTTTATAATTTTAGAGAAAAAAAATCAAATGAATAAAAAATGTTTCAAAAAAATTATTCATTACCAGTTATTTCTATAAATTTTTTATATATAAATGAAGATATAATATGCACATAAAAATATTTTTATCATGGTTTTTTTAGATCTTCTTTGATAATTGCAATTTTTTGTTTCCTGTTGACTTCCATTATTAAGTTTTACAACCACTTTTTTGTAGTCTTATAGCTCTCTATTAACACATTTCAAGGAGAATGCAGTAAAATTTTCATTTTGCAGTATTTTCAAGATTGTACACAGAATGAACTTATTCATTTGTTAAAAATCTAATTTTTCAGGTCAGATTAAAACACAGAAACATTCATGCTCTTGGATGGTGACAAGGCTTGTTACAAATTGTTAGGGAAATCCTACATTTTCTTTAGACCACGTTACATGGTTGAGGTTTGATGTTCAGTTTCTGCTAAAACTCAGCGCATGGTTTTCTTTAACTCCATTTTATCCTATTCAAAATATTTTTTTGGAACAATCCTGCATCTATCCAATCACAATACTGTCTCCCACATCACAAAATTTAGCTTATCAATTGGGTTTATTTTTAGATTATTTCCCTCTCTCAAAATTAAAATTGCAAACATGTCAAAGATAAAAAATTAAATTCCACTCACAAAAAATCAACATTATATTTTTATGCCAAAACAAGACAATCAGTTAATTATACTGACTTGAAAAACCCCTTTTGAAGATAAAGAAAAAAAATAAAAAATTGAAACAAAATTCAATGTTAAAATCTTCCTTTTTTCTTTTAAAACTATATTCATTTACCACTCTTATTCTTTCAAAAGGTAAAATTAAAACTTTTCCAGAATTTATTGAATTTTTTTCTCGCCTACTTTTCCAAAATTAAAATTGTTAGATAATTAATATTACCAAAGAAAGAATATAAAAAAATTTCTTATGCTTTTCTCTTTTTCAATTATAAATATTTTCATTATTATTGGTTAAAGAAAATCAATTTTTACTATCATTAAAAAACCCACATATGTGAAGTTTAAATATTTCCCCATTCTAACTTTACTTATTTATAAGCTTGTAATATTTAACATGGCCAGAGTTGGCCCATGCTTATAATATATATTATCATATATAATTTTCCTTTCATTTTTAATTGACTAAATGTTAACTAAATTTATGAAAGTTTTGTGAATATTTAGTTATTTAAGTTATGCTTAATGTAATACGTTTCATATATTTGCTTTCTCTTTGGAACTGTAATGTAATTAATAGATTTAATGTTTTGTAATATCTATTTTATCTCCCTCTGTTAAATAATAAAATGTATAAAGCATATTTATTATCTTGTATATTAATTGTAGTGATGTTCTTTGGCTCTTATCTCTGGTTCCCTATATGTCCAGAGCAAATCATATTGCTAAGATCATAATTAATTTTATATGATTCCTTTTTTATATCATCTCTTAATTTATAATTACCTAGTAATTTATCCAGATTTTTACAATTTGACCATTCAATATTTATATTCTTATCAATATACTTTATTATTATTAATGTATTGTAAAATTTGGATAATATAAAAGTTTGATTTATTTCTGATTTGAACTATTCTTACTGTATTATCATTATAATCATTTTATACAGAAATATTATTTAATATAGATTTCTTAGAATTAAAAAGTACATTTTTAATAGTTTTACAGTTATATCCAAAATCTTTGTATAATTTAATAAATTGATTCCATTGTAAATCAACATTCTATCTTTATATTTATTATTTCCATACAATTACTAAAAATTTTAAATATAAAAATTACAGGTAACCCTAAAACTATTAAACATAGTATTTAATTCTAAAAAATCTATATTAAATAATATTTCTATATAAAATGAGTATGATAATAGTAACAATAGTTCAAATAAAATGTGGATCAAACTTTTATATCATCCTAAAAGGTACAATGCATTAATAAACAACCAAAATTATATCGATAAGCATATAAATATTAGATAGTCAAATAGTAGGTAATTATAAATTAAAAGATAATATAAAATACAAAAAAGGAATCATATTTAAAATTGTGACCATTGCAATTAACAGGCAAAATAAATCTGTATTTATATGTTGAACTATTTCCATCATCTAATGAGTATTGAATGTCTTTAGAAAAATTTAACATTTAAATATTCCAAATACATTCACTTGTTAGTAATAGCACATCAAATAGGTTAATTTATGCACAATGTTTTGATATTATTCTCCTCGCTTCTTTAGGTTTTGCTGGCCTGACCAATAACAGTACTAGCATAGGAATTGAACCAGAACCCTTAGATTTTTGAGTATTGAATTTTAAGGTAATACTCTAACCAAATAAATAATCCTGCCAAAGGCTCAATTGGTTAGAATGTTACCTTACAATTTCAATACTCAAGAATCTAAGGTTCCTGATTCGATTCCCATGCTAATACTGTCACTGGCCAGACCAGCATTACACAAAGAGGAGAATATTTCTCAAAACATGCATATATACTAACCTGTTTGATGTGGTATTACTAACAGTTGAATGTATTTGGAATATTTAAATAAGTTAAATTTTTCTAAAGACTTTCAATACTCATATTAGATGATGGAATTAATCCAACATATAAATACAACTAAAACACCATCTTCACAAACCTTCAGGAAAACACAAAACAAATATGCTTTATACATTCATTACTTAACATATAGATATAAAATATTAAACCTTTAAATTACATTAAAGACCAGAAAACACAAATATATGAAACATATTACATTAAGCATAACTTAAATAACTGTAAGAATCTTTGTAAAACTTCAATAAATTTAGTTAATAATTGGTCAATTAAAAATAAATGGAAAATTATATAACAAAGTTGTATAATATATTATCTATTCTCTATATTGTTATATAGTCAATTCTTTTAAGCTATATTGGATCTCTGTATGAAGATTTTATTCTATATAAAACACTAGATGGTATTCTTAGAAATTATGTTCACTGATTATTCACTTGTTAACTTTTCTTTGTTTAAAATTAAATATTTTAAATAAACATCTAAATCTAGCCACATTATTAGACAATATAGTGTAAAAATAATTATAAAATCCATAAATATTTATGAAAAAGTTGTTTTGCTAGTTATCACCCATATCATTGATATCCAAATAGTGGTCAAGCATTATTCACCTTCCTTTAATTTTTCTTGTAAAATTTTTGAACCAAAGTTTATATTTAGGTAAATTAATGTAAAAACTTAATTATCAATGTAAAAAATTATGAGAAATATATTTATGTTCAAAAACTATTACAAAAGCATAAAACATTTTGGTTTGATTTCTGACTTTGACAGTTAAAAATGCTGGGAGAATAATAGCTGAAGTTAAAAGTCAGTCCTTTATGGCACTTTACAAGATACAAGAGGCTGGACTTTATACAACAGACTGCAATGAACAATCGATTTTTTTTTGCTAAAAATACTGTCAATAGTGGATTTTTGTGGAATTAAAATTGTAAATAGTGCTAAAGCTACTACAAATTTATACTAAAATAAACATAAAATAGCAAAAATGTGACCAAAATAAGCAGAGCTGATGCAAAATGTAGAAATTACATTTCTTTTTTTGTAATAATCACTTTATTAAAGTTAGTAGTCATAGTAAAATGTCTTCCGACAGTTTGTATCTTCGAGGAAAAAATTTATCAGTTTGTATCTTCTAAAAACATCACCAATATTTGTATATAAAAACCCAGTATAAAAAAAATACCAAATCGTATGTACATTTTAAAAAAAACCAGGACTTCAAATAATTATTTTTTTCCATTCTGGCAAAAAAAACTTTTTTTTTCTGGTTTTCTGTTTGAAACCGTGAAAAAAGTCACCCTCAGGTACATTTTCACCAAAAAAAGTCACCCCCAATGTCTAAAAGTTTAGCCACCCCTGTTGTAATGCAATTATTTGCGATCACAGATATTTTTAGACTTCTAAAAAATTAAACCTAATTGGCTGATGTAATTAAAAATCATGTGTTAATATAGCAATAGACTGCCATATTTTCTGTAACTCATTTCACCTAATGATTACTCTTTTATGTGTATGGCAAAAAAAAAGTTAATTATAATCACATAATACCTTAATTCCCAGCTCAAAACTATTTGCTAAAATAACATGGTTATCAATATGAATTTAAGTTCTTTTTCAATAGAGAACAGTGGCTGATATATTTAAAAAATTTATTGAAATGTGGTTATGTGAATAATCATTTCTTATTGGAGTGGAAATTTTGGTGATAATACAATATAGAACTGTTTTTTGTTGTACACATATATCTTCAATGGCACTATACATAAGTTAGTAATAGATACCTACTGAACAGTATCATTTATAAAAAAAATAATAAAATGGATTGCATAATAAAAAGAGGATGGTAGTTTTTTTGGATGTCCATTTCCAATAAAAATTCAATTTTATACAAGTGTCAGAGATGGTTTCTTTTGGTATTTGGAATCTACATTAGGTATATCATTCTGTCACCAATTTAACGTTTGTATCCATTTTTATTTAAAGTAGAAATTAAAATGAACTTTTCCCCGAAATATAATTTCCCTGGGTTTTTTATTTTATGAAAATATCTCATAGTCTTGTTAGATTGCAAAAGTTTTTTTAGAAAATGTTGAGCAATATTGTATCTCAAATATTTTTTTTAGTTATTAATACTTTTGTTGTAGTTTAGTTTGCTTGGGAAGGTTGGACATATTAGAAATAATCATCATTTAAAAATTAATGATATAATTGAAGCTATGTAAACTAGCTAAAATGGATGACCTCCTATCTAAAAATTGAAATCTTGTTTTATCTCAACTGCATATTCACCAAAGACTATTAAGAAAATTGAATTTTTCTCTTATAGGTATAGGGCATATGGAAATAAATGGATTCAGTTTAAAATTAGATGCATAAAAAATAAGCAAATAATGATTGCTACAATGTTTAAGTTACCATCTACTAAGTTATTTGCTTACAGAAAATTTGGAATTCTCTCAATAATATTAAATCAAAATTCTAAGATGAGTTTTATTACCGAAATGATTAGTTTTTTGAAATATAATTATATCAATTTCATATTTATAATTTGAAAAATGTTTCTCTAATTGACTTTGATATATCTTCAATTTTGATATGCTCTTGATATTAAGTTAAAATTATTTTATTTCTAAATTAGTGAAATATTTCTCTAGTACATATATCTGGTATCAAATAAAAGCTTTCCACTATATCATAGAATCATTTTTTATTTTGAAAGTTAGACTTTTCGCCCCATAGAAAATCCTGGTACTAAAAGTTAATATTTACAGTTTTTTGGAAGATTTCATATTTTGCCGTTTTCTTATAAATCAGTATAATATGGAAGTAATCTATGATGAAAAGAAAATAAAAATTCTGAAAAGTCTAGTAAAACATGGTGCATAGATTTATTTAAAAACCAAGTAAATTAAACAACTGAAAAGCAGGAACATATGCATGGGATCTGCCTGCTCGATGTATATAGATGACATTGAAGTATCATGGATATTATAGTCACTAAAATTCAATCTAATTTTTGGTTATTTCACTTTTTTTATAGCAATAATATATGTCTGATTTAATATTAAAATCAAAGGCAAAATAAAGAAAATAAATATTTAAAATATAGCCGAGTAAATAATTGGAGTAAAAAAACATGCCAACTTAGTGAAATTATCATCTTATCTCAGATTAAAGATTGGTTTAATAAAAATTCTGTTTAAAAATATAAGCTAATAAAAATATTAATATTTTTAATAAAATAAAAAATTCTCACAATAAACAAACTAATCATACTTTTTAATATTTCAAGATGTCAGAGTTGATATTTCATTAAGTAACAGTCCACAACAATTATCATATTATCTTCTCTTTCTGAAGATTTTATTCAGAGATTATATTTATTATCATGACAAATCTTAATAGGGCACTTTTAGTGCATCTTAAATTGAACATTATTGAATTTACAAGCAAATAATTTTACATACAAAGTCCATTGACAAACATTTTATATAGGAAAAGATTAATAATAAATAAAAAATAAGATCCTTTTCACACTAATATACCCCCCCCTCTCCTAAAGTGAACAGAAATAATAATAATCAAATGATTAGCTGCCTGAGAAGACATGTGACATTAGAGCACCAAAAGTGACTGGCTGAGTTTCAATTCAGGAATTTTTAGTTCAATTCTGCTCAGAACCACACAGAATACTAAAAAAAAACATGCTCCTTATTTATGATTTTAATCTTTTTCATGATAGTATTGATCAAAGATAGAGGACCACTCTCATAAGCAGTCAATATCTTTATTATCATCTTCAAAACAACTTATAAAATATGGTCAATGCTGATGCATTAATAGTTCCAATTATTGTGGCCATATAACTTGTGTGACAAAAGATTGATGGCAAAAGTTCATGCATAAAAGCCCATATACACAAAATCTTATTCAATAAATAATTCAGTTTCTTTATTGCTTTGTTTTAAAAAAGATGAATAAAGAAGTCTTATTTATTTTTATAATCAAAAAATTATTACTTTACAATCAATATTTATTTAATTAGGAAAAAAATATCTAGAATATAAAATATATATAAGATGTAAGCCATATAAAACCCAGCTTGTTCAATATCTTGGGTGTAATGTGTTTTTGTTTTATGACAGTATTAAAGATATAGATATTAGTAAAGACTTAACTTAAAAGCAAGTTTATTGAAATAGATGTTACATGTGTGTAATTACAAATGCACACATGCAATATTGTAATTAGTATTTTGTTAATTAATTATTTCATTTTTGCAAATCAAATACATTTGTGCAAGCTATTAGATAGCTAAATATAATTTACTAACTCGTCATGAATTCATCCAGATGAAAAAATATGAAAACTTATATCAGCGAATAGGTAATGCAACACACACAAAAAAATGAATTATTAAATATGATAAACAAAAATCTATAGTATCAAAAACTGTTAGAAGACAAGCTTTTGAAAAAATTCATGGAAAAAACTAAGAGCATTAATAAAAGGTAAAACATACATCTGCAAGTTAATAAGTTAAAATTGGAAAATAATAGTACACTTTCTTTTATGTAAAACCTTTTGACAACTTTTAAAGAGAAAAAAAAATACAATATTTGATTCTATTAAAACTTTTTTGTAGCTATAAGAAATTTTTTTAAACTTGTAACATGCTACTTAGGCCCAATCAAGTTTATATATATTTTTGATTATAATAAATTTGTCCTATCAGTTTTTATCATTTGAGTTATTGACCAATAAGGGGAAATCTTTGGCACAAGATGATACATGTTAAACAAGCAAAAAGAAAAAAAAGATCTATTTGTTACTTCAATTATGGACATTTGATTGTAGTTCTGTAATAAAATTATTTAGTCAATTGACTTTCCAACCAAGTAATTTATTAATTAAATCAATAGGTAACATCTTTTTAATGAATAATATCAAAATATCATCTATCTACATTAGTAAATGTTGTAGAAAGATAAACTTTCAAAACATAAAATTGATTTAATTTTTTTTAGAATTTAAACATATATTCAAATCTAAACACAAAAGTATTTAGCAAATCATTAAAACAGATTTCAGATATTGTAATAAGAAAAAAAAATTAAAAATATCAAAAAAGTATAATAAAACTTTAATAAATTAAAATTTTAATTTTACACCTTAAGCATAACATTCAATTGCAGTGTGAGTATGGTAAACAAATTGCTACATGATTGACTAAAAATTTACTCAAATTTGTATAATAATTAATACTTCCATTCTTATAAGACAAAATCTTCCATCAAGCTTTTACATGTCATTTACATCAACAACTCATCCAAAATACTATGCTGGCTTATTTAATTTTATTAGCAAATAATGATTTGTAGTTAAATTTTCTCAATTCTTAAGCAAATGATAGTCTTTAAAAAGTTTTCTATATTTTAATCTTTGCTATAATTATGAAATAATCCATTAAAATTAAGTCTGCTTTCTCCTAAACAAATAGACGATATTATGAATAAATAACCAAATAATCAATCATGAAATCATTTCCAATCACAAAGCATTGTATTAATATACTTATAAAATTAACAATAGGTTTATTATAACATGAATTTAAATAGAAAATAAATTTGAATTGAAATTTAATTCAGAAGAAATTTATTTATTATCTGTTATAAATTCTCTCTATCAGATTACATCCAGGAACAACATATATCTTTTGGGAAACCAACCTAGGAAGTTATCTTGTAAATATGTATTTATTGATGATGGTTAATGAGAGAAAAAAATTTGTAAAACAGAAATAATAGTGAGCATATTCAAACTTCAATTATGCAAACAAACAAAAGGGACTTCCTGAAGGTTTGTGATGATGTTTTAATTGTATTTCTTTAAAAAAATTTAACCTTATTTCCAAATACATTCAACTGTTAGTAAATAGCACATCAAACAAGTTAGTATATGCACAATGTTTCGAGAGATATTATTCTCCCTCTTCTTCAGGTGTTGCTGGTATGACCAGTGACAATACTAACATGGGATCGAACCTAGACCCTTAGATTCTTGAGTAGTAAATTTTAAGGTAAGGCTGTAACAAACTTTTAAGGTTACACTCTAACAACTGTCAGTTAGAGGGTTACCTTAAAATTCAATACTCAAGACGCTAAGGGTTTAGGTTCGATCCCATGCTAGTACTGTCACTGGTCAGGCCAGCAATACCTGAAGAAGAGGGAGAATAATATCTCTCGAAACATTATGCATATATTAACTTGCTTGACATGCAATATATTATGAATAGTTGGAATATATAAGTAAAATTAAACTTTTCTAAAGACATTCAATATTAGATGATGGAAACAATCTAAACAATAAATACAAACAAAAGGGCTGTATATCAGGAACAACAAAATAATTAATAGTCAGTGATCTGTTTTTGCTAAGAGTAATTTTATAAATATATATATCCACATGTATATATATTAAAATACATAGCAGAGAACTGATTAGTTCATTAACAATACAAAATCATCAAGGCATTAAAAAACTAAATATTTATTCACAGAAATGAAAAATATTTACAGATGAACCAATGAATATTTCAGACTTATTATCTGTTATATCACAAAAATGATATATCTATTATTTATTTATAAGTAACATATTTTGTGTATTTTGAATGTTTTGAAAATTATACTTCTAAATTGCTTAAATTAGCAACAATTATAGCAATATATTTCATGGTCATGTTTAAATATTTCTAAATAATATCTGCTGGATTAAAAAAAATCATTTATTTTTTCACTCATAAATTATTTTGGTTACACATCTTATTTCCAAGTTACGCTATCAGTTTCCTTTTGTGTCGCTCATGGACTTCATACGCCAATTATGCTTTATTATCCATGTGTTTCACAATTTTGTTAAAAACATACACACAAGCAGCAATAATGTGCAAAACAATTGCTTGGAACTCCATGAAAAATTTTCCAGATGCCAACTGAGATAATTCAATAAATGTAAGTTTAATTAAAATTTTGAATGACGAATATTTGTTTTAATTAGTATTTTATGTATAATAAAATACTTAATTTATCTTTTGGAAAGAGATTATCCAAATATATCTTGATAATCAATAAAATTTCCACATGTACACAATCCACTATTTAAACAAGATGTATACACGAAGTGATACAATAAATATTGGTATTATATGATTTGTCAATATATATTTCAGTTTGTTTTTATTTTGTATTACATTATAAGACTATTATCATAAATAAATTGCATAAACCATTTTTAAAAATACATTCTAAAAAAATATTTTTTTAAGGAATTTTTTTTACATCTCTATACTTTTTTATCATTGAAGATGTCCTAATATTTTTTTTTAAAAAAGGGTAAAACTTAAAAAAGGGCCCATTATCTAAACTAGATGCAAATGTGAAGTGATGCATTAAGTACTGTTAATTCATTCATTAATATACTTTTTTTTTTTTTTTTTGGTTCTACAACATAAGATTATTATTATAAATTGTATTACATATTTTTAAAATTGCATTCTATAAAAATTATTTCAAGACATTTTTTTTTTTTTTTGGTTAAATTTCTTACACTACTAACATTTTTTTACATTTTATTATCAGTGAAAATATCTTCACATTTAGAAAAAGTTCAATATTTTAAAAAAGAAAAGGTGAAGCATCTTAAGGAAGTTTTATCATATTGCAAAGCTGGATTACACTATGGACAAAATAAAAATATTGATTCACCATTAAAAACTAAACTAAATGACTAACTTTGTGAATTACTTTTTTTCATTAATTGTAGAGCATTAGCAGTTGCATATATATATATATAAAACTAATACTGGACTATTGCAATAAAATATATAAGTAAACAAAAAATATTATTTTATGATATAGAATTTATTTCATTTTTAAGCAAGCCTGTTCTTTTGGTATCTTTGTAACATATTCATGGTAAAATCAACTACAAAGATGACACACTTGCAAGTCAAAATATGTATTCATATTCTAGCACAAACTAAATTGCAATTAATGCTATTGATCTGTTTGTAGAGAATATTTAGTGAATTCGTAATAAATCATACTACTTTATTCTTTCATTTTCTATCTACTTTCTTAGAATATTATTTAAACACTTTCTGGATTAAATATATGTTGATAAACTATGATCAAAGAGGAAAATAAAGTAACCATTTTGTATAGATTAATACAGAACAGAAAATGATTTACCAATATAGTATATTTAAATTTTGAAAGACCAAATAAATATTTAAATAGCCTACATAAAAAGAGAATATGTGGTAATGTATACATCATCAACTATTGTTTCATATGCATCATTAAATTACATAAATACTCATTCTTTGACAGTAACAACTGATTACAGAGAAGCATACAAGTACAATGCAGCCAAAATAATAGAAAAATTGAGTTTAGTGATTCATCTAGAAATTTTGCTAATACAACCATAAAATATATAATTCTGAATTGATGAGGAAAATCCATTAAGACTGTTCACAATCTACTAACAAAAAGGAATGATCAAAAAATAAACTTTACAATGGATTGTTTAAAAGAGAATTCACAAAAATTCAAGGATAAATTTTATACTATAAAAAAAGTCACGCCTAGTAGCATCCCATTAGTGGAGTCATTTAATCTCACCCTAATATGTATTGGGGATAAATTAATACAAACATTACTAAAAGAAATTCCAGAAGCAATAAAAAATGGATGATATATGGTCCAGTGGATATTACTAGACATATCTTTTCAAGTTTAAATTAAGATTATGATTGCAAGTGGACAATTGAGTATGAAAATTTTTGAATTTAAAGACTGTAAAAATGAAAGATTACCTGACTTATAAAATGATGGTTGAATCAGCAAGGTAGTTGCATATTTACTTATTGCTTTTTATATTGCATGAAGTGGGTAAAAGAAAAAAAATAGAAATATATATTGAAGATTTAACATTATAATGCAAAAAAATATAATGTATAAACATGTGAGAAAATTCAATAACAACATTATATAGAAATACAATTACAGATTGATCAATAATTCAAAGACGACCTTACTATGGAAAAAGAACGGTATATCCTACTGAATGTGACAAATTTGACTACTCTAATTTACAAGATAAAAAGGACAACTTTATAAAAAATCTTACACGATATTCATAAATGGATCAAAAATTAATGTTATGATCATATTTGTATTCCTTGTAAAAAAAGATAGGGTGGAAATTTGATTCAAAAATGTAAAAATTATATGAAAGAAAGAATTGAAAGAAAACAAGTTTAATGAGTATGATATCCTACAAATTCAAGAAACATTCTCAGAAAATGAATAACTAGTATTGAAGTAAGTTCTTACCAGAATTTAAATCAGCAGTCTGACTGTCATTATTCAACATCACAATTGATTTTCGCTGTGAACACAGTAAGAATTTGCCCCCAAAATGCTAGGCTTCCTCAAGAATAAAATAAATTATACTCTATAAAATAATATACTTTATTTTGAATAGTTAAATATATATATACAGTTGACTGAAACATCATTTAAAAGTAAAAAAAAAAAAAAATTTGAACAGTTGTTTGCAAAAAAAAAAATATATATATATATTTTTAACAATTTCAACATTACATAACTAATATTAGTATTTACAGCAAATACTGATGACTTCCATTTGACTAATGTCTATATTTATACAAATTAAGTTTTTCTTAAAAAAATGTATACTATTTTTTTATTATTCGTAAAGGAAATCTTTGATTCTATCAAAAAGTTATTTATTTATTTAATACAGCTTATCATGGCAATATATTGTTATTGTATCTTTGTGGCTCTGATTAAAAATATATATATATATATATTAAATAATAATTGTAGAAGCAGAGCTTTATACTAATTAGCATTTGAGGAGCATTATTTTCTTACAAACAAAAACAGTAAAAAAAAAAACTCCAACCAACCAATGTAGTATGCCCCCCCCCCCCTCAAAAAAAAAATTTAATCATTACAAAATATAACTGAAAATATAAATTAATCTTCCAGATGACACAAATAAGAAAGAATGAAACATTTAATATAAGTGCATTTTGACTAATGAGCGAAATATACATTATTGATAATAATGGAAGCACAGTAAAGAATAACCAACAGAAGATGAATAAATTATACACAAAGTCAAATTGATGTCTAGAATATGTGTAGCACAATCTAACAAGCAAAAATGAAAACAAGCAAAAATGAATATATAATTACAAAAAAAAAAAAGACAATAAATATTCACAAAATTTGAGTTAAAATTAATATATAAAATTAAAGGATTAGTACTCAATATAGCAACTGACAACATACAGAAAACGAGAATTTTGAAGAATAACTTCCCAAAAGGTCAACAAGTGAATTTCCCATATGAATATATATATATTGCAATTTTTTAGCAGATAAAAAATTTAATGTCAAATATGGTCTCAGTTTGAAGATAAAGTTTTTTTCATTAAGATAAATAAAAATGGCTGACAGTATGTGATTGAATATTTTCATTTTTATCAAGTAGATCATTTCTCAAGTGAAAGAATAAATGAAAACAATTTAAATTATGCTAAATATAGAAAATATTTTTTAGTACAAATAATGCACAATAAAAAATGAAATAATTAATAAGAATTCAAATTATGATATACAATAATGTATTTATTTGTAGAAATGTAATTACAATAAAATAATAAATAGCATCTTACCTTAGTCCACTCATTTTAATTACTAGTGAAATGGATTTTATTTTTTTTATCATCAAAGGCAGAATTAAACTGCTTAAAAGTCAAAGAAAATATATTAATACACTTTTTAATCAACTTTCTTGTTAAGTAGTAAATTGCATTTGATTATTATTCCAATTTTTTTTTTAAAAGAATGTAAATATTTATCAGGAAAATACTGTTAGAAGATAAATATTGTCATAATTCTGTAATATTTTAAACATTATTTTATAAAATATGATTGTTTAATTAAAAATGTTTTGCTTATACATAATTGACACTATTTAATAATTATTAACTTATATAGACAAATTCTATAATGCTGTAATCATCATTAGCAGCACTCATAAACAAGTGCAACCAATATAATTCAAGATGAGTTTTGTGATACAAACCAATCAGTGCATGGCAAAAAACAGATTCCTTGGATTCCTGTAAATTTACGGTGAAAATATAATTGACAGTAGCTAACTTTTTATTCTTCCGTAATTACTGGGATTGCAGCATCTGCTATATTTTGTTCCAAAACTCCTTAGTGGACAAAAGCTCATACTTTCTGTAGATATAGTCCTGTAAAGCAAGACCTTCATAACATATAACATTTAAAAGATAAACATTAAATAAATATAATAATTGCATGGTTTTATTTCAAGATTTCATAAAAAACTTGAACACCAGTAGAACCAGATCTGGAAGCAATCCAAGCAGTTTACAATCCAAAATCTGAAACTCTACCAAGACACTAAATCATACAGAATATAAACATTTAAAAATAGTTAATTAAAAATAAAGAATGTTTTTGTATTTAAAATCAAAACAAAATTTTTTTAGCAGACCATGTTATTTTTTTAGTGAAAGTTTGTTGATAATGTAAGACACTAACTAAGAATTAAAAAAAAAAACACTGTTAAAGGCTATTTTTTTTTTATTTGCTTCATCTTAATTTAGCAAATATCTTTTCGATCATCTTTCGAATATCATCAGGTAGGTTTTTAAATAACAAAGTTTAAATATACTGTAATTTAAAAAAAAAAGCATACTTAAGCAATTTAATTATACATATTAAAATTAAATGTACGCACAGATTTTTTGCAAATAATAGGAAGATGAAAATTGATAATGATAAAATGCAAAAGATATGTTATGTAAGTGAGACTAAGTTGATTACTATAATTTCAAAAGCATGGATTGAATTGTCAAATGGTTTAAATATGAACTAAGTATTAAAATTTTGTTTTGTTAACAAAATTAAAAATATATGTATATTTTCTATAAACACTGTGTATATATTATAAACATGGTCACAAAATTTATAAAATATTTATATACACAGTATGCAATAAACTGCTATGATAATATAGCACTATTTAGCCTGTAATTAAAGAATTATAAGTATGTGTTGGTCTAGTAACCAGGCAATAGAGTACTACATCAAGCAATAACACTAACTTTTTATTTAAATGCTTCAAATGATTTTTTAAATGTTTATTTTTACTTGCATCATAAAAATAATCTCTAAAATCAAATCATGCTTAGAATTTCTCATTATTATGTTTGTTATTTTTTCTAAGTAAATAAAAATTATCTTCAAATTGATTGCTGAAATCTGTTTTCATTATGGCAAATCTTCAAATTGAGATAACTATTGTTTAATTTAAAATGTCATAATTTTACAAATAATTTTTTACTATGAAAAGATTATTAGATATATAGAAATTTTATTTTGTTTCAACCTAAAATATTAAAAAAAAACATTTAGACTTAAATCAAGAAGTTTGTTTCTGCTAGTTAACCTTTCAAGATGTTATTTCCAGATAACTCACTGGTGGTTTAATGGTTTTCAGGTTTTTGAACTATGTTCAGAAATAAAATGTAAACAAAAAAAAACAACAACTATATTTTATAAAGTAGACTTTACACCAAACCATATCTATATTTATATATATATTTACAGATTATATAAGTATGATAAGTCACATATGTACATATGTTCGTGTGTAAATATATATACACACACATACAAAGTAGTTTTTTTTTAAAAAAAGTTCTATTCATAAGTAGTAATTATTTAAACTTACAATTGTTATCCTCTCATATTTTAGTTTTAAGAAAAAGTTGGATATTTCTTTAAAGCTTTGAAAATGACCACTAACTGGCAAGTTGTCATTCATATAGAAACTGGCACAAAACTTTTAAAATTGTACAAAAAAATCCCACTTTGTTCTTTGAAAATACAATAAGCCAAATGAAAAACTAGTAAAGACTTTAAAAAAAGGTATATGCATAATTGACTGTCCAGATGCATTTACATAATAGGAAAAAATATATATATATCCAAAAATATGTGTTTATTAAAAATAAAACCAACAAACAAAGGAACAAAAGTATAACAAAATAAAGGCACCACAATCATTGAATAAGTTAAAATAGTAAACAAAAATAAAAATGTTGAGTGACTGTAGATGACTAAAAAGAAAAAATAGAATTTGGCTTTCTTTAGCATCCACATTTGCACCTTTAATTCAGCTCCAGCACCATGTATTAATGAACTGCTATCAGATAAAGACATCTGGCGGAGAGTAGCTCATTTCACTTTGGCATGTTTTTGAAGTGCTTTTTGTACTCCCTGCTCTAGCAATTTCATATACACTGGTCCAAATCCCTGAAAAAAAAAAGAAAAGGATTCATTCCTTCAGGAAAAAAAAAAAAAAAATTATCAATGCCATAAGCATGACTACTGCTTTATATTTGATAATGACTTAAAAGTTTTCTATATATTTTACTTTAATAAGACAGCTCACTTACCACATACAACAAAACAAAGAGTAACAACATTTCACTCTTCTTACACTTTAAAGCAAAATATATTTATTTATTCTTTACAGTTTCGACTGTTCCTAGCAGTCTTCATCAGATCTACAAAATTTAAACATTATATCAATACAATCATATTTCATACATATATCCATTATAATCTTACAATTTTATCAACTTAATTATTAACATCACTTTATTAATTAAACTTACTATTCTCTAACTTTTTAATTCTATTTTATCCTTTATTTTTCTTATTTATTTCTCATCATATTTATATTTATTGACCTTTTTACCTTTGTCATAATTTTAAAAATTCAATGTAATATTTATGAAATCTTTCTTATATTACTATATTCATATATTTAACCGTATTTTTCATTTCACTTATTTCTCCATATTATCTTATTCCATTCCTCAATTCCTTTTTTATTCATATTTTATTCCTGCTTCTTTCATTTACTTAATTTTCATAAAATTATTTTTATATGTATTTTTATTTCTTACCTTATTCTCTACTTTTTATTTCGTTCCTCCACCATTTTCTCTATCCCATTATTCTTCCTACTTCCTTTTTTTTATATCTATATATAACTCCCTCTATTATCTATTATACAAACTACGTATTTATTTTATTTTTTTATTAGTTTTCACTTTTTATTTTTTACACTTTTTTTATAGAAAAAAGAGGGAAAGAAAAGAGGAAAATAAAAAGAAAAGAAAGAATAAAAGTTAATGATAGCAGTATAGTAAAGGGAATTAATAATATTATTAGAAAAATTAATAAAGAATTTTAAAATGATATCAAATATAAAGTAGTGAATAAAAGAAAAAAATATAATGGATATTTTGGATAATAGGTATATAAATGAAGAAAAGAAATATATAAATGGGATTTATGAGATAGAATATAGAAAATGTAATGATAAAGGGATTACAAATAAATACGTAGGTGAGACAAAAAATTCAATATATACTGCGTTAAAACAACATAAATATGATAGAGGATCACCGATATATATACATTTTATGGAGACAGGTCATAAACTATAAAAAAAATATTAGAATGATAAGATATGCAAGTAGTAGAAGAGATTTTAATAAAGATAAAACGAAATATTAATAGAGAAGGGGGTTTAAAAACAATATTAGTATAAAATAAATATAAAAAAGGGTAAAAAATAAAAAGTGAAAACTAATAAAAAAATAAAATAAGTAGTTTGTATAATAGATAATAGAAAAAGCTGCATATAAATATAGAAAAAGGAAGTACGAAGAATGATGGGATAGAGAAAATGGTGGAGGAAAGAGAAAAAGTAGAGAATAAAATAAGAATACATATAAAAATAATTTTATAAAAAATAAGTAAATGAAAGAAGCAGGAATAAAATATGGATAAAAAAGGAATTAAGGAATGGAATAAGATAATAAAAAAATTAAGATAATATGTAGAAATAAGTGAAATGAAAAATAAGGTTAAATATATGAATATAGTAATATTAGAAAGATTTTATAAATATTACATTGAATTTCTAAAATTATGGCAAAGGTAAAAGGCGAATAAATATAAATATGATAATAATTAAGAATAAAAATAAATAAGAAAAATAAAGGATAAAATAGAATTAAAAAGTTATAGAATAGTAAGTTTAATGAATAAAGTGATGTTAATAATTAAGTTGATAAAATTGTCAGATTATAATAGATATATGTATGAAATATGGTTGTATTGATATAATGTTTAAATTTTGTAGATCTGATGAAGATTGCCAAGAACAGTCGAAACTGTAAAGAATAAATAAATATATTTTGCTTTAAAGTGTAAGAAGAGTGAAATGTTGTTATTATATGTTATATTAAAAAAGCAAAAATAAAGAAGGAAAGAGGAATAGAAAGTATTGAAGATTATATGACAATACAAAGAGTTTATAAAAAGTCAGAGCATAAAAATAGGATTTCATTGCAAAATTCATTACTTATTAATACACAAATATATAATTAAATAAAAACTGACTTTTTTTTTTTTAAAAAAAATCCTATCCATTTTATTTCCAATTTATCAATTTTATCTTCTTATGTAATTATAACCCCCCCCCCCCAATATGTAAGGGTATATATATAAACATATGTATACATGTATATATATAATTCTAAGGCAGTGTGTAATTTGCTTATACTGAATGTTTTTTGTATAGGTAATTAGAGAGATTTGAACTCAGGATTTTTCAGTCCATTTACCCTCCACTCCATCTTCAAGCAACCAATACACACGATCCCTACTATATGTATTTCATGAAGAACCAGCACTCATTAGTTGGATCAGATAATTTACCACAAATATATACAATCGGTAGGTTAAAATAATGTTGAAAATGAATAGACTGAAAAATCCTGAGTTCAAGTGTATATATATATATACATGTAAGTATATGTCTAAAATATTTCTCATCTCAAACACACAGTTCAAGACATTAAAAAACTATAAGCAATCAATACAATGTATTTTGATGAATGAATCTCGTTCCAGTGCCCCACCTCTGGCTGTCTCCATTTCCCTAATATTAGTGTTGTTATTTTTACATATCTAAAATAGTATATATCAATATAAATAATAGTATTATTTTACAGTACTCATATATTTAGATATTATCATTCTTCAACAACAAATTAATAACTTTCTAAGACGAAATTATTGATACTTTTGATTCTGATATACATTTCTTCTACATTAAGGATCAAATATATTGAATAAGTAGACATCAAAGCACGATTTCTACAAATTACATTATATAACATCTTTTCTTATTCATCTGTTTGTTAATTATTAATTTAGATCTTATTAAACATTACTCATTTCAAAGATATAGTTCAAAATATGAGAAAAAAATGTAAACAACCACCATGATGCATTTTAATTGAATTAATCTCAAACAGGCAATTTAGTGTGCCCCCCTCCCAATATTATACACAGTACAAGAGTAAAGAGGTATATTTTAATATAATTTAGAACAATTATGTATTATTAATCTCTGATTATTATATATATGTAAATTTAACCGTTAATGTTGAATTAAAATTGTATATCAAAATCAAAAAAATAATAATTTCAGATTTATAATTATCAGTTGTTCTAACAACAATATCTAGAAAAAGGTATACTATAAAAAGGATGCTAGAATTTACATAGATACCTTTTTCATATATAAGAATAATAATGCAATAACTATTGCAAGATATAGTCTGGGCCAACTTAGGAGATTTGTTCAATCAAAATACATCATGGGGTTGCTTGCATTTTCCTGATAACTTGAGCTTATATGTTTGAAATAAATAATGTTTAGTAAAATAACATTTAAATATTATTCATAGTGTATAAATAAAACTGAAATATTGTAATATAACTTAGAGAAATCGTGATATGATCTCTGTTTAGTAATTATATTTAATTTTAAGTGCAGAATCATTATCACACTTCTTTAAATGTCTTTCGAGATAATCATTATAACGTAGATGGAACCTCTCCCACGAACCAAGTTCATTATAGAACACTTTTTTAGAAAGTCTGACACTGTTCATTTGTTTTACAAGCCCAAACCAAGGAAAGTGTCATTTTACTACAGTGGACTCTATAACATAACATTTAGCAAGTTGAAGAATATGCCATTTATAGAACATCTCTAAATGAAATTTTTCTAAGGCCTTTATATTGTATCTATAGAGGATCTAAGTCTTAATTCCATACAATAAATAAAATAACAGACCTATGTTTGGCTAGCTTAACTATAGTAGTTCTTTACCAAGTGATGAAAAAAATTCCTATCTTTTAATTTGTTAAAAGCAGCAGCAGCAGCATATCAAAATTTGTGTTGTATCTCATCAAGGTTCACCTCTCTACATATTTAAATTGATTTACACTTTCAAATTGATAACTATTCAAGCAAACACTTTTGAGGATTTTTTCCCCTATAATTGGCTGATAAAGAACTTGAGTTCTTGGAACATTAATTATTAAACCAAAGCTTTACAAATCACAAACAAAATATTAAGTACATCCTATAAATAGTCTTTTGAACTGGCAAAAATAGCACAATCATTAGTGAACTATAAATTTAGAATCACATAGTTGTTGTTTTTTTTAGCTTTTATCAATCCAAATTAAATATTCCACCATCAAACTTGTATTGCTTCTTAATCCGTTTCAAAAAGCTGCCTATAAATATGACGAAAGACAACTGTCATAAAAATTGAAAACAATGTACAAACAAATACATATCATTGTTTAACACCATTTTCATTTCAAATGCCTCAGATTTTCCACTTGCACTAATAACATTTCCCTTCACTGCATCATGTAGATGATATTTAATATAATTTTGGTGGACAGCTAATTAATTTCAAACAATGCCATAAATCTGTTTGAATAACTAAATCAAATGTCTTGACCAAATCAATAAAAGCAATATATAAAACACTTTTTTGTTCCCAATAATTATCTTGTACTTGCTTGGCAAGAAAAATCATGTTTATAGTGTTTTTTAATTCTCTAAAACCACAGTGAGTATCTCATAACTATTCATTTATGACTGGAAACAATCTATTTAACAAAATTCTTGGATCTATACTGTAATAAAAATAATAATGATATTCTATTATAATTATTGCAATGTTATTTTTTTCCCAAACTTCCATATCATCAGGTGGTACAACTTCCTGAGTTCCCATATACTTAAAAAATTATAATAATTGGGAAGCTAAACATATCACTATCATATTTTAAAATGTCTTCAGGTATCTCAGCAAGACTTGCAGCTTTTCCACTTTTATGATTACAAAGAGCTGTTTAACTTTATTAAGCTGGATATCTCTGACCAAATATAAATGAGTAAATAAAATAATTTGATAAATCATTAAAACTCTTCATCTCAATTATTGGATCATTATTTAAAATATGATCAAAATACTTTTCCATCTGTTCAAAATATCATTGTTATTCTACAAGAGTGATATTGCTGGATTTAATAAGATGCTGATACCATTTCTCAGATCCATAAGTTACTTTCATTGTAGTGACCATAATCAGAAAATGTTTATCTTCTTTGCAGTTATATTCCACCTATCCACTTTTAACACCTTATGGAAAGGATGAAATCATAAACATATGACTAAAAACGTGAAACAGTCAGTATGCTCCCCAAGATGCACATTTCAAGCTAAACCAGTACTCATCAGTTGGCCCAGACCACAATCTCTTACACATATCTTTTATTATTCCACTTTGCATGAGAATGGTGCAATGAAAATTATTCATTATTGGATAATCTGACTGATAAAAAATATTAATATAGTTTCATCAGGTGATTTGTGTCAAAGTTGGGAGGGCAGCACATTTGTCACTTATAAACTGTAGTCATTTGCTATCTACATATATATACTGAGCAAAGATAAAAGATATGTGTAAAATATTGTAGTCTGGGCCAAATGATTAGTGCTGCTTCAGCATGAAATGTGCATCTTGGGAATAAATAAAACTTTCTACAAAGCGGATAGAAACCATTCCCTATCTTGCATGAAAGTGATATAATGAAATTTACACTACAGAAATATTACTTATTATTGGATAATCTCTAGTCTCATATATGACTCATAAAAATTATTAATATACGTTTCATCAAGTGATTTGTATCAAAGTTGTAAGGGCAGCACACTTGACACATCAAATAAACTGTAGTCATTTGTTATCTATATATACTGAACAACAATAAAATATATGTGTAAGAGATTGTGATCTGGGTCAATTGATGAGTGCTGGTTGAGCATGAAATGTGCATCTTGGAGATCATAGATCTTTTTCACATGATTTTAGTCATATGTTTATGATTACGTCTTTCCACAAGGTATTAAAAGTGAAAAGAAACCATTCCCTGCATTGCGTGAAAGTGGTGTAAGGAAAATTACACTATAGAAATATTATTCTAAACCATCTTATAGGTTCTGTAGCAATTCATATGCAATTATAATAACTTTAATAAGCCAGTGGGTATTATTTTCAATTTTATTTTTAAATGATTACCCGAGAATCTGACTTGTGAATTATCATAGTAATATATTTGGATGTACTTGTCCTGCGAAGAAGTTTATATTACCACTAATACATATTTGATAACTCTAATTTATTTACCAGGGTATTAAAATTATTAGAAATTCATTTGAATTTCTAATTGAAGCTATAAAGTGGTTTAATAAAAAAACCACTGCTAATAAAAATTTTACTCTATTAAAAGTATCAATGTTGATTTATTATCATACAATATGGAATCAGAAAAAAGGCCAACTTTTGTCTGACCAATAGATTGATAATGATGCGGAGAGATGGGAACTTCTAAGTTGTTTGTTTAAATGATTCTTTAGAAATCAAATTTGTAAATTATTGTTATAACATATTTGGATTGAATTCTCTCAGAAATAAATTTATATTATTAGTTTTACACATTTAATAGCTGTAATTTATTTAATGGCTTATTAAAATTATTAAATATGTACATATGTATATAAAATGGAAGTTATTCTATTTATATAAAAAAATATTGAATTTTAAATTTGGAAAAAACTATTAGGCAGTCAAAATTGTCATAAAGAAATTAAAGAATGGAAAGTGCATTAGCAAGAGTGTGATTTTTAATTAAAGATAATAATCTGGACCAACTGATGATTGCTGGTTTAGCATGAAATACGTATATTGGTGATTATTTATCTTTTTGACACATATGTGTTCAAGTGTATCAGTGTTATGAGATAGAGTGGAGAGTGGTAGGTCGTGTGAAAGTCTGTACTCATATACCCTATATATTAAAGACAAAGAATAATTGTCTGAAAATTTCTGATGATGGTATTTTAGTTGTTACATATTGCATTCTCTTCTTCAGGCGTTGCTGGTCTGATCAATGACAATATTAGCATAGAAGTCGAATTTACAACTTTAGATTACTGAATATCAAATTTTAAGGCAACACTCTAACCAACTAAGCTATTTTGCCAAAGTAAATGTATTTATCAACTAAACTGTATTGTCTATTTGTGTGTTATTACTAACACTTGTTTGTATTTGAAAAATTTACAATTTTCTAGACATTCAACACTTAATGGTAGACGATGGCAATAGTCCAACATATTATAACATCTAAAAAGAATCCTCATTCAATAGATCAAAATTCCAAATAATTTAATGTTTAGGATAAGATTGATATTAACAAAATATCACATAATCACATCTCCTATACTAGCACATTAATTGTTGATAAACAGAGCAAAACTCTCCATACAGTATTGCCACCTGTGCTAAACAGAGTAATCAATGGATGCCAGAAGGCTTGTGCATAAAATCCCTATCTAATGCCTACTCATCCAATATCCCCAGACTAGTTTCTGGCTTGTGGCCTTCGTCAGTGAGGAGCTTTGGATCTGAGAGCACTGCATCTAGATCTTAGGATCTAATGCAACCCTCTAGCAACCACCTTTTATCTCTACTTAACTACAAAACTATGAGAATGAAATTGAAAACATAAAAAATATTTTCAATCTAAGCTCAATAGCTTATATAGTCATATGGGTCTGAACTCAGTTCAGCACCCATAGATTTTGGTGTCTTTGGCTCTTTTACAACCATTGCCACCACTATCCTATTAGGCAGGATTGGTGTTAAACCATTAAGCATCACATGATCACATCTCCTATACTAGCACTATCTTTGGCTCTTTTACAACCATAGCCACCACTATCCTATTAGGCAGGATTGGTGTTAAACCATTAAGCATCACATGATCACATCTCCTATACTAGCACTGTGCTAGTATACAATTAATGTGCTAGTATAGGAGATGTGATCATGTGATGCTTAATGGTTTAACACCAATCCTGCCTAATAGGATAGTGGTGGCTATGGTTGTAAAAGAGCCAAAGACACCAAAATCTATGGGTGCTGAACTGAGTTCAGACCCATATGACTATATAAGCTATTGAGCTTAGATTGAAAATATTTTTTATGTTTTCAATTTCATTCTCATAGTTTTGTAGTTAAGTAGAGATAAAAGGTGGTTGCTAGAGGGTTGCATTAGATCCTAAGATCTAGATGCAGTGCTCTCAGATCCAAAGCTCCTCACTGACGAAGGCCACAAGCCAGAAACTAGTCTGGGGATATTGGATGAGTAGGCATTAGATAGGGATTTTATGCACAAGCCTTCTGGCATCCATTGATTACTCTGTTTAGCACAGGTGGCAATACTGTATGGAGAGTTTTGCTCTGTTTATTAACAAAATAATAAAATCATAAATTTGAAGTCAAACAAATATTAGTAAAACTGAAGTATGAATATTAGTAGCAAAGATAATTAATGTAAATATGTTATTTTAATAAAAGATGTGCAAAATAGATTAATGCTTTTAAATATTTAAGAAATAGTTTAAAGGATGAAGTGGATAAAAGAGAATCTGAGAAAAATTGTAATTTACTTTTATTAGAATAATGTTTGGCAAAGAATAAATTATTAAAAAATAAAAAATATTTCAATCACATAAACTGTGAATGTGAAGAAAAATGGTAAATTAGAATGAAAGAGATTTTAAAAAGTGAGAAAAATAGAATATTTATTGAGTCAATTTTGGAGAGGAACTGAATTGCATATGTTTTTAATTATAAAAATAGATCCTAGAAAAAGGGTTTCATGGTATAAAGATTAGTGCATTTACTTATGCTAATTATAAGCTGACATTCAATTAGTCATCAAAATTATTAATCAGTGGCTATTCTTAATGGAAAATACAACACATATCTAATAAATCTTGATTAAATTGGACTAGTGAGAGTATTACATTCTTCAAGGTGGTCATTATTTTTTTGTTACATAAAACAGTAATGCATCATTCTGGTCTGTAAATACCCCGAGCAAATGATTGATAGTGATAAAATATATAAGTGCAATATACAATAATTAAAAACATATTGAGAAAAAAAAAACAACATAACATTTGATCAATCAGTTGTGCATGTATCACTTTTCTGCATTCATTATATGCTTTCTCTGGTCTCCAATTAAAAAATATTAAAATACAATTTACCGAAAGATAGATACATCATTTTTCAAATTTATTTTTTCATATCTTGTTGACAAATTAGTCCCAAGACAATATTTTTATCCACGAATAGTTTTCTTTTTTTAAGAGAATATGATTAAATTTTCATAAATTCTAATTATAAACAAATAAAACTTTCTCAAAACATTATGATTTTGTTTCTAACAAATTCTTTTTAAGTTTTTATTTTTAAGAGCTTACTGTGATCCTATAATTGATTTTGAAAAAAAATCCAGGTAATGGTTAAATTCTTCAAATTGAATCAGGCTAAATTTTAAATAGAAGCAAAAAATTAAAAGACTTAATTTTCCTTTAAGACTTTAAATGAAATAAAAATAAGTTTGTCAAAAAATAATATTGTATTAATTTTAAGTGTGTGTTGTTTTTTAAGCACATAGTATATAATTGTTGTGCTATTTAAATTAGATATATATGCACATATTTTTTACAAATGTTAGAAGTGTAATATGTTTTATTATAAAATCTGAGTTATACTTTATATTACTGATTATGCATAAAACTGTCCTTATTTATAATTTTTAATAAGATTCCATTCTATCATTTATTTTTTTGGAAACAATGGATTGAGAATTCATTGTGCATATATCTATAATTAAGTTGTATAAAATCATATATTTCTAAACTAATACATTTGAACATAATAAAATCTAAAATCAAAATATTACTTATAATAGCATTGTTACCTTATCCCAAAGTAAATTTGCAAATTCATCAATACTTGTTCCAAGTTCTCGAAATTCTCCACTGTAGCGAATATAGGACCACATGAGTAATGCTGTTATAGCAACTCCCATTACTAAGTTACAGAAGTTGGACATTGTATAAATTCCAACAATATTAAATAAACCTGATAAAGTGTACATAATGACTACCACCAAAAATAATGTTGCAGGAGTACGAGCAGCCGCAAAAATATTTTTGCTATCGTTGTTTTTCCTAAAATTATCATAAGAGTCATTTATTTCCAGGTCTAATTTCTCTAAGTACTGCCGACTAAATTCGTCTCCTCCCATTTTACGTGTAGCAGTGAATAAATCTATGGCCTTATCTTTACATTTTAAATGTTCAGCTTCAAGCGATTCTGGATTAATGTATGGTTTTCCACCTCCACAAATCTATTTACATAAAAAAAAAAAAAAAAATTGCAATAATTATAAAAAATAAACCTCTCACTATTTATAGATTCACACACCCACATTGTATTTTTGACATAATAGTTTATAATTAACATTTATTTAATTAAAAAAAAAAAAAAAAGCAAACTAAAGTGTATCAAAATTATATCTTCATAATTAAAAATTAATTATAAAAATATAATTAAAACAAATTACAAAGTATAACAAAAAAAAAAACAAAACAAACCCTCTAAAACAAATTCACCTAAATAATATATTTTCAGTGCATTAATAATTAATTACCTTACCTTGGTTAATAAATGTGAATTTCAATCTATATAAAAGTGAATTTTTTTTTTACAATTATCCATTAGTTTGTAAGTAAAATATATACATATGTTAAAGTCTCTGCCCCAAAAAATTCATTTAAATATATACATGCACACATATTCTTACCAATTGTCTAATTCTGAAAACAATTATCTGCTTAAGAAAATAATGAATGCATAGATCACTTTGGAGTATGAGCGAATTTTTAAAATATATATATAAAATTTCTATAATAATGCATAGAAATGAGAAAACATTAAGTGACCTATTATTGAATTTTAATTCAAAACTATTTCATATTATTATATATAAAGAGGTAACCAAAATAACCGGAATCATTTTCTGTGGGGAGAGCATTATAGTACATGCTATTGCCGATAGATGCTTCTTGCGGGTTGTGTAGATCATGTACAAATGTGATAAAAGAGGTTAAAACAATAGTTTTTAAGGGTAGATAATTTTAAAAAAAAGTCAGGAAAAATGGAGGAAAATGTAGATAAGGACAATAGAATGGAGTATATATTTAATGGAGTGACAAAAGATATGAATAACAAAATAAGTAGTGTCATGAGGGATAGTTAAGAAAGAATAAGTAAGATAGAGGAAGAGGTAAAAAAATGTAGCAAGTAAAATTAAAAGCATTAAACATGAAGTGTGAGCAGATCAAGAAATTAATAAACAGAAACAATAAGAAAAAAGTAGATAAGGAAGTCCAGAAGGTGGAAGACAATGTTACAGATCAAGTAGGGAGAGTGAACTATGAAACAGACTTGATAAGGCACTCACTAATTAGAGTATGTAGAAATGTAATTGCAAGGGAAAATAGAAATAGGTATGTAAGAGTATGTTTGCCTGGAGCTAGAATTAAGGCTGTTACAGATAAGATAAAGGAACAGGGGAGTAGAGATATTTATGTTATGATAGGGACAAATAATTTAGCAGTGCCATCGGAGAGAGTAATGGATGAATGCAAAGAATTGATTAGTAATTTGAATAAGATTAAAGAAAGAGTAGGAATAGTTGGATTACATCCAAGATTCAACAATAGGTATGTTAAATAGGGCATGCTCTGTAAATGAGAGATTGAAAAAATTATGTGACAGAAATAATGTTATGTTTGTGGATATGTGAGATCTTAAAGGGAGTTATACAGTAAAAATGAAGTGCACTTAGTAAAACAAGGAAATAAAGCATTAGAAGGCTTTATTTATGAAAAATATTATAGTTCATGAAACTTATAAATAGGAGGAGGGTTTTAAATTATAGTATTATCAAAAAGGTTAATAATGAATAGGATGTAAGAAGTAAACAAAGGGTAGCCAATCAAGATATAAATGTAGACGTGGAGAGGAAAGGGGTCTGAAAAACTAGTGATAAACAAGCTAATGACAAATATAATAGAAAAGAAATAGTCAAAAAAATTTACAAAAGGGTAATAAGAAAAGAAGAAATTGTTATAATTGAGTATGCAAGGTAATAGGAGACCAATAAAGTAGTTGGAATTAAGCAAATTAGTTAAAAACAAAGGATACACAGTTTCAAAAAAAAAAAGGGCGGGAGGGGGGGCAAGATAATAATAGTTATAGTAGATATGAATGGGCATTTTGAAGAAATTGGTGACATAGATAACAAGAATGGACAGCTTTTGAAAATTTTTTGTCAGAGAATGAATTTGAGCATTAGAAATTTATCAAATATTTATGAGGGACAATACACATGATCTAGAAATAATAGATTTCACATAATATATTATATATTAGTAATACATAATTAGAGTGTTTGATGATGTAGAGAGATTATGTAATAGTGATCATAATTTATAATAGAAATGGTTAGTAATGTGATGGAAAATAATAATAAAAGTAGAAAGAATAGTGAAAGATGTGGACGGAGAATGAATGATAAGATTAAGTTAGAAGAAATCATGGAAGAATTTGTTGGGGATGAATATAAGAATTGGTATGTGCCTTGGGTGCTTAATTTATTACAAGAGAGACCTCTACAAATCTAAACGCAAGATTCTACTTTATAAAGATAAGGTTATAGCCTTATTTAAGTATTATGTGCTACATTGCACTTAATAAAAATTAATATTTACAACTTTAAATTGATTCAAAATATTTCTAAATGTAAGATCTGACTATTAACTCATTGTAAATCGAAAGATTTCGTGATCGTTAATATTTAACAGAGTGGACTTAATCAGTGCTGACATTGCGCTTAATAAAAATTAATATTTACAACTTTAAATTGATTCAAAATATTTCTAAATGTAAGATCTGACTATTAACTCATTGTAAATCGAAAGATTTCGTGATCGTTAATGTTTAACAGAAACAGTGGACTTAATCAGTGAAGAATTTATTAGCTTCATGTTCCCAAATCAAAATGCTTTAGATTTGCCTATATATTTAGAAAAATAGGTTGAACATAAGTGGACACTCTTATCTTCTATAAAGTCGAATCTTGTGTTTAGATTTGTAGGTCTCTCTTGTATTATGTGCTGACATTGCGCTTAATAAGAACTAATATTTAAAACTTTTAATTGGAAAGTATTTTATTTTAAAAAAGATTGAGTTAGTTCAGATTGTAATGAGAGGGAATTGGGAAGGGAAATAATAAAAAAAGAGATTATTGTATAGTCGTACTTGCGTGCCTTTTTTGTTTTTTTAGTATATAACTATAGTATTGAGACAATTGCATCCTCTGGAGAGAGAATTTACTGGAATTATTTGAGTCCGCGAAAGATTATGCTATAAAAGATTATGTGACCATGTTATGTATATAAATAAACACTATGATTGTAGAATAATCTTCTCGGTCTAGTGCTAGGTTATACGCCTGGTAGCGTTTTTGTACCGGCTTCTATAATCTGTGTAATCTTGGCACTTTGCGGCTCTATACTGTTTTCTACCACCATAATACAGATAATCATTATACTTCTACTGAGTAACCATTTGTAATAAATAAAGAGATCATTTACCTTAAAAACAAAAGATGTGACTTCTTTATAAATTACCACCAATTCATGTCAAGTAACTATACTTCCAACCTAGTAGGGGTATCAACCCAGTAAGATAAATCACCCAAGACTCATATGAATCTTTCAAATAAAAAAAAATTAATATAACATTTAGTTTTTATTTTCATACTTGAATACTTTCAATAGTTAAGCATTATTTTCCATTGCTGCTACAATAAATTGTATTCACACACACACACACAAAACTTGTTGCACTTGTGATTTAGAAATATTCTAAAAAATATATTAAAAAAAATTACTGCATGTAATATGGTCAAAATCACTAATATCAAATACTATAGCCTTATTTTAAAACAAATCCTTTTTATTAGATCAGTGATCAACATTTTAGACTTTCCATATTCAATATTTATCTTCCAAATATTTTTTAGTGATGCTAGTGATCCTATTTTAAATGATCAGAAAAATTATCTTTCTTTTTTTTTCATTTCAACAGCAGAATAATAACTACATTCAACTATGGGTGGGACACATTTGATTGTAGCTTCATAACTCTACAGATGCTTCACCTGTTTGATCTTTAAACACACCAATTTTTAAGAGATTTCTCCAAAACTATGTTTAATCTCTGCTGTTTCAGAGTCTATTTCTTTATTTTCCTCATAACCAGCCTTATGATTGTTAAATTCTAGGTTTTCCAGCTTTGAGTTCTTCATTGCCTCTTTTAGTCTTCCTTGTTCAGCTTCTATTTGGCCAAGCTGATGTATCATATCTACTTTAATTTCCTTTATCTGTTCTTTCTTTTCTAACTCCAGAATATTAATGTTTGGTTGCGAGTTGTCTTGGACTACCTATTTGACTGGCCATGCATACTTATATTCAGTGCATTTAGCAATTCAGCTACTTGTTGATTCTCACCAATTTCTGTTTCACTATTGATTTTTACATAAATTTAACTTTGCAGTTACCTCTTCTACATTTTCTTATACCTCATTCTCTTATATTTTTTGTCTTTCCACTATATTCTTCTTGTTTCTCTCTCAATTGACTAAATTTTTTTCCATCTTTCTCAGATAATCTTTCTATCATACTCTTACAATACTCTTCCCTTATTTATTTATTAACTTCTCTAATCATTTGTTGAGTTTGCTTCAACAAACTTAATCTTTATTTGTTCCAGCTCCAACTCTACTAGCTCTTCTGACTCTTGCATCACTGATTTCTCTATAATTTCCATTTTTTTAAATTAATCTAATGATCATCTAATTTGTCATAGACATTTGACTTGTGCAGAGAATAAAGTAACAACAATATTACTATTATATAAATTCAGATATATAGTTTAGTGCACTAATTCTTGCCATAAACATGTAAGCCTCTTCATAAATATTTGAATTTTCCTAAACTCATAATATACCAATTTTAACCCTTTAGCCTATTTAGCCCTCTCACTCCTGTATGCCTTTAATGTTATTGTTCACTGATTAGTACTTTTAATTAATTCAAGTGGCAGTCTCATTCAAAGCACTTATTTTAATAAACTTTATATATTATTCAGCACATACATATTGCAGTACCATTAACGTATAACTAATAAAACTATAATTTTTTTATTTATATATTCACAAAAAATTAGTTATTTTTTTAATGTTGTTTTCAGGGTATACTCTTATATATATATTATCAGAAAGTATTTTTTGTCCTAAATTCTGACATAAAAATGTATTAATCTGGCCACACTTAAGTCACCATTTTATTGTACTGATACTATTTTTTTTAAAATCCCAAGTCCAGCGACTAATGAAAGAATGTGACCTCCCATTCTTTTAATTTCTTTTTTGAATTCTTTTACATTTTTTAAAATTAAAAATATACAATAGATTGGTAATTAAACGTACATAATAAATTGATGACCTTCTTATCTTTTAATTTTTAATACTGACCAAATTTGTAGACTCATTTTTTGTAAATTACAAATTCAATCAAATTACTTTTTTTTGTTTTTTAAAAAATTGCTTTAATTTAAGTGACCTTATATGCATTAAGTTCTTCTATTTTATTAATGTAATAAATTTTTATTTAACTTTATTTGGGTATTGAATCCAAGTAAGATGTTTTTCTATATCCCACCCATGCAGGCACATTCAAAAAATAATAACTTAAATTTAAAAGACACTATAATACAAATTCTTCATGTCCAGAATGAAATATTGCATTGGTGGCTAAGGAAATGACCAGATTAAAGATCAATATAGCTGCTCTTAATTAAACACATTTTTCATGGGAAAAAAATTTAATGGAAGAAGAGGTGGATATCTCCATACTTTGAAGTAAATCAGATAGTGAAAGAAGAATGCATGGAAGTGCTGGATTTGTTGTGAAGACTAATTTAGTACTCTCTACTCATAGAATTCATCAATAAAACACTTAATAGTATTAAAACTTGCCTTACACAATGGTATTACTCATTTTACTGGTGTAGTATTCAGAGAAAGCTTTTATTTCTTGCTGAATAGTATTATTACATTAAAAAAGTGAATTTAACTTGTTGGAGACTTTAATGAACATTTTAGTGCAAACAGGAGATTTTTGTCAAAATTTTTTTGGAAATAATGACATTGCTACTGTAACCTCGAATGGTCTGTTGTTATTAATTTTTTGCTCAACATATGGATTGACTATCACATTTTGTTTGTCAGAAAATTATATTTTAATTAGGAATCAGATTACAAGAAAAGTTCATGTTATGCGAGTACATACAAGGACAGATTGTTGGGCAGATCATAGATTAATATGCTCAAAGATTAAAATAGTAAATGCATTAAAAATTATACCATATCCCAATCATATTCACAAGAAAATTGACATTTGTTCTTCAGAAGTACCTATGTACTAAATTTCAACAGCTATTAAACACTAATTGGATCTACAGAATGGTCATATTACCGAAGCATGGAATTTTTTTATCGAGTGTGTTATGGAAACAAGTAAATTTATTCTTGGATTCACTAAAAAGAACAATCATTACTAGTTTTTTGACAATGATTTTACTGTCAGCAATTTGAATAAAAGAAAATGTGGTCAGAATATTAAATGTAGAATTTCATAATAAGTATAAAAATGTGTAAGCAAAAAAAAGTTCAACTACTGATAAGAAGGCTTAAAAATGACCGGTGAATTCAAATTGCAAAGCAGATACAAACATTCATTGATCATTCTGAAAGCAACATATGAATTTCAAAAACTATATCATGCTATTAAATCCAGCAATGGTATGCTGGTGGAAGAGTATTTTGACTATATTTTGAATAATGATAAAATAAATGAGATGATGATCTTTAATGATATATGCATTTTATCTATTTATTTACACTTGGATAAAAATATCGTTTAATAAAATCAAAATAGTTGTATTCTTAAAAATGAAAAGGCAACAGATCTTGATGAAATATCTGGAGAAATTTTAAAGTACAGTGATGATATATTAATTTCAAAAATATTGAAATTATGAAAGTGTGTCATTGATTTTAAGGATGCTTTTATTGGATTAATTTTTAAGAATAAAGGGAATAGACAAGAACTGCAATGAAATATCATTATTATCTACTACAGCAAAGATCCTTTCAAGGATTCTCAAGAATAGGTTGCTTCCAGTCATAGTAAAAGAGATTCGATGTGGTTTTAGAGAATCAAGGAGCACTATAGACATGGTTTTTGATAACCAGATAATCAAGAAAAGTGTAGGAAATAAAAAAAGTGATTTACATATTGCTTTTATTAATTTGATCAAGGCATTTAATTCAACTAATCAAACAGATTTTTGACACTGTTTGAAATTAGATGGTTGTCAATCAAAATTTATTCGTAAACAGCTTTTACATGATGGAACAAAAGTAATCAGTTGAAATGAAAACTGGTGTTAAACAAGTATACTTACTCCAAAGTTAATTTCAATTTTTATGATAGTTAATCTTCAGAACTATTTATAAGTGACTTAATAAAATAGATATCAAGATGCAATACGGATTTAATAGTGGAATCTTCAATTTAAAACAGTTAAAAGCAGCAATGAAAAGCTCATCTCAAGTACGTTATCAGCCAGTGATGAAAAAAAAAAAAAAATCCTCAGCAACTTTTTGCTTGGATGGTTATCAACTTCAGAATATAAACCAATTTAAATTCTTTGGTAGTTTTATGAATAGAAAGGTAGACTTAGGTGTTGAAGTACAAACAGAATCCAATGTGCTACTGTTGCTTTTAACAAGATAAATACTGTAACCAAATTAACTGTATATAGAGCTGTTATTTCATCTAATTTACCATAAGAGAGATCTGAATACTGTACCAAAGGAACATGAAGGCACCACAAAAGCTTTACACTAGTAAGATGCTCCATAAAGTTTTAAAAAATATAATAGCAAGATCATAAACCAATGTTTTTCAACATTCTGATATGATACTGGAGTTCACTATTCTAAAGTTAGACTTCGATGGATTGAAGCAATACAAGACTTCCTAAAAGGTGTCTTCTAAGTAAACTTGAGCATGGTTTTTGTGGGAGGTAATCCCTGTCTATATTATAAGAATTATCTCAAAAAACATTTTTTTTAAAAAAGTGCACTGTCAATGGTTTTTATTGGAAAGATATGATAGAGAATGAATACATTGGGGAGCTACAATTAAACATGGTTTTGTAGTATTTCACAAGAAAAAATGTTCTATTACAAAAATTTAAAGACATTGTATAATATCAAATAAACAGAAAAAAGGACTAGCATGTTCTACGTATGGATGTATTTGTGATCGACAGAGTGGTTTGTATAATCATCACAAAACTTATCTTTTTTATATATTTTTCTTGGAATGGCTGTGGTAATGGTTCAAATGTTTTCATAGATAAAAGTTTTTTGTTTAAGATTTTTTTACTAATAGTACTATCTGTAATTAAATTCTTTTGAAAGATAAAATGATCTGCAGAATTTCTCCAATGTGTATTTTGAAGTCAATCAAAAGATTTCTTATTCAAATCAAATATATAACAGTAATCTTATAAAATTAAAATAATGAAAATATAATTTTTTCCCCCCTATTTTCTTGGGATTACTGTCATATAATTAAAAATGAAATTCTGGTTGACTTCAAAATATGCATCGGAGAAGTACATCAGCAGATCAATAGCCTTTTCAAGAAGATTTATGCAAAGATGGTATTTCTAATCAAAATAATTTTCAACTAAATACGGGGAGCTTTTTGTTCAAAAATTGTAAGTACAACATACACATATACACTAATAAATTCTTATTAAAAAATATGAAGATTATCTTTTAAAGCAGAAGTTGTCACACTATATGAAATTCAGAATTCTAATCATAAACAATGAAACTCATAAAGATCTATTCTAATATATTACTTGTTAAAAATATTATTAGATTACATTAAAGTAATGAATAATCAAATCTTTTGACAAACTATGACATATATGCACAAATAACAAGTATACAGCCACCTAAAATAGTGCTAATTATTCATTATTCTAGGAACACGCACACTATAATCAATAATGATCATTTGCAATTACTGATTATATCTTCTCTTCTCTAAGCATTGTTCGTAATAAGAACATACCTTAATCTATATTATTATAATTTTTCTTTTATTTACTTTTCTTAATGATATATTTCTAATATCTGCAATTGGGCAATAGCATTAAAAGGAAAATGGCATTTTAAACTGTACAAAAGTTAGATCTTTAGATCATAAATATCACTGTGATATTAATGGCATAAAATGTTAAAGTAAAAATCAAGGAAAATTTAATGTAATAAAATGAAATTGAAATATTAATCTAACGACATTTTAGAAATTATTGAAGTAGAAAGTGGACTAGACTAAAATATATTAGATCATAACATGCTGTCTTATATCCAACACCAGACAAATGATGAAAAAATATTATAACTTTCAATTCAGGATCGATATTTTAAGGACTTTTTTTGGATTTAAATCATATGGATAACTATTGATAACAAATATAGTTTATTTTGATCAATGCAAACAAAAAAAGAAAAGTTTTATGATCAGATTTTAAGCAGCAACTGATAAAACTTGCAAGTAAAAGTACACTTTGATTTCTGATTGAAATGTTAAAACAGAAGTGAAAATAAATAAATATGGTTCAATAATGTAGTTTCGGAAACAGAAGTAAAGTATGCAAAATGACTAAAAATTTTTGTTAATTCAGTGACTTTTTTTTGTTATTACAAATGATATTTTTCAAGTTGCTGAAGTATTGACTATACAAAATTACATTATCTAACAGAATTCACAGAAATCAAATACTATAATTATATTTTTGGCAGTCAGTCATAAAATAGCCAGCCCACTTGAGTGACGATGAACAAATTTCATAAGTTTATCCAATAATCCTAGTCATAACATAAAGAAAAAATCCAATGCTTTTAGAAATATCAGAAATTAAATTGAAATTATGGATGCAATAAACAATCATCCAAATGTAACCAAGAACAGAAAGAAAAAAAAAGTAAAATAAATCTAAGAAAGGTTGGAATAAAATGATAAAAAAAAATCAAAATGGACATAAAAAGATTGAGTGAATATTGCAAAAAATAGATTGATAGAAGCCAAAATTAAAAAAAAAAGATCAATTTAGACCGACATAAATAGAAATTCCAAAAAGAAGTTTGGAAAGACAAGGAGCAATATACTAACAATATTTACAAAAAATATTGAAAATGAAAACAAAGTTGGAAAAATAAAAACAATCCTTTTTGAAAATTTATGAGTTAAAATAAAGTTTTAGTTTTGAATGAATTTGTGGATGAAAAATGCAATGAAGATTTTAATCTAATTTTTAGATGGAAAAAACTTTTCAATTCAATGCTATAAAACAGGACTGGGATTTAATAGCAATTTTACAAAAACTAAAGAATTAATAAAGGGATGATAAATTAATGACAATTAATTTTGAAAACTACTCATAAGTCTTCTGAAAGAAATAGATTTATATTTTTCACCAAAGAAAAAATATGTACAAACTGGATCTCTTGTACTACATTCAAGAAATTTATGATAAGAATTATTCAAAATAAATAAGAATTTATAGGAAAAAGAAATGACAAATGGTTAAGCTGGTTTCAGAAACAGCCGAAGTATTTACTACTAAGATCAATAAAAAGATTGGGAAATACTAGAAGGTTAATAACTGATTTATTGATTATAACAAAGCCTCCCCCTCATCATACTAAATTGGAGACTATTTTTTAAAAAAAAAAGTGTCATATCAAAACAATTCATTGTTTATATTACAAATCTCTATATAAGAATAGAAATTACCATGAAATAGACTACAGACAAAGAGAACCGGTTTTACATTAAAAAGATGTTAAACAGAGAAGTCTTTTAACATATTACTTTACTGGACATATAATGAGGAAAGCGAGGTTAAAAATAAATAAATGGGTATTTAGAATTGATGAAAAAAGTATCAACACTTGCTGAAGGTAGTATTATATTTACAGCCAAAAGTTGATAAGGCCTGAAGATAATATTTAATAATTAAAGCTCAAAGAACAGAATAAAAAATGGAAAGGACAAAATTAAAAAATGAGATTACAATTATATATGAAGGAATCAAAGATTATGAAAATAAGGACAACCAGTGTCTTCAAATAAGTCAGGAAAAGATCTTTACGTATAGGAAAATAATCTTTTAGAAACAAAGATCAGAATTATTTAAATTATGACATTTACTATAATTATAATGTAAAACATTGAATGGAGAATAAGGATAAAAAAAGTATTTTATGCTTTTGAACTGTGGTATTAATACAAATTTTTCTTAAAATATCATGGATAGTAATAAAAAAAAGAACAAATAGACCTTTGACAAATTGGATTTAAAATGACCCATTTGAAATTTTTGGCATATGACATAATTATAATAGTGTTTTATTGATCAATAAGATCAGCAGACTCCATAATCATACTAATGAATTTGGCAATAAGAACTTTGAAAACCCAAATACATTCTAGAGAAATGTCATTTATGTGATCAACAGGAGTTTACATTAATTTGATAACATATAATAAAAATAATAACTATATACACCTGGGTCTCGTTTTATGCGGTAGATAGGTTCCACAGAAAACCAGCATTAAAAAAAATCGCACAAAAATACTTAATTCATCTTGAAAAATGGGGGATAGGTGCTGTAATTTTCAGAATTCGCATAAAAGCAAAGCAACAAAGAAAAATTACTTTAAAATTCACATTAAAAAAAATAAGCAAATAAAGTATGACTAATAAAAAATTTCAAATATTTGAAAAATATTAATACAAGACAAACTTTTTTTATTACTACAGTATTTAATTTTACATTTTTCATACATATTTTAATCATTACTGCTAGCGTTCGTTTGTAAACTACTAAGAAATCAGATTCGATGTGATGTATTGTGGCATCTCCTTAAACGAAGTCAAGAATCTCTCACCAATTATGCACAGAGAAATCTGTTAAGCCACTTTATTTTTATTCGTAATGTGATGTACAACTAGCATTATTTTCAGTCTTGTGCTGTGTTAACGGTTTTCTGTTTCTATATTAAAAAAATGAAATCGCAATCAAAACATTATCATTAGAAAGATTATTTTCAGTTTATAAAATCTTCGTTTTTTACTTTAAAAATCTAAAAGATTATTTATTTCTGTTATATATAACATAATACATTTTAAAAGTTTAAATTGTAAGTATAAATCTATTATTATTATTTACTCATTAGTATAAATAGGTTATTTATATAGAAGCTAAGTTCTAAATACAGCTTCAGGCCATATTCACGTTAGCTGCTAATATAACGTTATATTTTTGAAAAAAAAAAAAGTATTTCAAGTCAAAATAAGTTATTAATAATTTAAATTTCTTGATATCTAATAAATATAGTGAAATATCAAAATATTAAGAGGAAATATGAATCGCATAACTTCAAAATCGCATTAAAATAATCCGCATAAAACGAGACCCAGGTGTACATATATTTTATATATATTTCTCATCAATAAAGACATTAATATCTAATAACTATTATTTTTATTATACATTTATTAGCAGTAATTTTTATTATGCTGATATAAATAAGTTATTTTACAAAAAAGATTCAAATTTTCCTAAAATAATTTTTATTGCTTTCTTAATTTTTTTTTTCTTAGTTACTATATTTTCTAAAAATTTGATTTTCAGAATACACCTGGGTCTCGTTTTATGCGGTAGATAGGTTCCTCAAAAAACGAGCACAAAAGAAATTGCACAAAAATAGACTTAACTTACTTTGAAAAATGGGGATAGGGGTTGTAATTTTCAGAAATCGCATAAAAGCAAAGCAAGAAGAAAAAATTACTTTAAAATTCTTATTAAAAAAACAAGGAAATAAAGTATGACTAATAAAAAATTTCAATTATTTGAAAAAAAAAAAATACAAGACAAACTTTTTTTATTAACTACAGTATTTAATTTTACATTTTTTCACACATATTTTAATCATTAGCGGTTATTTAGCTATTTGACAATTTGCGTTCGTTTGTGAAATGTTAAGAAATCAGATTCGTCATGTGACATACAACTAGCACCACTTTCAATCTTGAGCTGTGTTAATAGTTTTTTGTTTCTATATTAAAAAAATGAGATACTAATCAAAACAAAAATATTATAGATTATCATTACAAAGATTATTTTCAGTTTATAAAATCAATAAAATCTTCGTTATTATTTATTTTAAAAATCTGAAAAATTATTTATTTCTGTTATAATTAACAAAATACGTTTTAAAAGTTTAAAAATTTTGAATATTTATTGCGATATTTTTATATGTAAATATAAATCTATTATCATTATTTACTCATTAGTATAAGTAAGTTATTTACATAGAAGCTAATATTCTAGTTACAGCGTCAGGCCATATTCACGTTAACTGCTAATATAATGTTATATTTTTGAAAAAAAAAAAAAGTATTTCAAGTCAAAATAAGTTATTAATAATTTAAATTTCTTGATATCTAATAAATATAGTGAAATATGAAAGATATTAAGAAGAAAGATGAATCGCATAACTTCAAAATCGCATTAAAATAATACGCATAAAACGAGACCCAGGTGTATATTTTTTTATACATCAATTACAATTTTTATTCTATAAACTAACATTAATTTAAATATTAAGAAATCAGATTCGTCATGTGGCATACAACTAGCGCCACTTTCAATCTTGCGCTGTGTTAATAGTTTTTGTTTCTATATTAAAAAAATGAGATACTAATCAAAACAAAAATATTATAGATTATCATTAGAAAGATTATTTTCAGTTTATAAAATCAATAAAATCTTTGTTATCATTTATTTTAAAAATCTAAAAAATTATTTATTTCTGTTATAATTAACAAAATACATTTTAAAAGTTTAAAATTTTTGAATATTTATTGCGATATTTTTATATGTAAATATAAATCTATTATTATTATTTACTCATTAGTATAAGTAGGTTATTTACATAGAAGTTAATATTCTAGTTACAGCTTCAGGCCATATTCACGTTAGCTGCTAATTTAACGTTATATTTTTGAAAAAAAAAAAAAAAGTATTTCAAGTCAGAATAAGTTATTAATAATTTAAATTTCTTGATATCTAATAAATATAGTGAAATATGAAAGATATTAAGAAGAAACATGAATAGTATAACTTCAAAATCACATTAAAATAATCTGCATAAAACAAGACCCAGGTGTATATTTTTTTATACATCAATTACAATTTTTATTCTATAAACTAACATTAATTTAAATAATTAGCCTTTTTTACATTAAAAAATTTATATTAACAAATCAATTTTAGAATTATCCTCACCTCTTTCATTAAATTATTGTAGCATTCTTTAGAATTGGCCACTGCTGCGAGATTATTTGCTTCAGCTGTAGCCTGAAATTAAAAATTTACAAGTATTTAAAAATGCATTATTCTTACACAATTATAGGGTTATTATATAAATTTTAATTTTTTATACATGATGTAATTGAAAAAGAATCCAAAATCTTATACATTCAGGCCATGGACTTCTAATGCAGAGTTGTATTAACTTATTGCAAAATTTAAAAACAAATTTCAAACATGATAAACCACGAAGGTGATTTTCAAGAAGATCAAGTGATGATGATGTAATGATTGACTGTCAAAAACTAAGTGTCAACATAGTAAATTTATCACAGTTTTAAAGATTGCAATGGCATTCATTTAAACTTCAGTATTAAATTTTGGAGACATATTTAGTGAATTTAATAAATAAAAGCTATTGGCATTTTTTTTCTTCTTCTTATGGTGCTGTGCCTTGTATTTATAATTACTATATTTAATTACATCTGAGTACATTTTTTTACTGATAAATAATGTAAAAAAAGTCATGCCAGTCAATAAAAACAATGAAGCTTCTGTAGAGTTAGTAAATCAAATTATCACATTGTGGCATAATTGGTGATAGCTTTAATACGAAAATAAAACATTTCTCAACAAAGAGGAATTTTAATTTGTGATAATTTGTTTCAGGAAGATATCAATTATTAAAAAAAAAATAAAAACTTATTATTGCTTAAATATTAAAAAAAAAAAAAAAATACTGACTATGGGGATATAAATAAATTACAAGAAAATACAATTTTGAGATAAATAATACATAAATTTTAATTTTTTTTATTGAAAGCAACTCCTAAAAGAACAAACATGTTATTCAATAAACAATAAAACCTAAAAAAAAAAAAAAAAAATTGACAAGGATATTTACATATCATTTGCATATCAATATCTGAATTATTACAAATATTAACTTTCAAAATAAAGCAAAAAGTTGTACAATATATATAAATTTAACTCATTTTTTTTTCTCAACTTATCATGATTTAATATATATGAAACAATTTTTTTTTGGTAATTTAAAAAAAAAAAAAATTACTAATGACCAATTTCCACATGTTTATTTATTTATTCAATAAACAAAAAGTAAATAATACAGTAATATAAACTTCATACAAAAAAAATCTTGAGTTCGTGAGCAAGAAGTTTAAATTGTAACAGATAAAATGTACAACATAAAATATTATTTAATATATTTTAACCAATGACCACTAGCATGAGTTAAATTCAAAGAGCATTCTTGCATAAACATATTAAGTAATTTGGGATCATAGTAACTAAGCTGTTTCCAACTAGGAATCTTGAAAAAATTTGATATTTAATAGATAATCATATATTTGCAAAAGAAAATCTAGTATCTAAGTAAAATCTTCTACAATATCTAACATAATACAAGTTCTATAAATATTTCTAATAGATGTAGCATGATATCAACTAAAAATAATTCTGTAAAACAGATCAAATAAACAATGTAGAAGTAGAAACCCCCCACCCCACACCCAATCCTCTAACAGAGATATAATTCCATAAGCATTATTAACAAGAAATACAAAAAGTAATTAAAGCTGATCAAGGTAAAAACTTAGATAATTGAAAGAACATATAATTTAGTTTATATAAATAAGTGCAAAGAAAGTTAATATGATTTGACAAAGATAATCTACAATCAATAAATACATGTAGATAACAATAATTATTAATAAATAAAATATTACACAAGTATTACTGTCATACAAAAAATAATTATTACAAATTATTGAAACATCATAATTTATACTCACTTCCAGCATAGATTTTGGTTCTGGCAGTTCATTTCCTTGATAAATTTTCATATATGCCTAAATCAAAATATTATGTTATAATTTTACATTTATAAATTAATTTATCTACATATCTTTACAAATATAATTTTTTTTCATTTTTACATTAGTAAATCAATACTCTCTTGTAATGAATCACATATAATGATGGATTTTTTTTTTTCCACAAAGTTAATTGATGAAATATTTAAAGTTAAGATTTTATCCTTGCATTATTATTAATTGGAGCTCAATCACAATCAACTAAAAGCAAGCGATCTATTAAATTTGGATTTGAAACTAATCTATAAGCAGTTTTTTCTATCTGGACCTTTTATATATATTTCTATATTACACATCCTCATTATTAGTAACATAAGCTTAATATCCAAACAATATAATTCTGATAATATATATGCAAAAAATTTGCATTTAGAAAGCAATTATTATATAATCTTTTATAACTAGCTCACTAAAAAAAATATTGTTAGCAATAGTGAAAAAATAACTAACTGGCTTATAAGGAAAAAACAAAAAATGAAAATGATATATATATTTATTATCAGATTTTACTAAATAATCATTACAATTTGGAATGCATGCATATTTAACATACACACACAAATGATTTTCACATATTTAGAAATGAGTCAGCTGTGATTTGACAAAATAGAATTGCATTTAAATCAGTATTTTCCTCAATAAAATAATCTTTCATTCAATGTACTTTTATTTTTGATTTTATCTCAAAATTCATCTTTGCTTTTCATCTTTTTATTTTCTGTAATTAGAAAGGACATGCTTATTTACAAAAGGCAACTAACAATGATAATATATAACTAATAAGAAAAATCATATATGTAAGCTAATATAAATATATATAATCATACATAAAAAGTCCTTTTCGGCACATGATTTATTGCCCTTTTCAAATGTTAATAATCTATTTTAACATTAACCAATTATTGCATATAATAATCATATAGTGTTCCACAATGGAAATAAAAAAACAACAAAATAAACCATTAGTAAAATAGAATAAAACCTTCATATAGCAATCCAATATAACTTCAAAAAATTGACTATATAACATAACAATATACAAAACAAATAATGCATATATTATCTTATATAATTGTCCATTCAATTCCAATTGACCAATTGTTAACTAAATTTATTGAAGTTTTTTAAATGTTCATATATTTGTCTTCTTTGGACCTTTAATGTAATTTGAAAGTTTAATATTTTTTGTAGCATATATTTTATATCCATATGTTAAGTAATAAATGTATCAACAAATTAAAAATCCTTCTCCTTTTTCTTTTCCTTGAAAATGACTGTATGAAGATAAAACAATTGAAACGTTGGAGTTTTGTATTACACCCGGGTCTCGTTTTACACGATAGATAGGTTCCTCAGAAAACACGCGCAAACGAAATCACGCAAAAATAGACGTAACTTACATTGAAAAAGGGGGGATGCGGTCAGTGATTTTTCAAAATTCGCGTAAAAGCAAAGCACCAACGTAAAATTACTTTAAAATTCGCGCAAAAAAAAAAAACAAGAAAATAAAATATGACTAATAAAAAATTTCAAATTTGAAAAAAATTGATACAAGACAAACTTTTTAAACTATTTTTTAATTATAATATTTAATTTTATTCAAAACAATATGTATTTTTTATGCATACATTTTTTTATACACATTTTAATTATTATCGCTATTTACCGGTAAACAAGTCCGTTTGCAAACTCGTTTTTGATTCTTCACAAGAGGAGATACAACTAGCACCAACTTCACTCTCATGTTGTGTTGTTTTCTGGTGACAACGTAATTAGTAATTAATCTTTGAGATGATGATTTTATTAATTGTTTATGAACGCGATATCTAGACATACAACCATTTAGCTCTCGTTGGAATTTAAAAGCACGTTCGTGATTAGTGTCATTTATAAGAAAATAATTTGTCAACTGATTAAAAAGTTGAAGATCTTCTCGAATCATTTTTGCAGTGAAAGGAACAGGTTCCACTTCTGTTTCATTATCTTTTTCTACATTTTCTTCTGTATGTAAACTTTTATTTTTGTCTTTAATTTTTTAAATTTTCAATTCCGTTTAAAAATCAAATTTCGTTTCACTGCTATTACTCACCTTTTAAAAATAAACTTGCAGACACTAAATGATTAATAATTGATTACATTCTTTTTTAAAAAGCAAAAACAGAATGTGATTTAAAGTGCAAAATTAAGACGCACAATGTTTGAACAAATTTACATTATAATCTTGTAAAATTTAATGTGTGTATACATAAAATGTGGAAATCATGATTTTAATTTCATTATTGCATAAAATCTTACTATTATAAAGCACTGAAAATATTGAAATTACTAAGATGAAAATCGAATTCCAATAATGTGCCATTACTTTCAATAAACGTAAGTGCGCGAAATTTATTATTTAAAGTAATAGCGCATTATTGGAGTTCGACTTCCGGCGAAACACCGAATCGCGTAACTTCAAAATCGTGTTAAATAAGTCCGTGTAAAAAGAGACCCAGGTGTATATATATGTTCAGTATTGATATTAGAAAATAAAGTTTTTGAAAAGAAAAAGGAGGATTTTTAATTTGTTGATATTTTTGTAGAACATATATATTTTAAAAGAAAAAGTGATTGTACATTTGCTGTTTTATAATATATGGTAATAAATATAGAAAGCAGATTTATTATCTTATTTATTAATGGCATTGTTATGTCCTTTAGCTCTTACCTCCAACTGTTTCCCTTAATGACTGTAGTAAATAATATTGCAAAAGTTACACTTAATTTTATATACAATTCCTTTTTTGTATTTTATATCATCTCTTAATTTATAATTACCTATTAATTTATCCAGACTTTTGCAATTTTCTCATCCAGTATTGATAAGTATATAAATATTAATAAATTAGTGTTAGAGTATTGATCTCGATATATATATATTGTAACCTAATTAAATGAATCAAAAAAATAGATATTACTATACCTGAGTAAAGGAGTCCCTAAAATGATCATAATATTTAAAAGAAATAAGTAAATTATTAGCAAATTATTAATAACCAGTATTATATGAAATCACGTGAAGTGAGTACACTAGTAATTCAATAAAATATAACTCAGGTATACAGGCAGTAGGTTTTATCCACTTTCATTCCTTGGTTTGATGTTAAGTGCATGTTTAAACAAATACTAAGTGAATATGGTCTAGCAGGGCGCCACTAGATTATCTGAATCTAGACACGGTTATATCTAATAACCTTTTACATGTACCGGGTTTGAATCCCTTTTTGGTACTTTATTTCTAATAAAAAAATGAGAGATTTTGCTTTTTGAGCCATATCACTATACGCACTAATATTTAGGTAAAAGTAACATCTTTAAACCAAAGTGGAGTTCATTGAACATAAATCATTTCTCAGATCTTAACATAACAAATGTGTTTCAATATTTTTATAAGTTCACTAGCTCAGATTATATATAACTAATTTAGGATGGCAATTCACTCATCCTTGCATGAAATAGATGATGGGATGTGGTTATAATAATACTAAGAGATCACTAAAATCAATATTTATTTATGGCCTTTAAACAGTTAAACAGCTCATTAATTAAAACGTTGATGATGATGATGATAATAACAATAATGACAAGGGTTTCAACTACAGCTCTAGGACTAAGCCTAAACATAAAACTAAATTTTATAAAGAAATTCATAATTATTGCTTAATTTTAGCATATTTACTTATATCTTAAATAACTAATATTCAACCATTGATGATGATGAATAATCACACTTAACAAAGACTACACTTAATGAAATATATACGCCTCGTTTAATAAAACAAACTAATATTTATTACTACATTTCTAACATATACATAAAAATTTCTAGATAATATGAAAATTGACATGAATAATAAAAATAATTGATTATATAACAATCCTCAGATTAATTTTAAGTTCTTCCCCCTTTCCCTTCAAATGTATTTTGTGTTAAGTTGGACGTCACATTAACCATGATTTTCACTCCATGAGAAAAGTATTAAAAAAAAATATAATCTGCTCATTGGCACACATACTTTAAAATCCCACATGTAAATAGAATGTAAAAAAAAAATGTTAGTAAAATTGAAAGAGCAAGTTTTTAGAAAAGAGTTTTAAATTATTTTCTCCCCCCTCTCTTCTACCTCTGAAATGCTGTACTTAACTTGAAACAAAATAATCTAATATTCCAATACTACTCATTATTTCACATTCAGTCACAATTATACACATATAAAATATCATTATGTATGTGCGTGTTTTATCCCATAATAACAAAATATTATTAAAACCAAAATAATAATATTAGTTAAAACTAAAATCATAATACCATAAAAAAAAAAATTGTTTTACATATTCATATTTCATAACTGTAAAATTAATAAACATATAATTTTGATACATTCAAGATAATTTATGAAGCTCAAAGTTATTATTAGTAAGACATTCTTGTTTTAATCGATCTGAATAGTATTTAAAAGTTCTTTAAATAAAAATATACCACTTTATTGCTAAAATGTTTATTAAGACTGATATCATAAAGAAAATAGATATAAAAAGTCATATTACCGATCTTTTGTTTGTGGCGAATTTTCAAGGGTTCAAACTTGTCTATATTTCTGCAGCTACTATGTGGGAACAATCTCTTTCTTGAGGTGTATAACTATTTAATGATGATGACTCTATTGAGGTTATTTGCTTTAGTGGACAATTTGGAAATCATTATATTAATTTTTCTTCTTTTCCTGTCAAGCATGTGGATGAAATACAGCAGTTGTTTTCACATTTGTAAATTTTCTTGAGTTTAAAATCAGTTGTTGTAACAATTAATTGGACTTGATGATTAATATTTTTCAGTAGATTAATTCATCTTCTTTGAATGCAGGTGAATGCTTTCTTCCTTCTATTAAAAACATCTTATTTATCTGGTCAGTTGAAAGGTGTAGAATATTATTTAGACACATCTTTCCTATGTGATGTGCAGCTTCCTCCAGATGGTCCGGAACCAATGGGACACACACATAATTTTTCTAGCAAGCCATTTTTTTTATATTTTCAGCATTCAATTGGATAGTTTAATAATCTAAATCAATCACAATAATAATCTTAATAATAATTCAAAACAGCTTTTTATATCCAATTTTTAGCTACCTTAACCAATCAGAGATAGCATCACTTGCTATTTTTGGACAAATTTGTTTTAATTAGATCTCTAATTTATTTTCAACCAAAGTATTTTTTAACTGAAAAGTTTAATCCTTTTTCCAGACACTTTTGTTTTAAAAAAAAAATAGACTCAATTCTTATTTCCTTTCTTTTGTTTTTTTTTTTTTTTTCTTTTTAACATCCAGGTAACACTTCAACATCCAGGTAACACTTCAAATCTTTGAGCTTCCTTCTTTAGATCTTGATAAGACAAATTCAATTTTTAGAGTTCTGACTCATTATGAGCTTTCAAAGTGACAATCATTTACAAAAAAAAATTACTACAAAGATCGATATCTGATTAAACAGATTTCCTCTTTTAACAAAAAAAAAATTGTACAAAAAAAATAATTTGACAGATTTAATACTTCCTTTTCTTTCAATATTTAAGAAATGTAAATTTTCGTATGTAATGTACACACATCCTTCATTCTTTCAAATCATTCATGAACTAACCTTAAATAATAGGATTGCTAGCTTAGGAATTATAACCCAATTATTTAATTAAATCTGTAACTTTTAAATCCCACTTATAATTAAAGAAAAGCAAAATAGAAGTATAGAATAAAAATGTTAGAATTGATCAAGCATAGCTTAGTTTTAAAGAAAGTTAAAATGTTTAATATTTGAAATATAAAACAATTAAATAATTTACACATACATTGCCTATATGTATGCATTATAGCTTTGCTTTTTAACAGAAAATTTAAATATTAAATAGTTTAAATGTGTGTATTACCTTTCTATCAACACACAAACAAGTAAAGCATGTAATTGTTGACCCATTCTCTTTCTGTTTAAAGCTTTTGAAATTTTGATCTGGAAGGGTTTGAACTTGGATGCCCTACAGCTTCTTTTATGATTATATAAAATTGTGATGATGATTTTTGGTTTACCTTTTCTACATGCACATTACTATAAATTTGGCTAGTGACCAAATTGTAATGGCACAATATATATAAAAAGCTATTCTGGGTTATTAAGATAAATTACTTTACCTATTTGTGTTTAGTTCCCACATAATGTGGGTAATGATTACACAGGCTACACATGCGCTTTTTACACCTTCGTTTCCATCTTTATCTGTAGTTTCCAAGAAGATAAATTTTATTTTTTTATGATAAAAAATAAAAATTTTATAATAATTTTTGTGTTCAAGTAGATTGAATTATTTTGTTTTTCTCTCATTTTTTTGATAGTTACTGGAAAACATTTTGGCGTGAAAAATATATCGATAAAAAGTTTACATTTTCCGATGTATTTTGAAGACGGGGGTCTAATGGTATTTTTATTTTTCTATATTTTTTTAATTATTATTTTATTATATATTTTTTAATTATTATTTTTTTTATATATATTTGATAAAAAATATACGAAAAAATTATTGTTGAAACTAACATAAAAAAAAAGAAAAAAGATCTGATTATCTGCATTTTTTTCTATGATGTGAGCTTGGGTCCAGTATTTGAATTAATTGATATGAGACAAAGATAAACATATTTTGGAAATATAATGGCCTGATGTAGATTTTTCTATAATCTCTTGTCTGAATTTTAATAATAGTAAAAATACGCAAATTCTAAAAGTAAAGATTTTGACAGTACATATATAAACTACAAACTTATGTACCTCAAGGTTAACTCTATAATGAATTTAGTATTTCATCCACTTTTTATTTTATTTTGTATATAATGACTATTTTGGTAGTACTTTTTAATAAATTACAAACTGTATTGAAGTTCTTTGTTATAATATTCAAATTATACTAAGTAACGATTTTAACAGTACATAAACTTAGGCCGATTATAGACTATTGCAATATAAATTTCAAAGCTGCATATTTTTTAATTATTATTTTATTCATATTTATATATTTTTGATAAAAAATATATGAAAAAATTATTATTGAAACATAAAAAAAACAAACTTGTGATTGTGTACATTTATATCGTGAATTATCTGCATTTTTGACATGATGTGAATTTGGGTCCAGTATTTGAATTAGGTGATATGAGATAAAGATAAATATATTTTGAAAATATAATGATCTGATTTAGATTTTTCTATAATGTCTTGTTTGTATTTTAATAATAAGAAAAATACGCAAATGCTAAAAGTAAAGATTTTGACAGTATATATATAAACTACAAACTTATGTACCTCAAGGTTAACTCTATAATGAATTTAGTATTTCATTCACTTTTTATTTTATTTTGTATATAATGACTATTTTAGTAGTACTTTTTAATAAATTACAAACTGTATTGAAGTTTTTTGTTATAATATTCAAATTATACTAATTGTTGATCAATATTAACTACTTGTTATAAGGGATGACATATACATTGCAAACTGCTGTATGGAAAAACCCTTTGAAGGGCTACTAGGAAATTAGGTAAAATAAGTTTTATATACAGCCTACTTAGTTGCAGTAGTTATTTCCCTATGATGAAATATTTTGTCTTTTAACTGTTAAAAGCAGCAGCAACACACTTGAGTTTGTGTTGACCTCAACATCTAAATCCATCTTTTTATTATAAAGCTACCAATGTATTTAAACTGATTTACATTCTCAAGTTGATAACTATCTAAACTAAAAGTTGCTGAGGATTTAAAACATTAAGAACATTCTGTAAATCCCCTTTTGAACTGATAAAAATAGCAATCATGAGCATAATATAAATCCAAAATCCAATAAGATGATATTCTTGTTTTGGCTTTTAACTGATTCAAATTAAGAATTCCACCATCAAACCTGTATCATATCTTGATCTGTCTTATTAAGCCAACTATAAATAATTCCAAAAACCACTGCCATAAATATTGAAAACAAATTTAAGCAAGTACAAATCATTGTTCAATACCAGTTTTCATTTCAAATGCCTGATTTTCCATTTGTAGTAATAACACTTCTCTCATTCCATCATATAGAAATTGTAAAATACAAATAAATTTTGATGGACAACCAACTAAATTCAAACAATAAATAGATCTGTCCTATTAATTGAATCAACCTGCCTTGACCAAATCAATAAAAGTAATATTTAAATTATTCCCTAATTTCTGGCACTGCCTGGTAACAAAAATCATATCTAGTGTTCTTGATTTCCTAAAGCCACAGTGAGTCTGATAATCAATCTATTTAACAAAATTCTTGAAAATATTTTTGCTGTAGTGGATAATAATAATATTGTGATAATTACCACAATTCTGTCTATTCCCTTTGCTTATAAAAATCGAAACAAAGCACCTTAAAACTTCTTCAGGTATTTCATCAGGATGCGCAGTCTTTCATTTTTAAGATTACAAAGAGCTGTTTTGACTTCATTAAGCTGGATATCTTTCCATCTGTTCAAAATATCATTGTATAAAAGAGGACCAGGGCTGGATATTTCTTAGATCCATAAGTTGCTTTCAATGCATCAAAAAAAAAAGTAGAATGACCATGATCAGCAAATGTGTTCCGACATGTGCAATAAAGTTACAAAGAAGAAAAATTTGATCTTTTAATGGTATTGCTGTAATAATGCTATCCAACAAAAATAAAAGTTTTCTTTCTTTGAATCTATGATTGGAGCATAGGTCAAAATAAAAATAAAATTGCTTGTGGTTTGATCAAACAGATTATAACAACATTCCTTCATGACTGAACAAGATATAATAAAATTTTATTTCATAAAAAAAGACACTCTAAATATGTGAGGCAACTTTGTCTCAGAAATGTTTTAAAATATGGAGAAATAACAATCTTCGTAAATATAGTAAATAATAAATTTATTTTTCTTTACATCATAATCGTTTTAAGAGAAATATTTTTTTAAAATAAATTACTATTTAAATTATATATAGAGTCAAATAATCTTTAAATAGTTTACTACAAGACAAAACCATTTCCAATAGCCCTTAAAGAGAGAAGTAGTGAAGATGAAGTCATTACTTACCAGGTTTACCAAATGAGAAATAGTGAAAATTAAGAGTAATTTTCCATTTCTATTTTACTGTCTAGTTAAAAATAGTTACAATTCTCATTTACTAATCATTATTGGATGATTTGTCCCTTATTCTCAAGTTAATAACTAAAGATAGAGGTACTAAAATTTCCTTGATGGTTGACCCAGATGACATTCGATGATCTTTTATTTAGGTATCTATAATTGTAGATCACGTTCAAATGAAGAAAGACAGCACAAATTAGAAGACTTCTCTAATATTTAATGGGCTACTGTTGGTTTTTGTAAAGTTAGAAGAAAAGGTGAAGAAATGATTTAAAAAGTGGACATGCTGTTTACCACATAGGCAAAAATATTGGAAGCATTTTATTATTAATAAAATGTGGAAGATCAACATTATGAAGAACAATGATCTATTACACAATGGCATAGCTATTCAAATTAATGATAAATACTAAATGTAGATAGAAAATTTAGAGGATTTTCATATAAATGTACAAAATGTTTTGGATCAGAATAACCATTTGTTAAAAAATATAAATGAAAGAGGACATAGACTTATGGACTTCACAGAAAAAATGTCCTTTACGAATCCCTTCCTCAAGAAAAGTGCTAAACAGAAATGGACATAGAAGCATCTAAATGAAGATAGCACAAAAATTGGATTATATTTTGACTAGAAGAAAATATGTATTTTAAGACTGCAATGTTCTTAATAGTCAACACAGCAAGTAATCATAAATTAATGAGATGTAAGATGTGTTAATGCAAAACTAGAGATATATCTATTTAAAAAAGACAGCATTATCAGTTAATAAAAATATTTGTCAATTTAAATTAGAACTTGAAAATCGTTTTAAAATATTAACAGATTTTGAAGATGGCTCAGATTTGACTGAAATCAAATAAGAAGATAAGGGATAGCTGGTACAAAAAGTAGCAATTAATTGACCAGTAAATTTTCTGAGATTAAGACAATATATAAAGAAAAGAAAGAACACGAAAATATTTGAAGTGATCCATTAAGAAAAATTGAATATTATGACTTTTGTAAAATGTGCAAGTAAAAATTAATAATGATAAAATAAAATATAATTGTAAATTGGCAAGAAAAGAAAAAGTCTCACAAATGCAAAACAACATCTTAATATTAGAAGAAAATTTGTTTTAGCAATAAAAAAAAAAGATGAAACTATTACTAAAAACAGAATATCATGAAATGTGTAGACGACTTCTATAAAAAAATATATAGTAATAAAGAACAAGAAAACAAAGTATTCCCTACAATTACAACATCTTCTAAATTAAATATTTTAACCGAAAAGGTGAGACATGATTAAATCAATAAAGAAGAGAAAAGCTCCAAGTAATGATGAAATTATTATTGATATTTTAGGAAATAGGTGAAGAAATAGAAAATTTGTTGACAATACATCAAATGTCTAAATGATAAAACTGTACCACATAATTGGAAAAATAAAGACAATTTTAAAAATTACAAATTTATCAGACTTTTATCAGTTCTAGACAAAATTTTTATCAAGATAATAACTAACAGAAATCTGTGAATTCTAACTAACCAAAACTACTGAATTTAAAAGTGGTTTTAGCAATGAGAGAAATTAGAGAAAGATCCGATGAATATAAATTACCATTATGCTTTGGATTTATAAATTATGAAAAGACCTTTGATTCTATAAGCATTTCTAGTGATTTCAGCTTTAGATCATCAAAATATAAATAGGGAATATTATCATATTTTGAAAAAATATTTATTAAAATGAAATAACTATGATTAGATTACATGGCAATATTAAAGTATTAATATGGATGCACAAGAAGGTGATTCCATTTCTCCTAAACTTTTTACAACAGTTTTTGAAGAAGTATTTTATGAATTAAAATAGGAAATTAAGGAAGTAAAACTAAATGAAAATTATTTAAATTTTCTAGCTTTTACAGATGATGTAAATTGCTTTTGCAAATGATACAAGAGTCATTAGATGGGAAAAAAATATATGATTAAATATAAATGATAAAAAAAAACTAAAGTAAGTTCAATGAATTTTTCTCAGAAGAGATTAAAGATTGATAATCATGAATTAGAGGAAGTTAATTACAAATTCCTTATTCAAATTATTAATACAAAAGAAAACACAGTGGATGAAATTAATCATAGAAACTAAGCTTGGATGAAATGCTTTTAATTTATATTATAAAAAAAATATGTCTATGTGTCTGAAAATGTTTTTTAACATGTGTTTTACAAGTTCTTACTTAGTGATCTGAGACTTGGACACTAAAGAGAAAAGAAATACAAACTTCAAATCATTCAAAAACATATGGAAAGTTGTGTTAGGAGTAACAAGACAAGATTAAAAACGAAATACATGAAATGGAACTGGAATGAAAACAGATGGATAGTTGAAGTGTTAAAATGGATCCCAACAGACTGTAAAAGATTTAAAAAGAAACAATATGTCAGATGATTGGTTGAAATAATAAAGTTTGCTAATGTGATGTGGAGAAAGAGGTTATTAATCGAAAAATTGGATTAAATTTGGAGACCTTTATTTCGCAGTAGATCGATAATAGTTGAAAATGATGATGATGATCAATGGGGATAGTTATGGACAAATTATTCTGAATATATTTTAAGGCTAATTAGAACCAAAGTTTTAAGAATGGCAAGTGAAGGTACAATTGTCATACCATAGAACTCATACATAATTGCACTACATATTAACTTTCTGCAGATTGTCATTATTATTGAATGACTACCATACACTCAAATATAAAGAGTTAATCCAAAAAGATATGACAACAACGACTTTCAGATTAATAATGTTAAATTTGTATATAAATATATCTTTTAAAATATTACCCTTTTTCCCCCATTGAAAACTATTAACTTTAGAGGCATTTATTATAACATATGAAGAGCTAAAATCATTTTGCACTAATAATTACAAAGCATGCTTTTATTTTTGCTGTAGTAATGACATATATGATGCATCTCATCTGAATAATTCTTAAGAGAGCAATAAGTAATGATGGAAACTGATTCAGTTGCGATAACAATCGTTCAGCAATATATTTCTCACAACTCATTTAACAGAAGATCTTAAGTCTTTTGAATTCAATTTGGTTATAATAATGACAAGAGGTGTGTTGAAAATTTTGTAAACATTTTTAATGCTGCCCAGGTAAACTTGCTGACATTAATTTCTGATGATGTTTTTGATAAATGTTCATCTATTTTGTTCAAAATTTACTCCTATTATGGAAGTGGAACATAAGTGTATATATTCCACACAATCTGCCTGCTATACAAAAACTAAGCAAAATTCTTTAGATGGATAAGGACTTCATTATCATTATCTAACTTTTAAGAGTCAATCTAGAATGTATTTCTTTTTAAATCCAATTCAATTATTTCAGCAATTTTGTGCTATTCTTATAGCTCATTTTTATTATTCAAGATTCAATTTCAACACCGTCAGTGATTCTTTTTATGATTTTTACAGTGTTTTACAAATAGAATTGTAATAAAGCTTTTAAATATATGAGATTGCTGACAACAATAAAGTTTATATATTTTTTTTTTTTTTACAGCTTTGATCATAATTAACAATCAGAATAGAAGTCACATAAAAACAAAACTTTATTTTTGAGCCTCTCAATATGTTAAGAATTAAGTTTTTTTATTCTTCAAATTTATCTATAAAAATGTTACTAAAATAATAGAAAAGGATAAAATATAACATAAATTTAAAGATAAAAATAATTATATAATTCTACCTTGAAGTACTCTACTAATTCCCTCGCTGTTATCTTATTACCATTGATTTCTTTCACAACCAAGTTTTCAGGTGCTAACAGTGAAGGTATTAAATTTTCCAATTCAATTTTAAATTCTTTCTCAATATCTAAAAAAAAAAAAAAAAGTCAAATAATAAATAAATTTTGGATGCAGAATAATTTTAATTCTATAACTTTAAATTTAATGCATTTAAAAATATTATCTATGATAATAAATTCTTAGGAATATCATTCTCATTAATCTTGCATTTAAACCTATCTGTAGAGATATATATACAAATAAATAAAAATTATATATTATTTGCAAATGCAGCAGCACTGTCTCTGTGTATGCTTAATAACAATTATGCTTGTTTTACTAAATTAAAAAATATATAATTAAGATTAAATATAAATTTATATAAAAACATTTAGTTATATTTACAAGTAGTATTTATAATATAATTATTATATTTGAAATATCTATTATTAAACAAAATAAAACATGTTTTAACATGTTAGGCCATAACCATGGATAACATTTATATATATATTGTACCGTTTATTTATATATGGTACAAATATATTGGCATTTGGTAAACTAAAAAAAAGTAAATTTAGATTTTTTTTTTGATTAGTATAATTTTTTTTTAAACGTACAATGAAAGTTAAAATTTTCGTCCACATTTTTTTTATCTAATTACAAATAAAACTAAAAATTGGAGAGAACAAATTACTAATGCAGATAAGCTAATAGAAAAATATTTTAGCTAATTAAAGATGGCAGAATTATGCTAAAAAAATAAAGACTTTGTAACTGAAAAATGATAAAAAATGTACAAGATTATAAACCTAAACGCCATGATAATAATAACATGCGCAAAAGTCTGAAAACTGGACCTTGAATATAAAAAGAGACCATCAACGTCTTATTTTGTCTGTTTTACCTATGGTTGGTCCTGGATAACAAAAATATATCCAGGACCACTCTACGCTGAAATAATTCTGCATGTTGGAGTGGACCGGGGCCTTTGCTGACATTATCCCTGAAGACGGACACCAGAAAAGCTTTCGTGACCAACAAGTACCAAGATCAACTTATAACCGATGGCCGAGCTCATTCTCCCACAGAAAAAAAACTATGCATAGTAATCTACAATCTTCTCGCTAAATTTACTGGTAAGCTAAGATTAACTTTTGCCGATTGTGACTTAAAGTTTGCAAACAACTCTTAAAATTTAATTGTTTAACTGTTATTTTTTATTAATGGATTCATGTCTGGATTAGCGTGTATTCTCTCCAGTTTTAATTAATTAGCAATTTCTCTTTAAACATTTTAATTTGTTAGAATAAAATATTTATTTCTAATACCAACTTTTCCTTGTACGTTATTGATGATTATTATTAAATTTATTAATATTAGTTTAGGAAGATTTGAAAACATAATTTACCTTTGCCAATATGTGTTGACTAAGCTCCAGGAATAATATCTAGAAAATAACTCTAGTTATGGTAAAATAAGATACCGATTCTTTTAAAAACATTTTCCTCTTTAATTTTCAAGACGCGATGTGACGGATTTCAGCGGATTATTATATGAATCCTGGCACTCTTATAAAAAAAATAAAAGCTGATTCTGTCAATAGCATAGATCATAACAATTACTAGGTAGAGTTGATCAGGAAATATAGTTATGTTTTTAGCAATAGGAATGAAGCTTTTTCCTTTTTCCATAACTTGATCAACTCACACATTTTATGTGTAACAGAGACCTAGTCAGACAGGCAAAACGCTTCAATATATATATTGTAGCCTTTCTATATGGTTGTAAATAATAGTCAATTTTCATAAATACTTTGTTTCTGTAGTATTAAAATTCAGTTAGTTTACTTAAAAACAATACAATTTAAGTTATAAATTTGGGATATAAAATGCTATTTATTTTAAAATAAAAATGAAGGATGATTAAAATCATATAAGATAATTTTAAAACAGTAGTCATAATGATTAAAGTTAATATTTTTGTGATTATTAACAGTCAAATTAAAAAATGCTATTTATTTATGGTCTTAAATTATTTAATTAATAATGATAAAATAAATAAGATGTGTGTTGATAATTGTGCACACACATTCATGTATTAATAAATTAAATTTTACTTCCTTGTTCTTAAAGTAAATTTATTATTTGCTTAAATAATAGATGTTTTATTTTATTTAACTGTATCAAAATTTAAGTTAAAATAAAAAGTTTTTTATTAAAAGATATATTTAAATGTTGTATTAAAATAAAATTTAAAAATATATTATTTAATAATCTTAGTTATAAAATCATTTTAAAAGACTAAACAAAAATAATTAATATGCAAATTTTAACAAGTGTCTGGGATTAATTGACCAATCAGGTATTGCAATTTTTTCCTATAAATATAGGTGAACAGATGTGAAGAGGTGAAATTAAAAAATTTTCATGAGAATAGAACTGTATTACTTTTGTTTTTTAAGTCTAAGTCTAAATTTATTACAATTTTATTATTTTGACTTTAAAAAATAGTAGCAATAACATGTAAAACTATGGGAAGTATTTTAGAAAGTTTAGATATTAATTTAACCATGGAATAAAAAAATTATTCTCATTGGTATGCTACAGAAGCCTACTAGAAACCTATGGTAATAAAAAAAAATACTCTATTTCAGAGGATAAAAATGTATTTGGTTAAAAATCTTTGCAGAATATCAAACTGTTTTGCCTACAGAACATGAAGGATGTGTAAGGAATTTATATTTATTCACTTGTATGGAGAGTTTTGCCTGTTAAATAATTAGCAATGATAAAATAATGACTTTTACTCTGAAAAATTATAACATTTCCTGTTTTAAATTTATAAGTGACTTTAGCAGAGTGATAATAATTTTTTTTTTTTAAAAAAAAGTGCTTATTAATCTTTAGTTAAAATATATCTAGTAATTGTCATTCCATTTAAATAATAATTAAAAACTGTTTTAACATGATGAATACAAATTATTCAGAAGAACTCTAGAATTTTATGTTACTAACAAATATTATTAAAGTTATTAACATGTTAAATGCGAATAATTTTGAGAACGCTAAAATTTTATAAGTCTACTAGCAAACATTGTTGGAATAATTAATATATTAAATGTGAATGATTTGGAGAAAAACTCTCTAAAACTCATAATTTCATCATATTTTAATGTTGAAAGGAAGGAAACTTAAAATTTGATAAATGTCTTATTAAATAATAAATACCTATTTATTAACGTGAAACTTTTTTTTTTTTTCAATGATATAAGAAGAATGAACTTTATTACAATAACTTTTATTTGTTATTGATAATTAACATTTCTCTTGGATTTCTTCATGTTTTTTCATTCATGGTGCAAAGAACAGTGTGTTGATTTGCCCTGTGGCAATCTATGTTTATAAAAAAAAACACTTTAAACTTTCTAAATTATACTTCTCTTTCTTAAATTTTTATAATTAATTCTTTCAAATGAGATTTTTATTTTAATCATTTCTTGATAAAATAATTCCATAGTATTTTTGTTAATTATAAATTCTTTTAATATTAAAATTTTATAATTTATGAAATTTACGAACATGTACCGCTGTTCATTAGCGGTACAATATATATTATAGAAAAGATAGATTAATGAAAAATATAAGAGGCTTTAATGTTTGTTTAGATAATTTGTAAAAAAATTTTTTTACAATCGTTTTTTTTTTATAAAGATGGTAGTAACTGTGAGGTTTATTGATATAGATTTGCAATTGATATGAAACTGCGGTACTTATAACCTAATTGGGCTCGACTCCTTGATGGCGTTCTAGCTCGCCAAAACACCTAACAAATGCCGTTTACAAGGCCTTCATTACGGCTATAGAAAACATCTAATGTTTGTCTTAGCCATTAGAAGGCCATTGAAGGGCCTATTTCTGCTTCGCGACAGTTATTGTGAATCCACACACTTATCTTTCGTGTACAGTTTGATATATGTGTGTGTATATTTTGATTAGTCAAATTTTTACAATATACGTTACACAATCTTTGTATTTGTAATGAATTTAAGAAACCTGACTTTATAGTAATTTTCCAAATGGCCACACCTTATTTAGAGAAGGTGTAATGTGTAAAAGCTTGCCGAGAGTACATCAAAGGAATTCGGCCGAGTTCACGTGCGAAATCTCGTTTTCACGTGAAATACCACATAGTTCATAAAATGTCTGGCGATCGTAACTTTTTCCACAGTTGCCGAAAACAGAAGCCGAGTATTTCTGCTGTCCAATAAAAATATACACGATTTTTTGTAAATTTCATAGAAACCACATATTATAAACATGTTTAATAAGTAAAGAAGACATTTATATGTGTTTGTTGTTGTTTAAAAAAGTTTGAGTTTCTTTCTTTTGTCCGACTACGATTACGATATTTTTTATTTTAGCATTACAAACAACAGAACACTAACCCTAAAAGTAACTCAATGACAGTAAGAAAAAGGATACAGAATTAAGGATGAAACCCATGTTGTAATTCATAAACTAAGTTTATACTCCTGAATAATTAGAAAGTTGATTATGTAGCTTTAAAAAATTTAGAAATGAGACTTGCAATCACTAAATAGACTTTTAAAAAATTGAATTTTTATGTAAAAAAAATGTTTTATAACATGTTTTATTTGGAGTTTAGTTTTATAATTAAGAATAGAAAAAAGAAAATATAGAGATTATCAGTTTCCAAAGTTAAAAGAAAATGAAGACAATGAATTGGAATAACAGTTGTTAAAGTGATTAACACACACAAAAAAAAATAGTGCGAAAATTGAATAGAAAAGTTATTTTGGGTACATACTAAAAAATAAAAGAATCATTATCAATATGTTGGAAAGGTGAAAATAATTGAAGAAAAAAAATTTACACAGGTAGGAAAGCTTAGTGAAAACATTATTGTAGAATATTATAGGGAGAGAAAGTGGATTTGCCTCTTGACAGCCAATGATATTGCTGTGACTGCACAAAATGTGGAATTATGTTTGTTTTCTAAGAATTCTAAAAAAATGCTTAGTGCCAATTTTTTTTGGTTGTTACTTCAACACTTCTGGAAAATTATATAAATATATATTACTTATACTTAGTATATATTTAATTATAATAATAATATACTAAATTGAAATACTAAGTGATAATTAGAGTTGAAATATTATAAGCCACAATAATTTATTTTTAATGCAAGATAGTCAGAATAGTTTTTTTTTTCATTGTTATTGTTTTTTCTATTGCTGTCACTGTACTTATTTTGCAAATATTATCCAGATGTATAAGTTATGGAGGAAGGTATCAATAGCTAGTTATTTTAGAAAATAGTTGTTGTAGATCAATTAAAAGAGAGTCAGTTCTTATTTAAATTTTTATTTATTCAGAGGTTTTCAGCTTAGTTTGTATAGAAAATAAATTTGGCATATCTTTATTTTGCTCAAAATTTACATAAAATGTGAAATGAGGCATTTATTTATATAGCTGCAGTTGGATATAATAAATTGTAATTTAGAGTTGTTGTTTTTTTTACATTTAAAAGTTGCGCATATCCTAAGGATATTAATACATTTTGTTTGCAATTTCAATGCTAAGATAGCTCAAATAAGTTTAACTATCTTAGTCTACCTGATAGAATAATAAAGAAACATATCCAATAATGTTTGTCATATTAGTTGGTCATTACTTACCACATCATTAATTTCCATCCCTAATTTTGGAATGGATTTATCGTTTCATGTAATGTGTCTGAAAGAGACTTGTACATAATGTAAATAAATATTGTTGTGCTAAAAATTTATTTAGTAGTATTCTTATTGATAATCAACACACCCACACATTATCATTGTTATTGCTATCGACATATCCTGTAAGTATAGGGAAATTGTCATCAATCAATATTGTAAAAGTCACTATATGTGGGTATATCAGAATAATTGTGTTAAGCCCTATAATTTATGAGTATATCTAGGGCATCCTAACTTAGTAATTAAACATACTAACCTAAAGAATATTAGTTTAAGTGATATACTAAAAGATTAAAAACCTAATATTGGTTTGATCAGTTCATTTGAATTCACAGATCTATCATTCACTGGTCTTGGTCACCTTGTTTCTAATTAATGGAGAAAGAAAGTTGGAAAGCTATTGAAAAATTACTCTTACTTATTGAAGCTTAAAGTTTACCATAGTTAGGGAATTTATTTAAAATTATTGAATATGGTTTAGTAATTCAATTCAGTATTAAGAGCTATTTTGTGGGTGTTATGCTTGGGTAGTGGTAAAATCCTTCTCACTGACCCAAGTGTATCTTGCATATCACCCTTTAAGCTATGTGAACCCTGAGAAGGATAAGTTATATAAATTTGTGATAGGATTTGAATATAAAGTATATATTACTTCTTTTGTCTGAAATGCAGTTGGTTTTGACTTTATGGTGAATATTCAGGTCTTAGTAAGCTTAGAATCGGTATTTTATTTAATTGTCTTATTATCATTTAATTCAATATCAAATTTAGAGTTCTGTACATCATCTTTCATCATCATCATTCCTCTCCTCTGTCATTTCAATCTTTCTTTATTCTCTTTTCTTTTATCATAATTCATTATCCTAATTCACTCATCATTCATTAGCTCTTATTCCATTCTCACCTTAATCATCCATTAACTCTTACACATCTTCATTCTCAGACTCATTTTATTTTATTATTTAATTATTACTTATTTTCATCATTCATTTACATCCTCATTCACTTATTGCCTAATTTATACTTCTATTTTCATATTCATTCCATCGATCTAATTATTATTTATTTATTAGTTTGACAAATATGAAGTTTATTTTATAATTTTTTTGTTAGTTTGCTTGTTTGTGGATTTTGAGGCTAGCTTGACCAGAAATTATTAATCACCTTGTGATCTTCTCTAAGATTATAGTTTCATGCGAGCTTAGCTAATAAAGAAATCATCTTTAGTTTATCATTTATTTTAGGCATATATTCTAGATTAGTTGTAGCTAGGAAGGTTACAGAGAAAGATATGATTTCCAAACGTGTAAATTGGACTGGGAAAGGCTACAGGGGAGATTATAGTACCTAAAATGTGCGGTATGATTTAGTTATGATTACAGCAATGTAGGATAGGGTTACAATTGGGATTATGCCACGCAACGTTGTGTCTTGATTGATTGATTGGGGATGATAAAGGTTACATGGGATTATGGCACCCAGAAATGTGTAGGCTTGATTGTCCAATGATCAGAGGAGAAGGTTACAATATATATAATTTAAGCATTTTTATGTTTGAATTCAGAATACATTAGTGAAGTAGTAATCAAATGGTTAGTTATTCAGAAATCATGTGATAGTCAAGCACCATATAGGATAGGTTGAGTAATTGCACAAGATCTCTCAACATTTGCATATGTTAGATATAAGAACTGTTTCTACATTTTGTTATCATTCCTCATTTCAAAAGCTGTTTTTCTCTTAAGTGTCTAATAGTGTCTTCAGTTACTGAAGTTTGGCCTTTTAAAAATGATCAAATGATACTATTTTAAAAAATTTATGTTCAAATGAATATAGTAATATATGTTTCTTTCATAAATATAGAGTCAAGAAAAACTTTGTCTAGTCTAATGAGGTCGAGTGTAGAAGATGGGTAAAGGAAATTGTAATGCAGTCTTAGAAATTTGCAAAAAAAAAAAAAACCTATAAAAATAAATCATGGGAATCATCATGTTCGTCAGTTTTGCAGTTAATGAAAATCTTATAAGCATAAATTTTGATAACCATCATGTTTGTCAATTTTCCAGCCAATGACTTTGAAATAAAATATGATTGGATAATCACGGGAAAGACTATTAGTGACTTTATATGTCAATTTATATCTAACTTAAGACTCTTCTCCAATACAAAGAGTATGAAGTTGGCATTTTGCAAATTACATTAAGTAATGATCCACATAATGTAGGTAAAAGTTAACAAAATCATTATGGGAAAAAATTATAGAGCACATGGAATTATTTTTAATAAAACATTTAATATACGTTTTTAGACAATATTTTTAAGTTGAAATTTAGTTAATTTTTTCAGATTTAATATTTCAGTTCGTTTTTTTACAAATTATATATATATTTAATGCATTATTAAGCCTATATTTTAACTAAATATCTAGGATTTGCAATGTGTTCATTCTAATTTTTTTTTTCTTCAAGAAATGAATTCCATTTTCTGTATTTACTAATAGTATCCAATGTTATAAAATTTATAGATAATCCTAGTCCTACTTATCATTATAGAAGTTATACAAAATATATAAAAAAGAATTTCCTTAATAAGTTTATTGCTTAAAAAAAAAACTGCACAATTTTAATTAGTGAAACAATTAAAAGGCTTGCACAATACTATTTTGTTAATTTCAATAATTAAAGAATAAGTAAATATATATTATAGGGTGTATTCTCAGTTAGTGTATAGCTGGAGAATGTATCCATGACAGAGTTCAAATCTATAATTATATTTTTAGGTAATTGAGCCTTTCTAAGCAAATCTAAGATTTTTTTCTAACTATTAATTGAAGGATAAAAATCTCAGCTTAATTTTTTATGATGAGATGAATATCAATGCATTAACCACAAAATAAAAGTACAATTATAGTATGATGCAGTCTTATAAATTTAGTTGATATTTATTTTTTACCTGTTCTATATATGGCATTTATTATTACTTTTATAAAACCTCTTGCATTTCAAATTTTAGAAGTTAAATCCTAATTTACATATTTTGCTTTTTTATTTTTTTAAATATTTGATCATAATAGATTGAATGAAAGTAAAAAATGCTATTAAATATATAATTCTGATTGTTAATTTCATATTATCGTGAGATTATGGAAATTTGATTACAATAGACACACAGCATATTCATCAAAACAATGGAGTAAAAGTTAATCTGAAAATATATGTATTTTTTAATTATGAAATACATAGAAAAGAGATGGCAATAAGTGGCAAGTCAAGGAGATATGGTTTATTATATGTTCAAAAGATATTCTGAATTAAATATGTATTGGAAATTAATTAATTAAATAAATTGAAGTATGATTAAATGGCAATACATAATATTGTACCCTACCCAGACGGACAACCGACTACCCACTAACTCTGTCACTCTAGCTCATTCGTCTTATTTATATGAAAAATTCTAGCAATGCATATCTAATATAAATTACACTAGTCCTAATAAATGATTCAATAATTTATCATTACAAATCATGAGACTTATTACAATTTAAATCGTCCAGAAAGAAATACCATTCTTTTTAACATTAACCACATACCAAAAAGTATATTTTCAATAGGAATATCAGTATATACTACTTCACTAAAATTTAATGATACTCCCATGACTCGCACTTAAAAAAAATAAATTATATTTAATATTAACATTTCTTAAATTAAATTTAACTATAATATTATATTCATTTATCTAATAAAATAATCCTATCTCTTCTTGACTAATATTTTATAACTCAATTAAAATCTCAGATCATTATTATTACTCTTTAAAATAAATAAATTAATTGATATAACTAAATGGAATGAGGTATTTTATGTATATCTAGCTATATAAAAATAATAATCATCAAGAAACAAATATACTCACTAATTTTTTCCTTTTAAAATCATTAACTAATTTACTTGTAAACTAGATTAAAACTAAGTTAAAATTACGAACTAATAATGATATCATAAATAAATTGAACATAATTAATTATTACTGTGCATTGCAATCTAATCATTTTATTTAATATGACATTGTAGATATCTGTCTTTATTATAATCATTGTCAGATAAAGAAAATTTACATTACTTAATTTTTAGATTCAATACCAAATACCTTGAACAATCATAATAGATTCATTATTTCATTTAGATTATGTGCAATAATACCCAAATATATTTAATTATTACAATACACGTGTAGTTAGGATGACACAATGATTTGGAAATAACAATAAAAGAGACTATAGACACTTTGTTAATTATAAAACAACATTAACAGTTTATTACAATATTAATTCAAAATTTTAAGGAAAATACAAATATTATATTTATTAAAAAAAAAAAAATTTAACAGATTATAAAATTTAAAAATTAACATTAAAAAAAATACTTATAAGAGAAGTAAATAATTTCCACTTAGCTTTTAAATTATTTACAATTATAAGTTAGTATCTTTCGCACTGAACTTTGTGACTATTCAGATACTAAAACATATCAATAATGTAGACAACTTATACATTATCATATTCTACATTTTTCAAAAATATGTTCTATCATTATTAATTTACTTTTAATATTCTATCATATTATAACTTAATTATGATATGATATGCTCGTATATTATTTATAATACTATAAATCATAATCAGGCTTTATTTTCATCATCACATCTCTTATAACTCCAACATTCATTCTATAATTTGATCTCTAAAAATTTGATATAAAATTTTTTTTTTTTAATCTTCATTTATAAACTCTTTTAATATTTTATTTGTTCCTATTTAACTCTTCTTACATTAAATAAATGATTTTGTCATCACTTGAGAGTCTAGCTATTATTCCTTTGCTCAACTATACAATTCTCTAATATGATGTGGATACCAATGTGATATTAGTGATTATAAGTGAGGAATGGACATTTTATAATTATAAAAAATAATGATATCATGTTTATATATATTAAGGTCACATTTTTCTTGTGTCTACCTTAATTTCTATCTAGGTTTCTCTGTAAGCTCTTACGGATCTGCGAAAAATGCTACTGTCCATGTATCACAAACATATCGACTTACTTTAACTGTACACCTGGGTCTCTTTTTACGCGGACTTATTTAACACGATTTTAAAGTTATGCGATTCGTGTTTCACTGGAAGTCGACTTCCGATAATGCGCTATTACTTTAAATAATAAATTTTGCGCACTTACGTTATATTGAAAGTAATAGCACATTATTGGAATTTGACTTTCATCTTAGTAATTTCAATATTTTCAGTGCTTTATAATAGTAAGATTTTATGCAATAATGAAATTAAAATCATGATTTCCACATTTTATGTATACACACATTAAATTTTACAAGATTATAATGTAAATTTGTTCAAACATTGTGCGTGTTAATTTTGCATTTTAAGTCACATTCTGTTTTTGCTTTTTAAAAAAGAACGTAATCAATTATTAATCATTTAGTGTCCGCAAACTTATTTTTAAAAGGTGAGTAATAGCAGTGGGCACAATTAAATTTGACAATTAAAATCCGATTTTTAATTGTAATTAACAATTTAAAAATTACTTACGGGTGTCTTGAAATTAATGTGATGTAAAACGAAATTGAAAATTAAAGACAAAAATAAGAATTTAATTTTTAGTTGTTAGTTTTAATTAAATTTTTCCCAGCAGTGGTGAATAAATGTCTTTTTATTATCATAAGTCTAAGTTCATAAACAATTAATAAAATCATTGTCTCAAAGATTAATTACTAATTACGTTGTCAACAGAAAACCATTAACACAACATGAGAGTGAACTTGGCGCTAATTGTATGTCCTCTTGTGAGAATAATTGCTGAGATATTCTTGACTTCGTTTAAGGAGAAGCCAAATACATCACATAACATGAGAATCTGATTTTTTACTAGTTTGCAAATGAACGTGTTTTTCGGCAAATAGCGATAATAATTAAAACGTGTATAAAAAAATGTAAATTACTGTACTGTAAATTATGCAGAAAAATATATTATTTTGAATAAAATTAAATATTATAGTTAAAAAAAGTTTGTCCTGTATCAATTTTTTTCAAATTTGAAATTTTTTATTAGTCATATTTTATTTCCTTATTTTTTTTTAGCGCGAATTTTAAAGTAATTTTACGTTGGTGCTTTGCTTTTATGCGAATTCTGAAAAATCACAGACCGCATCCCCCCTTTTTCAATGTAAGTTACGTCTATTTTTGCGCAATTTCGTTTGCGCGTGTTTTCTGAGGAACCTATCTATCGTGTAAAACGAGACCCAGGTGTATTATACTTAATATTAAATACATCTTTATCACCATACGATTTTCTAATAAACTACTTTCCTGAACTACTATTTCTCGATCAAACACTTTATATAAAATCTTCAACATCGTAGATGAATACTATACATCTTTTCTTAAAATAATATCCAATCTTCTTAATCACCAAGAAGTCTAAATAAAAACAAGTAGTTTATGATATATAACTTATCATAAGTGCCCTAAGTTGGTTATTTTTAACTTGTTCAGAGATTAATTATACATATATTTTATAATCATATACTGATTATAATAACTATATTCATACCTCTATAGTTTACCTTTACATGAATATAAACATAATAAATATTATGCATATTTATTCCACCTGAATTGTGATTTGAATAATCAAATATCAATAACTTATATTAAACAATAGTAAATTAAAAGTTATCTTAATCATAATACTTTTAAGATTATTATTGATGATCCACTGGTTGATATAACTTTTTGACGTTATAGAATCATAATAAGTAAAACAAAGAAAAATTTTAATTTTCTTCTCTTTTTTTAATCCCCCAAAAATTCTAAAATATTTAAGCCTTAAAACTAATAAAATATTAATAAATAATTATAAATAACTAATATTAACTTAAAGACAATATCATATGTTACAATTAAAAAAAACAAAAAGTTTTTCTTCTATTTGAACTGAATAGAATATTTTCGAAGGGGAAGCATTAATTTCTATGATGACCAGTTATTTGAACAGAAAGATTTTTTTTTTCTCCTTCCTCCCTCTGTAAGTATAAGTTTTATTAGTTTAAAATAATAATACTAAAAAATTTGAGGGGGGAGAAATTTAATTAAATAAAAAAAGATTTAAAAACTATATTTCTCTCTTTTCATTTATTTAAAAGAAAATAAGAAAATATGTGTGTTGATTTTAAAAAATACATTAAAATGTGTACGTATAAAAAAGAAAGATGAATTAAAAAAATGGAAAAATAGAAGTTTGTTATATAAAAGTTAAGTTAAATTTAAAGATAGCTCGACTGATAAGCAAAGATGGAATGGGAATAATTAATTAGCAATGGCTACAATTAAACAATGGGAATAATTTAATAAGTTATATCTTATCCACAGTTAGATCAATCTAAGAAGGAATGTAAACTAAGAAACAGTGGGAATTTAATTAATAAATTTAATTAATTTAGAAATTTAATCAAACTGATTTGGAAGGATAAGAACAATAAGAGGGCCACATATAAATAGGCCTGATAAAAACAAACTCGTCATCATTTTTTAGTAGTGCTATTCCAGTCTGTGCAAAAAAACAATGAGTTATTAATCAGAAGTTCAAAGTATGCTGCTGTATTCCAGTCTCTGACCACCCTAGAATATCTGAAAGTCTCTAATTAGCTGCAATCAACATCTAATAACCTGAGCCGCTGGAACATATGTCTGCCAGACTGAAATGCAGCAAGGAATTATATTAGTCTGTAAAATCCAAATTCCAATCTGTTGGTAACGCATGCTCTTCACAGGAAAAAGCTGTCTATCCAGAGGAACGTGTATCTGAAAAACCTATCAGTAATAGTAATTTCTTCTTTATTCCCATTCTTAGTGTGTCATTAAATTATTATTGTAGCCATTGCAATCTTTGAGATATCTGAAGTCAACTGAAATGAACTCTATAATTAGCATAAAAGAACTATTTAAGTGCAGGTTAATGTAATAGTCCTAGAACTTTCCGAATCATACAAACCAACAGCGTATATGACAGAATATGTGTGTCTTGTATATAATATTTTAATGCTTCATGTTTATTTGCAATATGTGTACCCGGTATATTATGGGTAATCATTATTTTATTCAGGAAAGGGATGAATTAGCTCTAATTAATTTAAAGTATTTTAAAATAAATTATTTTGGAAATTAGTATTTTGTCAGTCAATTCTTTTACTAATCCCACTAATTATCACTTGGTAAAGAAGCTATTAAAGCAGTTTATTATATTAATGTTTCGATTGAGCTAGTTGGGATTTGCCAGGTGCTGAACTAGTTGCCTTCATTCAGAGCATGTTAATTACTTCTTGTAGTTAACTGGCACCTGAAATTTACTTCAAAACAAATAAAATGCTTTGAATAACAGGGGTTGAATTTAACAGTTGAGAAAATCTGTAGCCTGAAAAAGTGAAGCTATATATCTTATATATCTTTGGCCTGGCTACAGGTACCCTCTGGGTATTATGCTTCTCTGCCTGAGGGACCGATGTGATGCAATACTAAATTGCAGCTGGAGTAGATCAAATTAATAATAAATAATTTTGTCATATTTTCATATAAGAAGAAGCCAACAATTTGTTTTACAATTTTGTTTTTTTTATTAAAGAGTAAAACATTTTATTCTACTTTTTTATTATTCAATCTTTCTTCCACCCAGTTCAATATATTCTCAGTCTAATTTAAAAATGTTCTAATACACATCTTTAAAATTTGCAATTTACATTTTTTTTTAATACTATTTATTTATGAATGATCCAAATTTACATCCCAAATACCTTTTACAAGATTAATGAAGCAAATATTAGTCTCGCTTTGCCTTTATATATATTTAAACAATATTTTTCATTGCACCAATATCACCTCTTATATTTTTTCTCAATCTAATGTTTTTCATATAAAAATATCTAGCCTATATAATTCAGTCACAAGAAAAATTAAATACGTTTTTCAAAAATCCTTATATTTTATTACATTAACAAAAAAAAATCTACTGAATAATAAATTAGATTATATAACATCAATTTTTAATTCCGCAAATGTTTTCCCTCAATTTCAATTTCCTATAGCTTTTATATTTTCTGCCTCTATTAAACAAACTATTTTGTCCTTATCTACCTAACATTTTTTTCTTAATTAAAGCAAATAATACTTGATATTGCTACCACAAGAAGTAAATATATTTTGTTTTTCAATAAATCCATTATTATTTTTTTTTTTTTTTTTATAAACTTTTGCTTTATTCCTATGATCTTGCTTTTTATTATAAAATATATTAAAGCTATATTTCCTTTGGAATTCCTTTATCTCTTCTAATTTTTTTAAATCATGTTTTTAGTTTCATCTGTATTTACATTTTTCCATTTTCTTCATTTTATTGTTGTGTTCATTATTATCAGTGCTAATGCAAAATCTCAAAAACTAAAATCTATTCCATAATTTCCTTAAAACACTTTTGAATTTATTTTAGTCTCTCTCATTCTACATTTTATACTTCTTTTCTGTCTAACATTTTTCCTAATACCCCTTTACTCAAAACATCTCATAACATATAACATTCACACACATGACATCAGTAATTTACTAAAAGATGGTCCCCTCATATTATCTCACACCACTTTCTTATACAAGTCATTTTCTCATAGATATTTTCTTTTTATTTCTTCCTATCATAATCTATAATTTCTCCAATATATTGTTATTAATTTCTTCTTGACTAAGTATATACCCAATCCATTTTATCATCATAATTTTATTAATATATTTATCCATTTACATTTCATCACATCTCTATATTTTTAGTCTCATTATTACAAATTATTTTTCTCCTTCCCTTCCAAATTCAATCCTTTGTTGTTTTCTTAACTGGCTAAGTCATTGGCTCCAAGATAAAACAAAACTCAACTTAAAAAAGCCTTTTTATTACTTCTAACTTCAATGAGATAAAAAATAATATTCTAATCTCATTACATTTGTTAATGTCATTATCACTGGGCAATTTTTAAAACTGTCTATATATAGTGAAATGAAAAAATTATTGAAGAATACAAAAACATATGCAGTTTTTGTTAAAAAGAATTTATGAGTCAATCATATCTGCTGATTTTGTTCAAGAGTTCAAAAAAAAAAAAAAAATCTTCAAAATTTTAATTTTTTAGTTTAAATTTCTACTGCAATCATAATATATAATAATAACCTATCAAAAGTAAATGGCATGCTACTGTAAAGTAAATGTTAAAATTATAAGCGTTAACATAATATCACTTAAAGCAGGGGTTCCCAACCTGGGTGCCCATATCCCCCCCCCCCCTGAAGGGGAAGCTTGTTCAAACTTTTCTTACCATCAATCTTCACTAATTTAATTTTAACTGAATTTATTCTGATCTCAAACTAATTACAAATTCCATCAATTCAACCGAACATTTTGGCAGGTTCATTTATACTATTCACAAGCATTACTATAACAGCAAAACCAATAGAATTAATCACTTTCTACCAATTTTATTAAAACAATGTTTATTTAAAAAATACCTAAACAAATATTTAAAAAAATTTATCCGGACCAACTTTATTTTTCTGTGGCAAGTTTGTTTTACTTTTTTAAAAAGTTATTTGTTTATAATCAACCTTTTTATGTCAATAAAGATTTTCTAAATCCAAATGCATATAGATTCTAAAATGAAGTGTCATATCAAATGTGAGTTTTATAAATTTTCATTTATTGTATTTTGTTTGAATCATTATTTTTTTCATTTCAGACTTATCTTTAAATGTCTTGAAATTTATTACTTTATATGTATTTTAAATTTAAATTGTCAGATTAAAATGCTATAAATAGTTTTCTGTTATTAATAATTTTATTTAATTTTCTTCTACCTACATTTGCAATAAACATGGGCATTCTCCCTTTATAAACATAATTTTTGTCCTAACTCCTTTTTTCTTTATGAAAGCCAAATCTCTTCTTACTGTCACTTTTTTTGCATCATAGTTGGAAAGTATTGCAATAAATAAGTCTGAATTATTTTACTTTGGGCTACTATTTTTTTAAATAAACATTATTAGACAATAAGATACTAGTTTGAGCCCTGAGGCTATTTAATTAACAATGAGAAAGAAGAAAACTTGAACCTGGCAGAAGCTTGTAATTGATGGCAACCAGGGTCTGTGAGAAACAGGACAGGGTACCTGATTAATCAGCCTGTAGAGTAATCTTTGCCCAGGTATCGTTGTAGAGGCACCCTGGTGATAGTGCTGAGTCTCTATGTTTTGGCTTGTGAGAGTAGTTTGGTGAAGATAAGCTGAGATGTACTTTTAGAGTGCCCAAATATTAATTTTCACCGAGTTAACCACAAGAAAAAATTGAGAAAAATGGACAGCCTTATCACGGCATAATGTGAAATCTCTGATTGGCTTGAGGGCAGGGCATAGGTAAAAAAGGTATGGAATAGTTTCATCCGATAACTTGCAAAGTTGGCATTGAGAGGAAATCTTGGTAAAGCCTCTTCTGACAACCAGGAAATGACTGGTAGGAAGAGAAGCTATGTTAAGTTTGAGGATGAAGTCTATGTGCTTGGCTTTAATGTAGAGGGGTTTTGCTTTATGAATTAAGGCTTTATTAGAGATACCTAATGTGATAGGAAATGAAGTTTGAGATGGGTATTTTAGCCTTAAGTATCCCAGAAGAACATTTTCCCATCTAGGGTGAGTTGTTATTCTTAGTAAAGGTTATTTTTCTTTTTAAGTTTTATTACTGACTGAATATTGCTTCTGCATGACTATGATTCCCCAGTTTTACTTATTTATTTATTTATTTTTTTATTACATAAAAGTGGAACTGATAAACTGTATAATGAATAATATTAAGAATTATAAAAAAAAAAAAAACTAACAAGCAATTCATTAATAATAATAAACATTCAACTGCAAATATTAAACAAATGCATTTCATGATTTTACATATGTTTTGATTACCTGAAAGTCTACCATCAAAATTTGGATTTGTTGCAACTTTTAAACCGGGGTGAGGCATGAGATAACAACCTATTTTTGAAAAACAAGATCGGATATGTCGTCTAAGCTGCTGGAGTTCAGGATGCTGCCTATCCGAAATCTAAAAATATGTAATTTATCTTAAAATATTTTCATGTTAGAATACTCAACAACAATAACAAAAAAACTAAATTAATTTCACAATTAATTTTATAAATAAGGAATAAATAATTTTTTACTTTTTTGTTATAATTGTTCTCAAATATTTCATTCTTCAATCATTTTTGTTTAATTAGATTTATTAAAAAATAATAATTATATAAGATAAAAGTTGGAATAAATACAAAAAAAAAATGAAAATCAAACATTATCAATAAATGTAATAATGATGAAAATATCACTGGTAAAAATCAATGTCATATTTTCTTGAATGGAAATTTATTTTCTATAAAGTTCATAAATGCAGTCAGAATTCTTAAATAAAATAAAATTGAGTAATGTTTCAAACGCAGAAGAATGAAATATAAAAATTTCAAACAAGCCAAGAAAATAGAAAAAAAAAATCTCAAATAGTATTGGATTATATAAAATAAAATTAAAAAACTGGAGATAATAAAATTTTATTCATAAGAATAAAAAAGTGCAAATAAATAAGTGAAATTAAAAAATATAACAAAAGATCTTGTAATTATGAAATGAACTTGATATGTGGATAAAAACTGAGAAAGTAATTGTAAAAGTGCAGAATATGGCATACACAATAGGAAAAAGATAATGAATAAGAAAATTAGTAAAAATAAAAAATTGTTACAGATTTTGATAACAATAAAAAAAAATAAAAATATTAATTTCATAAATGAAACTCAAACAGAATGTATTTACAGATATAATAATCACAATGTTAGTATTGTAGAAAATTAAAAATAATCTAAGAAAAGAATTTATAATAATGATTTCTTGTTTAAAAATTTTTATGAGCAAATTATAAATAAAACGTAATCAATTTTCTCTATTAATGCATCTGCAGTGTTATCAATTACAAACTCATATAAATATTACTACAACATTAAGATGAGAAAATAAAGTATATGCGATATATTTTTTTGTGATTCCCTACATCCATGTTCTAATGCATTGCATTAATAAAACATGAGCAAATCCATGTATTACAAACATACATTTAGAAAACAATGATTAAATATCTAATGATGCATATTATTAAATATCATTTATTTATAAGTCAAATATTTTTAAAACAATGATAAATGGAAATTCAATTTATTAAAAATATAAGAAATGAAGATATAATACTGATATTTTTAAGAATTTACTAAAAAAAATGTAATAAAAAAAGAACAAATTAATATAAGCTTCATAAACTTAAGAGAAAATATTTGCCAAATTAAAATGTGACAACCTATTGGGCTTCTAAAATAAAAAACAAAAAAAAAAAAATTCATATGAGAAAAAACAAAAGTGTAGCCAGAATATTAATCATATAGCAAGTATACTGAAAAAATTATGTCCAGATATTAATGAACTTGCACTACTATAATAAAATGATAAGTAAAACAACAAAATTTGTGCTGTATATTTTTAAGACTGTTACAATTAGTTTATCTATTTGTCAAAAAAAAAAAAAAGATAGGCCAACATTCAATCTAATGATTTCAGAATTCTGTTTAAATAAAAAAAATTATACTTAGCAAGATTAAAATATATTTTATTGTCTCCTTTAATCAATCATTATAATCTAATGAATTTCTTTTTCCTATTAAAAATTGCAACAAATCATAATTTTTCTATACTCATTTTAAGTTTTCTAAAAGGAACTGAATGCAAATAACATGGTCATCACCATACAAATATATATTTCTAGCAGTGCATATTACAAGAATCCTTCAACAAGTAAAACGGTAATCATCTGAAATCCAGGCATGGCCGCTTGGGGCATTTATGCTATACAAAAATCTATCAAATATAACGTTACCGGACTGCCGCAACTTTTTTCTTATAGAACATGGTTTTTTTTTTTTGATTAAACACATTTTTTATTTCATTTATAACATGATTTCTTTTTTATTAAGCAAATTTTTATATTCATTTTAGTTTTTTTTTTTTTAATCTGACATTTTTCTTTATCCAACAAATTTTGGTAATTTCATTTTGTGTTTATTTTTCTGAATTTTAAAACTTTGGCCTGTTTCACAATGAAAAAACTTGTTTTAACCCCTCCGAAAAAATATAATGGTATAATGGATTTGGGACTTGTTTTGACTTTGTTCTACCTTTTTTTTTTGGTTGACTAAATTGTTTTTCTTATTATTATTAATCAAAAGTAACTTTTGGGTTGTTTGGGGTTCAAAAATTGTTTTGAAATCCCCACACCCATCCTTGGATCAATAATTGTAACATAAAGTTAATAATTTTACTTTTTTTTAAACAACCTTTTTTCACTTTTTACTTTTATTTATATTTCTTGAATTAGCCTTTTTTTTGGCTTCTACAATAAACAGCTTTTTGGGGGGCTTTTGTACTGATATTATTAACTAAAAGTAAACAAAAATAGTAATTTATTTTAACCCTGCTGAAAAAATATAATGCAATTATTTGGGAAATGTTTCGAATTTTTTCTTTTTTTTTGGTTGACCAAATTGTTTTCCTTCTTATTAAATCAAAAGTAACTTTTGTGTTTTTTGGGGTTAAAAAATTGTTTTCAAATCCCTACCCCCACACTCAGAAAAATAATTGTAACAAAAAGTCAATAATTTCTTTTTTTTTTTTCAACAACTTTTTCTCACTTTTTACTTTTATTTATATTTCGTTTGAATTACCCCCCCCCCCCCACTTCTACAATAAACTGCTTTTTTGGGAGGCTTTCATACTTTGTTATTATTAACAAAAAGTCAACAAAAATAGTCATTTATTTTAATCCTGCTACAAAAAAGATAATCCAAATACTTGTCAATTTCTAATGAAATGGAAAAAAAAAAGTACACAAACTTCGGACTTTTTGAAAGTATTTATTATTTTATTGATGTAATAAAAAGTATGGTATTTGGAAGGACATTATGTGCCTGAAAAAAGAACGCACTCTCACACACTTCCTGTACTCGGCAATTCTGAAAAGTTAAAAAATTGCAAGTTCTTCTCAGACCTTTTATTGGTCTCTTATATTTTCCACGCTGAAACGTGACTTAGCGCGTGAGCTTTGTCGAAGCTTGTTCGAACATACCCGTTGCCAATTTTTTACATATTAACATTTTCTTAGGCAAGGGTGAGGACCATATGACAAATATTAGTAATTAACAACATTTTAAAAATATAAATGACATTACTCTATTACGGAGATTTGAAAAATTATACTGACTTGAAATTAAAATACCCTCAAGCGATACGGTAATTAGCTATGAATAGAAGAAATACGTGTAAATAGTTTCGAAGCACAAAACAGGCCATAATATTTTATGTGCAATGTCATGTAAAGTGGCCTGCCAAATGGGTTAATAGAATATTAAATGTTGTATTAGCCGTAAGGCCGGCCGTAAAAACGGCATTTTTATGTGTTTTGACACATAAACAACGCCATCAGGCGGCCGTGCCTAGATTTCAGATGACTATCAGTAAAACTTTCTAGAAATTCTTTTAGTAAATTTAAATATATCCTTACTGACCAGATGGAAAAAAAAATCTATTTTTATTTGATCTTCTAAGATCATATATAAATAGCAGAGAGAAAAGAATTTATTTTTTATCTGGTTAATAGACTGATATATAAAAAGCAATTATTTATAAGTTCATTAAAATTACTTCAAAAATAGTTTGACTTTTGATGAATTCTTACAGTAAATGCATAAGATTATTACTTCAGAAATATTATTTCTCAGTACTATGTATTTAATAGCTATTATTTATTCACAGAACTATTAAAAATAATACAATTTATATCTGAAACTGTGAGCTGATTGGATCAAAATTTTGTTATCATCATCACTAATTCAACATTTCACATTTCCAAAATATTAAAAATTAATCTGTCATTTATATAAGTCCTTAAGGAACCAAATAATAATGGAATCATTTTTTATCTAATTAGTAGACTGACATGTGAAAAAATTATGAGCAAATTTATTAGAATGATTTCTAAAAAATTTAATTTATAAAAAATTATTGTAGTACTTCTATATAAAGATTACTTCAAAAATATTATTTTTCAGTGCTACATATTTAATAGCATTTATTTATTTTCAGGGTTAAAATGAATACAACATATATATATAAATATAATTTCAAATTAGCCTGTTTATATATGTCTGTTGTTAATATTAGCATTATATTGGCATTTCAGATGGATATCCTCAGGTAGATCATTCAAGGTTGTTGTAACCTTCTGAAATGCCTTTATTTGGTAATATGCATAATCCATAATTTAACTAATATATGTTTTCTATTAGTTTAACCAAAAATTAATTGTTTACATTAATTAAATTGATGTGGGTCAAGAATATATTATAATCCTTAAACATAAGCATTCACTTTAGGACAAAGACAGGCTTATTAATTCATACTTTTAAATCATTCATCATTTAGATTGTGTCGTGTATAAAGTGTTACTTGTAAACATGTTATTTATAAAGTTGGGCAGAGATATTGTTATAGATTTTCAAAATATTCATTTCTCAACTATTTTTATATTTATACTGCAATTAAAATATTCTCTCTGATATCTGTATTTTAATACCATAAATGCAAATAAATTATACAGATAAGTGTATAAATAATTATCTTAAATATATTACATTTCATAAAATAATTATCTCTCTTATTACCTTTATATTAAGACGTCAGATATAATTCAAAGCCAAACTTTTAAAACCTTTGATAACAGAAATATGTCTACTCGACTTTCAACATCATATATATTTAATTTAATTTGAAAATAAAATTAATATTCAGTAATCCTTTAATATAATTAAAATATTCTTTAGTCTAATGAAAACATATTTATGAAGTCTTATATTTGTGTTATTCTTTTACTATTATTATTCTGAAATCAACTATATGATTTAGTTAAAAATCATTTAAAATAATATATATTGTTACCTAAGAAATTCGGCCAGTCGTCACCTACACATCCATCAGCCTTGCTACTTCTCTCTCCATCTTGCACACACACACACACACATATAACCTTCAGAATGGATGGCCTCAGGATTGATGGTGATGGGACAACATATAATAAAATTGCCAGGGCGCTAAATTGCAACTTTAATGGAAAATCTATTTATTTCTTTATTATCTACTAATAATTTATTTAATTATCTATATTAATATCCGACGAATGGGCTAACTAATAAAAATTTTAATGAATAAATACTGAGAGTGAAATTATGAATAATAATAATCTCGTAATTTATCACATTTATTAGAGAGGAGAAAAATCTCATCTCAACTCCACTTTTTACACTAACTCTCTCAGCATGCTCCCCCCATCTAACATTAAAGCTACAATTAAAATTTAAGAAAATTTAAACTATTTCTCTGCTCATCAACATACCTCATTTCTGTCCCTCTACCATGCTTTCATTCATAATACAATTTTGCAAATATTTGTAATTACTCATTATAAACTTCTTTCTTTATTTTCCGATTAATTTTACTTTGCTAGCTCTTCTCTATTGTACGATAATCTCATCTCAGGGCTTCAGAATAGCAAGGTGTGAAAATTAACACTCGGATATGAATTGTCAGTGATACATAAATATACTCTCAGGGATAATAATGGTAGTCAACCTTGGCTTAGTTCAACCTAGCCAATGTCCACTTTCTATCTTTCCAAATAGTTAAGATTAAACTTTAACTATAGATTTTGTTGGCAAAACACCATGAATGCTTTAATAATTTAGAAATTTTAACTAATAAATTTACCTGGGAAAGTATTTGAATACAGCGGATGGGAACAGGATTTTATGTCCACCCACCATACACTATATCACACAACAATCCTACTGCATACTATCAACTTTAAATTTTATGTTATTAAATTAATTTACTTGTATTCCAAACACTTGTTAATTTGAGTTTACAGTGTTAAAATATTTTTCTTCTATCCAATTTGGTAATAAAACTTTTTAAAAGAATCTGTTAAGCAATTTAACCTGGGCATAGTGTAATTAATTACATCATAATTAAATTTAAGTAAATGTATTGGTGTTTGATTAGGATTTCCAGAATTATTGGATCCACAAAACATTGAGACACAGACAAGGTTTTTATTTAAAAAATGACAACATTTTATTAACAATAATAAACTAAAACATATTTACATTATCTACATGGTTTTCCTGTAGCTTTTCCCAGTTCTTCAACCATAATAAAAAATAATACTAAACATCAGGTATTAATAAATTGTTAACAGGATAAAATATTATTAAATTATCAATAAGCTGGGGTATACAGCTGCTACAGACTGACTTTTGTTCTGCGAACAGTCGACTATACAATCCTAACTTTAAATAATTCACATAACATTTTAATGTAATAACACTTACTATTAACTTCCTAAATATATTTTTAAACTCTAAATAACATTATTTACTATACAGTTGCTAACATTGATCTCTTCATGAAGAAATGAACTAATAATTTATACCTCAATTAAGTCATATAATATGCCTTGGTAAATTATTTTTGAATTTTAAATATTTTACAGCATTTGCCTACCCTAGCATGCATTAAATAACTGTTCAAGTGTTAAAAGAATCAGTACGCATAGTGATCATACTCTCACTACACACATGTAAATCATCTAACAAAGTCCCCATGGGAGTAGCATTTTAGTTGGCCTACCATTCCAGTGAAAATGGAATCTGGTTGTTAACTGGAACTTTGACGCACAATGCTTATTATCAAATAAAGGTTTTACTTTTCAACTTCAAAATTTAACTTGATAATTATTCTCGTCTCTCAACTTGCTACGTAAAACTAAATCAAACGCAATGCATTAGTACAACAAATCGCACATTTGAACTCACTTTCACAAAGAAACAGCAAATTGATTCTATGATCTTGATAACATTACTAATAACTCATACTCTTATTATTCTATAAATAATATACACCCGTAAGGAAAAGAATTCAACATCAATATGAGTGTTGGCAGAGACCCATAACAAGAGAAAGAGCACCTTTTCATTAGGGCTGAATTATGCTAGGACTAGTCGCTAGGCATACAAATAAGAATGGGCTTGCACAAGAAACTAGGACTATCAATAAAGAAATCATCTTACAGCGTAACTAACCATAAAGTGGGAAATTCTTCCACAACTTTTAACTACTACTCAAATTTTACTGACCATTTGGTGAGCGAGCTAAGCTTCAGCTTCACTGGCTCGGTGGTAATCATTTAACCGATCGCGAGCAAACAAGGGTCCTTTACCAATCCACAAACATACATATGAAAATTTAAACCTACTCTCCCCATGAAATATTGCACTGATGCATGACCCAACAATTTTATAAGCTTAAACATGCTTACATTTAAAATCATTTTCCATTTTAAGAAACAAGAAATGCGCATCATTTGCCGAATCATTTTCTCTCCCCTTCTCCTGGAACCAGTCTATCTCATTTTATCACAACATACATTCAAAGAAAAAAAAACATAAATTTTATTAGCATTAAAATTTTAAATAACCTGTTCTTTCAGAAAACACTTTGTACCATAAATATTTTCATTCATATTTCACATGCATATAATTAGGGCAATGCAATAAATTTGTAGTTAAAGAAGGCATATTTTATATTATTATACTAACTCAAACTTAAAATTAATATTGGTTAACTTTAAACTCAGACACATAAAACTAGTATTCTAACACATCAGATAATATAGCTTAAAAAGAAATATATAAAATAATAATGAATAAAAAAATAATACTTATATAGTCTCTGATCGATACAGTTCTCCAAAGTCCTTTTGCATCCCTGTAGTTGCAAAACATCCCTTATAGTTTTGTGTGCACACTTTATTTGAACACTTAATCCATGGAAATTTTAATAAACTATTTCATTAAGTAATCCATACGATTGAGTTATTAAGTTCGAAGTTTATTAATATAGGACTCCTTTTAAACATTAGAAATAATAATCCAGAGGGTATTTATTTTACAGATTCACATTATTTGACAAAAACAGGCTGTATAATTCAACAAAGTAATAATTTTTAAATAGCATTTTAATTCCTTTATGCAATTTAAGTTTCCTTAACTGAGAGTTTATTCAATATTATAATGGAATACATAATCAACTTTCTCTTAATTTTTCTTTCCGGACAAGTAAGTTGGTTCATTATAGCTTAGGTTGGCAAAGTCCAATAATTCACGTATATTTTTACAAAAATTGTAGCACTATATTCCTTAAATTTTTTCATAAGTAGGTAGCATATCAATTTGATCAATAATATAATTTCTTTTAGATATTAATCATTTAATTTTTCATTAACAACTCATCTTTTCAAGTCATCGATGATCCAGGCAATATTTTGACGGGATTTAACATATACCACATTTGCATTATAATTCAGTTCCACATTTTTCCTTGATGGTGATTAATTTCTTTCTACATTTTCTATAGCACAAATAGTTATTTATCCTTAAGAGTGAAGATTTGAAGTAAAAATTCATAAAATTTATTGCTTCCTAAATTTTCTCAGGGTAAAATTTTAGTTGCGGTAGATATTGCATCACTCTCCGATTGTTTAAGGTGATTAAGATCGTGTAGAAAATCACGATGATGGTCAACTTCAGGAAAAAGCAACATATGCCTGACGGAAAGTTTACTCATTAATCATATAAATTTTAACTAAATGTTCCATTCAGAAATTGAGCCAGGACAACAATAAAAACTTAACTTTTAGTATTTGAAAGTGATAATTTTAAACCTGAACAAAGTTCTCCCTAGATGCAGAAATCAATTTCCGAGTAACACTTCTTGTCAATTAAATTATATTCAATTTTTAACTGGTGTTTTGTTATTGTTTTATAAATTATCTATTCACACTTTTACAGACATCACATGGTTTTGCTGAATTTTCCCGTTCGTGAAAAAAACCCTTGTGAGAATAAAAATAAGTTTTCAATAAATAAAAAAATAATAATACATAGCAGATCAACTTTGAACTCAAGATTTTGAATGAAAATCGGCTGCCATGGATATGAAATTAAAACAAAGTAATAGCCCTCTCAACAAGCTTTCCATTGATACCACGTATGACCCCTAATGATTACTAATTATTTTTATAATTAAAATTTTCTCATATATTCTAGCCATGTACATTTACACACACATATATAATTCTGCTTGAACAGATTTTTAATACTTTTATTTATTCTTGATCTCTTATAAATTTTCCTTCAATAAATATTTTATAGTGAAAATTTACTTTCCCCCCCGAAATGATTTTCATCAGACACTTTCTTATTAAGTAGACAGGATATATATTTTATCAATGTCTACCGCCCCCCCCCCCTTTCACATTCCTTTACAATATTAATAATGACTTGTAAAATATTCTTAATAAATAACTATCATTAATTCGACCATTTTTTGAATCTTTAAATACAGTATTTATTAATTGACAATATAAATAAAACAATTCCTGTTTTAAGCATTTACGAATGAATTTTGCTTGCATATCAATTCATTTATGAAAATCTATTCAAACCTTTATTCTGTTCTAAAGTCAGCACTCTCTAAATAACTTTTATAACACAATTAATGCATTTTATGAGGAAAATTTTGATATATACTGTTATTAATAAACCCAGCTTAAAACTAATGAAGCTTTGGTCAAATCCAAAGGCTACAATATATATATTAAATTAGTGTTCAAAAATAAATAAAATGGTTAATTTTTTTAAAAATCTTATTGTTAACTTCTTTTATTGTGCACATTCTATTTAATCTGATGATTTTTCTTCAATCTTCAGGCCCATATTTTGTGTAAATAAGTATTTAAATGACCAAATAAGAATTAAAATTCATATCCCAATTTCCAATTTAATTAATGTTGAAGGTTAGACATTTGCAATTTAACTGAATGAGCGATCAATGAAGAGCTTTGAGTATCCTTTTCCTTTTAAATGTAGTCAATGAGGAAAGAGGGAGATTCTTCCTGACATCTTTATTATTGTTAACCTGCTATAAGACTGATGATTGCCAAATAAAATATTTTGAACCTCTTACAAGAAAAAAAAAAAAAAGAATCCGAACTGATGATTGCTAAATTTTTTTTCTTTTCAGCCTTCTATTTTGCATGGATTTTTTTTTTTTTTAAATTGATTGTTAGGAACAATAGACAATATTATGTAATGCATTAAATTCTTTTAACACAATATTATATTTTAAAATAATAATTAATTAACCAGATTTAATATTATTATTATTGTTAATCATTATTATTTCTTTGTAATAAGTTTGTTAATTAATAATATATTTTATTATTATAAATGTATGAAATTGTTAATATAAATAAATAAATGAAATGTTTGGTGTGTGGTGTATGCTTGCACTGATATATTGCAACATACAATTACATCCGTTCAACAATCAGTGTGATCTTGTGTTGAGGACCAATGTTGGGCTCTTATTTTTATTATTGTATAACTATGTTTGCATTAGGTTTTGCTAAGCAGCTTTCACTAAAGAGGTCAATGAATTAATAGAATGATTTTATTAGTGATTTTTATTTTCTATTATTTTTTTGTTTATAATTATTTATTTACTTCAATAATGTATTATATTGATGCTATCTGTATATATTTCCCCTTTCTTTAAAAAAAAAAAAGAACAAACATGCATTTGAAATTCTTACACCATACCATTTTTTCTCGATTTAACTCTAAGAATGCTTGCTATACTATTTTACAACTATAAAACAAGCATAAATATCAACAAAATTTTATTATCAACATTAACAATAATTAAAAAAAAAAAATCTGACAATTGCAATTATATAACAATAATGATATCTACAAAAATTTCTATCCTAACTTGTTAAATAGCAATGCTATCCTGCATTATGTTTCCACAATATATCAAAAATAAATCTTTCATGATCAAAATATTCTAAATTAAGCACCTATATTATCTTTTCAGTTTTGAACTTAGGATTGTCTGTGCTGTTATAATGTGATATATTTCTTTTGATGCAAAATCAAATGTTTCCTGTGAACAAGTATCTCCCTAATTAAAGAGCTGTGTATATTAATTTAAAAATTTTCATGGATTTATATAATGGAAAATGTCATATATCATCTATGTCTACAAAAATATTTAATAAATACAACTTTTTGAAAAAGGTATTTGGTTGTTGATGAAAATTCAGAGAAGTTGTTATCCTTCAAATTTTCACACTTATAAAGTGTCTATATTTTTTCTAAAAAAATGGTATATAAAGTGTCTATATTTGATTTATTAAAAATAGATTGTTAAACTGAACAATTGTGATTAGTTATTACATGGTATTAACTAGCATGCCCAATTATGTCTTACATCACAATTGAAATTTCAATCTAGATGATTCCATGGAAATTCTTATTATATACTTCAATGTTTACATTTGTAAGTCAATGAAAAATCTTTATATATATATTTCATTAATAGTCTCCATCTAATTACTTAAATGTGGTAACATAAAGTGATTAAAAAAAAAAAAAAAACATCATCTAAAAAAGTAACAAACAATATTTGCATTAAATTCTAAAACAGCAATATCAATAATTTCATTCAATAAATGTGAATTGGGTGATCATATATTAAAAGTTATTCTCATGGATAATAAGAATGAATGTGGCAAGTTCAAAATAACATAACTAGACATAATCTTTTTTATGCAATGATTATATTTCTCATTTACACTAAAATTTATAACTAACTTTCATCTTCCACTATTTAACAATCCTTGATAAAAAGAATTTATTTAATTTTTATTAATTTTTTAAATATTTTTCTTTTAAATTGTAATTTTTATTTATTTTATTCACTTTTATATGTCTCAATAATATTCATTATTTGCCTTAAGTATGGATGTAAAATCTCAGTAGAAAAGTATGGTGGAAAAGAATTTATATTCTTCAACTAAAAAGAGGCAGATGAACCACTTTCAACAACCAATAACCACAGAAAAGGATTTTATCAGCCACTTCCCAAAAAATAGTTGCAAAAAAAAAAAAAGATTATTTTCCGTTATCCATATCATGAGTTATCAAAACCTACCAAAATAACATAGATCAGATAGATTAATGTAGATGTGTTTATCATAACCCCCCCCCCCACACACACACACACAAAATATGAACTTTTCCAAATATTGGTGACTAAAAATAAGCAGTTTTGAATCAACTTAACCACACATTTAAACTTATAGCAAAATTCCATTTCATCTATAATTAATGGGCATTGTCTGATTATTGTATATAATCCCCAGATCAGTTTATGGTTATTGACTTTTAATAGTGAAGAGTATCAGATGGCCTATATTTATGTAGCAGCCACTATTATTTATATTGTACTATTCAAGCCAATGAGTTCAAACTTTCAAACGCCTTAAAAATTGAGTAAATATAAGCAAGAAGAATCATAGATAATTATTTTGATAAATATGATATTTTTGCCAAAGAATCACAAGTACCTACAAATAGCTTATAACCAAAGTCACTAAAACATACAATTACTGACATAGTGTCAGACTTATTTATGTAGCTAATAAACAGATTGGCTTGGTTTAAAAAATCTTAAAATGTTTAAAACTTTCAAAACAGCTTCAGCAGCAAAAGAGAAAGAGGTGGCTGCTGAAAGAATAAGCACTTCCATTTGCTGTCTATTCATGCTTACATGGTTGGTTCAAAAAGTAGAGTAATAACAGAGTAAAATACTGCATTTAATACTACTTTATGGATACATGGAAAACTAGATTCACCCTGATTAAATAAAAATAAAATGATAAATTTTAAAAAATTTTGGATTAAGTGAAGTATGGTGGAAACGGTTGTGATATCATTAAGTCCAGAAATAATTTAAAACAAAAAAAATAGTTTAGGAATATAATCAGAAAAAAAAAAAAAGAGTAAAACAATGCATTCAGTGGATAAAAGTACTAGTGTGTAAATGATGGCAGCTGGATTTAATACAAATCATTACAATAATTTATATCAATTAGCAGAGATAATGGTAAACTATAATTTTAGAAAAATCTGAAACTAACACTAGGTGGTGCACCTCAATCAAGACATTATTATCATTGTAGATGATGGAAGTACTAAAAATGAATGTAGTAATTAAAAAATATATTAAGAGTAAATAAAATTTTGGAGAAAAAAATACACGATTCATAAAATTTGCTTTAGAATATAATTTGCCATACTTAATTCAAGGGCATAAAAAAAGGACATAGCCATTGACTGATGAAAAAACAAAAGTATGATAGACACAATAGTGATAAATAAAAGATGATCAACATTTACAAAGCAGAGCTAAATTTTCCAGGAAAATTATACACAGATTCAGATCATAACTGATGCTTAAAAAGTAAAAAAAATTTCAGTACCAGAAATGAAGAGTTCTAACCAAGAAAGCAGCAATAATATAAAAAAATCCATCCAATAGATGTAAAGAAGAAATATATAAAATAATAAAAATTAAAAATAAAAATATATCACATATATATAAAACCTGATACTTGGAACTCAAAAATTATGCCCCCCAAAAATTAGTTCAAAAGAGAATTAAAATTAAATAATTTATTTGAAGTCATTCCATATATAAATAATACATTTTCTATCAAAAAATAATAACTCTAGAAGAAAAAAAAATGACTAAACAATATTTAAAAGCTACATGATTTTACTAATTGAAAAACATAATTAAGGAAACAGTCTTGCAAAAAAAATTTTAAAAAAAAGGTTGATAAGAATTAATCATAGCTTTAATATAGATGAAATTTCTAAAAAAAAAAAAAAAAAAAATTCAATGTAAAATATAACCTGTAATCTTCTTTCAAGAATCTGATTGCCACCATCTTCACCATAAGAAGCTTCATAAGGAAAACTCCAATCCCGGATTAAGAATTCTAATGTCTATAATAATAAAACAAATAAATAATATAACTTTAAAAGGCAATGAAAAAAAAAATAAAGATTAACTAGTTGTTCAAAATAAAAAATAATAATAGTCAAATAGAAAAATAATGGAATAAAAAATAATAATTATTAAATTTTATTATATTCTATTAAATACATATTAAAAATCAGTACAGCATAATTATAGGAAAAAAATATATAATTATTAATAATTTCTTTTCATTCACTTCCTTGTTATAGATTTTGCTTATACATTTGTTATTTTTCTTAATTTATTTTTTAAAAAGTATACTGTGAATGATATATATATATATATTGTAACCTTTAGCTTTCATTTGAGCTAAATATTGAGTTGTATATTAGCTTAATAATTAAAAAAAAAAAAAATTTCAATAGTTTAATTTCTATGGTAGCTAAACTTTATCATTGTTTAACAGTTCCACATTTAGCTATATGACAAGCTTATTAATCAAATTTTTGTAACTTTTATAACTTCAAAAGTAATGTTAGTAGCCTGTTTACAATCTTTTAATTCCATAAGTATCTCTTTTTGACTCTAAATGCTTAGTTTTAAAAATGTACAAGGTTAAAACCATCTTAGTTTAATTAATAGTGTCTTAAAGATTCAATATTAGTATAAAAACTTAAAAGCCAAGTTCAAACCCATAAAGCAGGGTTGCTAATGTTTAAATTAACTGTTAAAATGCCTTACGTTAATCTTAATTTCAATATAAAAATATTTTTTTAATTAAATAGTTTCAAATTTAATTATTTAAAAAAGTAATAGTAAAGTTAATAATTTTAAAAGTCAAGAATAGGATGTGTATGTATATGCTTACATGAATGTAAAAACTTAAATTTCTTAATGTGTTAAAGTATTCTTAAATGTCTTATTTTTCTTTCAAATACAATTTAAAAATATTTTGGGTTCTTAAGTGAATTAAAAATATGTTTAAAGTAAAATTCTGTAAATAATGTTATTTAAAATAATATAATTTTGTTTATGTAATATATTTTTTTATTATTATATTTTGATTTTCTAAATAATTTGTTTTTTTTTTTTAAAAAAATGTAATAATTAACTTGTCTGTCTAGACGTAATTATTTTCCAGAAAGCTCTGGAATATACAAATGAGTTTATTTTTAGAAAATTTCCTAAGAAATTAATAAGTTTGTGAACTCAAATTAATGTACTTTAAGTGGGAGTAAATTAAAATGCCAATTTCACTAATCAAAATTTAATCACATGACTTGGGTCATAAATAAGACATACTTGCACATGCTTGCAATCGGACACTTTCTTGTTTGTTTAGAATCGCTTGTTTTAATTTAGTAAGTTTTCATTTACTTTTAAATATTTAAAATATTGAGTTACTAGGAAACTATACTCATCTAGGCTTAAATTCTGAATTAATAACTTCAAATGCTCAAGCCTTGCATTAATTATGACTTTGAATTACATAATCCTTTTGAGAAATATTTATTTAAAAATCTTTAACTTAAACTTCTCATCACTTCAAATCATGGTTATTTTGAAGTTTGTTTCATTTTTAAATGAAGAACTGTCAATTCCAGATATTAAAACTGGTGTTATAATAATAATATTACTTAAATATTTCACATAAAGTTGTACATACTTCAATAAGAAAAACATTTAATTTATTCAACTTATATTATTTTGACATATATTTATTTATGCTATTTATCTTTAATAGACTTGTGTTATTGTTCATAGTAGAAGCATAAAAATAATTTTATTTTCTACAGTATGCTTGTTATCTGTTGAAATTAAAGTGACATTGTTTTTATGAAATTTATTATATGCTATAAAGTATTTTCCAATTATAGTATTCATAAAATATTAACTGAAAAATATGAATTATTCTGTGCTTATTAAAAAAGTCTGCTCTCTCTCTCATCGTTATTATTTTTAAAAAATCGCTCTACCATAAAATATATTTCAAGAAAGAATTGCTTCTCCTACTTATTATTACTAAAAAGTACTTTCAAAGGATAAAAAAAGTCACGACATTAGATTTGAATATGAAAGAAGTATTATTATTATTGCTTTTATACGTGGATAATTTGCATTTAATTGAATGGCCATACATATTCTTGCTAGCTTTTAAAAATATTTTATGCTTAGTTTTAGTGTGTAAAGTACTGTGTAAGACATAATTATGCTGTGTTACTGTAAGCTGGATATCTTCAGTGTCTTACAGAACTTTATTGACTGTATCCTGTTAAATGGTTGGAATGAAGATGAAGGACTTTTATTTTTATAATTAGTATAAGGGTTTACTTTTAATTTGTTTTAATATTAATGTTTCTTGCTTAAAATGCTATTATTTTATATGCAATTTTACTTGGTATAATTTTATATGGTATTGATAAATTCAGTTGCCAAAGCTTTCAGAATATTATAATTTGATAATACCCTCTTCACTGAAAATTTTTTTTATTGGTGTAGTGAATTAAAGTTTTAAACTTTTGATTGGTCAGGTCAATTACAGGATCAGCAGTAAAATATATATTCATCTTTTAATATTAGATACATTGTAGTTTCATTTGTAAAAAGCAATTTAATAATTTGTCAGATTATGAAAGTGAATGAAAGTTTTTTCAAAAATAAATTTCTATTTATAATTATAAAAATATTTTATAGTGGAGAACTTCAAAAGAATGTTCGTAACCTATTAGAAAATATTGAATACGTCAGTGATTTTCTTTCTCAATTTACATTCATGTAAAAGTAAATAATTTTTACTAAAATCTTAACTATTTTTCTAAAATAATTATCTTTTCACTATATTTTATCAAAATAATTTATATGTAAAAAAATACTCTAAAACATTTTCATTTGTAAATCAAAAAAGAGCTTGAGGCGATGAAAATTGTTGACAAGCGTTGATTTCTATTTCAATTTACGTTCGTGTAAAAGAATTTTTACTAAAATCTTAACTATTTTTCTAAAGTAATTATATTTTCAGCAGATTTTATCAAAATAATTTATAATATGTAAAAAAATACTAAAAACAAACTCTAAAACATTCATTTTCATTTTTAAAATCAAAACAAAGAAGTTGGAGCGGTGAAAATTATTGACATGCACTCTTCTTTTGTTTGAAATGAGAACCAGCCAATCAGCATGTAGGAAAACCTGCCTTCTCCCATGTTAATGCTTCAAATTTCAATAGTAATGATTTTTTACTTGTAAAATAATTCTAGAGAGGGCAGCATCTTACAGTACTTTTTAAGCTATAAAATGAGTGTAAATTCGCTATGATAACAAAAAATTGCCAGTTTTAGAGTGACTTGAAGTCGTGAACAATGACTTGCAGTTGTTTGTAGTAAAGAGTTAAACATATTATGTGTGCTCTTCTTATGAAGTTATTTATTTTTGAATGTATATGCTTCTGCTGAACACAATAGAAGCTGATTTATTTTACTGTATGTTTTATGAAGCTATATAATTACCCATTTACCAGGTTTACACATCAGTTAGTTCTATTTACTTAAGAAATAGTAATGTTGGTTTCTCTCTTGATTTAACAATGCTTTTTTCTTGCCAGTGTATTGTTATGGAGATTGTAATTTTTTTCCATTCAATTGTTGCTTTTTATCATATAAGGCAAATCCTATTTATTATTATTGTTCCCTGATAGTTCAATCTCATTGCTTATATGACTAAAGATTAAGTCCTAGTTCATTTACTACCCTCAAACGTAGGTGCCTTTTCTTTTGAGTTCATGCCATCAATTTTATTTTGCTTTATAATCCCAAATGCGGATTTTGTTTGTAGTGTATTTTGTATAAAGCCAATGTGTAGAGTATCACCATGAGTTTAAACTGGCAATTGATATGTTTTTCATAGGTATTGAGAAATGCCATCCTTATGCCTTTTGCACTTTTAATATATTTGAGTGTAGGTTATATTGTTTGATATGTGGGTACTATAGGGGTGCTTTGCCAGCACCTCAAGATGCAAATCTGATAAATATTTAAAATTGTATATAACATTAATAAATAACATACATCTTCAGCATTCATCTCATCACTAGAAGGGTAAGTTTATAAAATGTGTTAAATACATTCAAAAAGAATACTACAATAGCAAGATTGTCATGAATAAGTGTGAGAACTTAGTCAAATATCAAAATTATAAAAAGTTTTATTAACCAGCCATATTATTGTTATTTTTTTTGTATAATAAGATTGTAAACTACAGTTTTCTGACATTTCCTAGTTTTGTTTAAAGTATCTGGAGAAATTTTTGTTTAATGACATTGTAAGATAATGTTAAAATAAATATTTTATTGTTAATTAATTTTTTTTCATTTTTCATCATCATCCACACACTTTCAGAAATCTGAATATCATAAAGCTTATAAATTATCTTTAATTGTATGCATTGAGAGTACATGAACATTGAAAATTTGACATAAGTCACTTTATTAAAATTATATTGAAGATGTTAAGAAAACATCTAAGAAAGTGATAATTTTATTTAAGAGAGTAATTCATAATTGTTTATTCATTATTCAAGATCACTGCCCTTGTTTTAAGATTATTTGATTCCATTTATAAGATTATTTTATTGATTCACCATAAATTTAAATAGTTGAATTGCTTTGTTCAAATATAGAAAATATTTTAAGTAGGTTTATTAGTGTGATATTTAAGTGGCCATAAAATCCTTTATTGACTCATTATATCTGAATGCCTTCCTCGTAAATTATTTTATTCTAAATTAAGAGTTGATCATGTTTATTTAAAATTTTAATATTATTATTGTAATTTTGGAAAATATTATCTTAGTGATAAGAATATGACTCACTGTTTTGTTACTAGGATCTCATTCTTTGCTTAATAATCCTCAATAATTAAAAAATAATAAATTCTATTATTATTAAATATTAGTCTTATGAACACCTTCAAATACCTATTTTATTTTATACACAATCATATTAAAGAAAATTATTTAAAAAAAAAAAAGAAATTAATGTGGCAAAGACATAAGAAAACATATTCCTATTTTATAAAACTTAATATTAAATCTGATCATGGTCACAAGATGCTTATTATGGTTGCAAGAGATTGTGTAGATGTGTTGTAGGTGGCGAATCTGAAGTATTCTAACCTTTAATGACGTTGTTTCCAATATTAAGAGCTATTATATTTTAAAGAGTATGAGAAATCTCATCCTCTTAAGTTATTAGTATTGTTTTTGTCTTCCCAAGAATTATTATAATTATTTATCTCTTTGCTCTTGACATTGTGGCATATGACATTCAGAAACCCTCCGAACTTAACCTATATGTTATTCTGTTTTTAGCCTATATTATATTATTTTGATGGCTTTGTGAGAGTCACATATTCTCAATGGTTTATTTAAGGGTTCTGGTCAACTATCCTGGTTATGCATTGTGGCTATTTATCTATTTAATTATTGCTTTTTCTTGGTTACAATATACATAACAATTATAGACGACAATATAACTAACTAAATTGATCCATTATATTCCTGAACTTGACATTCATGTAAGCCATCAAACTCAGTGAAAAAATTATTACACTGATTTTTCTTCCTATTCAAGTATTACTCAGAATAAATTTCTGACCATTAGGTGAGAAAAAAATTTGATCATTGAATTTTGCCACAGAAACAATAACCCAACTTTCTATTTAAATATTGTAATTGCAAACTTGTTGGTATTAAAGTCTAAATATATATATGGTATTAATACCATAAATAAATCTCATGAGTAGAGATTATAGCTGTCCACATTCAAACACATAAAAAGAATATTATACATCACATTAATAATTTTTATTAGTCATTTATTAGACTAAAGATTAGCCACTTTGGAATAACATTGGTGGAGTGATTCTCACTCAAGATAGGGCCTGATTTCTATTCAATTTTAACACTTTGTTAAAAGGTGTAATCATAAACATATGAACAAAGACGTAAAAATAAATGATCCCCAAGATGCCCATTTCTTGCTGAACTTGCACTCATCAGTAAACCCAGATCACAATCTCTTACACATATCCTTATCATTATTCAATATATATAGTCAATTACTACAGTTTAATTTATAAGTGACAAACTTACAGTCTTCACAACTTTGATACAAACCACTTAATGAATATTTTTGTAACATAATTTTCATTACCCTATATTCAAGTAAAGTAAGGATTGTTTTCTATCTGCTTTCAACACCTTGTTGAGAGGTATAATTATAAACATATGATCAAAGACATGTGAAGAAGATGCATGATCCCCAAGATACACATTTTATGCTGAATCAGCAGCAGTCATCACTTAATGGAAGTATATTAATAATTTTTATTAAATTGATTATATATACTGAACAATGATAAAGATTTGTCTAAAAGATTGTGCTCTAGACCAACTATTGATGAGTGCTGGTTCAATATGAAATGTGCATCTTGGAAATCACACATCTTTTTTCATGTCTTCTGATCATATGTTTATGATCACACATCTCAACAAGGTGTTAAAAATGCATAAAAACCAGTCCTATCTTGCATGGGAGTGGTGTAGGAAAAAGTTTCACTACAGAAATATTATTCACTAAGTGGATAATCTCCAGTCTAATAAATGATTAATGAAAATTATTAATACACTTTCATTAAGTTGTTTGTGACAAAGTTGTGAGGGCTGTAAGTTTGATACTTATAAATTAAACTGTAGTAATTGATTATTTATATATACCGAACAATGAAAAAGATATATGTAAAAAGTCCTGACTTGGGCCAACTGATGAGTGCAGGTTCAGCGCTAAATGCACATCTTGGGGAGATGTGTCTTTAGTTATATGTTTATGATTACACCCCTCAACAAGGTGTTAAAAACAAATAGAAACCTGACTCTATCTTACATGAGAGTAATGTAATGAAAATTACACTACAGAAATATTCATTATACATCACTCTGTGAAGAATGTATGTTAATAATTATATATTCCAAACTATTGCTAAATAATAAATTAAATAAGATCCATTACAACAAAACTAAGCAACAGAATTAATTTAAGCATTCAGAAAAAAGAACAAAAAAGTTTATTTTATAGTGTATTGGAAATTACATGCGCTCGTGCCACACACACACAAAAACAATTACAGGGAAGCCATATATTACATTATATTTTGTTTCAAGTTGCCTCACATTAAATGTATATAGTATACAATAACTCACATTGTGTTGATAAACTTTGATCAGAATAGAATATGCATTGTAAATTGGACTGCAAATGTATAGTACTTTTCAAAACGCACATATATATATATAACTTGGACGCTCTTTTATATGTATAGTATGCATAAAAATCAACATTACAATATACACAAAGTTTAAAAAAATAATAATAATAGTTATTAATAATAAATTAAGAGAAGTATTTTTATATATATTACTAAGTATATATTCACTGAAGCAATAAGAATAAGAAAAACTAACTATTGTATTTTTATTTCTCTAGGCAATATTCTTTCCTTTTTTTTAAATAACTTTTTCCCTTGTAGAAACATAATAATGGTCTTGTTATTAAAAAAATTAGGATCTCTCTAATTATTTTAATGTTTTTAAATCAATATCAACTTTGAATATGTTATAAAATTTTGTAAAAACTTTTATCATTATGCTCAGAAAATATTTTAAGCAAAATTCAGACATCAAATTCTGAAAAGACAATAAATGAAGAATAAAATGTGCTTTCAGCGTAAAGAAATTTTATTATCTGATCACATATGGCACCAAGAGAAGAAAAAATTGCTGCCAAATATCTCAAATTTGCCAATTTTAATAGTTTTTTTGGTGTCTATTTATATTTTTGTTTGATTACTTTCATTTTTCTTTGGATAGCGTATAACTGAAGTCAGGTAGTTAGATATGGCATACTTTACAGTTCCAGATTTAACATTAGACTTGTTAAAAGACAATACTAATATAGGTAAAACTGACTGTTAGCGATAACATTTCGCCCTCTATTTTTAAAAAACTGAACTATATTTTTTCATACTAAGTGTATGTATCTATACTAAGTGTATCTAATTATAAATAAACTATATCTAACTATAAATGTTTTTACATAAAGGTTAACGATAAAAAAAATAAACTTACATTTTTATGCATAGTTTTGAGCTATGCACACAAAGAGATTCACGAAAAAGGTGTCATGTTCATGCATACCCCTAAATGCAAATTCCTGTAGATAGGATGGATGAAAGAATTACAATAAAGTGCATTGGCAAATTATTCGCCCAACAAAACGTTATATCAACAATGGTGTTCAAAGACAGATGGTTTCGGGAAAAAAATGACCTACTTCTTATTCCCGAGTTTGAAATTGTTCAAGCAGGCGACGTGTATTCCAGCTTTCTGCCAGAACAGCTGCAACATTTAAAATTTCATTTTGGGGAACCAAAGAAGTGATTGAAATTCTGTCTGCAAAAATTACACGTGGCAAAAGTAGTTCATAATTTTGACAGCAGGGACTTCTTTTGTAACACTTGTTAAGTTTTGACACATAACCTAGTGCAAAATTGCTCATAAAAATGTAAGTTTTTTAAAATTTTATTTATTAACCTTCATGTAAAAAATACATTTATAGTTAGATATACTTTACAATTACATAGTAAAAATAACGTAATTCGAACCACGAATAGTGGAGATCAATGAATTATACTTCTTTCATCCATCCTACCTGCAGGAATTTGCATTTAGGGGTATGCACTAACATGACACTGTTTTCGTGAATTTCCTCGTGTGCATAGCTCAAAACTACGCATAAAAATGTAAGTTTATTTTTTTTATGATTAACTTTTATGTAAAAACATTTATAGTTAGATATAGTTTATTTATAGTTAGATACACTTAGTATAGTTAGATACTTAGTGCGAAAAAAATATAGTCCAGTTTTTTAAAAATAAAGGGCGAAATGTTGTGGCCGCTAACAGTCAGTTTTACCCTAATAAAAATGATAACAGATTTATTTATACATAAAACATTAAGAAAATTTAAATAGATAATAGAGTAAACAACACTGATTTTCTGTCTCAATATATGCAAGAGAAACTATATGTGGCAATAATAACCACATTAAATGTTTTTAAAAAAACAATTATTCATTTTCTTTATTGAAACAAACTTTAAATATACTAAAGTAATTATCTGAAATGAATCATTCCAATTACAAAAATAAAAATAAGAAATGAAAGGAAAGTAGCTTTGCCCGGGCCATTTTTAAATTGCTAAATCCTATTAGATGAATTTCCAAGAAACTTTTTTGCCTGTTGTCTATAGTGCTAAAACTCAATTTTAATATTATATATATATGCCTTCAAATAGAAACAGAACAACTCCATTACAAAAAAGAAATAAAATTTAGCATAATTTTCAGTATTAAAGTGCATAAGAATAATATTAAAAAATGATGTGTAATAAATGTTTACAGCTTAATTTAAATAAGAAGAAAACAAAAGTTATTTCTAAAAATTTACTTTGTTTATATTGTTATCACTTTCTACAATTGAAAGCTTTATATGAAAGAAAACTGTTACCTACAGATTTCTTTTATTTATTTATTTTTAAATTGAAAGACTATGAGAATCTTCAGAAACCATTGTAATTTTAATTAAACTTTTTATTGAAAAAACTATAAAGAACTGATAGTGGATAATATATACATAAAAAAAGGCAAAGTGAATATGAATAAAAAAGGTATGAAATGGAAGATTTGTTAAAAATTATCTTTTACTTCTTATCATGCATGTTTCTGAGCTATACAATTCTCTACAAGTTATTAACTAAAAATTCTCTTATTATTATGTACATGCTATTATCTAAATCTATCGAAATTGGATATAATTAATAGTTTGTACATAATAATACTTTTGCTGAATATGGTGCTCCTAGTTATAGTTAAATGGTTATCAGAGACTCAATGTGGTTTTAGAGAATCAAGAATCACTATAGACACGGTTTTTATTTCCAGACAAATGCAAGAAAATTGTTGGAAACAAAGGAATGATTTATATATTGCTTTTATTGATTTGGTCAAGACAGTTGATTCAGTTATGGCATTGTTTGAAATTAATTGGTTGTCCACCAAAATTTATTTAAATATACAGCTTTTATATGATGGAATGAGAAGAAATGTTATTTCTACAGATGGAAAATCTAAAGTATTTGGAATAAAAAATGGTGTTAAACAAGCAAGTATACTTGCTCCAACTTTGTTTTCATTTTTTATGTGTGTGGTTTTGAAATTGTTTATAGGCAACTTAAACAGAGATCAATATAATGAAATTTTTAATTTGAATGAATTAAAAGTGAAAACAATAACTTTATTTCCTTGGATTCTGGAGTTACAGAATGTTGATGATTATGCTATATTTTCTAGTTCAAAAGTTTATTTACAGAATGTTTTTAACGTTCTGAATGCAACATATAAGACTTTGAATTATTACTTAATGTTCAAAAAACTTGTTCTTTATCAATCAGTGATAAAAAAAAAAAATTCTCAACAACTTTTAACTTGGATAATTATTAATTTAAGAATGTAAACCAGTTTAAATCCTTTGGGAATTTTATAAATAGAATAAAATAAATGGACTTAGATGTTGAGTACAACACAGACGCCAAAGTGTTGCAGCTATTTTTAACAAAAAAAGTGAAGAAATCAGAAGAAACCTCATACCTAAGTATATGAAATTTCTACTGACAGTTGCCTTTGGCAGGGTGGCTGTTGGTTAGAGCATTACCTTAAAATTGAATATTTTAAGTATCCAGGTTCTATTCCCATCCTAATATTGTCCACTGGTCAGACCAAAAACATCTGAAGAAGAAAGGAAAATAATACTTCTCGAAAAGTTGTGCATATATTAATCTGTATGCTATAATTAACAGTTGAAAGTACTTTGAAAATGTAAATAAAGTTAAATTTTTCTAAAGATATTCAATACTTTATATTAGATGATAGAAATAGTCCAATATATAAATACAACTGAAAGATAGAGTATTTCTTCACAGAGAAATAACTACTGCAACTAAGTTAGGTGTAAATATAGCTGTTATTTTATGTAATTTATTATATGGAAGTGCAACTTGGACACCTTATTAGCATAATATAAAGGCATTAGAAAAGTTTCATTTAAAAATGCTCTGTAAAATTGGGAAAATCATAAAACTAATCAATATGATCTTTAGTTTGCTGTATGTGATAGTAAAATCACATTTAAAACACAAACAAAAAACCAATAGAATGGTAAACTGGACCTTAGTTCCTGTGGGAGAGTTAGATCCTGTATACATTGTAAGGTTTATCTCAAAGACATTCCAAAAAAATGCAATACCAATTGTTTCTATTGGGAAGATATGGCAGAGAATATAATACATTGGAAAACTACAGTTAGTAATGGTAATTGAAGCATTTCGGAAAAAAAAGTTTTGTATTGAAGACATTAAAAAACAATACTGCAAAATATCAAGTAATCAGAATAATGGACCCCCATGTTCTATACATGGATGAATTTGTGGTTTACAGATTGCACCATTAGCATTACATGATCACCATTTCCTATACTTACACAAATTGACAAAACAGATGTAAAACTTTCCATATAGTAATGCCATCGGATGTAAACTAGAGTAATCAATGGATGCAAGAAAGTTTTTTGCATAAAATCCTTATCTAGTGCCTAATCATCCAATAATCCCATTCTAGTTTCTAGCAGGTGGCCTTCATCAGTGTGAAGCCTTGGATCTGAAAGCACTGCACCTAGATAGGATCTAATGCAATCCTCTCTAGAAGTCACCTTTTACCCTTTTAGTTAATATTTTCTAATCCAAGCTTATACACTTGTATAATTCTAGATCTAAACCCAGTTCAGCATCTCTACATTTTTTTTTGGTGTCTTTGGTTCTTTAATAACCATGGTCACCATTATCCTATGGATAAAGATATCAAAATATATAGACACTGAACTGGATTCAGATCTATATGACTACAAGTGAATAAGCTTGGATTGAAAATGTTATTGTGTTTTCATTTTGGTCTCATAGCTTTATAGCTAACTAAGAAAGTAAAAGGTAGCTGCTAAAGAGTTGCTTTAGATCCAAAGATCTAGATGCAGTGCTCTCTGATCCCTGGCTCCTCACTGATGAAAGCCACAAGCTAAAAACTAGTATGGGGATATTGGATGATTAGGCATTAGATAGGAATTTTATGCATGAACATTTTTGCATCAAGTGATTATTCTGGTTTGCACTAGATGACTCTACTGTGTGGAGAGTTTTGCCTTTGCTTTAGTTCACAAATTGATTTGTGTAGTCAATGCAAAATTCATTTCTAGAGTAGTTTTTATCTCTCCTTTTTTCTTTTTTGGAGTTGGAATGGCCATACTCATTTATGAGTGACTGTTTACTATTACTATTATGTTCTTTTCGTTCTTATTATTATAATAACAATTATGTGTGTAATAAAAGTTAAAGAATGAATGAAAGAATCATCCATTAAACTAAATTCATTCTCATTATTCTAGTAAATATAAAATATATTTCGGATACATTAAATTTAAAAATTATAACAATGTATATAATATTAGATAACTTATAATTTTTTTAACAAATCCCATTATTTCAGCCTGGATAGCTATTTATTATTTTATTACTATATATTAATATTTGTTTTATTGTTAATAAACATTATTTATCAAAATAAGATTTATTTATTTAAATCTTGTCACTGTTTGATATATAGTTTAATAAATTCAATAAGCATAAATAGTTTAAAGAGATAAAGCCACTGTGCACCACATTTCTTTTGATGAATATGATAGTGTGCAAAAATTTGATAATATATTTATTTTATATAGTCATAGGTAGTGTTCGATGATGCATACTGTGGCTGCAGCACCACCAAAAAGCCTGCAAGTGATAACTTTATATCCAAAAACGGCTGATATCGATGGAAAATTAAAACACCTAAGGCAAGATATCAAAAGAAAGTAAAAAAAAAAACACAAAGTAAAACATTTATCACATGCAAGCTTCTTGGTGGTGCTGCAGCGTCGCCTAGCAGCCACAGTACGCGCCACCCAACACTACGTAGAGACCTAGACAAATAGTGTTGATAAAAATATAATTAAAAATTTTTTAGCTAAAAAAAAAAGCTTTTTGTCATATTACTTTCACTACTAGGTAATGCAAGCAATCATTTCTTTTCTTTTATTGTTTATTCTCATTCTAAAATTAAATATTTTTATAAATTTTAGCTTTTGACTATAACTAGAAGAAGAAACAAAATAAAATCAGTTCAAGTCATGTAATATATAGGGTATATGAGCACAGACTTTCACACGGCCCACTACTCTCCATTAGTAAATGGAAAACCTTTTTTTTTTTCTTTATTGACTTTCTATAAAATCCCATGACAAGATTATTGCTCTGCAATATTTAAAATCTATTTACCAATGGAATAAAATATATTAGTGATGTGTTTTAACAATTAAAAGCTCAGAGTAACAATAAATTATCTATTAAGATAGACTGCTGTTTTTATTTGGGAATAATCTTGCCAATTCATAAATTTATTTTAATTAAATATATACCTAGTTTGAAATAAATAAAAATAAACTCTTTCACCTTAGATTCTTTATTAAAAGTGGTCAAAATACTTTTAAAAAATAATAATTATAACATACACCAAATCTTTAAAAAACTTGTTTTTTATTTTTTTGCCACCAAAATGAAACATATATTAAAATAGATTTCCAACGTTTCGACTATTTCTTTATTTTTTTCTATAGTCTTTTTCAAGGAACTAAAAATATATAAAAAGGAGAAAAAAAAAAAAAAATTCATAACAATTTTTAAAACAAACAAAAATAAAAATCCTGTCACATACACATACTATTTTTTTTATTCATATATATATATTACACATACTATTTTTGGAAAATATATTCTTTACTTACTATGATTTCTTTTCCCAACAGCTTCCAACTTTACATTTTGCCTAAATGAACATTTTATTGTTACAAAATATAATTTTTTATTATCTTATCTTATCTTCAATTAACACATTTCTACATTCCTTTCTTCTTAAAAACAAAAACATTCTATTAAACTTCATAAAAAAAAAAAAAAAAAAAGAATTTCCCTCTCTTCTCTTTTCCTTTACATTATAATATTCTATTCAGAACAGGATTTAACATCTTTATGTATAAACTTTCCTTTTCAAATCTTTCTTTTTGTTTAATTATACATTCTAAAGGGGTAAAGATATATCTTATGTGGGTAATACAAAGAATTTTTTAAAAACTAGATTAAAACAACATTTGTCAGATAGAAATTCAGCAATATATTTACATAAAGAAAAATTTGGTCATGTCAAAAAAATAAAAAACAAGTTTTTAAAAGATTTGGTGTATGTTATAATACCTAGTTTGTTATAATGTCAAATAATTATCAAGTACTAATTTGGCAAAAAAAAAAAATAGTTGTTTCTCAATTTACCAAAATTTTTAAACTTTTTTTTTCTCTGATGGAAATCAATTCAAAAACTTTTTGATACAAACATATTACATTATTTAAAACTAAATAAAAAATAAAATGTTTAAAAAAAAAAAGCCATAATAAATAATTGATAAAAAAATTTATTAGTAATAAAAGAATATACCTGAAATGGTTTTGCGCTACTATCTTCAAGTGCTAATCGACCATATTCTGTAAAAAGCTGTAATATATATATATTATTAAAAATCACTACACAAACAGAATGCTTAAAATTAAAATTCTAATTAAAATTTAATTATATATTATTTATTTTAAATTGCATATATACCTAAAATTTATGATATGTTAACTAAAAATAAAAATTATATGGATAAAAATATAAAAATAGGATGGATGGTCTAATAGTAAAAATTTAGATATATTGATAGGAAATTATAAGATTAAAGATGATATGAAATATATAAAGGGAATAGTATATAAAATTACTTGCGGGATATGTAAAATGGTTTACTATGGACAAACATCAAAACAATTAAAACAAAGAGCAAAAGAACATAATAGTGCTATTGAAAGGAGGAATGATAGATCAGCATTATATGTTCATTATTTAAAATTTGGACATAAAATAGATTGTATTAAAAACATAAGACCATTAAATTATATAAAGGAAATAAATAGAAGGAAAATATATGAAACAAATTATATAAAATATAATATAAATACATGTATGCACATTTACAAAAAGTCAATTGATTTAATGAATGATTGGGTAATGGATAAAGAATAGAAAGTAATATAAGGGGAAATAAATAAAATGATAAAAATAATGAATTATAGGAAATGTTGGTAGATGTCGCTGTATATGTAATATACGTGTTAGTATTAGTACGAGGTATCATATTGACAAGGGTAAAAAATTTAGAATTACCGAAAAAGGCTTATATATATATAATTTTTATGTTGATGTATTTACAAAAAAAGATTTACATTATATTTTATTGATTATTTATTTTTAAAAAAAAGTTTACAAATATGCATAAATATCTATATATTATCATAAAAATAGATTGAAAGACCCCTAAATTCATTCACTTCATATGCAGTCATGATTCCACAATTCTCAGTATTCAATTCTAAATCATCCTTATATAAAAAATTCACGATATTTAATAATTGTTATGAAAAATTATCAAGATGTAAAACTTCTTTTTGCCAATATTGGCACTCAAAGCAGAACATTCTTTGAGCTCATACTGTTTTTTGATGTAATGATGAGATACATCTGTTTTAAAAAATAGTTGTGCATCTTTAATAGTCATATAGCAATTGTAATCTTCTTTTTATCTTTTAATACTCTGGCTTTAACAATTATTGAAAAAAGTGATGGTTGATTTTGATGTAAAACCAGAAATTCATAATGTACATAATTTACAAAGTAAGTCTAAAAATCATTGATAAGATCTAGTTGAATAAAATATCTCACTATTGGAAATATACTACTGTATATAGAAAATTAATATCCTCAAAAAGTAGAAGCCACTTCTAATAACAAATTTTCTAAAAATTTCAGTATGCTAGATATTCAATGCACAGTACCTCAATAGAGAATATATATCATTTATGATAGATTATCATAGATAAATCTATTTGGTGACTTGTATTCAAAGAGAAAAATCATTTTCAGCAAATATGAAAATTCTATCATCTTTACCAAATAAAATGTTCCAGACATTAGAAAAGTTAATGAAAAACAGAGAATCAGTACATATTGTTCCAAAGAACATAATGTTAATAAATTACCTAAAAGATTTATCAATTCTAATTATTGTTTTTAATTGGAGTTCTCAATATTTTATAAGATAATAGTTTTTACCTAGATAACTATTTATATATTTATTGATATGTACTAGTATCTAAATTAGAGATTTAATATAATGGAGTATAGAATAACATTTACTTTTGTTCTCAAATTTAACTGTAGAAGTATCAATTACCATATGTAGAGAATTAGTAGAAATTGCTGTGAAGATAAAATTGAATAGGTCTTCTGCCATGCTGAAGTTTAAGTCACTGACATAAGATAGCCTGAAGAATTTTTTTAAAACATATCTCTATGATCTGTACGTTTGAAATATCTCTGAAAATTATTAGTACATCATCCATATTAAAAAAAATAAATATTTCTTTTCGATGGATTCACAAATAAAATTTGTAATCCTTCAAAATGAAATCAATATAAATAGCAAACAAGACTGAAGAAAAATTGATGCAATATCTTTTCTTATGTGAAAGATATGGCAAAGTCTGAAACTTTTTTTTTTTTTATTGCAATCAGTCTAATTTTTAATATTTGAGATCTGACTTACATATAAAAGAATGAGAACAATAATATTGTAACGAGCACAGACGTTCGTTACATTGTTTTTTTATTAAACATGAAAGTAAATTAAAAAGTTCGCATTTAAAAATTTTCTTTAAGAATTAAAAATTGAAATTAAATATCATCTTAAACTCTCACAGATAATGAAAAATTATTAAAATAAAACTTTATTAAAGAAAAAGTATTTTAAAACTAAATTTTAAAAAGATTTGGAAATAAAATTATATCTTTAAATTTATCTTTAAATATATCTTTGATTTGGAAAACAGGTTAATTAATCAGAAATGGAAATGATAAATTTAATTAGTCAAATGTAAACCAGCCTTGGGCATTTAAATGTAAAAACGTTGGTCAGGTAGGAAAACAATAGATACTAATCGCCAATGAAAGAAATCCATCGGGAAATCGGACCTCAGCGAAAGGATCATCACATCGATGACATAATGCCAAGTCAATCCTTCGAATACGTATAAAAGGAAAATTTGGAAATTATTAATGAGTGACTGGATTATGATTATTACGATGTGACAGATAGGTGTTAGTGCGGAGGTGCGGGAGAAGCGATTGAAGAGACGCACGATTCAATCACTTCAGTTTTGCTAGGAAAGAAAGAGAAATGAACTATCGTTTTTCTACATTGAGGACCAGTTAAAACAAAAACCTCCGGATGGATAAATAAATCGGCCAACAGAATATCAATCTTAGGACTGCGTGGGAATTCACGTTCATGGCAAGCAACGGATAAAGATGAACTGTTTTAAACCGTAAGAACTTTATAAATACTGAACATTAAATTAAAATTTTCCATATTTAAATGATTGCAATATTATCCTATCTGACCAACTTAATTTATTAATAATGTTATTTGATGTATTTTTTATTTATTTATTTAAAATCATTTCCATTTATTTAATTTTGTTCTTTAAGTTTTATTATGATTTCTGTTTTCCGTTAAGTTAAATTATATAAATGTTAAACTTAAGTCGGGCGTGAATGGCTGTATAGATTTGTAAAGTTATATTAGGGGAGGGTAATCTTAGGTTATTTGGTTCGTGGTTAAATTGGGTCAATGGATTGGATATATTGGTGTGATTAGTAGATGTAATATTGATTCGCTACGGGCAGAATCGCTTCATACGCCGCACACTTCCGTTTGCCTATGGAAGGAATTATAAGTCGGATACTGCAGTTCCTTTCTATGGAGTTTTTTGTTTTATTGCTCTTCTTTGCAGATAGATGTAATATTCCTATCTCATGAGAAGCAATTTCTTCTCTTAACTTTTTGTGCTGCCGTATTTTATTACATTGAATACATCGATATATCAGATGAATTGATGCCAGTTTGACTACGAATTTTAACCTAAGGTTAAATAGGGATAGAATGTTTATTTTCAAAAGCAAATTTATGTGGTCTATTCATACTTGACCCTAAATAAAAATGCATTAAATTTAAGTTGTTTATAGACGCTTGCATGGATTGGTTATCGGTTAAGTATGTTTTGGGTTTTCATATTTGATCAAAATATATAGACATTCGATAAATAATGATACCTTACGGTGAGTATCTAAAAATTTATTCGGATGTCTTTTAAGTTATTGGTGACAATGCAAGTATCTTATGGTGAATACTATTGGGTTACATATAAATTTCCCTCCGCAATTGTCAGTAATCAATAATTTTGTATTTTGATCGTTTATGTTTACTTTGAAATGTTTTTGACCGTGAAATCTATGTAACCGATCTATAGTCAACATTATAAACAAACTTTCATAAATTTATATGTGCGAACTTAATTAAAAGGTAAATTAGAATATAATAGTAATTAAATGTAAATTAAAGTCAAAAATCAAAGTTAAAAATGTAGGTCAAATTTTGAAATGTAAAACTAATACTAAAATAATTTTAAATCTTATATATATGTGCATAAATAAATGTTTGTATGTTAATTACTGGCAGTGGCTTATTTTATTTATTTTTTTAATATTGAAATATAATTAGATAAGATATTATCTTATTAAATCTCTGCTATTCCACTGAGCTAGTGACATGGGCTAACGACCGGAATCAAAATTTAAAAAAAAAAAAAAAATTTTTTTTTTTTGACTGACGTATCTGCCTACTTTATAAATTTTTCTAGGTTCAAATGCCTAGATGGCGCCCTGTAGTGCAGTTTACGTTAAGTCCCCTTCTCCGGATCGTTACAATATGTTTTGCTAATACCTGAAAATTAACATAGTTAAAAGCCACTTTAAAATCACCAGAATTGCATTGGTAGATTTTGTTTAAAAAGTGCTACAATTTCTGACAAAGTAAAACAGCTTCCTAAAAATGCAAAGAGGACAGATAAGAGTTTTGTTAATGAAAAAAGATGATTTTATATAAAGAACTTAAAGCAAAGATTATGGCATATACTTTCAAATGATTCAGGCCTATGGACAACAGGCTTCAGGATTCTTTAACGATCAAAAACATTATTTGCTTGTTAGTCTGCTATAAAAAAAATTATGACAATTATATATTCAAATATAAATTGTAATGATTGGACTAAATATATTGCAGCATTTATTTTCACTTTATTTGCAATGTGATGCACTGTGGCTGCTCCCTTTTCAGAGTCAGGAATCTCTCAGCCACTATGCCCAGAGACACCTATTAATCACCTTCCCTTTCCATTCCCCAATCTAAGTTTTCCCCATATTTTTCTCTATCCTGCTGCATCCCATTTCCACAATATAATCTTTGTCAACTCCATGACCTTTATATATAAATCTCCCCTTATCTTCTTCCAAATCCAGCATAAAAACCAAGCATACACTTTCTGTATAATCACCTTGTTAATATTTATTCTTCCACAACTTCATTATTTGTACCCTTACTGCTTGCAGGCATTTACATCCAATTAAAAATTTTTTGCCACCCCTTCATAACTTGCAAACTACCCACATTTTTCCATTTATATGTAAACTACTTTGTTTGCTATTATCATAAATGAACTCACACCCAATATTCTGTTTACTTCTATATATATTTAAACTATCTTTCTTGCCAATCTTGTTGCCTGTCCTTTATTCATAACCCAATTAAATACTATTTTGGTTATTCTCTTATTATCCATAAATTGCAATCTGAACATTTCCATTTTGCTTTTTGCATCTCATACAAAAACTTGACCTTCCCATCTCTTCTTATTTTCCACAAATCTGCATCTAATGCATGTGTTTCTACTTTACTTTGTACTTTTTTAAAGTAATCTAACACCTGTTTACTAACACATAATGCATCGTTACCATATGTTAACCTTGCTAATACCACTCCCTTCCATACAATTCTAGCTGAATCATATTTATTATATGAAAACACTGTTAATGTCTTTATCAGTCCCTCTCTTTTCTTTGCTTCATTTATCAATGTTTTCTCTCATTCATCCAAGCAATTTCTCTGATTACTTAAGATGATTCCCAAATAGTTATACCTACTCATCACACTTAACTTTATATCCTAGAAGTATTATTCTTATATCTTCTCCTTTACTTTTTTTGTATTCCTTCATATATATTACTTTTCATAAATCTCCACATATACACTCTTAATGCAAAAATTTTTTTAGAACATTAAAGGAATTATATAAATTTTTTTTTGCATTAAATAACTATATATGTGGAGATTTATAAAAAGTAATATATATGAACTTTATATCCCCCAATAAAAATTCTTTCTCTTCTCTTTCTCCAGTATTAATCATCACTACTTTTGATTTTTCTTCACTAAATGTAATCCCTATTTCTTTATCCAACCTTATTGCATGTCTTCAGCATAACTTCCAAATCTTCCCTACTTTCTGTGCACAAGAAGATATCATCAGCAAATAAAAGACCCGATAATGAATATATTTCTTGTCACATATTAATGGTATCTCTACTCCTCTTTCTATTGCTCTCTCCATTTCTCTCAAATATAACAAAACAAAATAGGTGACATAGGGCATCCTTGCCTTAGTTCCACCCCATTTTTAACTTTAACTGATTCTATGTTTCCTAATTGATACATATAGTAATTATTTTCATAGTCTCTTAATAAGATCTACTAAAGCTCCATCCATTCCCAAATTTACTAAAGTTACCCATAATCTATTTCTATTTACTCAATCACAGGGGTGGCCAAGATGTTGACCGCGGTCGACCCGCAAGGTATCTGGAAGTCGACTACGAAGCTGACATGAACATTGAAAAAAAATAAACCCAAGTTGGAAGAAGCTGTCATTTTCCTGAGGAGAAATACAAATAAATTGTCCTGAAAAAACAAGGATTTTAATGAATTAATTTTAAAACAAAGAAGTTGTGAGCGTTTTAAAATATGTTGTCTAGCTAGCAAATAATCTTCAAGGAGATTTAAAAAGAAAACAGGACTTTTTCCTATCAACAAAAAAAAAAAAAAATAGGTGACAAAGCAAGAAACAAACTTTATGTCTAATTAGTGTAAAAATAGTTAGCAGAGAAAATATGGAGATTTTCCAAGGTACAGAGAGGACTTTTGTAAAATATTACTTTTATTGTTGTCATGTATTTTTTTCCTCTCTAGGAAATTTTTGATACCATGCTAGGAAGGGAATGTGTTTAAATTTCCTTACTCATATTTATAAGTGAATCAAAAAATACAAAAAAACAAAAATCAAAAAATAAATTCATGATTTATTATATTTTAGTAAAAATATTGATTGATTAACTTTAATTTTGTATAAGTTATAAAGCCAGGTAAAGAGCAATGAAAAAAGATTGCTGAAGGATCAAATAAAATGGGAATGATAATTCAGTAAATGTCTGTTAGATTAATTGTAGAAAAAAGATAACATTGTTTAATTAGAGCAGGAAGCTATTTTTAAAACTAATTAAACAAAAAAGTAAAAAAGAATTGATAGTACAATTTATATTGAAAAGATTAATCATGATGAAAGGAATGTGCACATATTTTTGATAAAAGACTTAAATTCTATCATGGAATAGCCCGAAAAAAATAGTGATCATCAGTTATAATATTAATACCGGTTATGAAACAGTGATAGATATAGTGTGCAGAAAAGAGCAGTGTGCTTTTTTACTTTTCGTATATGCTGCTGCCTACTGTTGCATATATTGAACTTTTGAAAAAGGATCCAGAGTGAAAACTATCCAGAAAGTTACAGGATTTTTTGCCACGAGGAAATTGTTCCCAGAGACCATGCCTCAGTAGATATCAATAGCCGGATAGGACAAAAACAGATCCCAAATCTTTTGATTTGTGTAAGCCTGACAGGCTCCAACAGGATGGTTCAAAGAAAGACTGCGAGTATAAATAACTTGTAATTATTTAACTCAGACCTAAAAATAGTGATGACTGATGTTAGTCTGTTATTAGCAGTGATTATTAGTATTTATGGAAAATAGTAATTAAAATCAAAGATTTATTGATCACATTTGTAAATGCCAAACTTGTAGAGATTTGTGTTTTATGTGTTTAATGGTTAATAAACATTCTTTCATCTTTACTAGTGATAATTTTATTTAGTGTATTATTATTTTTTTATTTGTTGGCAAATGAATACACAACAGAATTACAATGAATAACCAAGTACAAGTGTAAAAAAATAAAAACTTATCACTATCATAAAGAATGAGAAGATTATTTTTTTATTATGATGAAAAACAAATGTGTACGTATTATTTGCAGCTCATATTTGGTTTCCCGAAGAAAGACAATGTTGAAAGACATTTTTGCACGGTTAATAAAAATTATGAAGATAATCTGTGAGGGACTGCATTAAGAAAAGCTAAAGTACAATGGCTAAAGACACAACTCACTACGCAACACAATTTTTTGTCAGATACAATACAAACTCAAATGTTGCTAAGATTACATCATTCAAAGTTGCTGAAACTTTAATTAAACACAATAAGCCCTTCTAGGGTGGACAAATATGGAAAGAAGCTTTCATCAAAGCTGGTGAAGTACTATTGGAAACTTTTAAGAATAAATCTGAAATAATGATTTCTATCAACAATATGTCATTGTCATGAAACACAATCATGTGTAGGATAGAAAAAACTAGTCAGTCAAAATATTGCAAGAGATTTTTACATAAAAACATTAATAATTATAACTTTTCATCGCTACAGTTTGATGAATCTATTAATTATACAGAAACTGCACAATTATGTATTTTTATTGGCATGAATTATTAACAATTATTCCAATTCAAAGAAGAACAAGAGGTCAAGACATCTATGATTTATTCAAGAAATACATTGTACAAATGCATTTTGCAATTAGTATCAATAACTACAGATGGAACTCCTGCAATGATTGAGAGTAAAATTGATTTTGTTACTCTGTGTATGAAGTATCAATGTATTATACATCAGAATGCCTTCTGTTCAAAAGTATTGAAATTTAATCATGTTGTGAGGGTCGCCTTCAAAATCAAAATTGTTAATAAAATAAATTCAAAAAGCTTGTTACATAGTCAATTCTGGGATTTAATAAAAAAAAAATGCAAGAGTGAACATAGTGAATTATTACATACTGACGTAAGAATTTAATTGAGCAAAATTTTTAATCAGATTCAGAGAACTTCTACTACAAATAAAATCATTTTTGAAAACTAAAGGTGATTTATATCTTCAACCGAATGACAAAGAATGGCCTCTTGACCTGGCCTTTTTCTGTGATATTACAGAAAAACTAAATGTAGAACTATAAGGAAAAGATAAAAATAATAATAGTTATGATAAGTACTTAATTATTTAAGAAAAAATTAAGTATGCTTATAATACAACTGAAGCATAACCAATTAAAACATTTCAAGGAATAATGGTTGACGAGTCTAAAGATAGAATCTAATCTACAACAAATATGTTGAAAATATAATATTCTTCATAAAGGAATTTAAAAGAAAGATTCGTGGAACTTGACAAACTTGAAGATATCGCTAGTTTTTATACTATCCATTTAATGTTAACATCAATAAAATGAATTTATACATACAAATTCATCAGGCCTCGAAGAAGAAATAGTAAATATTAAATGTGATATACATCTAAAATCAATGACTTCAAATGAGAGCTTCTGATTATTAATAAGCAGAGATAAATATCCAAATATACAGACAGTTGCTGCATATTTCAATGCATTTTTTGTTTCAACATATTTGGGCGAATCAGCATTTTCCTGCAGAAATGCAATAAAAAACTAAACATAGGTCGCAATTATTGGATCTACATTTGGAATAGTGTTTAAGAATTAGTTTAAGTTCTTAAAAGACAAATTTTGACAAACTTGCTGAAACTGCGCAATACCAAATGTCATCAAATACCAAAAATACTACTATTTTTACTTTGTAATTTTTTTCTTTTTGTAAAATTTGCATCTAATTTATTTTAATACAATTCTAAAACATTTTTCTTTTTTTCTTGATTTTTTTTTAATATTCAGGACCAGCTGTAGAAAATAATTATCTATAGATAATTTAATAATTGTAATATTAGAGGGAGCTGAGACAATTTAATAGCAGTCCTAGTAAAATGTCTTCGACTATTCGTATCTTAATAGAAAAAAAATTCATCAGCTTGTATGTTACCAATATTTTATTTGTAAGTACCTAAAAAGGGGTTTAAAAAAAAAACAATTCCTCTAAGTACTTTCTAAAAGAAACCTGGACTTTAAACTGCTATTTTTTTCTGTTCCGGAAAAGAAAATGCTTTTTTTTTTCTAGTTTCCAGTTTGAAGCCCTGAAAAAAACGTAGTCACTCAGATACACTTTCACAAAAAAAGTAGTCCCCAATATCTAAAAGTTTGGCCACCCCTGCTCCATCATATGCTCTCTCTATATCTATAAAAACCATATATAACTGTCCACCCGTATTTCTACTTATATCTATAAGTTGGGTAATTACAAATAAACTATCTCCTATACACCTACCCGATCGAAAACCTCCTGCATTTCTCCCATTACATTATTTTCTTCTATACATTATGCTACTCTTCCAGCCACCGTCTATGTGAAAAGTATGTAAAACACTGACGTTACTGCCATCAGTCTATAATTGCTTAATATTCTATGATCCTTACTCTTTTATCTTATATTTCTTTCACTATATTATTTTCTTTGAATCATTTTGCTACCCTTCCAGCCACCATCTATGTGAAAACTTTATATAACACTGATGTTATCGCTATCTGTCTATAATTTCTTACTTTTTATTACCCTTACTCTTTCCTTTAAATAGTAGCCTTACTCTTGTATTATTCCAACTAAATAGAAATTCTCTCTTCTGTGTTATCTTATTAAAACATGATAATAGGTTTAATTTTGCTCTATTTCCTAAATTCATTACCATCTCTGCAGCCCATCCATCTAAACCTCTTGCCTTTCCACTTTTCAATTTCTTCTCTACCTCATTTAATTCATTTTCTGTAAACATAATATTTCCATTCCTATTTGTTATCACTATGTCCTTCACATCTAACATCTTTTTTACATCCATTACATAATTATTTAAGATTGTCTCTAATTCTTCTCTAGAGCTACACAATATTCCCACATCATCTAGTAATACTATTTCTCTCTTCCCTATATTTCTTCTTTTAATGTATTTCCAAAATTTTTTACTCCCATCTCTTCCATTTTTATTAATATCCTCCAACAATTTACTATTTAATTTCATTCTCTCTCTATAATTATCTATTCTGGCCAACTTCTTTTTTTCTAAATACTTTTCCCATTTAACATTGATATCTTTTTCACTTTCTTAGTTCTTAATAACACATTTTCTCTGCATGTTTTTCTCCTCCCTTTTACTAACTTTCACTTTTCTATAACTTTAATTCTTCTGAATATTATCACCTAAAACCCTATTTGCCACTTTTACTACTTTACCACAACATTCTTTATATTCATCCCCAACCAACTTTTCCATGATTTGTTCAACTTTTATTTTATATTCTTCTAATCGATTCTTATCATTCATTCTCCATCCACAGCTTTCACTATTCTTTCTATTTTTATTACATTTTCCATCACATTACTAATCATTCCTAGTATAAAGAAATTATGATCACTATTACATACTCTCTCTTCATTATCAAACACTTTAATTTTTCATACTTTATTCATTCCCTCTTTTTCTACTAATACATAATCTATTGTCTGAAATATACTATTTCTAGACCATGCTGTATTGTCCCTCAGAAATATTTGATAAATTTCCAATGCTCAAATTGACTCTGATAAAAATTCTTCAAAAGCTGACCATTCTTGTTATCAACATCATCAATTTCTTTCCATTCATATCCCCTATAACCATTATTTTCTCTCCCCCTCCCTTTTTTAAAACAGTATATATCTTTAACTAGGAATTCAATATGCCCATTCAAATCCCCTATAACCATTATTCTCTTTCCCTTTTCTTTGAAACTCTGTATATTCTTAACTATGCATTCATATATACTACTAGTCCACTTCATTATAGTTTGACTATCTCCAGTGGCTATATACACTATAGCCACCATCCATTCTTGTCTTCCTAACCTTATCTCAAACCACAAATGTTCTTGACATTTAATAATATTTAAATATTTTTGATAATAATTCCTATACCACCACCCCCTTTTTCGTTTTCTTTTCTATTTATACCCTGCCATTCCATATCTTCCAGTATAGGTTCTTCTTCTCTTAGATAGTTTCCACTATTGTTAATACCTCAAGCTCTTCATTTTCTGCTTTGCTTATTTCCAGCCACTTTTCTGGTCTTCCACCACCTTGCATATTCAAATATCCAATATTAACAATTTCTTCTTTCCTCACTCTTTTATAAATTATTTTGACTCTTTCTTCTCTATTACATTTGTAAGTAACTTGCTTAACATTAATTTTACAGACCCATTCCCTCTTCACATCTACATTTATATCTAAAACAGTTACCCTTTGTTTATTTCTTACTTCCTGTCTATTCTTAATCTTCTTTTTGATAATACAGCAATTTATCCCAATCCCTTTATAAATTTCCCAAACTATAATATTCTATATAAATCAAACTCCCTAAAACTTCACTTCCTTGTTTTGCTAAGTGCAATCCATAACTCCCTCCTACTAATAAAAAAATCTCACACATCCACAAACCCATCATTTCTCTCACACAATTTTTTCAATCGCCCATTTATAGAACATACCCTATTTAACATATACCTAATAATCCAATCATTTCTACTCTTCCTTTAATCTTACTCAAATTACTACTCAATTCTATGTACTCATTCTTTTATCTCTTTGATGGCGCTGACAAATTATTTGTCCCTACCATAACATAACATCTCTACTCTTTTGTTTCTTTACCATATACATAACAACCCTAATTCTAGCTCTAGGCAAACATATTCTTACATACCTGTTTCTATTTTCCCTTAAAATTACATCTTCGTATCCTCTAATTAGGGAATATCCTATCAATACTGTCTCATAGTTTACTTTCCATACTTCATCCATAACATTCTCTTCCACTTTCTGTATTTCCTTATCTACTTCTTCCTTATCATTTCTATTCAATAATTCCTTTATCTGTTCACACTTCATCTCTAACCATTTTAATTCTGCTTTGTCACCTCTTCATCTATCTTATTTATTCTGTGGCTAACCATCTCCATTGCACTACTTATTTTGTCATCCATATCTCTTATCCCTCCACTAAAAACATATTCTAGTCTATCTTTCTCAACTATATTTTGCTCTATTTCTCCTATCTACACTTCAAACTATTTTTTAACCTCTTTTATCACATTTACACACGGTCTATATAACCATACACCTGTAACATCCTAACAAGTCTTATTTAAGCCTTTCAAATGATAAACTTTATCCCATATCGTACACTCTACCACAGCACGACTTATTTCTTTCTGATCATTATATATACATTATGAATATTTATTTATATAAATTACAAGGGTACCACCTGGCTTTAAGCATCAGGAAATAAACTACATATATATTTAAAACAATATTTTATTCAATATAATAGTATAACCATTACACAGCCCCATTTGTAATCCAGGCTAAATCTTGGAGAACATAAGTTACTCTTGATGAATGACAGTAGACCACACCATCTTACATAAACAAACTAACAAATCATGTGATAACTTACTTACAAGTGTACTTATTAATTGATGTACAATTTATTTTCTTTAATAAAATAAAATATTTATTTTATAAAGCGCAGACGGTATTGAAATTAATCTGAGAGACTACAAACTTCTCAAGCGCTTATGACTATCAACAGCCAATCAGATCGTTACACTGGGACAGAGAATTTAACAAGAAAAGGGTGATTCCACTCTCTTCTTTACTTGTCTTTCTATATATCCAAGCCAATCTAAAGTACTTAGATCTGAAAGCGTAAATCTTAAATATCTTCACACTCAACTCACTGAGTTCAAATTACAAACATACAGCGTGAAATCTTTCGATTTACTACGCAGTAGTTTTTCGATGTTATAACTTGAAGCAACGTATGTAAATAATATTTATTTTATAAAGCGCAGACGGTATTGAAATTAAACTGAGAGACTGCATACTTCTCAAACGCTTATGACTATCAACAGCCAATCAGAACCACCGATTGGCTGTTGATAGTCATAAGCGCTTGAGAATGTTGCAGTCTCTCAGTTTAATTTTAATAAAATTAACAAATTATGTAACATTAATTAATTTACATAGTATAATCATTAATGGATATAAAAAAAAAAAATTAATCATTAATGGATATGCAATTTATTCCTTTAATAGTTTTTTAATCTTTATATACCATATTATCAATATATTCATAGACCATATAATAGATTTACAGTACCTTTAACCTGACTTCAATGAACTTAATATAATTCTATGCATGTATGAATTCATAAGTACAAACATTTCTTTGACTTGCATATCTCTTAGTACTTACATATACATATGCGCTATATGGGATGGACATCAATGGTATCTTTATCATAATAATCATAAAGAATGATCTTTTTTAGATCCTAATCTTAAACATAATCGCTTATATAATAAAAAGTATAAAAGGGATGACCTTTTTGGTCCTAACCCTAACTAAATAAACTTTCTATACAATAATTATAATGAATGGACTTTTTGTCCTAAACCTAATTTAATACAATTACAATTTATACATGGATGACCCTAACTCATTAAACTGATAGAATATATTCTCCTATATGGATGCAAACATATGCAAACTATTAAACACTGAACAAACAACTGTGCATATATAAATCCATCTATATAAAATCCAATTTCAGTAATCAAATGTAAGTTTAACTATGATTAAATGAGACTAATAGAAATAATTACATTATTAACATGATTAATATTATTTCTTTCTTAATTAAAAATATAAAGGCTTAGCATACATGTGATACATAATAATTTTTTTTTCTTTAAAAAATAATTATAAGTAGAAAGAAGTTATTACAAATTCATTTCTTTTTTTTTTTAATTGACAGTTTCTTTTAAAAATAATACCAGGATAATAAGCTTTATTTACAAATCCAAATTATTTAAAATAAAGTACAAATCACTCTTTAAATATAAGATTCACCCAAAATAAAATAATTGTCATTTACATCTTTCTGACAAATATTAGAAGTTAGTTTAGGGTGATAGTATAGCCTTGTGTTTTGAGCTATCTTTTAAATAAAGTTAATTCTTCATTTCAGCTGAAATTATTCAAAATATGATTCAAAAGTGTTCCTGATTAGATCTAACTAACTGTTAGTAGTGTCTCTCCTTTTTATTCATAAGGCATACTGAAATCCTGGGATTTAAATGAAGTAGTATTTTAATTTGCTTAAAAGAAAAGAAAAAATGATTTTTTATATCCAAAACTTAGTTTCTTTTTTAAACTTCATTTAAGTTTTTTTTTTTAAATCAATTTTGCATATGATTTTGCTTAGAAAGAAAAAAAAATGTTTTATTTTTTATTGAAATGAATAATGGATTGTTCATTTCAATATATATCTTTTTCAGTAAATAAAACTCTAAAATCTTAAAAAAAAAAAAACCCCACCTTTATTTCAACTTGTTTTTTTAAAAAATGAAAATATATTAGTTTCCACAGAACTTGCTATATACTGAAGATATGAATTACATGGTATCAAAGCACACATCTTCCAATTATATGCCTTCAAATAGAAAAAAAAAACAAAAAAAAACCTATCGAAATTCAATAATTTAATACATATTATAATAGTCCAGCAGCCCTTTTTCACTTCTGAGCATCAAATGTGATCACGTTTATAAATAAAATTTAAATTATGCCACCAGCAAATTTTGCATAATTAGAGCAACATAAACAATCAAATGCATTAATAAAATTTCTTCAGTTTATAATGAAAGTAAATACTTTTATTTTTCTTTTATTATCCTTTTCGAATTTGATATCCAATACTTCGCATAATAAAATATTTTCTAAAAGTAATACTAAAAATTTTACAAAATTTTAAGCCATATTTAGAAGTTAATATTGATTTAAAAACATTAAAACAATTAGAGATCATAATTTTTTGATAAAGAGATTAAGATTTTCCATTATATTTCTATAAGAGAAAAAAATTAACGAAAAAAAAAAAAAGAATATCACGCAAAGCGCATTTAATTTCAATGAAAGTGAGACATTTTATTATTTACTTTATTTAATTAAAGAATAAAAAAATGTTACAGTAAGTTTTTTATAATTATTATTTTTTTAAAGAATGGATGAATGAACACCCAGAATATATATGCAAATGTGTCCCCTCAATTTATTATTAATAACTGTATTATGTTTTTAAAATTTTGTTTGTATTACAATCTTAATTGACATATGCATACTATATATATAACAAAGCATTTGTGTTATATATATATATGTGCATGTTGAAAAGTTACTGTACACTTGTAGTTCAATAAACAATATGTATTTTATTCTAATCAAGGTTTATCAACAAAACTTGAGCTATTATATGCTGTATATGTTTGTATGCAAAGGGTCTTAGAACAAAGTATAGCATAGTTTGTGGCTCTACTGTATATTTTAAATCAATGTAGATTATAAATTCTCAAAAATCAAACTGAGTTTAAACTCTACATAAGCTTTTTGCAAATCCAAATTATAATTATATAATTTAATATTTATTTACTTTTTGAATAACTTCAAGGAATAAAAACATAAATTAAAAATAGAATAATAGAATGTATGATAATATTAATTTTGATAGGAATTAATAAAGCGATTATATAACAATTACAAAATCTTTCAAATGTTGATCAATTATTATTTTATGCAGAATTTATTGTATATAAACCACATTGCCACAATAGATTTTTAATAGTTAATGGTAAATATTTTACGATTTCATAGTTAGCTTAGAATTTTCAGAAAGCTGATACAAATTTAAAAATATTATACAATACCTGAAATAATATATGTTCCTAATTTTGAAGCTAATTGTTTGACTTTAGACATATCTAATTGTTTAAAATCTCAATATGCCTAACAAATATTTTTAGATCAACAAAAAATGGACAAATTTCATCACAGAATACATGTTTACATATTTTGTTAATGCAGCATGATACATTGCCACATCTTCAGCAAATTTAAAGCTTAAAAGTTAATACTTGGATCTATCTAGTCATGATGCAATAAACATTATGATATTTTATATACAATACATATTTATTTAAATTAAAACAATGTTTTAGTATAATTGCAATTTATAAAAATTTAATTATCTGAACATTACTCAATAATAAGCAAACTAATTATAATATAAAGAATAATTAGAATGACGAACCAATTGTTTACTTTTTTTTAACTTAATAGAAACTTTTTTATTCATAGCAACAATTAATGTTTTCCGCTAAACTCTGTTGGCCATTCTCAGAGAATTAATTTCAAAAAGAAATTACAAAGAAAAGTTTAATTGTTGGTATGAATAATTTTTTCCTATTTATATTAAAAAAGGAATATAATAGTTGCTTTTATAATTGTAGATTATTTTATTTGTATACAAAAAAAACAACACAATAGGTTTTATAGATGGTTATTTTGCAATTTTCATTGTTATGTAAGTGTGTGTAATGTAAGTAATAAATTATGTGGGCATTTCAAATGGGGTAAAAAAAGCTATATATGCAGAAAATATTAAATGAGGGCTTGATTTGTCAATGATCAATGTAATAAAATGGCAATACAAAAAAAGATAAAGCTGGAAAAAATCAAGATGTAATTTATGTGTTAGTTGCATGATCAAAGAAATCAGAAACAAAAAGAAAAAGACCATATACACAGAAATAATGAATGGAAATTTTTGATATTTATAAGTTGCAGTTATTTTCCATGATAAAATATTTAAAATGACAACAATTGTAATCTCACTTTAAAAATGAAATTTCAATTCATATAGCAATATTAGTTTCTGAAAAAAAATACTGTATGTAAAAAAGTTTAAGAAACACTGATATATATAAATTACAAACACATTTCACTATAATATTTTTAATTATATAAAAGTATAAATCATTCAATCCCTATTTACCTGTAAATGCTGTAAGTCATCTTCTTGAATATTTTGTGATAAATTAAAAACCTAAAATATATTAATGCATGCGTTCATTTGCCAATTTTAAAAAAATAAAACTTATCAAAAGTTTATTATAAACAACTACTGATAAATACATGACTATTTTTAAAGAATTAGGTTAAAATATTATCAAAATAAACTCTAAATATTTTTGGTTTTTATATTCAAACAAATAATTGTTTAAATCATGAAGTATTGCAATATAAAAAAAAAAAACCATGTATAATAAATTCAAAAAAGAAATTTAAGTATTTTCAAATTTTTACATTTAAATAAAAAAATTAGACTCAATATGCATTTTCATTATGTTAGGAAATCTTTTAAAATATTCTTATATTTAAAATATAACTAAGCTAAAAAAGTTTATATATACAAAAATAAATTAAATTTTATAAAAGCTGATATAAAGAATCATTAAAACACATAAACAAAGCACAAATAAATAGACATTTATAACTCTGAAAATTTATAAAAGTAATTATTAACAACAAATATAATAAACATAAAAATAAAACTTATACATCTGTAGGTTAAATATGCTTTCAGCCTAATTTTATTATTTCTTTTAATGAAATTTAAATGCTTTGAAAGCAAAAATACATTTTGTTTTCAACATAAAAACTATTCCAACAAAAACAAGGACTACCCCCCCCCCCCCAAAAAAAAAAAACAAAAAAAAAAAACAACACTTTTAAGGATTGCAATTGAAACAGCACCTTATTATTGTAGATGCTAGAATAAAAAGATGAGATTGCAAAGCAAATGGTCATTCTAAACTGAAACAGCAAAAATGAGTTCTAAATACTTCTAGAACAATTTCTTTAAATCACTAAAAGTCATAAATGTTCCATTAAGCAAAAAAAATCACTTGATCAAAGAACATTCTGATACAGAAATATATAATAGTGCTAACACTTTCATTTGTTCAAAACTTAAATAATGAAAAAGTAGTTTATCAAAGATATCTATTCCAAGATAGATATTTTATTTAACATTCTTTCCTCCAATATTGCAGCGCAATGAATGTTACTGGGCAATTTTACTCCAAAAGCTATCATATTATGAATTAAAGCAGAAACAACTTTTATACACATAGTATCAAATATCAGAAATAATAAATAAGTGTAGCAAAAAAAATAAATAATCATCTATAAATCAATTAAATTAGTTTGAAAAGACTTTCTTGTAATAGACACAGAGAAAGTGGAATTATTGTCTATTAATGAATAAAATATTTAAAAAAAAAAAAATCTGATTACAAAGAAGGTAAAGAAAAAAAATGTTAAAATCAGGTGCAATTATTCAGCATCTATGCTTAAGTAAAACACGACAGTATTTGAAAAAAAACCCAGAAAATTGATAGCTATATACATTAAACAGAGAATATACTGAAAAAAAAAAAGAACTACATTATAAACAAATGTCCATCATAAAATTTAAACAAAGCAGAATCTTTAAATGACTATGTAACTATCAATGTCAATGTACAAAGTGAGCAATATTAAAATAATACATACCAATGAAATTGATATATAACAGAATGTTAATTCAAATTACGTTAAATCAACTCAAATCAATAGTCTAATCTAAAATAGTTACACAAAACGTATTTAAATAATTAATTTTAGTGATGTTATTTTATAGAAAGTTAGATTAATTTATAAATTTATTAAAAAATATTCCATAAATTATAAGGTTTTTGGCTAAATATAAAATTGAAATAATAAATTCTATGAAAAATCAACTTTTTTTAAGTAAAATGTAATATATTAATTTATTAAGTACAAGTAGATAATATAATAATAACAAATGCATAATAATAATAATGGATGCAGTCATTACTACATCTGACTGGCTGTCATTAAGCATTTTTAAGGCGTTTCTGACAAAGGTTTCAGCCTTTCACGTTATTATTATATCATCTGCTTGCGCTTAAAAAATTAATATATTTACATTTTGTTACTATCAATTCATTGAATTTGAAAATTACTTCGTAGTAAATCGAAAGATTTTACGTTGTTTATTTATATATAATATTTAGTGAATTAAATGTGAAGATCTTTAAAGCTTCACACTCTCATTTCAAAATGCTCAAAACTGGTTTATTTACATACAAATTTAAGTAGAGAAGGTGGGAACTATCTTTTTCTTGTAAAATCTCTGCCTTGTATTTTGACTTGAGAGTTTCCTATGCAGTCATTAATACATCTGATTGATTGTCATATAAGCATTTTTAAGGCACTTCTATCAAAGGTTTCAGCCTTTCACATTATTATTTTTAAGTAAAATGATAATTGTAAAATATTTGGTACATTACTGATTCTTTTTTTATAAATCCAACAGCATGATTGCAATTGACTGATGATGTGAAAAAGAAATTGGTAGAGTTTGCAATTTTAAATTTGTTTTATTAGTAAAAGATCAATTTGTACATTTAAATTAACAAAATTCTTGTTTATATATAAGTAACTATCTCAAATATGTAAGTGCATTTTGAAATAAAATATTACTTACCTGAACTGAACTGAGCATAGTGCTTAGAGCAAAGACAGTAGCACAGTCTTTGACCGTTGATTGGCTATCAAAAGCACCCTGTGTATCCATTAATATAACAGCTACCTATTTAAAAAGAAATAGGCATGATTTTATATAATGTATATAATAATAATTAATGAAGTAATATATTTGTACATACAAAGACATATAAATATATATTGAATATTCTATAAACACTAAAAGACTAACATACAAGTGATGCATAAACTAAATTCTAAATTATATTTAACATTTCTTTGTAAACAGTACATAATTTCTTAAATTCAAAAAATATATCCATATGATACACATATAAATGTTAAAACAATTTGTAAATAATTCAATAAAATTAATTTAAAATTTTTGCTCATAATGATAAAATATTGATATAAAAAAAATTTAATTAATTCTATTGATTAACATTTTTAGTAGATTTTATATCAATGTTTCCAACAATCAAAAAAATTTTACTAAATATTTTGACTTTCAATTTAAAAAAAAGAAAGAAGATATTTGAAGTTCAAAGATGACTTTTTTATTCAATGATGACATAAAAGTATTACTTTGCTTAATGGTAGTATTAAAAAGATTAGATTTGTTCTACTTTTTTTTTTTTTCATCATTTAATTCTTATTATGTTTCAAAATATTCATGTTGATAATTTTTCCAGGATTGTAAGCAAATATATGCTAGACGCACTATTTTGGAAAACAATAAATAAGAATGGATAGTTTTTAAAATTGTTGTCAATGGAACTTACTAATAAATAATAACTGAGAAAATTACTTAAATTCACTTTGAGCTTCTCTGACAAGAAGAGATAAAATTCATGAATGAATTCAGTATATGGCAAGCTTATTTCTTGATACTGAAAAACTTCTAATAATTATCAAATACATTTTTACGATGTGCAAAAAGATATTAACATATAATTTAACAATGAATAATGATAATGTTGCTTTTATTATATTATGCATATAATTATTATTAAAATAATTGTGTATATATATATATTTGTTTGACCTAATTAAAAATAGTACATAGTCAAATGCAATGTACAATTATCAAAACATCATCATTAATTAACAATAGATCAATTCTTTTAAAAAGAAGGCAAACAGCATCAAATCATCATCCATGATTGAAAAAAGATATCAATTGACCATAATATCTACTACATAAAAATCTTTGATCTGAATAAAATATATTTGTTATAATTATTTTATAAGCAAATGTGTCTATGTATTATGCTTATTATTAAAAGCATAAAGGTAAACTAGTCAATAAATAATCAAAATTACTCAAAATTCACAATTCAATCAGACTAACCAAGAAAATAAACTGTAAAACACTATCAATGGTTTCATTACTGCAAGTAGATTTCTCAAGTGTAAAGAACTACAAAATAACATATTTAAGCTAAACATTACCCACAATTCTATTTATCTCTCATACACCCTTAATATTAAAATAACTTTTAAATAAGTTAATTGCTTCCGAATCATAAATTTTTAATAATAAAGATTCTTTAATTCCTCTTTAGAAATTTCATTTCTCACAAAGAAGACAACCTTAGCTTCATCAAAATTAATAGTGTGACCTGTATCTTTTTAATGGATATATAAAGCAGAACTAAGATATTTATTTCTAACCCTACTTTTATGTATCTTTTTCCTTCATTTAAGCTCAAGCTACTCTGACCTATATATACTATCTTACAAAATCAAAGGTTAATATACACTACTCCAGGTATAGTCTTTTTATCAAAAATTTCCTTTGTATTATTTAATAAATTATTCAAAGTAATGCCCCCTTTCCAAGTAATTTTATAAGAAGACAATTTAAATGGCAAAGAAATAAAATCATATTTTTCTTTATTCTTTACACCATTATAAATATTACTATTAAATAAAATACTTTTGACAAATTTATTAGAGTATCCAACACTCAAAAATAATCTTTATAAAATTGATCTTTTTGAAACAAAGCTACCTCACTAGAATTATTTAATCTCTTGTTTCTATAACAATAATTTCTTAAAGCAGCTACTTTATGAGATACAGATTAATAGATATCAGGTTTAGTTATAGACCTTAACTCGTTACTCATAACATAATGACTACATTTCAAACAATTAGCCTTTACATTTCTAATCACCAATAGATCTAAAAATTTTAATTCAACAAAGTCTAACTGCCCTTCTTCTACCATATATTTTATAGAAGAATCAAAACAATTCAACTCATTAACCAACTCCCTCAATTTATCATTGTCAACTACAAATAAACAAACATCCACATATCTAACACATAACTTCAATTATAAACAATTCTTTTTAATAATAATTTCCTTTTCCAAATAATTTACATAAACGGAATAAATTAAAGGAGAAATAATATAACCTATTATCTATCCTTCCGTAATCATATAAAAATTACTGTTATAAGTAAAATACATAGAATTCTCTAATGATAAAAGCAAATCTTTAATAAATTTTATTTTATTTTTTGACAAAGATCCATGTTCAACTAACCCAGACAGAAGAACATCAAGTTTAATCTATTAACAGATTTATAAATATTATCAATATCCAAACTACCAAATATCCAATTACTTTCCATTTATAAATTAAAATTATAATTGGGTATTTGATAGTTTGAATATTGAGAATATATATCAATCTGTTAATAGATTAAGCAATATTAATGTTCTTATGTCTGTGTTGGTTAAACAGGGATCTTTGTCAAAAAATAAAATTAAAAGTTATTAAAGATGTTTTTATTATTAGAGGATTCTATGTATTTTACTTATAATAGTAATTTTTATAAGATTAAGGAAGGGTGGATAATTGTTTATATTATTTCTCCTTTAATTTGTTGAATTTATATAAATTATTTGGAAGAGAAAATTATTATTAAAAAGAATTGTTTATATTAAAAGTTATTTGTTAGATATGTGGATGATTATTCATTTATAGTTGAGAATGATAAATTGAAAGAGTTGGTAAATGAGTTTGTTTTCATCCTTCTATAAAATATGTGGTAGAGGGAGGGTGTGGTGGTTAGATTTTGTTACATTAAAATTTTTAGATCTATTGGTGATTAGAAATGTAAAGACTAATTGTCTAGTATGTAGTCATTATTTTAAAAGTAAAGAGTTAAGGTCTATAATTAAACCAGATAGCTATCAATCTGTATCTCATAAAGTAGATACTTTAAAAAATTATTGTTATAGAAATAAAAGATTAAATAATTCTAGTATGGTAGTTTTGTTTCAAAGGTCAATTTTATAAAGATTATTTGAGTGTTGGATACTCTGATAAATTTGTTAAATGTATTTTATTTATTAGTAATATTTGTAATGATGTAAAGGATAAAAAAATATGATTTTATTTCTTTGCCATTTAAACTGTCTTCTTATAAAATTGTATGTAAAAATAGTAATTTGTATGGAAATAAGAAAATTGCTTGGAAAAAAGGTACTACTTTGAATAATTTATTAAATAATACAAAGAAAATTTTTGATAGAAAGACTATACCTGGAGTAGTGTATATTATCCTGTTTTCAAAAAGATATATATAGGTCAGCGTAGTTTGAACTTAATTAACCTATTCTTATTATGATAGCATAATGTGGGCAAGCATTTTCAAAATGTAAAATCCGTTTTCAGTGTAATATTAATGGAAATCTATGCAGTCAACACATGTGTTTTTTACACTATTATTTCCATCTTTTTTTCAGCTTTCCATAAAGATAATTTTTATTTTTATACGATAAAAAATAAAAATTTTATAATTTTTGTGATCAAGTAAATTGAATTTTTTTGTCTTTCTCCCATTTTTTTGATAGTTACTGGAAAAGATTTCATCCTGAAAAATACTTGAGTAAAAAGTTTTACTTTTTCCAATGTATCTTGAAGACAACGTTATGGGGGCCTAATGGTAAGTATTTATTTTTCTATATTTTTTAATTATAATTTAATTTTTATTTATTTTCTAATTATTATTTTTTATATATATATTTGATAAAAAATATATGAAAAATTATTATTGACACTGGTAAGTATTTATATTTCTATATTTTTTAATTATAATTTAATTTTTATTTATTTTTTAATTATTATTTAACTATTATTGACACTAGCAAAAAAAAAAAGATCATGATTATCTGCATTTTTTGCTACGATATGAGCTTGGCTCCAGTATTGGAATTAGATGATATGAGACAAAGATAAACATATTTTGCAAATAGTATGATCTGATTTAGATTTTTCTATAATCTCGTCTACATTTTAATAATAATAAAAATACATAAATGCTAAAAGTAACCAATTTTGACAGTACATAAACTTACCCCGAATATATACTATTGTAATATAAATTTCAAAGCTGCATAATTTTTAATTATTATTTTATTCATATATATATAAAAATATATGAAAAAATTATTATTGAAACTAACATAAAAAAAAAAAAAAAGCTTGTGATTGTTTAAATTTATATCGAGAATTATCTGCATTTTTTGATATGAAGTGGAGGGGGGGGGTCCAATATTTGAATTAGATGATATGAGATAAACATATTTTGAAAATATTATGACCTGATTTAGATTTTTCTATAATATCCTGTCTGCATTTTAATAATAATAAAAATACGCAAATGCTAAAAGTAAAGATTTTGATAGTATATATATATATAAACTACTAACTTATGTACCTCAAGCTTAATTCTACGATGAATTTAGTATTTCATTCACTTTTTATTTTATTTTGTATATAGTGACTATTTTAGTAATACTTTTTAATAAATTACAAACTGTATTGAAGTTCTTTGTTATAATATTCAAATTATACTAATTGTTGATCAATATTAACTACTTGTTATAAGGGAAGACATATACATTGCAAACCCCTGTATGGAAATATATTTTGAAGGGCTACTGAGAAAAATGAAAGTTACTAATGTCTTTATTATATGAAGTTTTCAAGTGATGGATTACCTTAGGTAAGTGTTATTATATACTAATTTTTAAGATATTTTGTGAATCCAACTAACCTACTAACAAAAATGTAATTTTAAGTTGTATGAAATGATAATTTAGAATTAATGAAATAATATGAAAATAATTATTAGAAATATTTACTTTTATTCTTTTTTTTATTACTTTGAATATCAATGACTATATTTTTTTCAGCTTAATTACATTCTTTGGTGTTTCATCTTTAAAGTAATATATATTATGTCATTTTTTACATTTTTTAGTATTACAAACATATATTATGATAAAATTTGTGGTTTAAAATAATTTTTTAAATATTCAATATGGCTGCTTCATCAGTGTATCAGTTAAATAAAAGAATAAAGGTACATAAAAGTAGGATTAGAAATAAATATTTTAGTTCTCCTTTATATATCCATAAAAAAGATACAGGTCACGCTATTAATTTTGATGAAGCTAACATTGTCTTCTTTGAGAAAAATTAAATTAAAGAATATTATTAAAAATTTATGATTCTGAAGCAATTAATTAATACGAAGGGTGTATGGGAAGTAAATAAAATTGTGGGTAATGTCTAGCTTAAATATATTATTTTGTAGTTCTTTACCTTTTAGAAGTCTGTTTGTAGCACTGAAACAACTGGTAATGTTTTAGAGATTATTTTCTTGGCTAATCTGGTTGAATTGTGAATTTGGGGTAATTTTGAGTATAAAGCTTTTGTATATATGTAATAATATTATAAATCGATGTCTGTATTTCTTCAAAGCAATATACGAAATTTTATAATTAAATATTAATAAATACAGTAATCAAAAATTTTGAAAAGTACAAAAAATATAATCGTCATTTGGGAGTGCTTTAGACTATTCTGATAGTCTTTGTCAACTAATAGTTGAAAGCGCTCTTAAGTGACGATTATATTTTTTGTACTTTTCAAAATTTTTGATTACTGTATTTACTAATATTTAATTATAAGATTATGTATATATATATTTGATAAGCATATTTTTACAGATAAAAGATGATTGTTTTAGACAACTGTGCATATTGAACTGAAATGCTTTATCCGCTTCAAAAGTTCCATCCAGAATTAAAACACATTTTATATTTTTATAAAACTATTTGAAAGTTTTGTGTATATATATATATTTATGTATTAACTGTACATGCAATAACACACGTACTCATATTTTTAAATTCTTATGATTTTACTTTTCAATAGATCTTAGTTTAAAAAAGTTTTCTTTTGTCGCTTGTTTTTTTTCTCAAAGTAATTAAAAGCAAGCAAAATTTAAATCTTTTGGAAAAAGCATTTTAATTTTAAAAAGTTTTGATTGCAATCATGTTTCTTTTTATTTTTGTTCGTAATCTATTGTTAAAAAAGGCTGAGACTATTTTTGCATTTATTTTTTTCAATTAATTTTGAATAAGATAAGAGCCCTGGTCAGATGTTTGTTTTTAATTAAGATTAGGCAGGAGATAGAGATTTGCCCTGGTGAAAAACTTCTAATTAAAGATGACACACCCTGGTCAGATGTTTTTATAAAATTAAGACTAGGCGGGAGACAGAAATTTGCCCTGGTCAAAAAACTTCTAATTAAAATTGAAGCGGGAGATAACAGTTCACGTAAATAGTCCTGGGTTTTTGACATTAGATGATTCTGATTATTATTATTATTCTGCTCATGAAAAGTATTGATTCAGCTTATTATTATAATTCATTCTTATTACTCTGCTTGCGATATCTATTCGGATTGCTGTGCTGCCTTATATTTTAAAGATTGCTGCTATCCATGTCTTTATATCACCATTGCTGATATATTTTGCTGTCTGCTAATAAGAAATTTTGCTGATACCATATTACTGACCACTTTTTTCTAAATAGCGATCGTCCCTGCAGAATGCCAAAACTACATGCCAAGAAAAATCTTCTTTATAATATGTAGTGCTAAATCAACCGAAAGATGAGCCCCGGATTCCGAATTGTGCCTTCAAGATATTGTCTTAAAAGACTAGTCCAGAACTGATCCAAAGATTGCCTCAAGACTCCCGAACATATAAAAGTAAATCAGTCTTCACAAGAAACTGTATATAAACCGTAATTTTGCGTATCCCGCTGGAAGAAATCAGCCGGACCTAACATTATGTCTCGAGGTAAAAGATTTTCATATTATAACCAGTGTTTATAAAGTCTCAGCCTAATCTTAAAAGAAAGCTGTCTTTATTATAAGTTTTGAATATTCCTTTAATATTTTTTAATTTATTTTATGTATTTTCCTTATTAGTCTTAGTTTTAAGACTCTATATTTTTAAATTTATTTATCGAAGAGTGTATTGTGGGTTTCTATTTTGTATGCTTAGTGTTTTCCTCTTTTATATTACACTAACCCTTGATAAATGCTTTGGCAGACCTTCGTATTTTCTTTTAACTCACCTATCCTTTATTTTTTCTTTATAATTAATTTACTCAATCTTTGTTTGCGTTTTCTGCACAGACCCAAAACCTTTTGGCTGGCGGTTTATATAGTATATTGTATTAAACATATACAATTAATACCTATCCATACATATATACCAATATATATATACACATACGTATACAAATATATATATAAAATATAAAAAACAATTGTATGTTTAAATGTTGTACCTCTGATGATGACTGCTGGACAGTTGAAATTGTAAGCAAGAGGAGATAAAATAAATCATATGTTAAAAGTGCATTGTGAAATGTAAATTATGGAGTACAACTGGTCTCGTTTTATGCGGATTATTTTAATGCGATTTTGAAGTTATGTGATTCATGTTTCTTCTTAATATCTTTCATATTTCACTATATTTATTAGATATAAAGAAATTTAAATTATTAATAACTTATTTTTACTTGAAATACTTTTTTTTTTATTTCAAAAATATAACGTTATATTAGCAGCTAACGTGAATATGGCCTGAAGCAGTATTTAGCTTCTATGTAAATAACCTATTTATACTAATGAGTAAATAATAATAATAGATTTATACTTACAGATAAAAATATCACAATAAATATTCAAAAAATTTAAACTTTTAAAACGTATTTTGTTATATATAACAGAAATAAATAATCTTTTAGATTTTTAAAATAAAAAACGAAGATTTTATAACCTGAAAATAATCTTTCTAATGATAATGTATAATTTTTTCGCTTTGATTACGATCTCATTTTTTAATATAGAAAGAGAAAACCATTAACACAGCAGAAGACTGGAAAGTGGCGCTAGTTGTACATCACATCACAAATAAAAATAAAGTGGCTAACAGGTTTCTCTGGGCATAATTGCTGAGAGATTCTTGACTTTGTTTAAGGAGAAGCCACAATACATCACATCACATCGAATCTGATTTCTTACCAGTTTACAAACGAACGCTAGCGGTAATAATTAAAATATTTATGAAAAATGTAAAATTAAATACTGTAGTTAATAAAAAAAGTTTGTCTTCTATTAATTTTTTTCAAATATTTGAAATTTTTTATTAGTCATACTTTATTTGCTTATTTTTTTAATGCGAATTTTAAAGTAATTTTTCCTTGTTGCTTTGCTTTTATGCGAATTCTGAAAAATACAGATCCCATTCCCCATTTTTCAAGGTAAGTTAAGTCTATTTTTGTGCGATTTTTTTAAATGTGGGTTTTCTGTGGAACCTATCTACCGCATAAAACGAGACCCAGGTGTATGTGGTATATTATATATATAATTCATCAATGCAAATAAGAAGGAAAAGTGGAAGGAAATTTTAATATAAACTATACTTAAGGAATACACATGTATAATTTATATTTATATTCTGTTTATATTGTATATTTTATTTTATATTAACTGGATTATTTTATTTATTTCAGTTTTATTAGGTTTTGTTATATATTTTATGTTGTTTTTAAGTTTCTATTGTTTACATTTTTTATGGTATTATTTAAGTATTTTATTTTGTTCATTATGTCATAGCTCTGAAGAAGACTGTAGTACAATAGAAACGTAAGTGTATGTATATATATGTACAATAAAAAGTTTTTGATAAAAAGTGTCCAAATGATTTGGATAAATTGGATTTATATAAGATATTATAGCAAAAATAAAGAAAAAGGTGATTTTGGTAATCTTTCACTATCCTTTCTACTTTTATTATTATTTTCAATCACATTACTAACCATTTCTATTATAAAAAATTATGTTCACTATTACATACTCTCTCTACATTATCAAATACTTTAATTATGCATTTCTAATGCATAATCTATTATGTGAAATATTTCTAGACCATAAGAAATGCCCCTCATAAATATTTGATAAATTTCCAATGCTCAAATTAACTCTCTGACAAAAATTTTTCAAAAGCTATCTGTTCTTATTATCCACATCATCAATTTCTTCAATATGCCCATTCATATTCTCTATAACTATTATTTTCTTCCCCCCTTTTTTTTGAAACTCTGCATATTCTTTACTAGGCGTTTGTATATGCTACTGTTCTACTCCACTGATAGGAGGAAGATAGGATTGGTAGAAGTACCATAAATAACAAAGAGAAAAACGATGACAATAATGGAAATACAATGTAACATATCCACTAAATAGCTCAAAGTGAACTATAAAAAAAATAAAATAGTTTTAAAGAGATAATATTAAAAATTAAGCAGTTGATAATAATGATTTTATTTAATGTATAGAATTGTCAAAGCTATGACAAGTAAAACTTAATTAAATTATTACCTTTTCACCAGATGGGGTTTCACAAATAAAGACATCACTCCAGAGTAATATACCTGTGGTATGCCTTTCACAACCACCACGCCATGAAAAACCTTCTAAAGGTTCATCTTCTCTTCCTATCCAATTAGGTCTACCCTATTAAAAACAGCCAGAAAGTTTCATTAAATAAATTCATCAAAAAGTTAAAATTAAATGTAATAAATAAAAATTAATTACTTGGTATACTTTTTATAAAATAATTTTGATATACATATTTCTAATTATAAAAAAGTCGGAAAAAAAAATTAGAAAAATAAAATAACAGAATCAATAAAAATAAAAAGCAATATTTAGTATATTAAAAACTATATACATTCTTATTGTTATTAAATATATAATTAACCACAATCTATTCTATGTTTTACTCTTATGCCAACAATAAACAAATGGAAAAAATTCATAAAAATTTTGGTGTCATAAACAGACTGGTGAGAAGATTACACAACAGCAGCAAATAGATAATTTAATTGATATGAATAAGTTAATCTAGAATATAATATCTAAGACTGAGAATCAAAATTAAATTTTTTATTTACAATATTTTTCTTACATAATTTACATTTAGCGCATTTTATATATTTTGATTCATAATTAGCCACAAAGTATAAACTATTTGCTTATTATAATTTACTATTATTAAAATGGTCATCTTCATATTATACTATTTCTTTGTCAGATTCACATTCAATCTTAAAATCAGTTTTGTCATAGTATGATTTTCTAACCATTACTTCTGTTCTGAGTTTCATTGAAGGTTTTTCAATTGATCCTAACTTTGCTGAATTTCTAAATGAAATTTCTGCACCCCATCGTCAAATGCTTATAAGATTTATAAATCTGGGATAGAAATTTTTTAGTTCAGCTTTTAGTGCAGTGGCTTTTATTATGCTTACTTTCTGTTCTTTCTATTCTTGAGTTTTTAGTTATTTAATTCTACAGTTTATAAAAGTCATATACTTTACAATGATAAAAGCATACATCTTATATTAGACGAAGTTTATTTTACAAGGATAAGAATGTCAATTAGTGGTGGTAAACTTACAAATACTCAGTAAAAAAAAATTAATATTCTCTATAGAAATAATTCCTTTATTACAGAAACAGAATTCCTATTTAGAAAACAGTACTTTGCTATCAATATATGCAGATAGCAGTCCACTAAAATAACTACTATTTGTATTTAATTTTACACTTGATGTTAATTTCTATTTAGTATAAAAAATATATAAAAACTTTAAGGATCATTCCAAAATAAAAAAATTAGATAAATGGTTAAAAAATGTCAAAAAGTACTTATCAGCTATCAAAAATTGCAAATATATTGTATTAAAGGAATAATACTAAAGATAAAACATTTATATCATTCCCGTAAGTTAAAACTATTTACTACAAAAGAAATCTACTTCTGATAAAACTGAACAAGATGGATTCAATTCTCAAATGAAAGTTAACACTAATAAAAGAAATACTGCAATTATAAAATTAATTAATTTATGTACCAAGTAGAGAAAGCCATAGTGGAAGTTTATGATACAATTTTTTTTAGTTGAAGATAAAATAAAAATAAATATTTAAAAACAGTGACTAACAAAATAATGAAATTTTTACTGTTAAAGACTATTGCAAGTTTATTACCCCCCCCCCCCCAAAAGATATGTATCAAAACAGGTATTGATACTTTTACCTCAAAGGAAGTTATGCCTGTTAAAATTCTTGAAAAAATGAATAATTCTTGGGTAGAAGCCTTCACTTAGATAAAATCTTTTCAGACTACCACTTTTATTTTTATATAACTGAAAACATTGATGAATAAATATACATAACCTATAATTTAATAAAAAGTCTGATTTATAATGTTCACTTCTAATATATCCCAGAGAATGTTTATAACAATTCACTGGCAAAAGCTATATTGAGAATATAATTTCTTAACTCTTTTTTTTTCTCCTAATGTATTATTCTTTACTTCACAAGTTTTCAGTGCAAGTTTTTTTTTTAAAGGAAATGATAGAAAAAATACACATCTTATAAAAAAAAACCCACGCAGTGGTAGCTGATATCTGATTCACTGCATTTAATCTACTGCTAAAAAAAAAAAAAAAAATTATCATAGAAATGTGCCAAAATCACAGATGATCGATTTCTCCCTTGATTATCTTTGAATTCAAAAGTCTAAAATAAAATTCAAGCTAAAAATTTACTCTCTTATCATACTGCTTTACAATTAATAAATTCTTAAGATATTATTTCTAAGATATAACTGAAGTATAGCAGATTTTATTATACAATAAAAACTTGCAAAAATCAGATAAATTTATCCATATCTTCTAAAAACACCAAAATCAGCTTGGCACAGATTATAATACAATGTTCGAATTGTACAACACACAAAAAAGTTACCTATTAACAGAAACACAAATTCAGTAAGATTTACAATCAAATAAATAAAAACAACTTCTAACCAAATAATTGTTGTTAAAGCAAACATGGTTGAGACTACTGATGATAGTAAATGAGTGCAAAAAATCATATACAATTCTCTCAATATCTGTAGACTCTTAGCATATGGAAATAATAAAAGGTTTTTTTAAAATATCAAAAAATAAATAAATTCTTACGTAATAGCAAATTTGATGATCAGATGGTGGGAGATGTGAACAATGTTAGTGATAATAAATATTGGATAATGGCAGACTAATGAAAAAACAAAAACAGGCAAAATATTTGATCAAAAAGGAGGGGGGGGAATAAAAGTCTAACCAAGGGACAAGCTCAATATAGTATAGATGATAAATATATTTAAAAATTGCAACCATAATTTGTTCAAACTTCAAAAGACTACATTAGATTATAACCAATGATAAGCTATCAAAATATTGCCATTTATATCGTAGTGGAAACAAAAATCATATGAAATTCAGAATTTGATGTTAATTTCATAGTCTATAATTAAAAGATAATTTTAATAAACAATTAAAATAATCAAAGTAAACTGAATAAGCAAAATCAGAAATGAAAAGTAAAAAAAAAAAAAAATCAAATAAATCTAAAATCTTAACATTTAACAAATAAAAATTCAGACCACAATGTAACGGTAATAGAATTAAAACTAAATTTTATAAGTAAAAAAAGTTTTGACCTATTAATAAATTCAAGACAAAAAATTTGGAGAAAATTTAATAAAAAACTAAATATGAATACAAAATGAAAAAAATTAAGAGATACAACACAATATTTTATGAGAAAAGTACAAAAGCAATAACTAATAAAGCTTCGGATTAACAATGATAATTAATAGAAATAAAAAATTATAACACCAAGGAAAAAGTAAAATTATAAGTAATAACTTTAACTGGAAAATATATATATATAAATAAAAAAAATTGCAAAGTAAAGGTAGGTTTTCATTTAAGAAATAGTAAAATAAATAATTGAAATAAAAAAATTATTGCCTCAAAAATGAAAGTACATTGTCCAGACAGAAGGAATGACAAATTATTAGTGAGAAAGATAAACAAATACAAAAAAATGGAAATAATATACAACATGATAAACTCATGTGTGTTAATGGAAAAATAAGGAGGAAAAAAATATAGCTATGAAATAATGGAAAATGAAGTTATAACAAGTATGGTTAAGATGAAATTTGGAAAAATTATATATAAAAAACTTATTAAACTTCCTTCATAAAAAGCTACTAGGAAAAATAGGATGAAGGCTGTGAAATGTTTGTAATGTGCTTTACAACTCATTTTCTTTCAACAGTTGTTATTCCTTTAGAAGCCAAATATGATGTCATGGAATATGAACATTTGAGTACCAATAGTTAAATCTCATTTGATGCCAGGTTGAGTTATAAAATAGACATTTTTGACAATTTATAAATACTTTGGATATAGAAAGGGTTGAGAAAAAAAGAATGCTATTAAAGTAATGAAAACTATTCTAGATATATAAAAGAGGAAAGAAAATTAAGGTAATTATAACGTAATCGGGCTTGGCCACTTGATGGCATTGTTGGCAGTCAAAAACAATACAATACAATGTTTGGGGCCGCGTTATATTTTTAAATCGAATCGCTGTTTGTTTTTTTTTTGGTTATTAATTTATTGATTGCTATAACTTTTTTTTCATGCCTTTTTATTAAAAAAGTTGTTTAATTTTAATTTTGTATTTAGTAAACGACAATCTTTTTTTTATTTTTAAATCGCTGTTTTTGGACAAAGCTGCTACTCTGCGATGTCTTTCGCTTAATTATTGGTAAAGGACAACCTTTTTTTTATTTTTAAATCGCTGTTTTTGGACAAAGCTGCTACTCTGCGATGTCTATCGCTTAATTATTGGTAAACGACAACCTTTTTTTTAATTTTTAAATCTCTGTTTTTGGACAAAGCTGCTACTCTGCGATGTCTATTTAGCGATGTCTTTTGCTTAATTATTGCTTTCTACATAACAAAACAACTGTGTAGGGTTAGGGTTAGTGTTCTGTTGTTTGTAATGCTAAAATAAAAGATATCAAAATCGTAACCGTAGGACAAAAAAAAAAAACTCAAACTTTTTTAAACAACAACAAACACGTATAAATGTCTTATTTACTTATTAAACATGTTTATAATCTGTGCTTTCTATGAAATTTACAAAAAATCGTGTATATTTTTATTGGACAGCAGAAATACTCGGCTTCTGTTGTCGGCAACTGCGGAAAAAGTTGATCGCCATCCATTTTATTAACTACGTGGTATTTCACGTGAAAACGAGATTTCGCACGTGATATCGGCCGAATTCTTTTTTACCTACCCTCGGCAAGCTTTTACACCTTACACATTCACTAAACAAGGGTGTGGCCGTTTAGAAAATTACTTTAAATTCATGTTTATTAAATAAATTATAAATACAAATATTGTGTAACGTATATTGTAAAAATTTGACTAATCCAACTAAACACACATATATATCAAACTGTAAATGAAAGATAAGTGTGTGGAATCACAATAACTGTCGCGAAGCAGAAATAGGCCGTATTATTTCTGCTTTACGCATCATAAACGGCCTTCTAATGGCTAAGACAAACATAGATGTTTTCTATAGCCGTAAGTCAGGCCTTGTAAACGGCATTTGTTAGGTGTTTTGGCGAGCCAGAACGCCATCAAGTGGCCAAGCCCGATTACGTTATAAGTACCAAAATGAATATTTATTTCATTAATCTGTAAATAGTATTTGATAAAAAAGAATTAGATTATTTTGTCAGATATTTTAAAGAAAATTATAATAATAAAAAGAAATGATTAAAAAATATTACAAAATTATGTTTTTTTTAGAATAAATAAATATACAGATAGAAATGTAAGATAAAATAATGTCATATTTTAGATGAATTGTTAAATAGTGTTGTTTTAATAAAAATGGAAATAACATTATAAAAGAATGATGTACTACATCAGATTTTTTGATGATGTAAAAGTTCTTGCAAATATTAAGAATAAGCTTAATAATGTTGCATAAGATTCTTCAAACTTTTACAAATATAATCAATCTTACAATTGAAAGTAGTAAGATATTAAAGGAGCAGTTGAGCAAAATATTATAGATACATTAATTTTTAACTATTTGTAGAAATAACAACAAAATAGAGTAAAAACAACATTAGTTGACATTAATTTAATACAAATTTTATACTTCTAGAAAAACATTATACAATTTATAAGATATGGAATCTTGAATGAAAAAAAAAAAGCTATGAGGCCTTTGAGATTTGATACAGAATTTTTTTTTTTTTTAAAAAAAAAAAAATTATTTATTGAAACAATACTGAATCAAAAAAATTGGATTGAGCATATATTTAGAACTGGTAGAATTATGAAAAGATATATTCAAAATCCAAGAGCAGACTTACTCATATCCAAACCACACCCCCTTAAATGAATTCCATTCAAATTGATAATTTTAGTGTTTAACAGCTCCTTTAAAATCTAGAACACGTGTAGCAGTTGCTTCTAAAAACCAATCATCAAATTTTCTGTTAATATATTTGAGATATGCCCTATTTTTTAATGCAACTATTATTTTAATCTTTTAAAAAAATATTAATCTCAGATTTGCCCAATAATCAGTATCATAAATATTCGTATAATATTGATTTCATTTACATTTTAATCCCTAACTATAGAATAATGTATCTATAAGATGCAATTGCTTTAATTGCGAATACATCCAAATTCCTAAATAAAATATTCTTGATTGCCAAACCATGCATTGTGCAAAAATGTAATAACAACAGATCATTTGCTTTTACAGAGCTAATACTATTAGTTAATAATTTGGAGGTACTGTTTACTTTTTTTCTAACAGACACATTAAAATCTCTCTAAAAAAAAAAAACCACTGATGCAATTACAATATCCAATAAGAAATAAAAGCTCTTTTTTTGAAATTTGTATAAATCTGATGATAAATAAATTGGGCACAAAAAAACATCATTAAGTTTTCATTGAGACAATGGCCTGTTCAGCTTAGTGTGGTGATAAATAACAGACTTGATAACTAAAATTTTTTGGATCAAAGCTCAATCACTTCTGGTGCTCAAACAATTGCAAGAATTCTAAGCAATTAACAATTTGATTATTATTAAAACATCTAAGAATTCTAAAAATAAAAATTATAATGAATTCAACATTAAACAGTCTTCTTTCATTCTTATACCTTAATAACTATTTAGGTGCAAGCAATGTATTCTGGTCCTAAGGCATTCATACCAAGCAAAATTTTGCACATTCCATATATATATACTGAAGACATTTTTTCTCTCCTAAATTAAATAAGCAACTTTATTATAATCATTACCTCCTATCAAGTTCCCATTATTATTATTGATATTACAATTATTTCTATCACTGAAATGAGCAATTCTTTGCACATGGTCACTTAGTCAAATTTTACGACTAAACTGAATTCCGTTTTCTAAGTTCTTCCATAATTGTGCACTTATGGGAAGGGAGCTAAATAGATTCCCAAAATGAATAATTATTTGTTAAATAAATTTCTTAATCCAAATCAACTTTCAAAGTAATACATTATTAAATGGACTGATTTTTTCAAGATAATAGCTAAGAACCCACACCTTTCAACTTGTTCTTATCATTCCTTTCTCAATGATGAGAGCATTGTAAACTTTCATACTTATATACAAAAAATTGCTGCAAATGTAATTAAAAGATAAAATTATCAATTCTATTTTTATAGTTAGTGAAGAAAGATGATTAATGGCATTAAAAAGGATGATCAGATCTTAAAAACCAAAGGCTGTAAAATAATAAAATTTAAAAAACAATAAAAATAAAAAAATGAAAAGATTATTCAAATTGAAAACAGTACCTAGTTTTAAATAAATCAACATGCTATCTTACAAATCAGCAGAAAATAAATTTAGTTAGGTAATGATTATTGGTTATCCTAGTACACTTTATAACTGAATATCATTCAATTATCCACCATCTGTAAATCTATCTAATTGACTTAAACCATTTTTACACTGCACATTATCAAAAATTCTTTCATAAATTTTTTTATGAAATTCATATAAATACTTTATTATAATGGCAATTAATTAATAAACATGAGCAACATCTGATACAATTGCAAATGTAATTATGATTTCTAAAAACTAGATATTATCCCAAAAAATTAGCCCTTTCAAAAATGTGGTACTTTGTTGCTAACACATAAGCTCTATCTAATCTTCTTTATCAAACTATAATATCAAATATCATACCAGTTTCATTAACAGTTACTAGGAGACAAAATAAGACTGAAATAACTCAAAAATATTTTCTATCAGAATGTTATAGTTCACAAAGTCTATAAATTTAACGACTTATTTATCAACAAGGTTTACTACTTTTCACAACCAACAGCCTATTATATGCAAAAAAAATATAGAAGAAAACTTTCATAAAGAATTCTTTACAATCAGCTTCCATTTCAGTCTATCATAAATGTATACTAATTTCATAAATGTTTTATAATGTATCAATGTTAGTATATCTCTCTAAAAATTGCAGATTTCTAGTTCAGTTATCAATTAAGATAAACAAATATAAATAATAGCATATTCTATTTTTGCTAAATTGTGATTTTATCATGGAATTACTAAAGCTTTACTCCGCATTTAGTACTAATGCAGAACTAATTTGCTTCTCAACTGGATACTCTAGCATAGAAGCCATTAGGAACTCTGGGACATAAATAACACTTTACAGCCTATGTTGTATTTTTAGAGTAACAATAGTGAAGTCGTTTTTCATCAAAATAACATATCATATAGCTAGAATCCTATATGAATATCTACAAAGAATCTAGATGATTTCTTGGTCAGTTCTAGTTCAAGCTCAACAAATGTGTGAGAACTTTTTGATTAATGCCTCATACAACCAAGTTAATAATGATGATCATTTACATTACAAGATATCTCATATCTGGATGCATTGCATGTCTTTAACTATCAAAACAAAAATACAGATTGCTAAGTCAACTCGTTTGCCCACTTCTTAACTAATGTAAAAATTTAGAAATTTAAGTTATATTTTTCTTATGCTCTTCTAGGACGGGCATCTAATAAGTCCTACACCATTTGCATCATTTTTCATCAACTTGAGGCAATTTTGAAGTAAACAAAGAACATTTGAGTAAATACAAGTGACACTTGTTTAACTTTTTCTAATAGAATTTTACAAAATCTAATGCTAAATAATTGCCAACTACAAAAAAATAACTCCCTATATTTAATTATTTTATGGTTAACCAAACAAAAATCCAATTGAAGGAACATTATACAAGTTAGTAAAACATAAAACTACTAAATTTATTATTTTTGTGAATGCTAGACTTAACATCATTAAAAAAACAAAAAAATAGAATCCCTTATACTTTTAATAATTTTCTTTTAAAGTTTATTGACAAATATTTACTAAAAATATCATAACCATATTCAGAAATTTATAATTTATTATGCAAAAAATCTCCAAATTCAATTTTTAACATAGCAATATAAACAGTATATATATTGTAGACAATTCCAAGTGAAAACATCCACTTTTAAAAAAAGATTATTTCTCAACAGTAACAAATATTTCAATTTTTACTATAAAAAGACAAGGTAGGAAATCTGCCAAATCTGAAATTATAAAATATTTTGCCTAATTTTGTTCAATATAGAGATATTGAAAATATACTATTTTTTTATCAAATAGTAGCCATTTTGTATTCTGAACCAGTGGCTAATTAAATGCTTTTTAACCATCAAAACAAATTCAGTAATTTTGGTATCAGTTTAAAGCTGTTTATTTTTTATATGTAAAGTGAAAATTTGTTTTGAAAAATAATTTTAAAGGATTGTAAAAATTGGTGCTTATTATTATTTTTTTAAAATCTTAGTAGAAACATTAAGTGATAGATGTATGCTTTAATTTGATAAAAATTCAAAAAGGGAAATTTATTTTAATAAAAAAAAATTTATTATATATAGTGTAACGAGCACAGACGACGTTACATTATTTTTTTATTATTATTAAACATTAAAATAAAAAGTTCGCATTTAAAATTTTTTTTTTAAGACAGAAAAATTGAAAATAAATTCTACCTTAAACTCGTATATATATAAATCGCACAGATGAGAAAAATTATTAAAATAAAACTTTATTAAAGAAAAAGTATTTTAAAACTAAATTTTAAAAAGATTTGGAGATAAAATTATATCTTTAAATATATCTTTGGATTTGGAAAACAGGTTAATTAATGTGATGGAAATGATTATTTTAATTAGTCCAAGTGAACAAGCCCTTGGGCATTTAAATGTATAAACAACGGTCAGATAGAAAAACAATAGAAACTTTTAGCAAATAAAAAGAAATCCCTATGGAATCGGACCTCAGCGAAAAGACCACCATCATCGATGACGTAATGTTGAGTTAATCCTTAAGATTAATATAAAAGGAAAAGTTGGAAATTATTATGGATTATTAAGAGAGGACTGAGATGTGTTAAGTCGGAGAGGTAGAGGTGAAGGGATTGAAAGATGCACTTTCAATTCCTTCAGTTGTTATAAAAATGGAAAAATGAAACATCGCTTTTCTTATACTGAGGACAACAGGATCGTCGGGGGATTTAATGTGGATTCCAAACGGCATGCAATGAATAAAGAGGAACGTTGAAAAAAAAATCGTAAGAACTTTAAAATATAAACTTTCTCAGTCTTTAATTTATAAGAAATAGAATCCTATCTGACCAACGTTATTTATTAATTAGTTATAATTTTATTTAATGTATTTCTTTTGTAAAATCATTTCCATTTATTTATTTATTTATTTGTTCTTTTAAGTTTTATTATGATTTCTGTTTTTCATTAAACTAGTTATATAAATATTAAACTTAAGTCGGGCGTGAATGGCTATATAGATTTGTAAAGTTATATTAGGGGAGGGTAATCTTAGGTTATTCGTTTCGTAGTTGAATTAGGTCAATGGATTGGATATATTGGTGTAATTAGTAGATATAGTACGAGATTCGCTATGGGCAAAATCGCTTTTATACGCCGTGCACTTCTGTTTTGCCTATGGAAGGGATTATAAGACGTAGAACGCTATTCCTTCCTATGGAGTTTTTTTTTTTATTGCTCTCATCGTCAGATAGATGTAATATTCCTATCTGACAAGGAGCAGTTTCTTCTCTTAACCTAATTGTGCTGCCGTATTCATATTACATTGAACACATTGATATATCAGATGGATTGAAGTTTGGTTTGACTGCGAACCTTTGGCCTAAGGTTAAACAAGGATTGAATATTTTCTTTTCAAATGCAAATCTATGTAGTCTATTCATACTCGACATTCTAAATAAAGATGCATTAAATTTAAGTTGGGTATAGATGCTTGCATGGGTTCGTTACCGGTTGATTATGTTTTTGGTTTTCATATTCGATCAAAATATATATAGACATTCGATAAATATTGATACCTTACGGTGAGTATCCAAATGTATTTATTCGGATGTCTTTTAAGTTATTGGTGTTAATGCAAGCATCTTATGGTGAATGCTATTGGGTTACTTATAAATTTCCCTCTGCAATTGATGGTATCAATGATTTTGTATTTTGATCGTTTGTTTATTTTGAAATGTTTTTGACCGTGGAATCTATGTAACCGATCTATACTCAACATTGTTAAACAAATCTGTGCTAACTAATAATAGTATAAAATTTAAAATGTAAATTAAAAATCTAAAATAAAAGTAAAAATAATGTTAAGTAAACATATTAAAATAATTATGTTAAATCTTATATATATATACATGTGCATAAATAAATTTTTGTATGTTAATTACTGGCAGTGGCTTATTTTATTTATTTTTTAATATTGAAATATAATTAGATAAGATATTATATTATTAAATCTCTGCTACTCCCTGAGCTAGTGACTTGGGCTAACGACCGGAATCAAAATTTTAAAAAAAAAATTTTTTTTTTTTTTTGACTTACGTATCTGCCTACTTTATAAATTTTTCTAGGTTCAAATGCCTAGATGGCGCCCTGTAGTGCAAATTACATTAAGCTCTTTCTCCGGATCGTTATAATAGAGAATAAACATTGCTAAATGATAGATAATTTACTAATATCTATGCCACTGGATTAAAAAGCCATAATCCAAATTAAATAGACTTTAAGTGATGAGATAAAAATGTCAAATCATAGTCCAATTTTTAATTCTATAATTATTTACTTCTTTTCTTCTATTAAATTGTAATTGTATTACATGTGTTTTACCTGCTCACAAAGAATAGATTGTTTAGTTTTAAACTTTCAATATTTAGCTGAGCATGCTTTTGATCGAGTTGGTCAAATTCATAGTGATCAAACTCAGCAGCTGGTATTTTAAATTCACCCTGAATTTTAGCCATTAAGTTTGAGTGCTATAAATATGACTGACTAGGCCAAAAGCATGCTCAAACTAGATACTGGAAATTTAAAACAAAATAATCTTTTCTTTACAAGCAGGTAAAATGCTTATGATAGAAGACTAATTTTTAATTTAAAATTTTTTATATGCTAATTTTTGGTTATATATATTCAATTTGGATTGTGAAAATGCGTAAAAAAAAATTTATGGGCATTATATTTCTTACATATGTGAAATATATTTGTTCTTTTGAAATGTCAATGGCCTAATGCTTTCTTAGAATCCTACTGTGGCAATAAATATCGAAAATTTCTGAAAGCCAATAATTAGTTATTGTTTAATGGTAAAAAGCTGTGACTAATTCCCATTCTTATCATTGTATTTGTTAATTCATACCTATTTTCAGATTTCTAGTAGATAATTGAAAATTTCAACTTCAAATTTGATCATAAAATTTTTTTCCAATTCTTTTTAGAAAGTTATATAAATCACGTACAATCATAATTAAATTTTTTACGGATATCAACAATTTGCTTTGGTATTCATATATTTTACAGTACTACCCAAACTACCATTCGATGATGACATTTAGATATTTCCAACTGAAAGCATGGCAAGATTTGGAACAGCTGACTAATATTAAATGGGACATTGTTGCAATTTATGAAGTTAGAAGATGAAGAGACATCTGATTTAATAAGAGGACATGTACTTTGCAATAAAGGTTCAAACGAGAGGGATTCATTATAAATAAAAGTGGAACAACAACATTATGGAGATCAATGATGTACCAGTCAGAGTAACAAGATTAGCTATTTAACTGTTTCGTCGTCGAAGCAGCCATATTAAATATTTAAAAAATTATGTTACGCCACAAATTTTATAATAACTTAAGTTTGTATTATTCAAAAATGACATAATATATATTGTTTGAAAGATAAAACACCAAAGAATGCAGTTAAGCTGAAAAAATATAGCCATTGATATTCAAAGTAATAAAAAAAAGAATAAAATTTTAATATTTCTAAAAATTATTTTCATATTATTTCATAAATTCTAAATTTTCATGCATAAATTTGAAACTTATACTTTTGTTAATAAATTATTTGCATTTATCATTAAATTTCCAATAAATTGATATATAATAACATTTACTTAAGGTAATCCATCACTTGAACACTTCATAGAATAAAGATATTAGTACCTTTCATTTTTCCTAGCAGCCCTTCAAAGTGTTTTCTATACAGGAGTTTATAATGAATATGTCATCCCTAATAACAAGTAGTTAATATTGATCAATAATTAGTATAATTTTAATATTATAATAAAGAACTTCAATAAAGTTTGTAATTTATTAAAAATTACTACTAAAACAGTCACTATATACAAAATAAAACGTGAATAAAATGATAAATTCATTATAGAGTTAAACTTGAGGTATATGAGTTAGTGGTTTAGAGTCAGTGCAATGTAGTATTATTTATCCTACCTGACAGCTTGTGGTGAATGTAATATTCTCCCCCACTACTTATAATCACACGAACTAAATAATTTCAACTACTGATAATTAATAATAATAAATATTTATTTACAACAAAACGATATTAACATATTTACAACAACTGACATTAGCGTATTTAGGTTATATATATATATTCTTACTAATAATTCAATATACACCTTACGATTACAACAAATTTGATATATTAATAATATGCTTACATAATCTGGCCTTGCGGCTTACGACAAATAATAATAAAGCCCGGATGGCCTCTATAAGTCCCTAGTTCCGCTTTGGCACCTTCAGTGGCGGAGTTCACTGGATCACGAGTTCTGATTTCAGCCGGCATGCTGTCTTCTGGTTACACTGCTATCTCGTGACAATTTTCTTGGTTCTTACTGGGCCTTAAATACTGCTCTTCTCATTCATGCACAGGAGTCTGGGATAGCCTTGTCTTGCTTCGGGTCCGCGTTCCAAACTGCTATTTCTCTGAGGTTCGTGCGTTTCCCGCGCAGAGGAGGGGGCGGGATAAAACTGGAAATGCTTATCTCTTTTCTTATCTTTAGACATGTACATTAAAGTATTTAACTTTACTTGCAGATATTATTATAACGCAATACTAATACATAGCACACCTCCCCCGACTTCGGAAATTACATTTTCCGAAGTTTAACAGTCCTTACTAGAAACAAATTCACTTGTTCTTTTTTCTAATTTTACTTTATATATTGTTATTAATCTCTTCATTAACGAATTTTTTCAATAGCACCAATATTGATTTACCAATTTTGCACTATTTCCTAACTGCTCTATTTACTGCCAGCCTGGTAGATTTCTTTTTTCAAATCCACTCTCTGATCATTTCTTAACTGGCACCTTTTTTGCCACAAGTATTGTAGATTTCTTTTTCAAACCCACAACTTGGCCATTACTTAACGGCATCCTTTTGCCGCAAGTGTTGTAGATTTCTTTTTCAACCCCACAACTTGACCATTACTTAACTCACCTTTTGCCGCAAGTTTTGTAGATTTCTTTTTCAAACCATAAACTTGGACAACTTCAGAAATAATTACACTATCAAAACCACAATTAGTGCTATTTTACTACTGGCTATTCAGATTTCTTTTTCAAATCTGCGAACTGTTTAGAATTCAACTCGATTACAATCCATTTAAGAGATTCAAACGTTTTGCAAATCTGTCTACCTTGCACTGTCAAGATTATTATTCTTACGCTACCTAACAACCCATCTCAGATCCTGCACTCCCATTATATGTATAACAATTTGTATTACCCAACGTATTCTATTTTTACTTTAAACTGAAAACAGTGTTTTCCAAACGAGGTTACTATCTCAGTTACTTTTCATATCTAGATTACTCATTTACTTTTCGCATTAATTTTTACAACGTAGATATATTTCTTTTACTTAAATCTATTTAACTTTCATAGTTACGATTTTACAACATAACAAATAAAATTCTTTTACTTAAAGTCTATCTCATTTTAACTTTCAATAGTTACAAACTATAAATAAATAAAATTTCAATTAAATCTATTTCATTTTAATTTTCAATAGTTACGAAACTACAACATAAATAAAATTCTTTCACTTAAAATCTATTTCATTTTAATAAATAGTCATGAAACTAGCCTTAAAATTGGACTACGTTTTCCGCACCGCCAGAACTAATTTCCAATTAAATTTCCCGTTAATGAAACTAAGACTATTCTTATTATAACTTCATTACTACGACACACACCCAGGAATGTCACCGAGTAAGTATAATTTTGCCTTTGAAAACCCTGCCAATTTTTAAAACTTCTATCCCTAACTAGGTTCAACTTTGACTGCGCCATTGTAATATTCTCCCCCACTACTTATAATCCATGCGGGCTAAATAATTTCAACTACTGATAATTAATAATAATAAATATTTATTTACAACAAAACGATATTAACATATTTACAACAACTGACATTAGCGTATTTAGGTTATATATATATTCTTACTAATAATTTAATATACACCTTACGATTACAACAAATTTGATATATTAATAATATGCTTACATAATCTGGCCTTGCGGCTTACGACAAATAATAATAAAGCCCGGATGGCCTCTATAAGTCCCTAGTTCCGCTTTGGCACCTTCAGTGGCGGAGTTCACTGGATCACGAGTTCTGATTTCAGCCGGCATGCTGTCTTCTGGTTACACTGCTATCTCGTGACAATTTTCTTGGTTCTTACTGGGCCTTAAATACTGCTCTTCTCATTCATGCACAGGAGTCTGGGATAGCCTTGTCTTGCTTCGGGTCCGCGTTCCAAACTGCTATTTCTCTGAGGTTCGTGCGTTTCCCGCGCAGAGGAGGGGGCGGGATAAAACTGGAAATGCTTATCTCTTTTCTTATCTTTAGACATGTACATTAAAGTATTTAACTTTACTTGCAGATATTATTATAACGCAATACTAATACATAGCAGTGAATAATTCATCTTCTTAGATAGAATTTACCTAAAATATAAAATCAAGTGATTATTACAAAATGATAGCTTACAATTAAAATAATACTGCAACCAAATGCAAATAAAACTTACTAATTAAAATTACTGATGAGCATCTACATGGGGAGATCTTGACTGAATTAGCATGCTAGTTAACATTCCTGCAGAAGTGTTGTGATGTTTGAAATGTGTCATCTATAATACTTTCACTGTGATAAATAGCTAGAGTACCCAGACATTGGTGAGCGTCTGAAAATGTATTTTTGCCTGTATACAACTCCATATAAGACACATCCATTCTGGCTAACTGTATACAATCACCACTACAATTTTCACTTTATAGGTTTTGAGGGCTCATATTGCATCATGCTACTATGACCAGTAAATTTAGAAATAGCCACCTCTCTATACATTTGATATGCAGCTTTGAAATTTACATTGCAGTAGTTTATAATCGGCTTAAGTTTTATATACTCTGTCAAAATCTTTACTTTTAGTATTTGGTGTATTTTATTACTATTAAAATGCAGACAAGTCATTATAAAAAAAAATCTAAATCAAGTCATAATATTTGACAAATATATTTGTCTTTGTCTCATATCTAGAATTCCAAATATCATCTAATTCATATACTGGACATCTGGAGGCAAGGCTCACTACCATGCGAAAAAATGCAGATAATTCATGATATAAATTTACACAATTGTGAGCTATTTTTGTCAGCCTCTGTGTTAGTTTCAATAATAATTTTCATGCATATTTTTTTATCAAATAATAATTAAAATAAATATAAAATTGAATACTCACTATTGAAAAGCTTGACCCGATAACGTTCACTGACAACACAGTCTGATTGGGAAGATCGATAAAATCTTGCATTTTTTCCGATATAAATTTCTGGGCAAACACAATTCCATAAACATGAAAAAAAGTGAAAGAAAGACAAAAAAATTAAAGTTAGTTGATTACAAAAATTATTATAAAATTGTCAATTTTTATCGGAGGAAAAAAAAACGTATGTTTTCTGAAACTAGAAAAAAAGATGGAAACGAAAGATGTAAAAAGCGCATGTGCAGATTGCAAAGATTTCGGGCAATTTTAAACAGAAACTGAATATTGTAAATTTGAAAATTCAAATTTATGCTCCCACAAGTTCTCATTTTGATAAAAAGCTAGAGAATTATTATATAAATATACAAAAGGCTTTAATTTTGATCAGATCAAACATCTTAAGCTTGTCATAGGAAACCTTAAAGCTAGAACTGATAAATAATTGAAAAAAAAAAGTGCTATAGGTAAATTTAGTTATGGTAATAAAAATGAGAAAAACACAGAAATTATGAAGTTTACAGAAAAAGAAAAACTGTATATTATGAATTCTTTTTTTGAAAAAATTGCTAAATGGAAGCATCCAAATAAAAGTATACTAGAATTGGATTATATTTTGACTAGCAAAAAATATTTATATCAAGAATATAATGTTCCTAATAGATTCAACACAGGAAGTGATCATTGATTAATGAGATGTAAAATAAATGTTAGTTACAAAACTAGAAGATAACTATTAAGAAAGCCAATATTATTCCAATGAATTTAAATTACAACTTGCAAATCGTTTTAAAGTATTAACAAATTTTGAAGATGGTTCAGATTTGAATGAAATCAACAGGAAGATACAAATACATTATTAAGAATTGCAACAAAAATAGCTGGTACTAAAAAACTCTAGCAATTTACCAATAAATTTTCTATTGAGTCAAGGCACTGTGTATGAAGAAAAGAAAGAATGAAAATATATAAAAATGATCCATTAAAAAAAACTGAATATCTAGAATTTTGTAAAATAGTATAAAAAAAGTTAATAACAATATAAGAAAATAGAATTATGAATTAGCAAGAAAAACTTTAGAAGAGAATAAAAGTCACAAAAGTGCAAAACAATATCTTAGTATTGGTAAGAAACTTATTTCTTCTCTAAGATGGAATTATTACTAAACTGAGAGATGACATCATGAAATGTGTACAAGAATTTTATAAATAATTACACAGCAATAAAAAACAAAAAGTATGAACTACAATTAACATCTGAATTTTCCAGCACTTCACTTCTTCTATCCAGTAATTTCTCATTATCTGATTTATTAATTATATCTTTGATTTTTCTTAATTAAATTTAATACCCATTTCCCTTCTTTTTTTCTTATTTTAAATAACATGTTCATTTCTTCTTTTTCATTAGCAAAGATATATATATATCATCTTAAAACAATAAAACTGCCACGCTGAATTTTTCAATGATATCTAGATTTAGCTATTTCATAAGCTCTATTTAGATTTAATAATATACTTTCTATTTCCCTTAAAAAGTAGTCTGAATAGTAGGAATAATAAAAAACAATCTTACTTTGAGGCCTACTTCACGTATTCCTTTATCCCTCAATATACATTTTTCCTTATATAATTTTTCCAAAAAATAGTTTCAAGTAATATACAAATGTTTTTAAATTATGATATTTATCAAACTTACTTTTACTTCTAGAATCAAACAGTGATATCAAAATGTATAATTTTAACTAAACCAGACTTTCATTCAGATATATATATATCTCAATTTTAAAAATCTACCAATTTCACATTTAAATACTTGTTTGAGATTTATGTATAATAATACAATTACATTAATATCTAAGTGTTTTGAAGATGAAGACAGTATTTTAATTGCAAAATAATATACAATAGAAAAATGTTTTTTTTTAAAAAAAAAAAAAAAATTATAGAGTACACCTGGGTCTCGTTTTATGCGGTAGATAAGCTCCTCAGAAAACGCGCACAAAAGAAATCGCACAAAAATAGACTTAACTTACCTTGAAAAATGGGGGATACATACTGTAATTTTCCAAAAATCACATAAAAGCAAAGCAACAACGTAAAATTACTTTAAAATTCGCATTAAAAAAAAAAAAAAAATAAAATAAAATATGACTAATAAAGAATTTCAAATTTGAAAAAAATTGATACAAGACAAACTTTTTTTTATTAACTACAGTATTTAATTTTATTCAAAACAATATTTTTATGCGTAATTTACATTTTTTTCATACATGTATGGTATTTTAATCATTATCGATATTTGAGACATCAGATTCGTCATGATGTGATGTGATGTACTGTAGCTTCTCCTTAAATGAAGACAAGAGGAAGTACAACTTAAACGTTTTCCAATCACTGTTGATCCTTCTCATTTTGCTAAGCGATCTAAAATTGAAATTTTTATTTACAAAGAAATTCATTGTCTGGGGTGTTTTTTTCCTTTCCATTAGAGTAAACTAAAAGTTTAAAATAAAAATAAGAACTTAGACGTGCAGTAATAAAAAGACACCGACTCACCACTGTTGGGCAAAATTTAATTAAAACAAACAAAAATTAAATTCTTATTTTTATCTTTAATTTTCAATTCCGTTTAAAAATCAAATTTTATCATTTCACATCACCTTAATTTCAGATCACGTTATGTAATTTTTAAATTGTTAATTACAATTAAAAATCAGATTTTAATTGTGCCCGCCGCTGTTACCTTTTAAAAATAAACTTGCGGACACTAAATGATTAATTGATTACGTACTCTTTTTATAAAAAGCAAAAATAGAACGCGATTTAAAATGCAAAAACAATAACATACATAGTATTTTTCATCTATAACGTTTGAACAAATTTACATTATAGTCTTGTAAAATTTAATGTGTGTATATATAAAATGGGGAAATCGTGATTTTAAGTGAATTATGAATTTCTTTATTGCATAAAATCTATTACAGTACTATTATAAAGCGCTGAAAATATTGAAATTATTAGATAGAAGTCGAACTCCGATAATGCGCTATTACTGTAAATATGACGTGAGTGCGCGAAATTTATAATATTTAAAGTAATAGTGCATTATCGGAGCTTGACTTCTGATCTAATAATTTTTAACGCATAAAAGAAAACTGCATATAAAGATATTGAGAAGAAACATGAATCACATAACTTCAAAATCGCATTAAATAAATCCGCATAAAACGAGACCCGGGTGTATTTTGAAAAAATAAATTTTAATTTTAATAAAGTTAAAACTGCTGTGCTTTTTAAAATCATTTAATCTTTATTAAGCTGTAAGATTTATCAAAAAAAGAGACCAAGCATATTTGTCGTCTATCCTTTTTTTAATCAAAAAGTCAAATAATCATTTAAAAACATTGTATTTATTGATTAATAATTTATATTCCAAAAGCAATTATCTTCATAAAGATCTAATGTAAACTTGAGTAATCAATGAATACTAAATAGCACACTAATAAAACTTCATTTCAGATGAGTTTCTGACTTTCAGTGAAAACTAGTATTCTAAGCTCATTCATTCAAGCTAATATCCTGAAATAAAAAAAAACAAAAATTTAAGTTTTGAAATCAAGTTGATTTATATGCACAATTTAGAGACTTCAGTTTTATGGCATAGTAGACACATAGCAACATCAGAGCCATTTACCATTAACTTACATAATCAAGGGACACCAAAAGATAAAGATATATAAAATTACATCTCCAAACCAGTTTTAGGTTTTTACCTTTGTCTGTGAAGATTAAGATTGAAAAGTGAAACCGAGAACCCTAGGCTCCTTCTATTTTTTGGCTGGAAAGGTTAATAACAACATCATTTTTAATATACTTACTCATATGTTTTTGGGAGTAGTAATTTTCATCCTATTCTAGAGCCAGCTACTATAAGGAATTATAATTGATAACTCAAGATTCTTGCATAAAGATAACTGCTCTTGAAAGCATAAGAGGTTATATGATAGTTAAAAAAAAATCTATTTAAATACAACATATACATTTATCTTTTTTTTTTAAAAAAAATTAATTTATTTAATGTATATTTTCTAATTGCTTTGATTTTATATGAATATTTAAATATATTAAAAAAATATTAAAAATATTTAGTTATATATATATTAAGACAAAAATAGTTATTTTTACTGAGCAATTATATTTCATTTTCATTACTCTTAACTGAAACATAGGCTTATTTATACCTGTGTCTATATATATGTAATATTAGGGTATGAGCACAGACTTTCACACGACCCACCACTCTCCACTCCATCTAATAACACTGATACACTTAAACATACATATGTTGAAAAGATAAATAATCACCAATATATGTATTTCATGCTAAACCAGCAATCATCAGTTGGTCCAGATTATCATCTCTACACATATATACTATAAGTGCTCAGATATATATTAAGATAGACAATCCTCATACTTTAATGGACAAGCTTCAATCTACTCCACACTCCAACTCTTCAACCATCCATCTAATTGAAAATCTGATGATGGAATGCTCAAAGGCCACCCTGAGGCCGAGATTATTGTCACACCCATGTTGACCTAAGGTCAATCTGAACCCCACATGTACAGGACATAATCCATTAAATACATATGCAAGGATGGGCAGACATCTCTATAATGTAATAACTGAAACATAGGCTTATTTATACCTGTGTCTATATATATGTAATATTAGGGTATGGCCTTTGAGCATTCCATCATCAGATTTTCAATTGGATGGACGGTTGAAGAGTTGGAGTGTGGAGTAGATTGAAGCCTGTCCATTAAAGTATGAGGATTGTCATGTACAGGACATAATCCATTAAATACATATGCAAGGATGGGAAGACATCTCTATAATGTAATAACTGAAACATAGGCTTATTTATACCTGTGTCTATATATATGTAATATTAGGGTATGGCCTTTGAGCATTCCATCATCAGATTTTCAATTGGATGGACGGTTGAAGAGTTGGAGTGTGGAGTAGATTGAAGCCTGTCCATTAAAGTATGAGGATTGTCTATCTTAATATATATCTGAGCACTTAAAGTATATATGTGTAGAGATGATAATCTGGACCAACTGATGATTGCTGGTTTAGCATGAAATACGTATATTGGTGATTATTTATCTTTTCAACATATGTATGTTTAAGTGTATCAGTGTTATTAGATGGAGTGGAGAGTGGTGGGTCGTGTGAAAGTCTGTGCTCATACCCTAATATTTCATTACTCTTGTAGGATTTTGGCCTCCATTATTTCCAAAATGTTATTGCAATCCTTTCCTGGTATCAATTAATATTGAATAATTCCTCCACTATAATTTTATAAATTTATTTTTGTAATGAAATAATTTTTTTTTAAAAAAAAAATCAATATAATACAGAAGTAAATAAATTTTCATATATGTCAATTTTTTTACCTAAAACTTTTTTTATATTGATAATGAAAAACAAATTTATTTTTTTCCAAAAAACCATTTATTAATTATAACAATAGTTACCAAAGTTACAGAACATAGTGAGAATAAAAAAATTTTTTTTTCAATCTTTATTTTTAGTGTTCTATATTCTGTTCCAATTCAGCAATAAAAACTATTAATATAGACAATAATCCAAAAATTTCTCAGCTATTCTAGTTAAAAATCTAGTTTGAAAGATACATTTTTAGTAAAAATAGTTGTTTAACTGATTCAGCTTCAAGCCGTCATATTGAACTTTTTAAAAGACTGGCCTGACACACAATTTTCACAATAACTTCGGTTTTAATTATGTTAGAGCAAAAACAATTACATTGCTAGAAACTAGAAACATTAAGGAAAACAATAATCATAAAATAAATAGTGATAACTATATAAAAAATAAGGCAAAAAAGAAATTTTCACATCTGAAATACTTATTATTTTATTGTTTATTCATAATATGATAAGTAACATTAACTAAAATTAAAAATACATCTTCAGTGATAATTTCTTTGCATTTCTCACAAAACTATCTTTCTAAACATGTCTTACCTGAGATAATCCACAGCTTCACAATCTCCAAAAGAAATCGGATATGACTTCTTCATTTTTATCTTGTACCCCAAATGTTCTAAATGTCAAAGGCGTCTATAAAGAAAAAGATTCATCCTAATAAAAGATACAAAAGAAATCATCATAGCAATTGGCTTCTTGTCTGTCTAAAACTAGAAATTGTAGGCTACTGTCTATATCACTGATAAAATGAGTTTCATCTCTTCATTTTATATTTTTTTGTGTACATCAGTGATGTTTATATTCTGTTTGTGTATTCAATGTTTGTATACATTTGATTATTAGTTTTATAACTGTTTATATTCTTTATGCACAGAAGTGATGCTATCTTATTATATTTATTGTACTACATGGATATAATTTATTTGCATATAGTGTATTTGTTAGCTACTGACTTGAAAATAATGTTATGAAACATATAGCAAAACCAAAACATGAATCACGTATATATAATTTGTTTGCATACAGATCATTTGTTAGCTATAGACTTGAAAAACGTAAACAAGAATCATAATTATAACAAATTACTTATAAATCATATTATATATACATAAACATAATTAATGATTTTCATAATAAATTATACTTTTTGAAAAACATTATTTTTATAAGTGTAGAACGTTAAAAGTTACATTAGATATTAATTGTATACGAACGTAAATAACTAACACACACAAATTACAAACTAAAAATAATTAATAAAAATGATAATATATATTATAGTTTTATAAAAAAAATTAAAAAAAAATTTTTTAAATGTAACTTACAAAATTACATTGACCAGCTTCTTTCCGCCATCTTTAAAATATAGTACCGGAGAAATGACATCTGCAGCCCCGTAAATTATTTTTGTCTTTTATCGCTCCGTGATAAGTACAAAAATTATTAAAAAAGACCAAAGAATTAAATACTGTGGTTGATTAAAACTGCTGCCAAAAATTTAAATTTTAACCGATTTTTTTGAAATAAAGATTTTCAGAAAGCTACCTCAGCAATCTTTCGAAAGATTGTATTTTCATCTACGTCACACTTATAACTTTTACGTCAGTAAAGAAAGAAAACAAAACATCATCTGAACACCGCCGGATGTGCGCTCGTAGCGCTCAAAAAGCTGAAAGGGTCTTGTAATAATATTATATGTTCTCCTAAATTCTAGAGGTTCAAGCATTTCTAAAAGTCACATTTAACAATTCCACAATATAGTAGTGAAAGCAAAGGATTTATTTCTTCAGAAATAGTCTTATGAATATTTTAACAGCAATAAAAATAGAAATTACCAATCGCATTGGTTTTGTAATTTTTACACTGAAAAATTACTCAAGTAAGGCATATTATATATCATTTTATGATAAATGTGATGAAGCTATAATTGTCGTTTTAACATATAACTTTCAAAACTTAAAATTTGTGAAACAATGTAAAAATAAACATGTTTAAAAGTGTTAAAAATCTTTTTTTTTTTTTAATTTTTTTTTTTTAGGTAATGACTATTTTATCAGTTTTATTACATTCTTTCATATTTGCTCTTTCTAACAATGTATATATTTTTATGTTTATTGTATTCAAACAGAAGATATGTTATAAATTATATTTGTTATAATTTTTTTTTTTTAATTCAAGGTGGCGGCCTAACAGACTAAGAACTACAGTTAAGAAGTCTCTGAAAAAAAAATTTAAAAACCACAATACCTATAAGCCTATGACATTGGTATGCCAGATATACATAATAAATTAATTAAATATCATATAAATATGTCACAATACTAATATTATTTACCTGCAATCTCTAAAAATTTTCCAATGTTTCAAGTGGCAATGCTTGATGAAAAAAATCAACTAACTTCTTGTTAGATATATATTCCTGTTAATCAAATCTATCATTATTAATAGCTTACGAAATCATGTTGAGATTCCAACAAATATAATTACCCAATCTTTATTAAATACACTTGCAACATGATCTTAAAACTTGAATGCAAATTTAGCATCAATTTAATTAGTTTCTTTTCTATTGGCTTAATATTATTAAACAAGGCAGAACCTTTAAACAAATTTATTTTAATTAATGTTTCTTTTTAAATGAACTTATGAAAAAAAAAACATAATTAATAAAGTAAATACCACAAAAACATACAATAATGGAAATGTTAATTATTTATGCCCTCTATAAAAATTTTCAATGTTTCAAATCGTATTTGATAAAAAAAAATTAATCAACTCTTGCTAGATGCTTCTATCAATCAAATCTGATGTTATCAATAGCTTGGGAAATTAGTCAAGATTGAATAAACATAGCTATCGAGTATCTATTAAATATGTTCACAAAGTAATGCATGAACTCTTAAACTTTGCTACTTGAGGGAAACATTGGAAAATTTCAATAGAGAATGTAGGTAAGTAATGCTAGCATTATTATATATATACAATTTTTTTTAAAAAAAAAAAAACAACAAAAACAAACATTTAACACTTTTTATATCAAAAGTGAAATATCATTCCATTAAAATTTATTTTTTTTTGAAAAAAAGCCATAACAAAAACAATGAAAATTTCACTGAATACTAAGCATCAATTTAAAACCGACATCTGATATTGGTTTCTAGCATACTGTTCATTGATTTTATTTATTGCCTACATTGTGGCTTTTGGAAGAAAAAAAAAGAGGGATGTTGCAAGGGTCACATGATCCTAAGATGCAGAGGAAAACATTTTAAGCTGCATAAATCAAAAGTCTTTAAAATAAAACAAAGATTTCATACCAATAAAAATATAGAAAGAAAAAGAGCAAAATATAAATTGCATTCATTAGTACTTATATTTAACAATTTTATATGACAAAAAATTTAATCACCTTATTAATCTACAACATGAAATAATTATCGTAAATTATTTCAATTATTGATGATAAAATTTACTAAGAGAAATTTTTTTAATTGAACCTTGTTTATTAAATATGTTTCTACTATTTTTGTTATAATAATAACGTGAAAGGCTAAAACCTTCGACAGATGTGCCTTAAATATGCTTATGTGAGCTTTACGCTCTTAGTTCGGAATGCTTGAGTCTGGCTTAAGGTGGATTCCATCTTTTTTTCATATTTCTGGCTTGTATTTTTGAATTGAGAATTCCACGTGCAGTCATTATTACATCTGATTGACTGTCGCATAAGCATTTTTAAGATGCATCTGTTAATGGTTTTAGCCTTTCATGTTATTATTATTATATCATCTGCTTGTGCTTAATAAATTTAATATATTTTTATTTTACTTTATTTTTAAAAATCTTAACAGTTTATATTCTTATGATTAAAAATTACCTGTGCATTCATATATCTTAAAAAAAAATCTAATAAAAATGATTTTCCTTTCCTAAAAGCGCCTGCTACTGAAACAACAACAACTTTTTTATCTTTGATTTCTTCCTTTTCTAAGATGGCCTCTAATGCTTCTTCATTTAATGTAAATGTGTGGTCTTCATCTGCGATAACAATTGGCACAGGATTACCCTTTAATTTACTTCCAGTAAATTTTAAACCTGCTGGGCCAGCTAATTAAAAAAAAGAAAGAAAATACAATGATTAAATTCTTATAAAAATAAGCATGTTTATATTTTTGCATATATATACTAATGTGATATTATCAATAAATTTATTATATAAAGATCAAATGTACAGTTGTTTAATTTAAAAAATAATAAATTGCTTGCAGAAAAAATATAAGGCTTTATAGTTATTGCTAAATAAAATAACTTGTAATGAAAATTTAGCAAATGTTACTCATTAAAAAAAGCAAATAAAACAAGATCTAAATTGTTCCATATTATCTTTTGTGAAAATATACAATAATAAATTGCAGTAAATAATAATAAAATAGTATAAACAGTCTTAAATACTTTACTAAATTGTAATATATTATTTAAAAAAAAAAAAGAAAAAACACAAAAATTAGTCTTACTAATTTCTCATATACATATAACTAGCACAATCTGTTAATCACAATTTAATAACTGATAGATGAATCACCATCTTAAATGAAGGACACATAAGTTGATATTATAAATTTTATTTATTGCTTAATATGTATTGAATTGGTCTAAATTATAATATTAAAAGTCACTTTTAGAAAAAGAAAAAATCTTTTCACAGAAATTATAATTTTTGCCATTTAATATATTTTGAGTTATTCTGATTTTGAAAGTGGTATTTTAGTATATAAAAAAAATACTGTTATGTTATTGAATAACGAATATTATTTTATGCTTATAAATAAAATTTATTTTATAGTAAAGTAAAATTTTGAGGCAATAAACTAAATAATTAGTAATATTATCAGAAGAATCTTAACAAGATATCTTTACAACTATTTCAGATGAGAATTCACATTGTGAACTCAACTTAATCACTCATTAGATATTATTAATATATTAAAAAAAAATGTCTATATTGCTAATAGATAAAAATATCTAGTTATTTTTTCAGTTTATCATCAAAAAAAACTCTAGATCTTGTTAGATATTTTATTTGTGAACAGTTTCACATAAAAAACAAGAAATTTAGTGCAAGAAAAATGAAAATAAATAAATAAAAAAAATTATACACAAAATATTTAAAAATTAAAAAAAAATTGTGATAAAGAATATGTTCGTAAGAATTCTAAAATCATTAATGTCAATGTGATTGAAAATATAGATCATTTTTGTTCAAAAAAAAAAGGAAAAATCTTTTCACCTTATAAAAAAAAAGAAATACTTTAAGTAAAGGCAAAATTTTAAAAAAGAAAATTAGTTCACAAGCAAAGTATTAAATAAATAAAATCTAAAGTTTTTAATAAAAGACTGAGAAAAAGTAGCTATAAGTGTACATACTTTTTATTCTATTAGGGTTAAATTTTTTCTTGAATATATGTATATTTAATACACGATAAAGTTGTTTTCCAATATTTAAATTTTCCAGAGAGATGAATAGATACTTATGAAAAATGTAGTGGTAATGATGATGATAATAATAACTTCCAAAAAGTCATTATACTGAGACATTCCATACTAAAGATGAAAAACATTGAAGTTCAGATCTAGATATCAGAAAATATTCAACAAAAAATTCAATTTACATTTTCACAACGATCACAAAGATATGTTTAAAAAATAATTTATTTAATATGAAAATTAAAGCTTCTAGTGATGAAGAACAAAGAATGGATTTAAAACAACAACATAGTTAACATTTAAAAAAACTGAGCAAGCCAGAAAAAAGGCTTACTTAGATCACTAGAAATCTAGACTATTTTATATTTTTATCTGACTTATAAAAGAAAAGACTCTTCTTTATTATTTTCCATTTCAATGATTATATATCTGAGTCACAATGATATGGGAGAAAATTAACAGTTTATAGATATATTAATTGACCACAAATTTTAATATCAGGTCTTTTTTTATTTTATTTTGCCAAATGATTATGATTTTGGAAATAAAAAAGACATTATTTATATATTACTGAAGATTATTGTAAGTTATCTCAGTGTCATAAAAATTCAACTCACAATATGTTGAATGATTAATCTTAGAGGAATTAATTTCAAAATAAAACAAATACGGATGGAAATTTTGTTAACTGTTTAGAAATTACAGTGAACAAGATTTTTAAAAAATACTCTACTTAAGATGCTTCCTAAAACATTACCAGATGAAACAATATTTCATATTTTAGATCTTTTATCAAAAAGAGGAAAGCCAAAAATCTCCATTAAATGCATCTATAAGGGCAATAATGAAGGATATAAAGATGTAAAGGATTTATAATTATTAAATATAAATGAATACATTATGTTATTGACTTTAAAATAAAATCCAATATTTTTTTTATATATTAATATACTTTAAATTTATTTTTCATTTTAAAAATAGTCTAAGTTGTTCGAAATATTCAATGTTTTTATAAGCTGTCTATAAAAGTTTACAATTGTATAAAAAATTTATATTACAATAGTAAACATAATCTTTTTTTTTTCTATTTAACTTTTACAAACACAAAAGTCACAATATACCATTTTCACAATTACAGATTAATACATATATATGTGTGATTATCTAAATTCTACAGAAAAAATCCCTATCAAAAATCTAAAAAGCACTGTGCAGTTTGATGCAGTAGAACTAAAGATTCTGGGTTGATTACCAGCTGAGGAAAGTAAAAAAATTCAGTTTCACCAATTGAACTGTTGTGCTCAATCTGCCACTTAACGTGCTTGAGCAACATATGACCTCCTTAGCAAATGATTGTCTGAGGTTTTTTTCCCCAATTCAAAAAAAAAAAAAACACTTTAATAATTTATGTATTATATTCAATACTGTTATTTAAAAATTGCACTTAGACATGCCCCCCCAATATTTCCACAATTCATGGTATACAGAATTGTTAATTTATGAAAGAATATGACTGCACCCATCTTCCCCACCCTAATACATTTACCTGATAGAAATGATGGGGGGTTTACTATATATGTTTAAACTTAAAAATAAAATATAATTGAAAGACAAATATAAAAACCAGAGCTTTATGAAAACAATTCAAGCAACAACAACAAAAAGATATAATAAATGAATAATAACATTTTAACACTTATCAAGAATGTGTATACCTATAAAAGTAAGAAAAATAAAATTAAAAAAAAAAAAAAGAAATTAAAATTAATGATATGGAGAGAAAAAAGTAACTGTGGTAGATGCATGAAAAAGAAGTCAATAATATATTATTAGAATTACAATTTCATATTATTGGAATTACAATTCCATTAATATTGCATCTGCATTAATAACAATAATCCATTCTAGATTAGTGTTAGCTATGTAAGCATGAGTAATTAATGGACATACTAAGATATTAATTTTTGGCTACTAGCTTTCTTCAATAAGGAACATTGGATCGCATGTATTCATCAAATAGTCATCTTTATTTGTACTATACTATTCAAGCTAAGAATTGAGATATTACCTATTAACACTTTACGACTGAATAATATATTAACTAGAATATTTTTATATGTTGGTCAAGAATGTTTTACATCAACTTTCATATAATATTCCTAGTTAACATTTAACATCTGCCTAAACACCAGTATTCCATTTGCTTTAGTATTATCTATGTTAGCATGAATAATCAATGCATCTTGGATGATAGTGTTAGTTTAAAATATCAGGCTACTTTCCAGATTACTCTCCCTTGCCAATGAGAAGTGGCAGATTACAGATCCATTTAACAGCAATCTTAACTTTAATTATGTTTATTAAACTAAGACTTGAAAGTTTCAAATACTGAGGTTTTGAATTTAAAACAACTCATTGTGTAGCTATATAAGTCTAACAAAAGATAGGCGATTATATATTTTAATAATGTCAGTTATATTGAAAAAGATTTTTGATACTGACAAAATAATAATATATACAAAATCATTAGTAGCAATAATCCATTCTAAATCATGTCTGACACTAGGTCAGCCTATAACTAGCGTGTAATAGCAAATATGAATTTATGGTCATTGACATACTATTATATTTATGTAGTTAAATAAACAGATTGGTTTGAGTTCAAATCCTTATGACATTTGCAAAGTTCAAATCATTAGCTTAAATAGCATAACAGAAATAAAACTAGCTTCTGGATAAATTATGCAATCCAATCATATCCATTTAAGTTAAGGTGATTCATAGATTAACCAACTACATAAGTATTACATTTTTGAAACTCACATCATTTTACAAATCACAATTTTTATTTACCTAATCATCTCAGATTAAAATGTTTTTATCCTGTTTCTATTAATAATAGTTAGATGTCGATTAACAATCAACATTGGATGCCTAGCTGCACTAGCTAAAAGCCATAAATCTGGGGGGGGGAAATCCTAAAATCTCATGGTATAATTCAACTCCCAAGTCATGGACATGGCTGGTGGAGGTGCTAACTACTACATATATACAAGACACTAACTGATAAATGCCAATTTCCAGAAACTAATCTGGGATCTGTTTGGCACTATTGTTTAATGTCCAATGTTTACTTATGCCTCTACAATAATAGAATGCACTATTGTAAATAATGCAAATATTAAGTAAATCTAGAAATCATTAACAAACTATAAAACATGAAATTTATAACAATCACAGATCTTACTTTATGAGATGATTAACTGCATTTCATAAAAAGATTACAAAAAAAAACTGGTCTTTAAATAAATAATTTCAAAACAAAACAACAATAAAAATTCTCTACACTATCAGGTAAAACTGTTGATAACACAAATAAATATTTAAACAATGATTACCTTGGAAGCGAAATAGCCATAGAAATAAAAGAACATCAGAAATGATAACTCATGTAAAACATACATCCTATATTTTTAATGTCTAGCATAACTTTTGGAAATGTCAAAATATGCAATCTGAATTTATAATTAAACAGAACATTTTTACATGCTGAGAAATCTGGAATACAAGAATCAATAAATGCGACAATGTGAATATTTTTGATCTCCAATGATTTACATTTGGCATAAAATAATCTATAATGGAAGTATTCATTTGAAATGTGGGAATTGTTACTATTTCAGAGTTGATTAAATTAGACTCATAGATGAATTTGAAGAAAATTGGGCAATAAAAGCATCAAAATCAGTTTTAGTGACTGTAAACCTAGCATTGAATAATTGTCAATACATTTAAAAAGTAACTGATATTATGTTAAAGCTTTTTGTTATATGAGTGACTGATCAAAGTGGAATACTAACATTCAATGGTGATATATCTTTTAATTACAAAGTTGTAAGTTTTTAAAATGAAAATTAAGTGATATCTTAAAAAAAAAAAATTGAAAATCTAATTACTAATTATTAATAAAGGATTTGTATTTAAAAAAAAAGAGGGGAGGGGGAATAAAGAATATTTAAATATTATACAGTAATTAAAGTCAATTTCTTAGAAGATTTTAAAATGGTTATTATGTAGTCCTTTATTATTCATTCTGATTTCTAAATTCATTTTCTAATTTCTACAATATGATTTACACATTTCAACATATATTTTTATATTACTGCTATAAAATGTTTTTATTTTAAAAAAGTAGCAAAACAGTCATAATTACATAATCATTTTAATCAGCGATTCCAATAAAACCATAATTAACATGTAAGCTAAATTTTAATATTTGGCAGCCATTTTTCTTTCTTTGAGGTGAGCGTGTACAAATATATATTAATATCTTCAGTTTATGTTAATTGGACACAAATTTTCATCTTCCTTTATTATATCTTCTGAATTTGATGTATAGTATTTTGCTTAATAAAATATTTTCTAAAAGTTTTACAAGATTTCAAAATATTCATTATGTAACTGGGGAGATAGTAATTTCTTGAAAAAGAGATGAATCTAATTGTTCAGAAGAACAAAAAAAAAATTACTAAAAAAAATAACAACTTGGCCAGCACTTATTTTGCTATTTCTATTAAAGATAAAAATACACTAGTTGTTTTTTTTTTTTTATTGCTTCAATAAATGCATGGGTGAACACATATTCTGCAACATAAATATCCTTCCATTTATTATTATTATTATTATTATTATTATTATTATAAAATTTTGTTTATACTATAATTTTGATTTACATATACATAATATATTAATTTTAAAAATGGCATTTGAGAAAGTTCATTTGTGAACGAAAATCGATTTGATATTAAATTAAGTGGTATACAAACCAGTTGACTATTATTTGAGTTTTGTATAATTCGATTGACTGAATGATATAAACAAAAATACTTGTGTTTATATGTTTGTGATTTAACAAGTACTATAATCTTGCGGTTCAATTAACAATACATATTCTATTGTTTATGAATGTGCGAGAGCTTAGAACAAAATGTAGTTCATTGCTCCATTGTATTACATCTACTTGATAGAGAGTCACATTTCTTTAAAATATTTTCAGTTCTATCCTTCATTGTTTTATTATTATTTTTTTTTTGTCAATTATTTTCAGAAATTTGTTTTCTAACTTGTATTTCCACATAAAACTGCATTGAAATTCTGTTAATTTCATTTCTAAATTATCAATACCTAACTATTTAATTTGATTAAATCTAAAAACATTTGATCTAGTTCATCCATAATTTATTAAATACTTTTTAATACAATTTCTTGAGTATTGGTACTATTTTCAAAAATTCTTAAATCTTGAAAATGTTTATCAAGTGTGGAAAAATATTTTATCATTTTCAAATCATTTTTGCATACATATAAAGTTCTGTCATAAACATTTTAATATTTTCAAACAAGATTAATACAACTTGACCACATCTCTAAAGATTTATATTCAGTTCATTGATATGCTGAGAGATATAACATTAAACATCATAAACATTATCTTTTTCATGCAAAAAGTTTTATTTCTTCTAATAAATTTACAAATCAATTTAAAACTTGATTATGACTAAGCTATGAAACATTGTTATGTATTAAACCTCCAAAATATTGAAATTCAATTTCCTGTAATAACTGAACAAATTCTCACTTATGAAGAGCTCTTGCATTTATAAAATTAACAGCTTTTGTTACAACTGGCATTATATTTGAAAATTTTTTCAATCTTTCTTAATGAGACAATGAAATTTAATTATAGAATGTCTGACATTTTAAGTTGTTGATTAAATCCAATATTTTTCCAAATACGTTCAGAGCACTGTTAATTGTGATAAAAACAATTATCTTCAAATCAATGTTCATTTTTATAAATGTACAGCTGAATTCCTTAATTAAAAATATCCAGAATGATAGCTTTTTTTATTAAAAGTTATTAATTTTACCAATTCGTCGCTCATTATATTTTCAGATTTATATCTGGCAAAAACTGCAAGTTGTGCATGACTATTTATGTCCATACCCTCATCTAAAGCTTTGAACATATTTTGGACATTTTAAATCACAATTAATTTGAAAAGAAGTACTTTTTTCTAATGCTAATATTCTATCTTTCATTAAAGTATAACTTAGTAGTAAATCATTTATATATATATATTATCAAGTCTTTCTTTAAAATCAGCAAATAATTTGGCACTATATCCCATAAACGCTTCTTTTCACAACTCTTTTTTCAAAAGAGGTTTTCCATGTTGAATGAGACAAGGTGCAACATTGTTTCAATTTTGAGAAAAATATGGGCTTTTTCTCATCTTCTGTTAGATAAACATATTTTTATGTATTTTTTCAGAATATTGCTTTACATTATAACTACAAGATATGACATTTTCATTAGAAATAATGCAGTTTGCTTCTTTATACCAATAACACTAAATTTGTCAAACCATTTTGAAGGATAAGACCTTGAATTTGTTTCATTCAGCTTACATTTCTTAGCCACTGACATGGTAAATATTTGACAAAGTTAATATTTATAATTATAAATTATTTAATTCGAAAGTGAGACAAACTGAGAAAAATTAACTTACTTTGGTAGTTCAAAACTTTATAAATATCAAAAATGTTGCTAGTAATAATTGCACATGTGCATAAATTCTTACATATATGCACAGTATGCCTCTCTATTGCTGACTAATCATAATAATATTAAGTTTATATTTTACTAAACATGTTTAACATTTTTCCTTGAGTAAATATCAAATTATTAATTATTTTTGCCATAATTTTTTTGTTTTATTTAGGGGAATTGTTTTTTATTACATGATTAATTACATTGTGCTTTACAAAAAAACACAGGTAATATAAAATAAATGTGCAGATTAGTCTATAATTCTCAGACTATAAGTTCACCGTAATTGATCTAGCACATTCCAAACACACATCATCTGCAAATTGTTCCCGTCCAATCATTATACAATAAATCATAAATCAAGCAGCTTAAAGACTTCAAATTAGAATTGACATACAAGTCAACGAATAACATCAACAGTTTCATACATATTTATTTAAATCAATTACTGTACTTGGTAAGATCACATAAAAAAATCAGAGTTGAGATAATTTAATCCAAAATACCAATTAAAATGGCTTGAACATTATTTAAATATTTTCCATTTCTTCAAACTTGGATAGAAACTTAATTACTGGTGGTGAATATATAAAGCATTTAAAAAACTGGTTGTTGTAAAGGACTGGGTAATAGCTCCAAATAACAATGCTTTTTGAAATAATGTACAGATTGCTTCATGAATCATGCATCAAAACAAAATAGTTTGATGATAGAGATTTAATCTGAACCAATTAAAATCAAAAATAAGAATTTGTATTATTCTTTGCAATTCAAAATGTGATCTAAAAAATAGTCTTAACATTTTGAGTTGCAATCTCAAAAAGATTTTGTTTGTAATTAATATTCAAATAATTCAGCTGCTACATTAATCAATTGCAACTTTTGGCTTGAATTGTTATCAGGTAAAAATGTGGATAATTTTATATATCTTAATATTTTTTTTGAATAGAAATGAAAACTTGGATGTTGAAAGTAAATTTCAATATTTATTGCTATATTTAATAAATTAAAATATTGAGTATTTCCTCAGACATATATTTTTTCAACTGAATTAGTTATTCATAGAGTCAATATTCTGCCAAAGGAAATGGGACATAAAACAACCCACTGACAAATCTTTATTTTATTATTTTTCTTTTTTTTTTTTCATTTTTTGGCATTTGTATGGTTAGACTATTTATGAGTGGCTGCTAATAATGATGAACCACCAGTATTTACAAACATATTACTCCACAACACATTCATTAAAGTCATAAGACAAGAATATATATGATATTCTTACCTTTATAACTTATCATATATCTTCTTTTAAATAATAATTATTTTCAGCATGTTTAAATATCAGTGGAATTCATTTATTCCTTTAATGTAACTAATTACAATTATAAATGATAACTTATATATGAGCACTTAATTATTAGTTCATTGTAAAATGGAAATGTTATATATAATAATCAACATCAGAATTCACATGATCACCGTCATCAGAATTAATAACTACGACAATACAAGATTCAGAGAACTGGTCTTATGGAAACTTTTATCAGTTGAGCCAAACATTCAACACTATTAACTACACATAGGAATAAGGGTGAATGTTAAATAATTTTGTTTTATTTTGATGTGTGAAAGAGAAAATATTTAGCTATTATTAAATATGATATCCTTTATAGTCAACAGCACACATATATATTTGGGAAAAGCAGGAATTATACGCAATTCCTTTTTTTTTTTTTTTATGTATACATAAATCTTATTGCTAATAAAAGTATTTGTAAAAAATGTATTATTTACTCATTGAAATTTGCACTTGTCTTTTACACAATTAGTGAAACAAAATATACTCTAGTCAAATAAAACCTTAATTTCATTTTATATAAGAACTAAATATGCATATACATAAGCATATATATAATTAATAGATAAAAGAATTATAATAATATCATGAATGAGCTTTTAAGCACGTTCAATTAGCTCATTGTGAAAATTAGATATTAAATATAATAGCCAACTTCTAAATGGTAAACTATGATAATATAAGATTAACAGAAACAGTTTTAGGGAAACTCTTGGAAATATTTAATTCAATTAATGAGATTTCATATAAAATTTAATTGATTAATTTCTTTCCTTGTAGAATATATTTGTCTAAGTGCTTATGAACTGTGTAAAATGCATCATATTAACAATTTTGAATTTCATAAAATAATTTTTTTTTTTTTAAATTTAAGGTTAAGATTTATAAAAAATAAAGATGATTACATAATTCATACCTATCCAGAATATAATTATATGTGGTAATTGAATAAATAAGACATTACATTAGATAATTATATTTCATCTTTCATACTTTAAAATAAAGATATAAATCTGCTTAATATAAATAAGCTTCAAATCTATTATGGTTTGTAATTAATTTATAAAAGCTTAGCACAGCTGATGAATATGCTACACATAATAGTAATACATAAACTAAAAATTTCTGCAATTAATGCTGAATAAAATAAATCAAGTGACTATTCAGTCAATAAATGCCCTAGTTACCTCTACAAAATATTCTCACATAAATATTAGCTGCTCATTTTAGAATATAAAATCCAGGTTAAACAATCTATTATACAAGCAACTTATTTTTGTTTTCTGTATGTTATATGTAAAACAGTATTTTGTACTCAATTAATAATTTATTTTCAATGATATTTTGTGGTTTACTGCAATGAGAATGGCATACTTAAGGTTAACATGTTCTGAAATGATTTCCAGCTGAAAAGAAAAAAAGTTGTTTGTACAAATGAATGGAATTATTGAGTTAATTTTACTACTTTGATACTTGAACAGCACAAAAATTCCTAAGAAGCAATTATTTTTGCTTAAGTCTCTCCCACACCACTCCTTCTGTGTAAAAATTTTTTATAACTAAGTCAAAATATATGTTGTACAAATTGCATATTATTCCTCAAATTTCTAATATATTCCTAAATTATTTATACCAACTCATTATTTGTAAGATTTATTTACATTTTTTAAAAATCAATTTTTTAACAACTTGTTAAATTATTTTAAAAACATTTAATAACATCTTCACACTTTGTATAAGATTCAAATTTTTAAGAATCTTTGACATAGCTTTTATAAAATTATTAAAAATAATTAAATTTTCTTAATATCTGCTAATAAAAACTAATTCTACTAAAGTATTTTATTTATTTATTTATTATAAAGCTATTTGCTTAGAACTCAAGTATTATTTAAACAGCTAAGTGTCAAAACAGTATAACAGTGAACAAAATGCTACTGGTAAAATTATTATTTTTTATTTTTTTCATTCTCCTCAGTGAAATGCAATCCATACATCTATTGCTCTATCTAAATTTATTAATACTTTATAATCATTAAAAATAATTTTAAACAAGAGTATTAACACACACACACACACACAAAAAAAAACTAATGCAAATGCATTTGTCTAAAATGATCTTTTTTAATCATATAAACATGTCTTATTGGCAATTATGGAATATCCAAATTTCTGGAAATCATATTAACTGTCACATTAAATGTGACAATTAATATATATTTAATATTATTAAAAAAAAATATTGCTATTAAAATTTATGACTTCTTTGGTTTTTCATGTCCATACAATGAAACAATCTTTTTTTAAAAAAATGTGTATTTCTTTTTAAAAAAAATTTTTTACTAGAATAAAAAAAAAAAATTCTATGTGAATAAAGTAAGGCAAAATAATCTTGACCAATGATTATGGAATAATAAAATCAATAATAATAACTTGTATTGGTTAACTTGCAAAAAATATTTTTGGTAAATTCTATATGAAAACAATTATTCTCTGTTTATTTATCATTTCTTAATATACATCTTGAATTACATTATGAACTAAGCTCTTGGTTACGTATACACATTATCTGTATATGCATAAAAAGCATTATATTATATAGCAAGCAGAGTATATTATTATTCGCATTTTAAGAGTTAAAACAAAATAAAATAAAGACGAAAACTGAAATTGTAGTGAATATAGAAGAAGAAACTGGTTAAAAGAAAATCCAACAGTTTTAAAGAAATAAACATTAAAACAAAAGCTATTAATGCAGCTTATATAAAAACAAAGTAAGTAATTTTCAAGATAACTTATAAATAAACATGTTAATGAAGCTAAACTGTGAGCATAAATTATGCAAACAAACAGCCTACCCTCATCCAAAAGTGCTGGCATTTGATGTGCTGAAAGAAAACAGAAAACAGTTACAATATTAAAGTTTAAGTTAAACAATGAAGAAATAAGGGGGAAAAAAATTAAAAACCAAAATTTCAGTAAGTAACTCCATATATATATATTTCTTTCTGTTTAAGATTTATACATATATATTAACATAATACAATAATTATTTTGATGTATATAGCTATAATACATTAAATCAACTATACTTTTTCTCTTTTTTAAGATTTTCATTTTCGCTTAAGTCATTAAAAACGCAATCTTAATTAAAATATGCAAAACTTCAATATTATCCAGAATTTTATACAAGATTTTATATAGTAAATAATTGCAATAGAAAACATTAGAGTTGGAATTTACAGTACATAGGTGATACTTATTATGCGGACAGCTATATCTAAATGGTTTTGTGTTATATCAGATATAATTCTTTTAGAAATATTAAACATATGAATTAAAGTTAAATAAAAATAAAACAGTGATGGGGAGGGGGACGACAATTTAAAAAAGCTATATATATATAAAAAACTTTTTGATATTTAATGAGAAATTGATAAACTTGAAAATTTTTGTTTGTATAAGGATCATCAGTCTATAATTTGAGTATTTATTTATTTATAATTTTAACATTAGCATGCTAGTTTTAAAACATAAGATATTATCAATAACAATTTTCTTATAAAATATAGTAATTATGTATTGCAAAACTAGCCAAATATTTCAAATATTGATACAAAATTTAAAAAAAAAAAAAGTTTTGGAAATAATCGCTCATTTCAATCATAAGATTTATAACAGAATTGGAAAGCTGGACTTCCATTATTATGATGTTTTATAATAATTGGCAAATATATGTATAATTTAACAAGTATTGATAATTTCTGGTAATAAGATTTATTAAAGGTTCATAATTGAACTCTAAATAATGAGATATTAAAATAGATTGAGTCAAGAGGATGGAAAAGAATCACAAACTATTATCTATAATAATCAAATATTGTTACTTCATCTTATCTTTTTGTCTAATTATCTTTAAACATCAATATGACAGACAAATAGAATAAATGTAATCCATGACAAAATTTCAATTACTGTATTTCCAGTCAACTACTGATATTTAATATTTCTGACTACTTGCGTGCTATCACATTCATATCAGAAAACAGTGATTTAAAAATGACAACTCATGACAACTGTGCTGTTAATTAAGTTTATGACATTTTTTTTTGTTTTGTCAGTCTCTGTAATGATCTGTTTTGCTATGATTTGTTTTAGACCAGCTAGGTCGCATTAAATTTTTAATGGGTCACGAATATACACCAAGAAATAAAAACATAAATATCTGATAGCAAAAATCTATTGTACATTTTAAGAAAATATTAGTATTAATAAAAAAAATTAATAAGTAGTATGACCTATGCTTTGTGTAGTTTTCTCAAATTCAATTGTAAATTTGAACTTAAATAATCATGTTAAATTTCACAATTATTTTCAAAATGTAATTGTTCAAAAAACTGCAACCAAAAATGCAACTAAAATTAAGGCAGCCAAATCGTCAACCAGCACCAGTGGTAGAAAATTAATGCAAACTTATTTGAAAAAAAAACACTTTTTTTTGGTAATTAACAAAATATGTTAAGCTTCTAAATTAAAAATATGTAGTTTAACTTTAACTGAACTTTTAACTTATAAATTATTTGTTCATTATAAATATCAAATTGATCCGAACATATATATATATACAGTACCATGCTGATGTAATATTTTATATAATTTATGTAATAAACATTTGGGTTGCAGAACTATTTCAATGAAATCTATTGGGTCACACGGAAAAAGGTTGCAAAACGCTATTTTAGATTACAATCCTATATAACAACAATATATTCTTCTCAGTAAGTACTGACTTCTTTCTGATTATTATTCATTCTAGTAAGTTTTGTTTTCTCATTTTTAGTGAGTATAGTCACCCACTTTAAAATTACTGATTATGAATCATTAACTATAGCAGTTTCGGACACTGATTCTCCTAGTGAATGCAGTCACCCACTTTAAGATTACTGATTATGAATCATTAGCTATAGCAGTTTCGGACACTGATTCTCCAGCTACTTGAGAATAAATGATTTCTTTAAATCCAATATTTTCTCTAAAGTTTCCATCAGATATTCTTCATTAATTTCTATACAGAATTTAAAATTATATTGTACAAAAAAAGAATGATTACTTGTTATGTAGTTTCATTTTTATGCTATAGTTAATAAAGTTAATGCTAATATGACAAGTATCCTTCCTCCCCCCATATAATCTTAGATTAAAAATAATTTAACACAAAATTGAAATCGACAACTCATTATAAATAAAATAATAGCAGCTTAGGAGGTTAATTAAACTTTTGTTATTATTGTCAACAGAGAAGTGAATATTAATTTAGTTAATAAAATTCTGCATTTTCAGTAAATTTAAAATGACTCACTGATCTATGTTTAAAAAGAAGTGATAATTAAAGATTCAAATAAATTCATCTTATTACTTTTTCAATGCTTATTTTATTAAAATTAATCCATCTGACAGTTTTGATTGCCCAACAATCTTCCTCAGAGTTACAAGACATATATAAATACATAAATACTTAATAATATAAACATATAACATTATATCTACTTGTAAAATTTCTTTACATATATCTTATTACCTACATCAATATATACTGTACCCTCACCATCAAGTAAAAATTAACAAATCAAATCAAATAAATGCTCTGGCTAAAACTTTCAATCTTACAATAGTAAAACAAATAATACGAATATCTTACGATAATTTATACTACTAGACTAGCTCCAATTGATAATAATGAATATATGGTTCTAATTTATAATCTGTAGCCAAGTATGATAAGGGATTTTGTATCATTCCTAACTACACCGCAGAAGAAATAATAATAATAACAACAATAATAATAACAACAACAACAATAATTTATTATTTTATTTTATTTATTCATTATGAAACAAACAATAAATGTATAATACAGTGAGATAAATTCCATACAAGAAAAATCTTGAGTGAGGAATTTAAATGTAACAACTAAAAACACTAATAAAATACAAAAAAAAAAAAAAGAGATAAATATAGCATAAAATATTAAAATCACACAGATATTACATTTGACAATTCAATCGCAGTAGTAAATAATTACAACATAACATACACTATAAACAAAAAAATAAAAACTAATGCTTAGCATAATATAACCAGTGCCATAAATGCTTTTCAAAAATCAAATAACTAGTATTCATTAAATTCATAGAACAATCTCTTATAAATATATTAAATAATTTAGAACCATTTTAACTAAATTGCTTCCTACTAGATGTTTTAAGAAAATTAGGTGAAGCTAGCTGATATTTAGTAGATAAACGAGTATTTACAACAGAAGATTTAGTATCCAACTGAAGTTTCCTACAATAAATATCAAAAATCACTCTGTATTTATACAAATGGAAAACATCTAGTATATTAAACATGGCATAAATATCTTTAACAGATGTGGTATGTGATCTACCAAAAATGATAATAACAATAATAATAAATAGTATTCCTACATTTAATCTAACATTTGGTACTATATTTACTACCCAATAATCTAGTTACTACTAATAATAAGGATAATAATAATAATATAATTAACTTATTTCTCATTTCTTTTTTCTCATCTCTCATGTGACATTATAAGTATGGTATAATTTGAACAATGTGACAATAAGAATATATTTAATTAAATGACTATTTTTCAATAATAAATTATGATTAAAATAATCTTATATGATTTTGCTGTATCATATTCTGAATAATGATTAATATCATTTAAATAAATAATATTTAAAATCATAATGTGCAAAATATGTAATATGTTTTTTTTTTTTTATGTCAAAGCCATTGACTGGGAAGTGAACCCGGGCCGGCTGCTTGGAAAACACCAATGTTCGACATATGTAATATGTTTAGTTCTGAATCCGTAAAATTGGATTCTGTGGAGGTAAGGAAATCAATAACACGGACAACAAGTTTATAACAACAAATATAATTTATCCAAACCACTTCAAATACTTTTTAGCAAAATTCTTTATTTGTATATATACATACACCTACATTTCGACTGACCTGCAGTCTTCTTCAGAGCTATGATATAATGAACAAAATAAAAAAATACATAACTATATATTAACACTATAAAAAATATAAACAATAAAAACTAAAAATAACAAAAAAAATTTAAAAAAAATAATAAAACTGCAAGTCAGTCGAAACATAGGTATATGTATATGTACAAATAAAGAGTTTTGCTAAAAAATGTTTGAAGTGGTTTGGATAAATTGTATTTATAGGATATTACAGCAAAATAAAGAACAGTATGATTTTGGCAATATTTATAACAACAACTTTATCAAATTTATTTTATACTAGAAAAATAATTATATACAAAAATATTTAGTTTTAAAACAAATACTTACAAATATTTATATTAAAATTAAAAATAAATTATACAAAATAGAATAAAAGAAAGATTGAATTTGCAGATTTACAATTTCAAAAAAAAATCATAAATGAGTAAGCCTTCACCCTGGCTTATGAATTTTAAATCTATACATATGTATTAATTATTCAAAAATATTTTATTAGTTATCCTACAATATTGTATTAGATTAGTCTAGGTTAATGAAAAGTAATTTTTAAAATAATGTTCATTTATGTATTAAAATAATAATAAATTTTGCTTGGCACCATTCTAATCTTAAGATGCGTGTTTCATGCTTTTTAAAAAAATATCAAATATAAAAATTAAATAAAAGATAAGCATACATCATACACTAACATACTTCGTTTGATGTTTCATTGTAAAATATGCATTGCTTTATCAAGATGTTGTCGATTTATGAAAAATCGAAAATATCAAAAATATTTGATAATATAAATTATGAATAATTTGTATTTCTTTTATCACCAAAATATTTCAAAAAATATTAAGAAAAATTATGATTCTTTTATTATATTCACCATCAATATTCTGCTTCAATATCATTTGTATTTTTTCACAATACCAAAAGAAAAAAACCTATCTTTGCTTTCTTCTAAACAAATCATCTTTTCTAAAATTATCCATTATTCATCTTTCAAAAATACTACACTAGAGGATGTTTTGCTAATGAAATTCAGATAGCAATACAATGCATAGGACATGAAGGAATAACGAGTAAAGACTCAATGGTATAAAATAATTCAATAAATCACATGGAAAATCAGTGTAAAGAACAACAGGTACAAATTCACTAATACCTTCAAAATAATGTCTTGGCTATCTTTCAGCACTTACAGTTCATTAAAATATAAAGATCAAAAAAACACCGTGAAAATAAATACAACATACAGGGCTATGTTATCTGTATATAATATAGGCTCATTATTCTATCTTCTTAACACATCCTATTATATAAGCACTCAGGGTTTTACTATTCCACTTCCCTGTTACTACCATTTAAATAATTTCAAATAGATTTACACATTTCACATCGTAAAATAACTAAGCAAATTTCCCAATAATAAACAAAGTTACATATCACTTTATCAAACCATAACTACCATAAAAAAAGGTTTCACATACAAACTTATCCACAAATACAAATGAGATTTGATTTTAAAATATTCATCCAATATTCATATCTTGAAAACAAACATCATATGGTTTATCTAGCAAAGAATCATATCAAAATTATGATCATTTTATAAAGTTATAATGAACTTTACGATATAAAAAAATATAAAATAAATATATGCATATTTCTCATAACTTATATCTCTTAACTTTGTGCTTTGTGAGCGCTATGAGAGCGCTGCTGGCGCTTGTCAGATGATGTTTTGTTTTCTTTCTTTACTGACGTAAAAAGTATAAGCATGACGTCAATCAAAATACAGCCATTTTATAGCTCAATATCTTAGCTTTCAAACGATCTTTACCTCAAAAAAAATCGGCTGAAATTTGGATTTTTGGCAACAGTTTTAATCAACCATAGTTTTTAATTTTTTTGTTTTTTTTTTGATAATTTTTGTACTTATCACGAAGTGATAAAAGACAAAAATGGTTTAAAGGCTGCAAGTGAAAATTTCTCCGGTATTATTCACAAAGAAGGCTTACTAAATAGAGCTTCAACATAATATATCATAAGTAACATTTTTAAATTTTTTTTTAAATTTTTTGATAAAATTATCTTTTTTATTAATTTTAGTTTGTAATTAGTGGGTGTTAGTTATATATTTATTTATGCTCATATAGAATTCATATCTATACTAATTTTCTAACATTCTACCTACACTATTATAAAAATGTTTGTCAAAAAGTATAACAACTTATTATGAAAATCATTAATTATGTTTATATAATATGGTTTACAAGTAATGTGTTATAAAACTAATAATCAAATGTATACAAACATTGCATACACAAACATAATCAAATTCTGATTCTTGTTTATGTTTACTCTTGTTCATGCTTTGTTTTTGCTATATGTTTCATAACATTATTTTCAAGTCTATAGCTAACAAATACACTGTATACAAATAAATTATATCTATGTGGTACAATAAATATAATAAGATAGCATCACTTCTGTGCATAAAGAATATCAACATCATGTGTGTATGCATAAAGAATATAAACATCACTGGTGTCTATAAAGAATATAAACATCACTGATGTACACTAAAAAAAAATAAAATGAAGAGATGACACTCATTTTATCAGTGATATAGACAGTAGACTACAATTTCTAGTTTTAGATAGATAATAAGCCAATTGCTATGATGATTTCTTTTGTATCTTTTATTAGGATGAATCTTTTTCTTTATAGACACCTTTGACATTTAGAACATTTGGGGTACAAGATAAAAATGAAGAAGTCATATCCGAATTCTTTTGGAAATTGTGAAGCTGTGGATTAACTCAGGTAAGACATGCTATACATGTTTAGAAAGATAATTTTGTGAAGAATATAAAGAAATTATCACTGAAGATATATTTTCAATTTTAGTTAATGTTAATTTCTAAATTATGAACAAACAATAAAATAATATTTATTTTGGATGTGAAAATTTCTTTTTTTCCTTATTTTTTATATAGTTATAACTATTTATTTTATGCTTATTGTTTTCCATGTTTCTAGTTTCTAGAAATGTAATTGTTTTTGCTCTAACATAATTAAAACTGAAGTTATTGTGAAAATTGTGTCTCAGGCCAGTATTTTAAAAAATTCAATATGATGGCTTGAAGCTGAAGTAGTTAATACAAATCTGTGTTATCAACTCACACATCCATATGTTCATTTATTCATGTAACATAATATAAATATTAAAACTCCAAGCAACTTTAAGACAAATACACATTGTATATAAAAAAAATTATAATAAAATTATCTAATGTGATTTTACTATTTGTAAATCACATTTTTGAAGTCTTCTGGTCCAGTTTTACATAAAATATAAAAATTAATCAATCACTCATACTCCACCAGTACCGTTTTTTAAAAAAAATTTTTTTTTTTTTTTAAATATACTAATAGTTAGGATTCAAAATATTAAAAAAATGTAACCTTTCCTATATCTTATAATTAAATTATAATTCTAATTGTTAGTATATTTTAAATAAATAATAATAAAACTTATAGTTACTATTCCTCTTCATAAATGTCCTATATAATAAGTTCAGTTAATAAACTAGGGAGTTGTGGTTGCTATGAGACAAAACACTGTTGAAAGGTTTTTCCTTGTAGCTCTCCTTCCCTCGGCGCGTAAAACAAAACACAATAATAAAAAATGTTAAGTCAATTTTTTGATATCTGCAGAAATCTTGATAAATAATGTCAATCCAATTAATAAAAATATAAAATAGTCTTTTTTCTATAGATCTTTTAAGAATGATCATTATTTATCCAATAGTTTATTTCAAAATCCATTTTAAAAAAAATAAATTATTTTCTTCCGTGTACATATGAATGTTTCAGATTATTAGGGAACAGGCGCATCACTTGCGGTCAGATTTAATAGCGCATAATCCTAGGATAAAACAGATGTCTCTCCATTTCCAACATATATGTTGCAATAAGATATGTATAAAATAAACAGATGAATCCATGTTTTAGTACAAAAGTTACTTATTTTTACTATAACAATATTAGCACAGACTTTCACACGACCCACCACTCTGCACACTATCTCATAACACTGATATACTTGAACACATATGTTGAAAAGATAAATAATCACCAATATACGTATTTCATGCTAAACCAGCAATCATCAGTTGGTCCAGATTACCATCTCCACACATATATGCAATAAGTGTTCAGATATATATTCAGATTGACCTTGAGTCAACATGGGTGTGACAAGAATCTCAGCCTCAGGATGGCCTTTGAGCATTCCATCACCAGATTTTCGATTGGATGGATGGTTGAAGAGTTGGAGTGTGGAGTAGATTGAAGCCTGTCCATTAAAGTATGAGGTTTGGCTATCTTGAGCACTTATAGCATATATGTGTAGAGATGGTAATGGACCAATTGACGATTGCTGGTTTAGCATGAAATACGTATATTGGTGATTATTTATCTTTTCAACATATAAGTGTTCAAGTGTATCAGTGTTATGAAATAGTGTGCAGAGTGGTGGGTCATGTGAAAGTCTGTGCTCATATATCCTATATATTACATATATAGACACAGGTATATAATAAGCCTGTGCGTTTCAGGTATAACAATATTGTATATTGCATTATCCATTTTTTCTTTTTTAAGAAAATAATTATAGTAATTAAATGGCAGGTTTTTTAAAATATATTCCAATATTTGTTTGTTCAATACTTTCATTTTAAAAAATATGTCCTTTATAATAGATTTTTTTTTTCCCTTTAAAATATCACGACTCCTTTTAAAAATAATGTCAATAAAATATTAAAAAAAGATTTAATAAAGAGAGTACTATATATTTTATATCCTTATCTCAAATATCTCATAAAATTAACAGGTAACTTATACTTTAATATTTTCCAATAGTTTTTCCTTGAATTATAATTTTCAAAAGTCTTAAAATTTATAATTACAGATCTTTCCTTTACATAACATATACTTCTAAATAATATCTGTCAGCAATTTTGAAATATTCTGCAAAAATTAACAGATAAATTTTTACAAAGCACTGGAAAAAATTGTGCTTTAATATTTCATTTTTTCTCTCGAATCCTCCTAATAATGATAATAAGTTTATGTTCCATGATTTATTAGTAAATTCAAATTAAGCTTCTAAATAGTGACTGGTAGGAAATTTATTAAGTTATTCGCACATATTTAGTAATATTAAATATCAATTTAATCTTTTTACTTTTATAAAGAATATTATATTAAAATTTTAAAAAGATACTTAACTAAACTATTACTTCAAAAATAATAATTTAAAAAAAACAAGAAGACTAAACATAAGATTAACTAGAAGATTAATTATCAGACTTTTTATCAGACTACTAATAATTTTAATTACACACAGTTTTTATACCTGCTTCAAAAAACAATTGATTGGTTGATTCATCACCTAATTGTAAACTCATTTACATATTAAGCCTGTATAGTGTATTAATTTGTCAATTGTGTACTTTTAAAATCAAGAATAAAATTATGAGTCAACATTTTTATTTAATAATATAAGAAATATTTAAATTTCAATTAATTTTATAATTATATTCAAACTAACTAAACATTTTAAAATGACATATTTTAATAATTCTTTACTAATTTAACAAATAATAAATAAAAAAATGTATCCATTTTTAGTTTATCTTTAGTAATTTAAAATATCTTTAAAAACTAATTCAATAATATTCTGTATTATAAATGCCTCAAATTTTAGTAACAATTTTATAAAATAAAAACATTCTCCAAATTCATGTACGCATTACACACACATCAATCATGTAACCTGTTTATTCCAGACAAATGTAGCAATTTTTTGAATTGACTGCCTACAAACAATTGAATAAATATTTAATTACAAAAAATATTATATTAAAAAAAAATATTAAATACAATAATAAAAATTTGAATAATAAATTTTGATATTTTATAACATTACCAAAAGTAAAACATATAATACACTATAATAATTAAAACTTTAATAAATAAATTGAAGATAATATAAGAGATAAATTTAATAGCTTATTTGAATATATTAAACATTAATGGTTTTTCAATGCTTATTTAACAAGATATCCAATACATTTTTAACTTGTAACTGACCATTTATTCATACCATACAATATTAATTTATTATGCTTATATTTTACAATTCAAATATTTAGAAGAGCTTTTACATATTCTTTAATCACTTACAGCTTCATATCAACAAATTTTAACTCCCTATAAACATTATTATGACAATGAGAGAACTTATATGTATCTTAATTTAAATTTTTTTTAAAAATTAGCTTTTTAATTACACTCTGCCCTAATGAAAAGATATAATACACATATATATGCAATATCCCATATATATATATATACATTTATCAATTATGTAACACATACATTTATTATCTCTATTTATACACAATGTATAAATAAATCCTACAACCTTCAATATACCTATATTAAAAATATATATGATGAACCGGGAGGGAGAAAATCGCTCATTATATAAATGTAAAAAAATTTCGATCTACTCCGGCTGCACTTTCACTACTGTAGCAAACAGACCCTTTAAATAGAGAAATCTAACATAGAAAGTGGATAAGACCAATGGCACTTATAACCAGACCGCGGCTATAAAGTATAACCTGTAGCCACATTTCCAGGCTATAAAACTCCTCGGCTACTAAATTCAAATCATTGCCATCCAAAGCTTTTTTATTTGTTTTGAGGTAAAACCTCAAGTGCCAGTTAATCGTAAACTGTAATCAGCAAGCCTAGACAACAGATATACAATTAAGTGCTTGATGTATCCCAAGCTAGCTCTTTTATTTAATTGTGGGAAAACGAACTTTTGACACCCTGCTGAATTATTATATTTAACTATAAATTATCCCTTAGTGGCATAATTATAAAGAGAATTGACCAAACAATAATTAATAAATGATTTATTTAAACACACTTCTAGTTAAGAAGTATGATAATAAAGAGTATTGTAATAAAATAAACATAAATTTATTTAAACACACTTTTAGTTAAAATATATAATAATAAAGGCAATTATAATAAAGGAACACTATAAATTTAAACATACACACATACACATTAAAATGTATTATAATAAGAATTCAATAGTCAATGTAAAGCTTTGCACATTAAAAATACATTATGAAAAAACTATATTAAGGTTTAACTCTTATGTAATAACTTATGGGAGATACTGAAAGATTGCTATGGCTGTGGCTATTAGAGTTCAACAAAGTTTTTTATTCCAACATAATTGTTTTATAAATAGAAATAATAAAGTTCATAGTTACTTAAAATTTTTGGCGGACTGCACTTTACACTTTGTGAGACAAGACTTCTCACTTTCTCCTGTTACATTGATTACCAACCAGTTGAAATTAGAAATCCATTAATAGTTTTGCTCCTTAACAGACTTTCCGTGTTCACTGAGCGATATTCATTGAATGGGTGGGCATGATATATAGATGGATTTCTGCTGTTCTAGAGGACCATGAATGAAGACTGACCGCATACTTTGATGACTTTCTAGCACTGCATGATGCTGGGTCACTCTTTGATAAATGTGAATACACACGCTCGCATGCTAAAGACGTCAATAGCCTTCACCATCTCTTCTTTAGAAACTCTTACATGGCAGCAATAACAAATACGTTACTATACTGTTCAGTAATCTTAATAATTAATTATTATGAATGGATTTGTTGGCCCTTTTATATGCTTCCTCCTTATTGTTTTTCTAGTTATCACTCCGATCTGATTTAATTAATTTACAATTTTATTAATCAATTTTCCGTTACGCTTTAATCTGCATTTTTGTTTAGATTAATCCAGCATTCTGATAAGATATAGTTCTGAATCATTTTTATTTATCTCTTCAATTAATGTCATTACAATTATTATTTCCCTTTTATTTATCAGCCAAGCAATTTTTAAGTGGATTTAAATTTACAAGCTTTCTTTTTACATTTTAATTCAATTTTCATTTTTACTTTTTACTCTCTAAATTTATAAAAAAAAGAGCTCTAGTTTTAACTTTTTGCTTAGTTAATTTTCCCCCCTCCATTTCCTATTTGCTCTTTAACTATTAAAACTCATATATATATATTCTAAATAACAAGATGACGCAATGATTTATCTTTTGGGAAATTTGCGTTTCTTTAAAAAAATCTCTTTAAACATTTTAGTACTAATATTTCTCATTAATTAATACTTTACTTATTTCTTTTGTAAAATTTAATCCAATCATTTACTAATAAATGGTTCCACAGTATTTTTATTTTTTAAAAATTTCGTCTTAAAATCTTAAATTAGTCATAAATTTTTCTTAAAAAAATTAAGAAACAAATCATGCTATTCACTAGTAGTACATCACACATCCCTCCATTTGAGAGTTAAAATGCATGTTTGACCCATTTTATCTCCAATAATTTATTCATAATTTCACTTTGATTTTTTTCTTTTAATTAATATTTATTTGTGTAATATTATGGCTTTTACTTTTTATCTATGTTTCTACTTTGATCAAGCAAGTTTTGGAATTGCTGCAGTGGATACAGTACCAAGGGTGACCTTCTTTAAACTATTCTCCTTTCCAGGCTGTACTTAATGTTTGTTTCAACAATTGTCCTGCGTGACGACTACGAGGAGCAACATACATCTTTCTGATGTGTACACGGTTTTGAATGAGATGGATGCAGGATTCGCCTGACTTATACCACCTTACATGTATATATAAAATACTTTACTTTCGATGCTGAGTTTTTTCTACCAGTCATTTGAATGAGGCCACTACTTGCTCCAATGAGTCTGAATGCTAAAAAGCGAAAACAGGATCACTGCGAATGGCAGGATTCTTCGACTGACCTCCATGGCTTATGCTATTGACAATATTTATTAAAAATGTGGAAATTTTACCCTAAGAACTGACTTACGGCTTATGCTGGTGGTTTCCAGTTTGCATATTTTAAATAAGAATTGGGACTATTTCACCCAGAAAAATTTGAATGGACCCAGGAATTTCTCTACTGGATCTTCACCTTGAAAACTATCCCCCTGTTTAGTTCATTACGGGTACTATTTTCACACAGCCGAACCTTCACTTTCTCGCTCCAATCCCCTTCTTTTCAACTCCAATTCCTCCGACACTTATACTAATCACTATTTATATTTATTTATTTACTCATTCCAGAGTTCTATTTACACTTTATATCGGACTTTTATTTAATTTAACTTTTATTCTATCTTAGCTCTCAAAACATTATTTTACATCATTTAACTTTGTTTTATTAATATACACAAATTCTAGAGAAAATCCTTTTACTTTACTTTGCTTCCATTATTACTTCTCAAAACATTTTACTTTATTTATTTATTCCCATATATTAGCTCTCAAATCATTACTCCATTTAAAAAAAAAATTGAAGGATTCAGGATTTGAACCAACTCTCATATATAAGTATATCAAATTTCTACTATATGTTGCCTTTGAGAGTATGGCTCAGTTGATAGTGTTTGTCTTAAATTGAATATTCAAGAATCTAAAGGTGTGAGTTCAACTTTTAAGTGAATATTGTCACTGTGCATATAGGCCAGCAACACCTGAAGAAGAATGGAGAATATTACTTGAAACGTAATTACTAACGTGTATTGTCTATTTGTTAGTTATTACTAACAAGTTGTTTCTATTTGAAAGGTATAAATAGTTTAATATTTTCTATACATTTCAAAGTCACTCATAAATGGAAATAGTCCAACATATCACATCCAGAGTTGATTTATTTTCGTTACCTAAAAGTCTGTCCCATTATTGTAAAATTTCCTACCATTTGTCAAGCGGTCCTTTAAGATTTCTTACATATCTACTCGGACCAGAAAATCATAACCTATTTCAAGGCCTGGCTAGGTGTTCCGGACATTTTGTTTCCAGTTCCCAGTGAGCATATCTCTTATTCTCCTTTCTTTTTGGACTACCAAATTCCCTAATCCTATCCCTCTGATTCCACTCATTGTCTTCATAGTCGATATTCATGTTTATCCCTTTTTCCTGTTCCCCAGGCTCGAATTCCTTTTTCTTGCTTTCATTCATTGGCCTTGCGCTGTCAAACGTCCTTAGTAGTTTGGCCATCTCCACCATTTTTTGTTTGTTCCAGTTAACATCTGTTCTATATTGTGGGAAAATTGTCTTACCACCTGTACAATTTGCTGTGATTGATTTTAATTTTGCCAATTGTCAGCAGAAAATGTGATAAATGGTTCCCCAGGCCACCATTTGTCCAGCACCACTTGATGCTTAATGTTTTCCTGATATACATCACCCCAATAGCTTGCCAGTAATGACTTTATATTCTCCGAATGTTGCTAGCTTTGAGAACCACCAGAACTGAGCATCGCCTGTATATGACTGTGGGCTATAGCGACCCTGGTTTCTTTCCTTAATTTGTTCAATGCAAAATAGTATTCAAAACTCCCAATGTGTTCTGTCGAAGCTTCCCCTGCATACCCTGAAAATACTTTTATTTTTAAGAAATGTTTTACCGCAGGTGTCCCCAACACTATGCCCGCAGACCCTTTTACGTGTGCCCGCCGCTATCCGAACACGATAAAAAATTATTTATCTGATACAAATAAATTTTATTTTTAAAATTTCTTATAAATTATTCTATTATATTGTAATCAAATTGTAGGGCATATATACTTTTACAGCGTAAAAATATAAACATTAATTATATGTTAAAATTTTATTTTTGAAATATTTTTCTGTACATTTGTTTATTATTAACAATATCCAACTATAAATTTACATTGAAAAAATAAATGTATTGTAGAATGTGCTCTTAAATGCGAAAAGGTTGGGGACCCCTGGTTTACCATGTTCGAGCCGTTTTCATTGTCTATGCTTATGCTTCTCTTCATATATTTCTCCCTTTCGCTGTACTCTCTTCGCTTTGTAATTTTACTACACTAACTTCTGCTGATTTACATATATCTATTCTTTACCTTTTCGCTCTCATCTCTTCTAATTTGTCTACTCTTTGCTGTTTCATCTATACTTCTCATGTTATCTAGTATTTCCCTATCCTCTTGTTGTGCTATCCTAGTTTCCAATCTCCATTGTTTTATTTCTTCCACCAGTATTTATTTTATCTGTACCTATATTTCCTTTCTCTATTTCCTCACTTGCTCCCTCTTTCTCACGGCTCGATTTTTCTTTATCTTTAGCCTCTATCTTTGATTTTGTCCTGGTATGCATTAATAATTCTAATTTTTTTATTTTCATATATTTCTTTTTATTTCTATTTCTAATATTTTTTCTTGAATGAAGCATGCAACCACCTCCAACCCCCTTATAGTCCTTTCTGACCTCCACCTTATCATCAATACACATAATCTGCATAAAATACCTCTTTTTATTTACATTTATTATAATTTGCCTTGGTCCCTTCTCTTCCTATACTGCTCACCACTTTCATATTTATTACAACGCAATTTAGCGTTTACTTAAAAACATTATTTTCAAACTTTTTAATTCTACTTTAATTATGTTTATAATTGCTAGTAACTTGCGGCAGTTTGGCACACACATTGAAAAGCCAGTGATACCAGGTGGGAGATGATCACTGATTATATAAATTTAAAAAAAAACTATCTACTCCGGCTGCACTTTCACTACTGTACCAAACCTGCCCTTCAAACGGAGTCTAATGCAGGTAGAAGACCAACGGCACCTATAACCAGACCAAGGCTATACAAAGTATAACCTGCAGCCACATTTCCAGCCTATAGAATTCCCTGGCTGCTAAATTTAAAACCCTTGCCATCAAAAGCATTTTTATTTGTTTTGAGGTAAAACCTAAGTTATAATCAGCAAGCCTAGACAACAGGTATACAATTAAGTGCTTGATGTTTCCCAAGTTAGCTCTTTTACTTAACTGTGGGAAACAAACTTTGACATCCTACTTAATGCTTATATTTAACTATAAATTATCTGTTAGTGGTGCAATTATAAAAGAGAACTGCCCAAACAATTAACAAATGATTTATTTAAATACACTTCTAGTAAAAAATGATAGTAAAGAGTATTGTAATAAAAGAAACAAATTTATTTAACCATACTTCTAGTGAAAATATATGATAATAAAGAATATTATAATTAAAGAACATTATATATTTAAACATGCACACACATTAAAATGCATTATAATAAAAATTCAGTAGTCAACGTAAAGCTTTGCACATATTAAAAATACATTATGAGAAAACTTAAATATGCACACACACATTAAAGTTTAACTGTATGTAATAACTTGTGGGAGATACTTAATGATTGCTATGGCTATTAGTGTTCAACAGTCTTTTATTTAAAAAACACAATTCAGTTTTATAAATATGAATAATAAAGTTCATAGTTACCTAAGATTTTAGACGGATTGCACTTTACACTTCGAGAGACAACTCCTCACTGTCTCCTGTTATATTGATCACCAACTGTTTGGATTTTGGACTCCATTAATAGCTTTTCTCCTTGCTGACTTTCCACAACCACTGAGAGATATTCTTTGAATATTCAGATCATAAAGTGGACATGATTTCTAGACGGAGAACTAAGACTGACTGTTATGCTTCGATGGCTGTCTAGCCCTACATAATGCTAGGTGGTGATTTGTTAATTGTGAACACAAACTCACATGCTGAAGACATCAATGGCCTCTGCCGTCTTCTCTTCTTTGGAAACTCTTAAACCGGTAGCAATAACGAATATGATGGTATTATACTGTTAATCTTAATAATTATGAATGGATTTGTCAGCCCTTTTATATGCTTCCTTCTTATTGTTTTTCTGTTTATCACTCCGATCTGATTTAATTAATTTACAATTTTATTAATCGATTTTCCGTTACGCTTTAATCTGTATTTTAGCTTAGATTAATATAGTATTGATAAGATACAGTTCTGAATCCTTTTTCTTTGTCTCTTCAATTAATATAATTAGTTATTTCCTTTCTTTTCTTTATCAGCCAAGCAATAATTTAAGTGGATTTAAATTTACAAGCTTTCTTTTTACATTTTAATTCAATTTTCATTTTTAAATTTTTTTTTCTTTAAATTTATAAAAAAAGAGTGCTCTAGTTTTAACTTTTTACTTAGTGAATCTTACCCCCTCCTTTTTCTATTCGCTCTTTAACTATTAAAACTCTTATACATATTTTTCTTCTTCTAAATAACAAGATGATGCAATGCTTTATCTTTTGACAATTTGCGTTGTTTTTTTTTTTAAAAAACTCTTTAAACATTTTAGTAGTAATACTTTTCATTTATTAAAACTTTACTTATTTCTTTTGTAAAATTTAATCCAATCATTTACTAATAAATGGTTCTGCAGTATTTTTATTTTTTAAAATTTAATCTTAAAATCTTAAATTAGTCATAATTTTTCTTTAATAGTTAAAAATTATAAAAAATGTAGCGCTATTCACTAGTGGGACAATATATATATACTTTAAACATATATATACATACATTAAACTACTCAAAAATTATTACTACATCTCTATCAATTATTATTATTAAAGAAGTCAAATCGTTAAGTCCTTAATATCTATTAATTATTTTATATTAATTAATATTATCAATTCACTATAGAAAAAAAAATAATAAGCTTGTTTATTTGGATATAAAGTTAATTAAATCCTATATAAATGATAGAATATAGAAACATCAATATATATATATATATAAGAATATGGATAATAATATTAATTGGCATTCTAATATAGATAGAAAATATAAAGTTAATACTATAAGTTCTAGAGTTCATTGGGCAACAAATTATTATTCAAATGTGGTTGATTATAATAGACAAAGTTAATAAAGGAGAAACTTTTACCCAATTAGGTTTATAAATAATAATATAAAGTTGACAGAAAATAAATTTAGAAAACATTTTAATAATATTAATAGCAAAATTAATTACATGGGTATAAAACTTGAAATAATAATAGTTAAAAATTTAAATAAAATTGTAACTAAAATCAATAAAAAATGTAATAAACATAATAAACTTTAAAATAATAAAAGGAAAAAAATAATTAACATTTTAGATAACAAATGTATTAAAAATTAACTGATTTAAATCAATGTATTCGCAGGCAGCAGGTATATATAAAATGCGTAATTACAGAAGACAACAAAAAAAGATAAAAACAAAAATATGATATATATGAATACAGAAGTATATTACAATTGGTTATATATATATTGATTACTTAATTTTATTTACAGTTAAATGATGAATATCAACATGACTATAATAGTTATTAAGCATCCTTGGAGTGTATAAAATTAAATGCAAAAAAAATGCCATTTTAAGAATACTAAAACTAATTATGTTGGGAAAACAAAAAATTCAATGTACAAAAGATCAGCACAACATAAATATGATAAAAATTCACCAGTTTACTTACATTCAATGGAAAAAGGGCATGTGTTTGAGAAGGACAGTATTAAAAAAATTCAATATACAAATGATAAAAAATAAAAATAAAAAAGCTACCCTTATAAATAATATCAAACCTATATTAAATCGATCGATTTTGGCATAAAAACTCTTGATTTAATTAGAATTGGAATAATAATTTCAAATAATAAATTTAGAAAAGAAAAAAAGTTATAATTAAAAAAAAAGCAAATTTAAATTCAAATTAGTGAGTTGAAAAAACTGAATAAGGTGGGGTATTGGGAGTAGTTAAGTAGTAATATAAAAATAGTTTACAATAATTTACCATTCTATATAAGCTGGCTAACTTTTCTTAAACAGTTGTAATCAAATTATAAGCGTTAGGAATGCCAAGTAAGAAAAGCTTAAGAATAAGTTTTTATTTTATGCTGAACAGCTTTCACTATCACATTTTGTTTGATGTCTTCCATCAGAGTTGCCATTGTTCTATCATGAATTCTCATGATGAAACACTCGTCAGTCTCCCTGCACAAACCATCAAATATCCACTTTTCTGGAAGAATTTGTCTGGCTAGTTTTTCTTTTTGTGCAAAAGGTTCTCATCAATATTAACAATTTTGTTAGGTGCACACTTCCTGCATATAGTTATCCCTATCTATTACAGTTTTGTCTGCTAAACTAAGCTCTGTTTTCTCCCATTCTATGGATGTTAATTTGTAAATCCAGTTGTAAATAGACTGGATCGCTATCAAAAATAGAATTCTGAAACCTCCAATCATATTTCCTTATGAAGGCCTATTTTATTGTTACATCCTCAAACATTACAATGCCATTGTTAGTCTGAAGTGTGGATGTACTCGACAGCATTGATCTCAGTAGTGGGTAAAACTCCAAATGTTCATCATTTTGTAGAGTTTTTAAAAAAAATTGTAGCATTAATGACAAAAAGTGGAAAGGAAATCAGCACTGAAGTAAAAAACACTTTGAAAAATACTTGTCCGAACGAAATCTGGATAATAAATAAAAATGTAAATTTATCATGTTATTAAACGAGATCGGATGAGATTGCAGGGTTTATTTGATGAGATCGTAAGATTAGACATTTATCATGAATGTAAAAAGGTGTAGCATGTCTTCAGCATTTACAATTGTATAAGAAAAGTTTATCAACACATATAAAATTACAATACAGCATGGATAGGCAACTCTAACATAAGATGTTATTAAAAGTCAGCAAGTCAATTAGCATCCTATTCATAATACAAAATAATTCTGAATTGCTGTAAAGTCAAAATAAATTATGCAATTCATAGACGGTGAAAAAATTCTTGTCCAACTACAACTCATCCTACTCAACAATGCTATAACTGGATGCAAAAGAGCCTTGAAGAAGGAAGAGGTGACAATATATAATGTGTAATATAAGATATATCTACCTGTATAACTGACATATACAATATCTCATTAAAGCTAAATTCTAAATTTGCACATAAACTAAAATTTTTAGCAAGTAAACAAGGAACTTGACTAACAATTCTCCACCGAACAAAATAAAAACCATTTAAAAATTTGGACCACAATTTGTAGACTCCAGCTAAAATAATCTAACGATAGACCTCACTGTAAATATTTACCTTCAACCTTCACATCCACTAGTTATTGCATGAATATAAATCATATCAAGATTAAGTTATCGAAAGCTGCTCCGCATAATAAAAACTTTTATTCTTAAGTTTTTCTTACTTAGCGTTCCTAGCGCTTCTGATTTAATAATTTATAGTGTTCAATAAGTTTAATGATAATAATTTTAAATTTCATATAGTAATATTTATATTGATAATAAAAAACCCAATAAATAAGATTATGAGATAGTTTGGATAGTTGAGGATCGTGGGAAAGTCTGAGTTCAAACCACCTAATATTACATATTTGAGTGCATGTATAAAAAAGCCTGTACTATAGAAAAAATTCATATATACATTATAAGTTTCATAAGTTGACTATATTTTGCAGTTTTTATTTATATAAAATAATTAATAGATATTAAGAACTTACTATAATAATAATAATAATAATAATAATAATAATAATAATAATAATAATAATAATAATAATAATAATAATAATAATAATAATAATAATAATAATAATAATAATAATAATAATAATAATAATAATAATAATAATAATAATAATAATAATAATAATAATAATAATAATAATAATAATAATAATAATAATAATAATAATAATAATAATAATAATAATAATAATAATAATAATAATAATAATAATAATAATAATAATAATAATAATAATAATAATAATAATAATAATAATAATAATAATAATAATAATAATAATAATAATAATAATAATAATAATAATAATAATAATAATAATAATAATAATAATAATAATAATAATAATAATAATAATAATAATAATAATAATAATAATAATAATAATAATAATAATAATAATAATAATAATAATAATAATAATAATAATAATAATAATAATAATAATAATAATAATAATAATAATAATAATAATAATAATAATAATAATAATAATAATAATAATAATAATAATAATAATAATAATAATAATAATAATAATAATAATAATAATAATAATAATAATAATAATAATAATAATAATAATAATAATAATAATAATAATAATAATAATAATAATAATAATAATAATAATAATAATAATAATAATAATAATAATAATAATAATAATAATAATAATAATTCAATTCAATTCAATATCCATTTATTATGTGCATTTCAACATTTACACTTTAACAGAAATACACAATAAAAAAAAAAATAATAATAATAATAACAATGATAATAATTAAAATTTAAAAAAAAAAACAATTATAATCAAATACAAGCTAAATACATAAAATTATATATACATATATGTTCATAACTATACATTTAGTTGTTTTTTAACATTCATCACAAATTGATCGCAAAAAATATCAATATTATTAAAAGTTAGATTATATACCATTTGCAATCTATTAATAACTGATTTACCAAAGAAAGTATTTTTACATATACTAATCTTGAAAGTTTGCATTTCTCTTAATAAGCGACAAGGTACTTTCAATTCTATTTTTGATATACAGTTACTGACATCAATTTTCCCATCAATCAACTTTTTCAGTAATATCATATCCTTCAACATTCTCCTTTCTTTCAATACTGTTTTGACAGTTTGACATTCACCCATTATTAATTTATTAAATCTTTTTTCAATATTATATATTTTAGACTGAATATTAATCAGATTGAAGTTCCATATACAAGAATTATATTCTAAAACTGTAACAACAAGAGAAAAAAGTAACCTATATTTTATGGAAATAGATAAATCTCTCCCATATCTCAAAATACAGCCCATCTTTCTGTATGCTTTATTAATAATACATTTAATATGTGCATTAAAAGTAAAATTGCTACAAAATATAATTCCTAAATCAGATACAGTCTCTTTATATTTAATAACACCATTCTCAATTTTATATTGATAAACAGATTTTTCAGTTTTATTAGTATAGGAAACAATGCATGTTTTATTAATGTTAATCTCCATGTTGTTATACCTACACCATATAATAAAACTATCTATATCCTTTTGAACCTCAATATGATCACTATAAGTAATAATTCTTTTAAATAACTTACAATCATCAGCATAAGTAAGTATCATACTATTTTTTATGCTATGATCAAGATCACACATATAAACATTAAAAAGCAATGGTGCTAATATTCCACCCTGAGGAACACCTATCATATTATCAAAAAAAAGAGAATTAGTTTTATCCATATGTACATAAGATTTTCGACCCCTCAAATAATTGGAAAACCACTCAACTAAATGAGGACTAACACCCAACATTTTAAGTTTATACAAAAGTCGAATATATGAAACTTTGTCAAATGCCTGAGTCATATCAAAATATACAACATCTAATTGCTTCTGATCAGATAAGGCATGAGCAATATGATCAGATATCACCATTAAATTAGTTTCAGCAGATCTACCAGGTAAAAAACCATGCTGATAACTAGGTAATACCTTAATCATATCTACAATAATATTACTATAAATACACCTTTCATAAATTCTAGCAAAAGGTGACAGAATTGAAATAGGTCTATAATTACCCGAATCAGATCTATCCCCTTTTTTAAAAATTGGTATAATTTTAGCTATCTTAAATATATCAGGAATAATAGTTTTCTCAATTGATAAATTAATAATATAATGCAATGGTGCTACCAAACATTCAGCACAACCCTTGATAATAAAATTAGGAATATTATCATATCCCATAGAAGATTTCGATTTAAGTTTAGAAATTGCAGTAAACACTTCAGGAATTGCAATTTTATTAACATCTATATTCCAAAAACTTTCTTTATTAAATTTAATATCAACCATATTATCATTACTTGAAGTATCTAAGTACATATTAGTAAAATGATTGACTAGATCATCCATAGAAGGCCTAATTACATTATATCTACAACTTTTACTTCCAACAATATTAAGATCTTTTATATAATTCCAAAACATTTGTGGATTATTCCTAAAATTTTCTTCAACTCTATTTAAATTATTATTATAATCTCTTTTCATAAGAGTTTTAGTATAAGCACTCAAACCACTAAATTTCTTATACAATTCTTTATCATTAGTTAGTTTATATAACCTATGATATTTGTGCTTTCTATTTAAGCCCTTACACAATTCCCTAGAAAACCATTTAGGATATTTGTTATTAGTATTTAAATAATGCCTAACAGGAATATATTGATCTAGACAATTTTGAACTATACCAACAAAATTATTTGCCGCTATATTTGGATCATTTTCCATCAAAATTACATTCCAATCAATGTCCTCAAAAGCTTTATAAAGGCCATAATAGTCACCATGTTTGTAATCTCTCTTACTATTTACCATAGGCTTTATATGTTCATGAGAACCATCTATTACAAATTCCAAAGGTGGATGATAAGGATCAGGGGGCAAAAGAGCTTGATCAGCCTCTTTGCACTTCAAATCATTCTTAGTGCTAAACAATAAATCCAACATACCCCCCTAAAATTAATAATACTATTAAGTTGAATTAAACTAACCAACTCAACAAAAATTTTTAATCTATAAAGTTTACTATTATCAACATTCTTATTACTATGTCTTGAGTAATCAGCTTCATTAAAATCCCCAACTATAATAATATCATATTTATATTTCACCAATATATCCTCAACCTTAACTAAATATGCATCTAAATCATTCATTGACAAAGTAGGTCGAAGATATATAGTACCTAACAATATTTTATTTTTATTTTTTAAACTAACTTCAATCCAACAAGATTCAATATTATTATCATTAATAATTATCTGTTTATGCTTTATGTCTTTTTTAATAGAAATCAAAGTACCACCTCCTCTTGTTTCATAATTATAATTTCTATCACATCTATACACACAATACCTATCATCAAATATACTAATATTATCAATTTCTTCTTTTAACCAAGTCTCTGTTAAAAAGATAATATCATATTCATTTAATAACAATTCAAATTTAAAATCAATTGTCTTAGTTCTAAGACCACGAACATTTTGATAATAACAATTCATGAATTGCTATTTATTACACAGATTATTTTGCAAATTTATATCTTGCAACATTATCAGTCAATATAATATCTTCTGTGTTGTTGTTGTTGTTGTTGTTGTTAATAATAATAATAATAATAATAAATAATAATAATAATAATAATAATAATAATAATAATAATAATAATAATAATAATAATAATAATAATTCAATTCATTTATTTAAGTGCTAAACAACAGCATAAAGCCAATTACAGTTTGCACATACAATAAAAGTGAAAATAAAACATGTAGCATAAAATGACAATATAAATGTATACATAATAAAGTAAAATTTAAGACAAAATCAATCATAACATTTCAGTTTAATAAGATTACAAAATTTCTTATAATCAATGTCACACAGATTAAGGTTACTCCCAATCTGATTATATAAAGAGGGTAACCTAAATAAAGGAGAAAATTTAAGAATATTAGAACGTGTGAATCTGATATACACAAGTAGACCTAGTATCATAACTCAAAGACCTAATTGAGATAGTTGAAACTATATCTGATAAAATAACTTGTTTATTAATAATTTTATAAAAATATTTCAAATCCCTATACTTTCGTCTTGATGAAAGATTAATCATTTTACCCTCCCCAAAAACATATTTGAAAAACTTCTTTGAAATTGACTGCAACAAGTTACATCCTTGCAAAGAACTAGGGTTCCAAATTATTGAACCATATTCAATAATAGGAAGAACCAATGAAAAAACAATTTCCATTTAGTATCATTACTGAACTCATAACCATGTCTAAGAATGGCACTCATGACCTTAAAAGCCTTACCAACAATCATTTCAAGATGAGGAGTAAAAGATCCATTACAAGAAAACAATTCCAAGATCTTTTTGGCATTTAACTGAAATAATTTTATGAAAATTGATATAACAAAATTGTAAAACTTCAGATTTTTTGGAATAAGAAACAAAGAAGCATTTATCAAAATTAACTGTCATATTACTTGACTCACACCAAGCACTAAAGTTATCAATATCCTTCTGAAGGAGAACACAATCGTTAACTGACATAATTCTTCTAAAAATCTTAGTCATCAGCATAGCTTAATAGAAAAGAATATCCCAAGCAATCCTTAAGATCATTAACGTAAACATTAAATAGCATGGGTGCTAAAATACTACCCTGCGGAACACCTAAATTGCATTCAAATTTAAATGAAACTTTATTATTGAATTTAATATATGCTGTACGACTACACAGAAATGATTGAAACCAATATACAAGTTTATTAGAGAAACCTATTTTATGTAATTTATGAAGTAAGACACTGTGATCAACTTTATCAAAGGCTTTTGATAAATCGAAATAAATAACACCTAGTCTTTGACGATCTTCAATAGCATGAGCTATATAATCATAAATTGTCAGAAGATTACTATCAATTGATCTATTAGGAATAAAACCATGTTGAGAAGAAGAAATTATCGTACCCACATCTGAAATAATTTTATTATAAATACATCTCTCAAAAATTCGTGCAAAGGTATGCAGAACAGAAATCGGTCTATAATTAGAAACACAATCCCGATCACCATTTTTGAAGATTGGAACCATTTTAGCACATTTCAAAACACTAGGAAAAGTACAAGAATTAAGAGACAGATTAAAAATAAAGGCAAGAGGTACTGCAATAAATTCGGTTAACCCCTTATACATAAAAGAAGGAATATCTTCTCCTTCTTCTACTACTACTACTACCACCACCATCACCACTACTACTACTAATAATAATTAATATAGATGTAATATAAGTGTTGAGTAATTTGGTGTATGCATATATTTTAAGGCATGTAGGTAAATATTTGGTATAGGTATATTGAAGGTGGTATTTATGCACTATATATAAATAGGAATAATATCTATATGGGTAGTATAATTGATGAATACATATATATGTGGGATGTATGCATATATATTGTGACCTTGTATCAGTAACAGCTAGTTGCATTTAACTAAAAAAAAATGAAATACACGAAATTTTAAAAAAATTTCATTAATAATCCAAAACCCTGTTTAGAAAGTACTTGCAAATATTATTTGAAAGTTTTTAATATTTTTCTTTGATGGATATTTAATGATAGAAAGGGGGGTGGCTTGTCACAGAAACTGTTAGTGTATAGGTTGAGTCGATTCAGATTTGTCTTATTTGTCTGTAAGACAGTGGTTGATATTTGTTTAGCGATTTTCTGATTTATTTGCTCATTGATACTCTAATCCATAGCATAGTTACTACAGTACATTTGACTATAGTCATATAGGTTTCTCTTTTGGCCAGATTGGTTTAGTATTTATAGTGCAGCATATATATGTGTGCATGTATGTTTGTGCCATCTTACAACATTTTTCATTCATGTATTTAATTAGAATACCAAATACTATGTTTTACAGTAAAATATTTAAATTTGTAATAAATATCTCTGATAACCAATTTAAACACATTTTGAGTGATTGATGGATAAATGGATCAGTGAATATTAAACAGAACAAATACATTAACTATTTTGTTTACTGAATGATTATTTTTATTTTGTCATTCTAGAAATATAGAGAATGTATTTATTTTTTATGATTCAATTTAGTGAATATTTAGGAGACGTTACAAATACCTTGGTCAGATTATTAATACAGATGGAAACATAATAGAGGAAATTAATCATAGAATTAAACTTGGTTGGAGTGCTTTTGGTAGAAATAACTTGATATTAAAAGGAAATATGCCTATGTGTTTGAAAAGAAAGGTTTTTAACAAATGTGTTTTACCAGTTCTTACTTATGGATCTGAGACTTGGACACTTAATAGAAGATCAATACAGAGACTTCAGACCACTCAAAGAAGTATGGAGAGATGTATGTTGGGAGTAACAAGAAGAGATCGAAAACGCAATGTATGGGTAAGAGAACAAACAGGTGTTACTGACCTCATTGAAAAAATTAAAAGATTGAAGTGGAGTTGGGCTGGACATATTGTTAGAAGAGATGATAATAGATGGACAATTGAAATTTTAAACTGGATTCCAAGAGATTGTAAAAGACCCAGAAGGAGACCACATGTAAGATAGATGGATGAAATAAGAAAATGTGTAGGGGTGATGTGGAGAAGAGAAGCTAAAGATCGGAGATGGATTAAACTTGGAGAGACCTTCATCCTGCAGTGGATTGATAATGGTTGATAATGATGATGATTTAGGAGACAATTTTTTTTCTCTTATTCTTTGTCAAGAGAGAAAAAGTTATTGAATATTATCTCAGTGCAGAAGGTGGGATTGACCTTTTTTGAAGTTGATCTTTGGGGGGAGTAAACTTTGATTGGTGAAAGAAATGGATGTCTAAGCAATAATCAATAATAAAAGAGGGATAAAATATAAGAAAGTAGTCTCCTTTATTACAGTCCTCTCTCTCTCTCTCTCTATAAAGTGGTTCTTTTTCGAAAATCAAGCGATTAACATTCAATTTAAACTCAAAAGTACTTTTTTTTTAAAAAAAAAATTAATTTTCTTATATAAAACTAGTTAAGAAAATTTTCTTTGTGAGATAAAAACAAAGAATGGAAACATAATCAACTTCAAACAAGGTACATCACCCTATATTACTAATTTAGATTTTAAATCATCTTTAAAATGCATATGTGCGTATATATTTCAAATTTAATTTGCTTAATCTTAATCTCTAATATTAAAGAAAAAATTGAATTGTGTGAAAATTTGCTATTTTATGGGAAAAATTATGCTGAACTTTTTAACAAAACATTTCATAGACTCTATATTAAAAATTTCTTCTGGCTATAGAAAAGTAAAATTCAAATGGAAGGATGTGTGTATCTAACTTGGTATGACATGCTTTATTATTACTACTACTGAACAAAAAATATACCTAACCATTCGTATCTTTAGAATTAAGCAACTGAATGCGTGGCCTATATAACTAATGGATAACTAACCTATAATATTAATGTGAGTAGAAAAGAATGAATAGTAAATGTGAACATTTCCTTTTGTTCTACTTGTCTATGTTTAATCTGTTGCTAAATATATTGTCATTTGAAAAATTATGTAAACTTAAGTGAATATTATGAATTAATCAACTAGTTGCCTAATGGACGATCTTTTATAATTTATTATTAGTTCCTTGGCAAATGTAATTATAGTCAATGTTGGCTCGCGGAGTGCTGAGTTATAAAACTATAAAACCACCATTTAATTAAACAGTAAAATATTACCAAAATTTGCAGCAGTAAATGTTAATTTGCCATTATCAAAAAAAAGAAATAGATATCGAATACTTTGCATGCTATACTGTCAGCAATTTCAATTAGCTATAGCTAAGAACTTTAGAAATTGCTCTTCAGTTGGATTCAAAATTTATGTATTGTCCATCCTGCAGGAAATTGTTTATGTGTCTACTAACACCTATTGTTTTACAATATTATCAGTATTTTCATATGTCTAAAAGGCATTATTTACGGACTGTGCAAAATGAACTTTTATCTTTCAGTTAAAGATTTAATTATTTTTTTTTGTTAGTGTATGATAGATAGGTAGACCAATTATTTGTCTTTATATATTTTTTTTATTTATTATTTTCTTTTGCTCCAAGATCATCTCGGATACTTATAAAAATGATTATACTGGGTAATTGACCATTATTTTGATATAATTATTTGTTTTATACATGTATTCAATACACTTATGTTCGTGGTAAAAATATTTATTAGCTATTATGAAGCTAACAACTAATTTAAGATGGGTAAATGCATAAAAGGTTTTTTTTTTTCTTTATGTTGCCTATGATTGAGGTCTATTTAATCCTAATTATTATACTTCAAATTTAAAAGATTTATGGTTCATCATAAATCAAAATTTATTTCAATTTATTAGTTAACATTAAATATACAAAAGTGTTGTTTTATCTGTGTGCTTTGTCAGAAGTGATGAGGCTTATTTAATAGTAATTATTATACTTCAGACTTGAAACATTTATAATTCGTCAGGAATAAAAATTTATTTTCGATTTATTAGTTAATGTTGTTATAATATCTACGTATGGAATATAATTTGAAATTATTTTGTGTGTCATCATGCGTGTGTGCCTGTTTTGTACAATTCATTTATATAATTGTTAAATTTGAAGTCACTTGACTTGTATTTCTCAAATCGGTTTCGGATGATGTAATATGCCAAAAGAAGTCGAAGGATTAGGAATTTATCTAAGACCGAATTTTTTTTTTTTTTAATGTATAGAAATGAAATGTGTTAAGTAGCTATGAAGGAAGAAGTCGTTTAGGATATATATTATATTGTCAGGGATTGAGAGAACTGTCCCATAGTTTACTTAAATACTTGTCATGAGTGGATTATATTTTTACATTAAGCAGTTGTATATTATGATAATTATATTATATGAAGTGAAGCAGTGTATTTCCCTTGTTCTTGGTGATGAGACTTAGTCCACACCAATGTTAAACCTCTGAGTAAGTTTAGGGAGTCACTATGTTTTGCTGTTTAGATTATTAGAGTTAAGAAAGTTTTCTTGTCCCTCATGTGTCCGTTTTGAAATGTTTTTCCCATCATATATTCATAGCTAGGTGTAATATAGATTGCTAATAAAAAATAAAAGGTAGGATTGATTTCTTTTATAGAACATCTAAAGTAGAAGTAGTGCTAAAATTGTTGGTTGGTCTATGGCATCATCCGCATTATGTAGCTGTTTTAATTATAACAGATGGCATAATACCCTAGAATACACAAAATACTATTGATCCTGAAAGTATGGAAGAAATTTATCACTGGATTTGTAAGTCTTGGGTAAATTATTTCAAATCATCATACTAATTGATTCATCCTCATTTTGAATGAGTAAACAAAAATAAAAGAAAGTGTAGCTAGAAATTGATTTATGAAGGATAGTGTGACCTCTAACTCATACATTTAGATCCATATTGCATTATTTTAATGTTTAATTATCCCAGTGTTGATTTGGTTGACAGAATGTTAGAATTGGCTACTAGCATGTGTAGATTTTAAGTAAGAGTACAAAAGTTTAATTTTGTTTAATTATTCCAGTGTTAGTGTTAATAAATGTTAATAAAGCACATCACAATTGGCTACTAACATGTATATGTTTGAAATAAAACCATAGGAAGTTTATTTTAATGCTAATTACTCTTATGTTAGTCTATTCCGTTATGGATATTGGAATTAGCCAATATAGAAGTACAAAATGTTTATTTGACTATATTCTTTTACATGCATTCGTATTCTAAGTTTCCACACACACTAACATATCCAATATGATATGATTGCACTATTCCATAAATTTAATGATGAACATGTTCAGATTTGATGATATTGTTTTCTCGATCCAAACACTATATGAAATGCTTGATTATTTGATGATCCTCTGGGAAAGTTTACATACTTAGTTATTATTTAGATGATTTGAAATCAAAAGGTACCCTATTTATTTCGTTGTCTATCTACTCTTTTATTAGAACAATGCTCAATTTTGTCATTATCTTTTATTATGGTAATTGGTAGCTATTGTAGAATATAAATTTTTAAATAAGTTATATAACAAAATCCCCGAGATATTCCCTTATTGTTTCAAAGTAGATATTAATTTAGTTATTTAATTTAATTTATTATGCAGTAAAAGTTGAATAGTGCTATATTTTGTTTTATTTAATTTAAACTTACCACACAGTAAAGTTGATTAGTACTACATCTTTATTTTGTTTAATTTAAACCTAATATACAGTAAAGGTTGATTAGTGCATTTAGATGATGGGAGAAGATAAAATTAAATTATAACTTGTTAATTTAAATGAATGGAGCTTTACCAATTTCAATTACCTGTTTATTGCAAAACCCAGTAGATATTTTACTCTTATTGAATCATAATATTTCCTCCTGTGTTTTATTTGCATTTTACACATTATGGAACTCTGTATCCCCCACTGAGCTACTCTATAGTAGGACAGCATTCTAAGAGTCTCAATAGTAATTTAAAGTAGTCAGATTAGTAGTTTATTCTATCATCAATGGAACTGGCACCCCAGGTATTTATTAAGAGATGTAGGATTAGTGTTGGGGGAGGGTTAAAATATATATATATATTGATATAGATAATAAGATATATGTAAAGAAATGATTCATTTACAAGTAGATATAATATTGTATTCTTATATGATTTAATATTTGGGTATTCATGTATTTATATGTCTTGTTCTGAGGATGAGTGGTGGGCATTCTAAACTGTCAGATGGATTAATTTTAATAAAATAAGCATTGAAAAATAATAAGGTGGATTTGTTTAATTTTTTTATAATTTTATCAATGCATAAAGGATAAATTGATAATATACTTCATGAAGAAGATAAAATAATCCACTTTTGGATGGTATTTAAGAGGGAAAAATTATTTGCCATGGAAATTTATTATAAAGCTCCTAGATAAATTAATATTTATAAATTCATATTTGCAAACTTTAAAATAAAACAATATCATGCTTTTTACAAGAAAAAAAGAGGGCAAGTTGTGATTGGTTATAAATAAAGCAATATGACTGAATCAGCTTTAAATGAAAAAAGAATATAATCAATAAGTGATTAAAAGTAATGCAGAGAATGAAAAAAATTGCCAACATTACAAATAATCACTAAGACAAATAATAAATCATGATGGGTAAATGTTAAGGTTTAAAAAGTTAAAGAAGTTTTTTTTTTTAAAAAAAAATTCCAACTAAATTATTAAGAGCTGCACATTTATCTATAAATAGACCATGGCAAATAATATATCAAGTTGCTATAAAATATAAATTTTAATGTGTAAACAGAATGAAATCTAGTTCATAGATTTTATGGATAACGCTGACACTTTTTACATTAAAAGAAATGGTGTTCACGTGATGTTTAGTGGTTTTTTACAATAAAAGTGGTGACTGGATGTCAGTCAAAAACAATAACAGAAATTGCTCAAATTTATATCTAAGCAAATTTAGATTATCTTTCAATAAAACAATGTACAAAATCAAGTGAATCAAAGACTCAAAGGCTTTATAATGATACACAGAATTGAATCACTAGCTAATTTTTCTTGCACAGATTTGAATCATTAGCTAATTTTTCTTATTTCATTAAAATACCATTATTTAGAACAGAACAAATATATGCTACTATAAATGGGGGGGGGGACATATGAAAGATGCGATTTTTACTCACTATAATTACAATAACATCTATAAAATAGAATAGTATATATGCATTCTGAAATTTGTTGTAAGTTTATATACACATTGCAAAATATTTTGAGTAGAATCAATATTTTTCTAATTAAATTTTATTTAATATAAAACTCAAATTTGAATTAATGTAATTTTTTAAAAATTTGTTTATATATTTTAATAACAATATTTATCGTATATTGTGTATTCATAGTTCTGAGAAATATTGTTATATAATCAAATGGTCAGTGATTAGAAAATGTAATAATCATATTGCATTCCAATGTATAGTGTAAAAAAGTATGACTTGAATAAAATAAAATGTAATCAAAAAAAGTTTCCAGCCACTGTATCATATGTCAACAAGGAGCATTCAAGTAGTGATTTTGGTCTATGCATTGGTAAAAATAAAAAATGTAACTTGAATCATGAATCAAAGGGCTTATCAAACACTCCTAAATCCAATCCTTCAATTCCATTTTCTTCGCTTCAAAATTTGTTAAGTTTTACTTCTTCAACTAAATTTGATTCAAATATTTTTTACAGCAGTTCTATTAGCTATTCAAAAATTACATTAACATCAGCAAATGAAGATAACTTAATTACATATATCTTGAGTTCATTTTTTCCCATTACATTACCATCAGCAAATGAAGATAATTATATATATCTTGAGTTCATTTTTTCCCAATCTATATATTTAAAACTTCATACATTAACAGAAAACAATTTTAGAAAAAATTGTATCCGTTATCCGTTCAATCTTAATAATTTTCTGCAATTAGTAATAAGGCATTTTTACGAGTTTCATTAATAATTCTTCTCAAATCTAAATTTTAAAACAATCATAATCAACACATACACATATATATTTAAGAGGATATAATTAATGGAACACACTACACTGCATTATTTAATTGTTTGAATTAATACTTTAAAAAGTCTAAGATATAAAATTTACTTTTAAATTTTATCCTTTCTCTTGAATGGGCACAATCAAACTTTTTAATCTCATACTTAAAGTCTATAATTTCTTCAAGTTTATTTTTAAAAAAAAACAACCACATATTATTCAACATAAAAATGGATTCAACCAACAATACAGTGATATACAAAGTAGATATGAGACAAATCATAAAACTTGGAAGACAAGTTTCAAATGCAAAAGTTGTAAAAGTAAAAAGAGCAATGTAAAACAAGAAGTAAAAATGAATTAGAAAACTTATTTATCAGCACATTATTAAATGAACATGTTTGAAAAAGGAAATTGATATGCATTAAAGTCTATTTGCATTTGAATGCAATGAAAGATTAAGACATTAGTAGTCACTAAAAAAAGAAACGATAAAATCAAGCAGATGAATAATATTATGATGCAATAATATTCATTAACTGCAGAAAGCATTTAATGAGCAATAGTTGCTTTAATAATAAATTCATAATAAAAATAGTGTATTTGTTTATACTGATTCAAAAGGTGTTAGGACATTTTGTCATTTATGAACCCTGGGAGAAAAAATAGAAGCATAAATAAAAACAGATTGCTGCTAATAGTATTTAGTAGTTGTTAAATTGTGATCTTTTTATTATGTTTGTAACTTTGATTCATATTAAAATTAATTATTCCAATGCAAACTGTTCTCACTTCATGCAAAATAAGAAGTGATCCTATTAGTTAACATTAGCTCTTTAGAATAAAATAATATTAATTATCAATTTGATATAATGACAAACAATCCTTATCAAAAGATTTAATTTTTAATTGGAAAAAATGTAGTAATTTGGCCATAACTATTTTCATAATATATTTTTCATTAAAGACTATTCATTCATTAACTTTCTCAAGAAAAATAATGATTTTGAATCCAAACATTTAAAATAGAAAATTTCAGTGATTAAGATTTTGCATCATTAATCATTTTAGTTTCAATGAGTTGTTCTTTTGATAACATTTTCTTTGATAATTGTTCATCTTAAAATAAGGTCTAAAGCTTTTTTTAAAAATTTTTTAAAATAATTTCCTTGCTTGGACCATTTGATTATTTCACAATATATTTATAAAAAAAAGCTCTTTACTAGAAATGCTTACAAATCACCAAGTAGACAAAAATTATTTTAATGAACAGCACAAAATTCACATAATATATTCTACTTAGTTCTCAAAGTAAAAATATTCTTTTAAAAAATTCTTATCTGAACCCTATAACCAAGATTATAGCAACTTATGAGATATGTTAAAATATTTTTTTTATAATTTATGCAATTTAACTTTATAAAAGTATATCTCACACAAAAATAGTTACATTCATCTTATTGTGATAACTATATTAGATGTCTTACCTATAATATATGTATTATACCGGTTCGTAGTCATTTCATTAAGAAATTTTTTTTTTTATTATTTATAAATACCGGTTACTAAAGGGGTCTTAAACTGTTCATATTATACATACAAGTATAACAGATTAACATTTGTGAAATGACTAAATTCTTCCTCCCTTTCTAATTTACTAAATAAATATTAGGCAAAATGCGATTAATTTCCTGGTCAATCAAACCCTGAGTAATAGTATACCTTATAATATAAAAGAAAACTAACCTGTGACAGCTTTTATTTATTTGTTTCGGGTACCAGTGCGTGCAAATTGCATCGCTGAACACACCGTCACATGGTTAATTAATAAAGACAGAATTTTTCTCGTTTCTTTATAATTACAGTATTATTTCTTTTTTTTTGTTGTTATCTTTGTTGTTTTTATAAAGATTTAGTGAATAAGTTATGTGTATTAGCTTTCTTACATGAAGGAATCTAAATAACGGAGATAGCTAAATTTAACTTACAACACAGATTTAATAAACAACTAATTACACACTATAATATATGAATTAGCTACTAATAATACCATACTATTATTAAACATTAACGCATAGATATAACATTACATAAAACAGGTATATAAAACATGTTCTCGATTACAAATTTAATTCGGTATTCCGTTAGCAATAATAAAGTTTAGTTCATCTGACTTTTAGTTCCTTAAAATTTTATATTATTAGTTCAGATAAACATTAAAGTTAGGTATAGAGCTCTTTTAATTTTACCTATTATTTCTATGAATGAATTTTGATGATTGGTATAAGAGGTGTATACCATGGCCATGGGTTTCTTATTCCTATGAACTAGAAGATCGATTAGGCCTGTTTTCTTATTAACTTGCTAAGAGTCCTGGTATTATGATGTAGGCATGGCATTTTGAATCAAGACATACTCTTAACTTTAGACTAGAAAGAAGGCATTGACGACCATATTGGCTTAGCAGTGCATCTGGTTTGAATTATTCCTGCAGGTAAAAACAAACATGTGGCAAAACACTTTTATATAGCTTTCTGAATCTTTCTTTCCAATCCAATGCTCAGTGAAAAATAGAGCACTCTAATATGTAGAACTCACCTTTTTATACCAATGGTCTGATTCCATTCACATTTTGCTTTATTTGTTCAGAAATTTAATTTCCTCACAAAGCTTATCTTCCTTATAATTATTTTAAAATATTAATCATAATTTAAGTACATAGTTTTATGTTACCTTTAATATAGCATTCATTTCTGGCTTTGAACATAATTTCATCTGCCAAATGCTTTACAAAAATTAAACAATGTTTAATTATATAAAATCTCTAACTTTCAGTATATGTTTTTTTTTTTTTCTTTTTTATTCACAAAGTATATTGGCAATTGACATTTTAATCAGCCATATTCAATAAGGGAGAGAGGAAATATCACACCTTCCCCCCTCTCTAATTACCATTAATTGCACTTTTTCCTTGTCTTAGAAAATCTGCATGTACATTTTCTTTTCTTTATCAAGGTAGTTACAATAATTAGTATATATATTTTTTTTTTATAAAAAAAATATATTTTTCTTCTAGCAATCTTTTCTCATGCTAGAATAATAAACACACATTGTACCAAAATAACTGTACAGTATGAACGTAATTTTAAATAAAATATTTTGAAATGAATAATTAGTATGTTATAATCTTTAAATAAATAAAAAAAATCTAAAACACACAATTATTAAATATAAAAAGAACTTTAAGTAATAGACCAATAGCAAAAAATAAATTTCAGAACATCATGAAATAATAAAAATGTTAATCAAACTTCAAAGATGTGGAAAACAGAAAAATAAAGCAGCTCAATGTGAAAAATTTATTTTTTTTTTTAAAATTAATTAATTTAATCCCCGCAAGTCTACTCACTCACTTAAGAATATACAAAAACTAAAATAAAATGTTTGCCAATTATACCAATAAAGTATAAATAAATAAATAAAATATTTAAATTTAGTAATTTTTGTGATAAATTTAAAACAGAAAAATATAGCAGGAACTCAATGTGTAAAAAAAATTATTTTTTTAAAAAATTAATTTAATTCCTCACACATCACTCACTCACTTAAGAATATACCAAAAATAAACTATTTGCAAATTATACTAATAAATTATAAATAAATAATGTTTAAATTTAGTAGCTTTTGTAAAACATTTGACCCACTTATAATTCCAACTTTTTCAAATGAAGACAATCTCAAATGATTCAAGTACTGTATTCTTAAATCAATATGTTACTAATTTTAATCAATGATAATCAGTCTACATAAAAATAGAGATTCTACTATAAATGTTGATCCAAATCAAAATAAATACTTTTGAGTACTTTAACATATTTCCAAATATGTTATTTTAAAAAAACGAGCTTTACACCAAATACTTAATACAATTTGATAACATTGATGTCCAAAAGTAATATTGATATACAAAATTAATATATATTTTTTAAATTGTGTCAATAGAATTATATATGTGTATAACCATATTTATAAGTGTAATATATATTCTGGCCTCCTCCTCCGTGCACGTCCTCTCCATAAAATTTATATATTGTTTAAAATATTTACGGGTTCTAGCTCAGTTTAACATATAAATAAATGAAATGTTCAGCCTTAATTAAAAGGATTACTGGTTCTAACTTTTAAAATACGAGTACAGTTATATTTGTAAATGAATTAATAAATATTTATTATTTTCATGAGACATGGAGTGACGACACGGAGAACGAGACAGACTACATTGAGATATTATCCACATGATACTATCTCAATGGCATAAGAACACTATTCCCCCCTTTACTATACTAAATAACTAACTTATAGTATTCTTACGACTTTCTAAGCTCTTTTCATTATGATTAAAATAATAATCATGTCTTAATATTCTTTGTAATAATAATCTAGCTCAATTAAATAAGATTAAGTAAATAAATAGAATAAATAAAATAAAATCAAATCTCAGGTTCATAAATTGTATTCTAACTGATTTAAAATTACGGTAGTAAACTATGAAAAGGGAATTTTATGTCATAAATTCACTACGCAGCAACTAACAATAATAAATAATAATAATAATAATAATAATAGTATAATATAATCTTATTACTTCCTAAATGAAATAAATAATTACGTACGTGGCAGTATTTTAATAATCCGACAACAAAATACGTGTGGTAACATTAGCATATAATTTATTTTAATATTGTGGCAACCAACTTATGACCAATAAATGATATAATTATGATCTTTTAATTTTATCATCCAAATAAATTTTCAAAATTATTATAACACTTTTATGTTTACCTATTTTGTGCAAAACTATATGTCTGTTTCAATTATAAATGTGTATTGTGATATCATGCATCCATGTGGAGAAATAATAACGAAGACACAAAGCTTTATAATAAATTTACAACAAAGTTTATTAATAACAAAAACAAATAACACTATTTTACATTATGTACATTGGATATCCTTACTCTCCTATCACAAAATTATTTTACTAGTTTATACAATAAAACCAAACTTCTACTTATTTTACTAGTTAATTCTTATCGTTTAAATACTTAAGAAAGTACAGTATTATTATTATTGGATTTCTTATTTTAGTTTAGCTTGTTACAAAATATATTTATTTACAATTATCACTTATACTTTGTATCCCTACTATTTTTTAAAATTATATTTTTATAAAATTACATTCGTAGTAAATATTCTACAAAATCATAAAACTCTAATTTTATATTAGTTATATGGAATCCTACAGATTCAAAAAACATTCTTCTACATTTGATATTACATTTTATTATTCACTATACAATGCCTATTAATCTAATATACTCATTCAAGCCTTGCTTCGGATGGTAATTACAATTATTAACACACCATGCACAAATATATGTGTCTATTACACATTATTGAATTATTTTCTTAACAAACATGCAACATTTATTTTCTAAATATTATTATAAAAAATATTAAAATTTTATTATCACTTAAAAAAAAACTTTGTTTTAGATTTCTCTTTTAAAAATCTTATATTCGTTTCCAAATTGGTTTTAAACTGTATTATATGATTCTTTCTCTCTTTATGATTTTTGTACTTTCACTTTTAAAATTACACAATTCTAACACATTCCAGTAAATAAACTATTCTTACTTAAACTATAACATACCCTCAATTCTATTTTATTCATTATTTCTGTAAAAAATATCTTTCTGACGATGCAGATTCACGAAACAAGGATAGCGAAAATAGATGCACAGGATCAAAATAACTAGAATATTATCCGTCATAAACTTTAACAATAATGGTACAGTGAATTCAAAGACACTATAGAGGAGCGACCTTTGTCTGTCTACCCACCTCTATTATAGGAGTGATGCTAAAGCTATTTCTTCAGCTTTATATAACATCAAAGAGTTTACAAGATACGTAAAGACACTGTCCAAAATATATGTGTTCAGTGATAGTGCTTAGTTAGCTATACTGAAAGCACACAAACTAACTATGATCCAAATACTTTATTTTTCTTATTTCTTAGCAAAACATCATCTTGGTTTCCTCTACACTAGTACTACCAAGTCACTATCCGATCTTATTTCTCTAGATTTTTCTATACAGTACATCGACAAATTCTTATCTACATTTCTAACAATAATAAAATTCATTTTATTTCAAAACTATACAGCTGTTCTCTAAGAAAATCTTTTACTACTTTTCTCGTATATTTATTATATACAAACTATCTTAAAATATCTAATACTTTGTTACATGAAAGTTCAAAAGAATCACACAATTGTTTTGACAACTTATACTATTAATTATACCTGAAATAACTCATTGCATGCATATTTAAAATTATTCTTATCTCAGAATATGTTTTAATGTTGTATAAAATGTGTACTTATAATTTTAAAACTTTCACACATCATTCTTAATCAATCGATGATCTAAAAAAAATACATTATGCATTATGAATAAATACCAAAATTACCAAAACGATCTTGATCTTCTCGGTCGTGTTCTGTGGGCTTCACCATTCCATTAATTCTTGTAGATATAAAAATTCCATACATACTTTTTTATTTTTAAAACAATATTTCTATCATTCTATTAAGCTATTATATTTAAATCTCGTTATTATTAAATTTATGTTTATATGTTTTCCCTAATCTAATATAGCATTTATACTTTAAATATAATCAATAAAAAAAATATTTAAATTATATTTACGATACTTCTTCACCAGACTTTCTTGAACCGTTTATATTTAAGCTAAAAAAAAAATATTTTATTTCTTCATTCAGTCACTTAATGTTCTATTTTAAAGTAAAACAATAGCTCTGTTTAATAAATCTTCATCGACGACAATCCTAGGTTTTTCACAATATTGTATACAATGATTAATTCATGGCATTCTCTTTTACTATTGTCTGCTAATATTTTCCCGCGCGACTTTTTCCCCGATGCATCTTGTACGGACTTTTATTTAAATCTTCAATAAAATTTTCTAATTTCCATGGATCCATTTTTATTAAGATGCATCTTGTACGGACTTTTATTTAAATCTTCAATAAAATTTTCTAATTTCCATGGATTCATTTTTATTAAGTCATTTAAATTTATCTTTTCCAAATCAATTATTTCTTCCATTGAATTCTTTATAATATTTTCTCTGATTAGATAAAGTTTAGGCTCCTTTCCTTAAAATACATAATAGCACTTTCATATTGTTCTATTACTTTTTCTTTATTTCAAAATTCTTGTACTATATTTTTATAATATCTCTTTTTAAACGATAAACATTTTTTCTTCATCATTAATTTTCTTTACAATAAAAACGCATATTAAATTTTTTCCATAGAGAAGTATAACATAACTTTAAAATAGCCTTATAAATTTTGCGTCATAATTTTTTTTTCCTGACGGCATGTAACTTCTCTTTTAAATTTTCATATAGCGTCCCAATTCTCTTTCTCTGAGTTATAACAATCAGTTTCTGGTTGAGCATAAATAAAGCTGTATTAAGACAATTTCCAAATATTTTTACTTCGGTAATAAATTTAGGTATTTTTCCTTGTACTTCCATCTCCACTGTAGGTTTTGATTAAATTCGAATAAATTCCCTGGTAAGATAACTTTTAAAATTAGCAATTCATCTCGATACAGTCAAAATATATTATATGTTACAAAAGAATTTTTGAATAAATACAAAATTTTAAATTTATATCACTTTTCCAGCCACGGTGTTATCAACTACAAAAATGTGTTACTTTCTCTTTCACTTTCACATTCCTTCTCCCCGCTCTGTATAATTCCTATATTCTGTCTGCTAATTTACCTCCGTTGATTGGTTAATAACTTTATTTTAGCGCGAATAAATTTATCCATTTTAGTTTTATAACAGAATAGACGTTTAAAATAAAGAATTGATGACATCATGTCTGAAATATTATTTAGACTAGCATTTTATAACTTCCATTATAGTTTTATCAAAATTATTTAAACTTTAAAAACAATTATTAAAATAATATTTAACATTTAAACTTTCACTTTAATGATCGATGGCAATTATATCTAGTTTCAAATTCACAAACTTTTATTATTATTTTAACAAGCGTGTGTGTGAAGGTATATAATATACAGTCACGTGTTTACTAATTTTATCAGATGATTTTTTATTTACGTCTCGGTCTAAATTACCAAAACTGATATATTTTATAAAAATTTGGAAAATAATTTTAAACTTGTTGAACTAAATATAACTCTCACCATCCTAAAGTTTATTAATAAAATATACTCTATTAATTTTGATTATTAAATAAATTATAGCATTGCATATAGCATTTATTTAATTTATTAGTTTTAAATATTATACTCCAATTATTAATATACTTTTAACTATTGATAGCTGTGTTATTTTATATGGCCAGCTTTTACAACCATAAGCAATGATATATTTAAGCTTTATTTAACTGTTTTCTTTTAAAATAATTTATTACACTGTTATATACCAGGTATTTTCAGCTTTAAATTGTATTATAAAATTTAATTATCCTACTATTATTTATTTATCCTACAAACATAACTTAAAATTTAAAATTTTTTTAGTAATTGACCTTTCTACCTTATTATGACCTACAGACAAGGGCACAATATATATATATGTGATTAAACAAAAAATAAAAAAGGTATCTTTATAACTTAATTCATAGTAATTACTACTAACATTTATAATTAAAATAATCAGCATTCTTTTTTTCTCTTATTCTGTCTTCATTTTGTTACCTTTTTTTAGTTACTTAGATTAGTAGAATCTAGTTGATTTGAGTATTTCTTGCCTTCAGTTCTCTCTCTACAATGATTAACAGTGAAACTGTGTTGTGCAACTAAATTTTCATTCTTTAATTATAGCCTAAAAACGATTTACTCGCTGACGAAGAAAGCTTCCAAATAAACAAAACAAATTTCGCTTAAAACTATTAAATGGGCCAAGCGCTTTCGAGGTTTGCCCTCATATTCATGGCCGACGAAAGTAATAAATCTTTACGTAGTGTTATTAAATAACAAATATGCAAATGTAAATGCAAATTAGTTTGACCATTTTTTTGAAATGGAAAAACACGTGTCACGTCTATTGATAGAATTGTTGTCGCAAACAATAAAGTACGCCTCTTTGATCTTTCTTTTACAGTCGTTGGTTTCAGGGCATACAATCCTGGGGTTGCCTGGTTCGAACACATGGCCAGTCTGCTTTTCATGTTCCAGAAATATTGAAAAGTTATCGCTGTTCTTTTTTGCTCTTCTATAGGTATACAAGTGTTGAGCAGCTCTGTTGTGAACAGTGGCCTTAGTTTCCCCATAGTATATGGCTTTGCATCCGGCCTGTGGACATGACATGCTGTAAATCACCTGGGGTGTTTGAGATGGGTCTGTTCTATCCTTTGAATTATTAATGAGTCTGATAGAATTAGGGGGAGTACGAAAACCAACCTTAAATTCCCCAGTTAAAGTCTTTATTATCTGTTGTGATACTTTGGGAATATAAGGGAGTGTAATTTGAGGCTTATCCTTATTTTTGTGGTTAGCTATTAGTTTACTGTGAAATTGCTTAATTTTCTTTGCAATTGATCTGTAGCTGAAACCTACGCTAAGCAAATCTTTTATATAAATTGCGATGTTGGTCTTTCTATATTAAAATAGGCAAAACTTTTTATATGTATTGCCATTCACTGCAAGCCAGAGTAATCAATGGATACCAGAAGGCTTGTGTATAAAATCCCCATCTAGTGTCTACTCATCTAATATCCCCAGACTAGTTTCTGGCTTGTGGCCTTCGTCAGTGAGAAGCCTTGTATCTGAGAGCACTACATCTAGCCTTCTGGCATCCATTGATTACTGTCTTGCAGTGAGTGGCAATACATATAGAGAGCTTTGCCTGTTTTAATATCAGTTATAAGCAAGCATAGGAAATGGTGATCATGTGATGTTTATTGGCTTTAATTATATGCATGTCAATCCTGTTTTCAATCTTTTCTTTTTTTGTAAGATCTTTGTTTTCTAATTTATTTCTAAATTCAGATAATCTTATTCATTTAGAAGAGTTAATGATAGTGGCCGACATCTAAAAGTTTTAAGAATAAAGTATAGTTGACTACAAAAAAACATTATGAATGGATATATATAAGGTGAGTCTAATACACAGATTAAATCAATTAATAGCAAACTAATGGAAAACAGAAAAAATTAATTACAATTTGGTGTAAGGTTTGAAAGTAAATTTATAAATTGAAAGAAGAAAAAAAAACCAGTATATATAAAAGTGTAATCTAGATTAAAGTACATCAGGTTTGAACCTAGAAAAATAGTTAAAAAAATGGTGATCATGTGTTGTTTATTGGCTTAGAAAAATAGTTATCAAGTATTTTTTAAGTCAAAAAACTAATTCCATTTATTGATAAAAATTTATACATTCATTTATTTTTTTCACTTTTTGACTTATTAATAAAAAATAATTAAAATACACATTAATAATTTTTGATCCATTCCTTTTCTAGGCAAGCTTTATAAAAAAAAGTACATCTATATGCATTATTGTTATTCAAATTTTCAGTTATATTCTCAGCAAAATTTGATATATGATATTAATAATTTAAAGTTTTTATCATCTAGTAAATTTTAAGTACTTTACTTCCTGTTGTCAAAGGTGAATTTAAACTTACAAATCATGACATTCTAAGTATGTATTAAATATGTAATCATTGAGCTGAGTAATATTTTAAAAATCTTATATACAAATTTTTAAATAATAATTTTATTGAATGCTTATTAACACTATTCTGTAAAGTATCTGGTTATTTCATAAGTGAAATGTTCACATTTCTGTTGTGAAATATTACATTTAATTTCATTATGAATCTTTGTTAAAAAAAATACTTTATTAGGATTGTTCTATGTAAAATATTGAAGGTAAACATAACTATGATGACACTAATACTTGGCAGAATATTTTTACAAAATAATATTTAAGAATTTTAATTATTTTTTTAACTTACTTTTATTATGATATGATATGGCTACTTTATAAATATGGGAGCTTCTTGATTTGGAAATTGATGAAATCGGATATGCAATTTGCACTACTATTTCAAATTGTTGACATAATACTAGCGAAATAATCTTTTGTTCTTATATATGCAACATAGTTTCATACCAAATCCTTCCTAATTAATAGGATGGCATGAAGTAGTAAATAATAAAAGTTGCGATGAATTTTTCCAAATGTCATTTTCTTAAATTCATTAATTTTATTCACTGTTGTAATCCAGTGTTTCCCAACCTGTGGTACGCGAGTTGCTGGTTGGTGGTACACAAAAAATAATCAATAATGGCGAACATAAAAAAAAAAATTAAATCATAAAAATATAGAAACGTTTTTTCCTATAATTCATAAAAATTATGTTAATTAATAATATTATACAGTAAAGTTGTTTATATGTACAGTCGATAACGATCTTTAATGTTAATGATAAAATTGAAAGCATGATTAAGAAATTAGATTTTTGGAAACAGTAATATATATATAAGTATTGAAAACAATCAACTGGAAGTATTCGAAACTACATATTTTTTTGTTTGAAAATAAGGTTAGTAGTCTCAAGATATACGAGAAAATATAATAGCACATTTAACAGGATTAAAAACGTCTTTCATGAAATATTTTCCAAAACCTGAAAACACAAATGATAATTGGATTTCAAACCCCTTCTATGCAGAAAATTTAGAAAAAGCTACATCATTATCAATAAATGATAAAGAAAATTTAATAGAATTATCACGTGACAGAACTTTACAAATAGAATAAAAACGACACAATCTAATTAATTTTTGGTTAAATATTAAAGAATATGAATAACTTTCTGAGAAAGCTGTTAAATTATTATTACCGTTTACTAGTAGGAATTAATAGGACGAGCTTTTTCTTCATATATTTTTTTAAAAAATAAGTATCGAAACAGATGGAATGCAGCTGTAGACGTAAGGGTATATACCTAGCATCTTTTGAACCAAATTTCAAAAAATTATGTTGTTCGAAACAAGCACAGAGATCTCATTAAATTTATTTTAAAACATATTTGATTATAATAAGAAAATATACTAATTGGTTTTTTTTTATAATTTTGTGTTTTTATTAAAACCATTTATTAGTTAGTAAACGAAATATGACAAAATAGTAGATAAATAATGAGTCAGATCAAGGCAAATCAATCTAAATTATTTAATTTGAAAGAATGTATCAGAAAAGGATCATACCCAGAAATTAGACTCTCATTAATTCTTGATCATCTATTGTGGATTACTAGATGTAAGCTAGTATTTAATCAAAATGTTAATCCTATTAACTTCATGCTGAACAATATAAAGAAAACAAGAACAAGAGATAGCCCAATAACCCCTGAGATTATTTTTCCCATGACTTCGGACATCCTGGATTTATCCTCTCCATGGCCCAACCAATAGCAAGATGCTCCGAAAAAAAAAAACAGACTCAAATTCGGGAAAACCAAATTAAGGAATGAAAAAACACTTTGAACAAAATATGTACCAAATAACCTTTAATGTAATCTTTAATAAATTATTTTGGAAAAAATATGAAACTTTGAACAAACACATACATATAAATATGTTACAGTGCGTTTATAATTGCAGTGAGTTTATACTCTGGCATGACATTTAAGCATGTTTCAATGTAATTTGTCTCATTATGAGATGTGAATACATACATGGTCACACTATAATATTTATAATGCAAATAAAATAACACACTCACAATAACAAATTTCACGAAATACAATCATTTTTACGAAGTGGTACAATTTAGCGTGATGTACTATCAAGTGGTACGCGAGCCAAAAAAGGTTGGGAAACGATGGTTGTAATCAATAAATGGTTTATACATGGTTAATAAAAATTTTTGGATTATATAAATGGAAAGATTTAGTAATTTGTATTTTTAAATAGAAGGTAATCAATCCTTACATATGTGCTGTATTGTTATTTTAATCAATGTTTAAAATTAGTTTGAAACTGCACTAGTAAATATCTTAGTCCATTACATTAATTTGTATTTTGTATCTTTTTCAATGTATTTATTTAGTATGCTATTTATTTTGCTTTTGAGAATTCAAACATATGAAGAAAAAAAAATCAGAGATAGAGTTCTGAAGAAATTATCAGTCTAATTTCCAGATTGCTAATTTATGCAATTGGGGGCGAGGTGGGTTATTTTATAGTAAACGTTATAATAAGTATGTCAATCATAAAATTATTTTACATCATATAAAATTATAATTTGTTAAAATAGATTACAAGTGTGAATAATCCAGAATAAAAGGTGTACACTATATTCATTTGCTCAAAGCTAAAAGAAAACTGATATTTCATATAATTTTTGAGCTTAATTTTTACATTTATCAGGTAGATGGATATGGACTCAATTAGACAAGAGTATTTGAGGACAATTCACAGTTGAAAGGTAAGATAAATACTGTGAATTGCAACTTAATTAGTAATCTTCAGTATTCATCAGTATGGACAGCTAGAACATCAATACATATGATGTTTCTGCTTTATATTGCACAATGCAATCTTGCTAATGATTATTCTAATTGTACTCTTCACATCAAAGTCATCAAAAGTAATGAATTTATTATATTTAGTTATTCACAGAGGCAAAACTGTCCGTACAGTAGTGCCACTCAGTGCAAGCCAGAGTAATTAATGGATGCAGGAAGGTTTGTGCATAAAATCCCTATCTAGTGCATACTCATCCAATATTCCCATGCAACCTACCAGCAGCCACCTTTTACTATTGTAGTTAATTATAAAGCTTTGAGTCCAAAATGAAAACAAAATGTTTTCAAGCTAAGCTCATTAGCATCCATTCTTTTTGGTGTCTGGTTGTTTAATAACTATAGTCATCATAATCCTATTGGGCAGGTTTGGTATTAATCCATCAAACATCACATGATCACCATTCTTTATGCTTAAAAAATGAAGAATGGTGATCATGTGATGTTTGCTACTTTAAAATTATTACTTGATAGAGTTTTCAACATTTGGTTATAAATTGTTTTAAAGAGTGTAGGATAATAGTTTGCACATGGAGCAGTAATATAATCATTTGTTAAAATAATATCTAATTTAGCTTATTAAATGCTTTTATATTAACTTGCCCTGACTGTGTTTCTGTCAGGATGTTCATATTTTTGAATTTTAAACAATGAAAAAAAATTATTCTCTATAGTTTTAGGTTTCATATATTCATAAAATAATGAGATTTTGAGATACATAATTATTAATATTCACATTTTTTTATTGAATATAATATTTGCTTTAGCTTGATCCATATAATATAAAATGCAAGAGATATCATTTTGACAGTAATTACCGGTTGTTAGGAATTTTGATAATTAGTCACAAAATGATGTAATAAAAATATTGATCTGCAATTTATATCTATAGTAAGAAATAATTACAAATGATCTGTAAAAATGAAGGTCCTGATGCTAGTTGATGAACATAGATATCAATGAGTGTACTTGAGCTAAGAGCTATAAAAATGTATGGAAATTTCAAATAAAAAAAATATTTTTTTTCCCCAAAAAATACAGGAGGATTATCAAAGCAGCAGATAAAATCTTAAAACAATAAAACATCATGCTATGTTTATCTTGATTTTCACTCTATTCTGGATGATAGGATAGTGGGGTGTGGCAGTGGAAAAACTCCAGCAACAGACATCAAAATAAAAGAATTTGTGTTACAATATCTTTGATTTTAAATAGAGTATATAAAACAATTAGATAAAAAATATTAAAAAAAGATTATGATGAAAACTCAAAATTTGTATTTTACAAATATTACATTTTGTATTGAATAATACTCTACTTCCACAATTGAATTAAATATTAAGAATGTGAATTTTTTTTTTTTTGAATCAAAGTGTAATTATTTGATTTTATTCTTCAATAACTTCTTTTATGGTGTATTATTACCCATCTTGGTCATATTTGATGACAGCAATATTAGTATAGGATTACCATTATATAAATATCCCCCCCCCCCAACATATATCCCAGTTTCATAAAATTCCATGATAAATTTTTGAAATTAATGTTAGCTATTATATGTATTCAATGTTTTTGGCCTGATTCCTTAGCAATATTGTAGTGTCTTTGCCTATTAAAGAACTAGCATTTAGAGTATTTGCCTGTTAACAATGTAGTCTATTGTACTGCATTTCATTAAATATCAAGTGGAGATCATAAGAATATTTAAACCATTTCAAAATTTTAATGCTATACTCCACATTTTGATGTACAGAAGCACACTAATGTGAGTTCTCAAAATTAAAACAGGCAAAAACTCACTATACGTATTGCCACACTGCAAGCTAGAATAATAATTGAATGCCAGAAGGCTTTTGCTTAAAATCCCTATGTAGTGCCTACTCATCCAATATCCCCAGACGAGTTTCTGGTTTGGCCTTTGTCAGTGAGGAACCTTGAATCTAAGAGCACTGCACCTAGATCTTAGGATCTAATGCAACCCTCCAACAGCCACCTTTTATCTCTACTTAACTACAAAACTATGAGTCTTAAATTGAAAACACCTTAATATTTTCAATCCAAGCCCATCAGCTTATATAGAACTCAGTTCAGTACCCATACATCTAGATGCAGTGCTCTCAGATCCAAGGCTCCTCAATGATGAAGGCCACAAGCCAGAAACTAGTCTGGGGATATTGGATGAGTAGGCACTAGATGGGAATTTTATGCACAAGCCTTCTGGCATCCAATCATTACTCTAGCTTGCAGGGTGGCAATACATAATGTGAGTTTTTGCCTGTTTTAATAACAGTTATATGCAAGCATAAGAAATGGTCATCATGTGATGTTTAATGTGAGTTCTCTGTAGCTTTTGCTTATGATATCTCTGAATATAAACTATGATTCATTACTTTTCCAAGTGATCAGAGCACTATATGGTTTGCAATAATACGTGGCAGACTGGAGTTCAACATGTAAAGATTATAATTCAACTGCACCACTTTTGTGCTTATAACTCCTGAGCAAAAAAGTATTGTTATTATATATTTTTTAAGAGAGATAAGAATTGATAAATATGAATAAGTGATAATTATCAGAAATCGGTTAAAAATTGATAAATGTCTATTTACTGAAATATATATAACATACAATTCATATTTTATAATATAAACATTCCATATTTAGTATTTCTGTAGCAGAATAATTATTTATATTAATAATAACAAATCCATCAAACTATCAACTAACAATATAAGAACAGCTCTCCACTCTAATGCCAGATAGCATAGGCTTAAGTAATCAATGATTACCAGATATATTTAAAATCCCTATCTTTAATATTTAAAACTTCATCCACAGATCACTTTCTGAAAATGGGAATTTACATATTAAATTTAAACCTATACGCAATTGATAAACACTGATTATTCAAGCCCACATTAGAAAGTACTCAAATAGAAGCTGCTCTTGTTTTATATTATGCTGGTGATTTGATGTGATAATACTATTATTCCTGGCTAGGGAAATACGTACCTAAAGTTGTTGGAGAACTGAAGATACTAAAATATATAATTACTGATTTCAGATCTACATAACTGTTTAAGCAGGTTGGATTTGGTTTCAAAATCTTAGGCTGACTTTGAATTTCATGTTTTTAGATTGATAGGTAAAATGGTTAATGATGTTAGATGAGTGTATATCTGCATTTTTCCAAATTCAAATCCCAAATCTCATTGATAAAATAAAAACTATAAAATGATTCTGAGAATGGGTATTTAAATACTAAAACTAAGAATTTTATATGCATCTCGTAATCAGTGATTAATTAACGTAATTAGATAGCAATATAGTGGAGAGTTGCTCTTGTATTATTAATTCTATATATTGTTTAAAAAATGAGGTAACAAATTATAGTATGTTGATTAAATATATGAAGATCTATATTTCATTTCGTAATAATCTTGATTTTAATTTAACAAAATATACAAGTGAAAAACCTTATAAATCATGGTTTAAGATTTTATAACTTCATTCAACATTGAAAAGAATCTTTGATATTTGTTTTTTGAAATTTTGCATTTTAAATCAAAGTATAATTTTTCTCAAACTAAAATATTTTATTACTGCTATCAGCATATTGTATAAATATACGATGTGATGTAGTAACTTTGTTAATGTTTCATAAGTTTCAACAATTTCAAGCCTTATATTTAATCAAATAAATACTAAACTGTAAAAGAACCAAAACAATAAATATAAAATATAATAAACCAACATATCAATGAAAATGATATATGCAAGTATGCATGTTTGCAATAATTTAAAACTTGTAAGTAAGAGCTTGTAACTTAATTTGATGAAACATTCTCTCAGCAGTAGCATTTCCATATTTTCCTTATTCCAAATAAAGAAATGAGAATAAAGATTATTACATATTATTTCAATTTAAAAAAAAAAAAACTATAGCAGGAATAACATTTAAAAAATTACGATAAGATGAATATGATACATGAACATTAGCAATGAATTGAAAATTATTAATCTTGACAAAAGTGTTCCCAAATTTTCATTTAATCTAAAAAAAAAAAGATAGCAAAAAGTCATCATCATTGTCAACCATTATCAATCCACTGCAGGATGAAGGTCTCTCCAAGTTCAATCCATCTTCTCCGATCTCTAGCCTCTTTTCTCCACATCACCCATGCACACTTTCTTATTTCATCCGTCCATTACACATGTGGTCTATTTCTGGATCTTTTACAATCTCTTGGTATCTGGTTCAATATTTCAATTGTCCATCTATTATCATCTCTTCTAGCAATATCTCCAGCCCAACTCCACTTCAATCTTTTAATTCTTTCAATGATGTCAGCAACACCTGTTTGTTCTCTTATCCATATAATGTGTTTTCGATCTCTTCTTGTTATTCCTAACATGAATTACTCCATACTTCTTTTGAGTCGTCTGAAGTCTCTGATTGCTCTTCTATTAAGTATCCAAGTCTCTCGATCCATAAGTAAGAACTGGTAAAGCACATTTATTAAAAACCTTTCTTTTCAAACACATAAGTATATTTCCTTCTGGTATTAACTTATTTCTACCAAAATCACTCCAATCAAATTTAATTCTGATTAATTTCATCCATTGTTTCTATCTGTAGTAATAATTTGACCAAGATATTTGTAGTTGTTAACTACTTCTAACTCATCATAATCAATCTTTATTTTCATCTTTTGAGAAAATCCATTGAACATTACTTTAGTCCTACTTTCTTATTTTTATCTGATAACTCTTGCAACAATTCCTAAAGCTCTAAAACATTATTTTCAAAAACAACTATATCATCTGCAAAATCTAAATGACTTAAATAATCTCCATTTACTTTTACTCCTTTAGCTTCCCATTTTAATCCACAAAATACTTCTTGCAGTACTGCTGCAAAAAGTTTTGGAGATATGAAGTCATCCTGTCTTACACCCTTCTCAATGTTGACTATCCCAGTATTATTATGTAATCTAATTGTTGCTGTTGCATTTTTATAAATATTCTTCAAAATATGATACTATCCTGAGTCTATACCTTGATGATTCAAGGCTTTAATTACTGAAGAATTGCTTATAGAATCAAATGCTTTTTCATAGTCTACAAATCCAAAGCATAATGGTAACTTATATTCATTGGTCCTTTCTATAACTTCTCTCAATACTCAGATATACTGTGCTAAGACCCCTTTTAAATTCAGCTTGTTCTCTTGGTTGGTTGAAATCTCATGTTCTCTATAGACAAGTTGTAATTAATTATCTTGGTAAAAATTTTGTATACAACATAAAAGGCTGAAAGGTCTGTAATTTCTAATATCTTCTTTATCATCTTTTTTAAATATTAATACTAATACTACACTCTTCCAATCATTTGGTACAGCAAAAAAGTACTATATATTATTTCAAATTGAAAAAAAAAGAAGCTAAGTGGGGAAATATTACAACAAGATCCAATACTTGTCAACAATAGAAACTATATAATATCAATAATTATGCGCTTTTAACGCTCGTTAAAGAAGTTATATTTATTAATAATTTATTTAAAGCTTAGCGCAATGCAAGGAGCAATGAAAATGAAAAAAAAAATGTATGGCACTGATTCTGAAATAATCTAATCAAACAAAATATGCAGAAAAATAATAAAAATGTGACATAACAATTATTTCTCACAAAAGGCAGGTAGGTACAAAGTTTTCTACCACAAATTAATGGATTTGCTTTCTTTGTTATGCATTATATTAATTTTTCCAATATATTTTTTATGTAAGTCCTTAGTTTTTTTTGGCATAATATTCTAATGTGTGCCAGAAATGAGTTCATAAGTTGTGTATTTAACAACATCTAATAATGATTACCTTAATTTTTGCTAAATACCAAAAGATGAGGCTTTAATAAAAGACTGATTGTCTTGATAATCAAAAGCTTCCACTTTACAATAAAACTAAAATTATGCAGAAACCTTCAGTGCAAGCTAGAGTAATCTATGGATGCAGGAAGGTTTGTGCATAAAATCCCTATCTAGTGCTTACTCATTGAAGCAGTCGATGTCAAATCATCATCGAGCTTCATGCTTTACCATCTACCCTAACCTCCTGAAGGGCCCACAATTCAGACCTCGCCGTAAATATATGCCATTCACCCACACACTGTATGCATAATGATCCAAGAAATTAATAAAATTAAAAATATTTAGTAAAGTAAAACAGTAGTGTGCGTGATGCATATATAGATATATGAACAAAGCAATAATTTTATTAATATTTATTACTGAAAATTAAACATTTCTTTATATAATTGTTAATCTTTTTATATATATGTATTTTAATTCAACTGTTGGAATGTAAAATCAAAGCAAAATGGGGAAGGCTCGAAATACTGAAATTATCTTTATCTATAGTCAGATTGTTTTCATTAATTAAAATTATAAATCTTAATTAAAATCATAAGCAATTCTTTTGTTAGTTCGTTTGCAAATCTTTAAAAATATCTAAAATGGTATTTCAAGCCTTATCTGTTTTAAAATTTTTACTAATTAAATGTTTTTTATTAAATCAAGAGATTACAGAGATAGCTGTGGGCAACTGAGATTGCATTCTTGATGGGATTAAAAGGTGTATAAAAAGAGTCCAAAGGAAAGGAAGTCAGTTTTTACTTTGAGTTTTACTTACTTTACTTTGAGTTAGTAATTATTGCCAAACAAAGAGCTGAAAAAGGCTATCAAGAAATTTGGCTCCAAAAAAAATTCCAAAATTATATTCAGCTTTATGGGCTGCAGCAAAAAAAATTTTTCATTGCATTCCCATTATCATGTTTAGACAAAAGGCAATTTAGCGTAGTTAACAATCTATTGACAAAAAAACTTATTGTTATTGGCAAAATGCGGTAACTTAAGACTACTGATGACAAAAATGGCACGAAATATTGATTAATAAATTAATATCATCACACCAAACTCAGTCCTTTCACTAATAGCATTATATAGTTACATTTTTGATATTTTTTGTTTATTCTACTTTGAGCAAGACATCAGTATTGTTAAATTTCTACAATAAATAAATTGGAAAAATATCTGTTTTCCTAAAGGTTTGTGATGATGGTATTTTAGTTGTATTTATATATTGGACATCATCTAATATAAGATGATGGAAATAATCCAATATAAATACAACAAAAAAAAAAAAGGCCTTTGTTTTTCTAAGGGGGGTGCTGCTGATTGAATTACTATTTGAAAAGGTGGGTTCTGACCTAAAATATTTTATTGCTCATCCTAAATAAAAACAATAAAAATTTATTTGCTCTGAAGAGAAATTTGAATAGATAACATATTCTTAAATAACTACTGGAGCTGCTGCAGCAAGCATTTCAATGGTGGTAGTTTCACGCATTAATAAAAAGCAAATGAATCTCAGTAGAACTTGCTGAAATTCACTGAATATGGTGTTTCAGGCACTGCCATAATTAGCAGCACTTTTGAATAGAATCTCAAGCATTGCTTAAAATAATTCTTTTTAAAAACAATTTAATTAGCTGTACTTACATGATAATTATACAAATATTGAATGATTGTTATATTATGGATATTTTCAAGGACAAATTTAATAATTAATTTTTTCTGGGATGTTGTAGTGTCGCAACACTTAAGGATCCGCCCCACAGGCATATATATTGTAACCTTTTGATTGGTTAACTATATCCAAGAAAGATGTTAAACAGACATCATAGTCAAAATTAATTTCTAATGTACAGTATATACCTTTTATTTAGTTACTTATATTATAAACAGTTATATATAATTTAATTATACTAGATTTTAATAACTACAAACATATTTACATTGTACCTATATAAATTTATAATATTTATAAATCAAATCTTAATTGAATTAAACTGCAATGATCCTTTAAAAGTGTATGTAAAAGTACATATGCAGAGTTCTATTAAATAAGAATAGAAAATATTTTATCTATTTATTATAAGATAATAATTTATTTTTTTAAAATAATAATAATAGTATATTCTAGATATAAATATTAATTAAATACTTATTTAAATTAATTAGTATTACACTCTATAAAAATTATTATTATATTTTAAATTTAAGTTTAGAAGTTATTTAATAAGTTTTTAAATATTTATTGAAATTCATTACTTTTAAAATGTAAACAAAAAGATAATTTATGCAATAAATTGCTGGTTTATGTTAGTCACTAACCAATGAAATTAATTTAGTTAGTGGACTAATGTCATACTGTCTAGAATAAAAGGTGGTAGCAGTCAAACTTAAAAAAAAAAATTGATTAAAAGAGTGAACACCTGTTTCACTAAATTCTTTAAATATTATAAAAAAATTTTTTTACTATACACCTTTACCCTGCTTAGTGATGGTAATTGGTCCTCCAAAACTCATCTTTAAGCAAGAATATCGTATACAGAATACGTATTTATAATGGGGGTCTATGGGAAAAAAATTGGTCGGTTCCAGTCGACGTAAAATACCCACATTGGTTTCCAAGCTCAAAGATTTTTTTGATTTTTTTCATGGCAATGATGACTAAATACAGTATCTAAAAAGAAAATCTTTATATCACTAGGGGAAAAAAAGGAATTTTTCATTGTTTAAAAAGTACAGTACAGCAAAAAGAAAGTAAACTAAATTTAAATTTAAGAGTTTTTATATTCTTCCACAAAAGTTTTTCATCGTAATGGAAAAAAAATCCATGCTGAAGTGCATTTTTTTAAAATTTGTATTACAGTACATATTATTATACATTTATGTTTATTACTTATGTGAAATTATTTAAATTAAAAAACAATGTTTAATTATAAATTATTTAATTGAACATAAAGACTTATTACTGTACTCCAGAGTAACAAAAGATTTAATGCGTATCATAAATCAGTCAACTTTAGGGGGAAAAAATCAACTTATAAAAGAAAAAAAATCTAACTTTTCTAATTTTTTAAAACGTACGCTAAGTTTATTTCTCTTACTATATATTTTTAGTAATGGAATAGCGCCCCCCTCCCCCGTTCATGTAGAAAGATTATTTATTAACACATTTTAAATGCATTTTTTTTTTAAAAAAAAATGTTTTTCCTTTGATTTGAAACCACTTGAGTGTACGTAATTAAGGAACACACACACAATTTAATATTAGTATTTAGTGTTTTCCTGAAAGTTTGTGATGATGGTATTTTAGTTGTACTGTTTTCATCATCTAATATAAATGTTGAATGTCTAGAAAAATTAAACTTTATTTAAATAATCCACATACTGTACTTTATATTTAAATAAAGTTTAATTTTTCTAAAGACATTCAACACTTATATGTATACAGTATTATAGATTCAGTAATTATATATATTTTAAGTTTATGCATTCTATATTCAAAATACTGAATGCAGCACTAACATTGTGTTTTATGAATAAAATATTGTATATGCTATACAATTACAGTAATGTACTTTTGCTTTTGGGTAAAATGAATTTAAAATATCTATTCTCTGATATCATCAGTGACGCAAAATTCAAGATGGCTGTCAAATTTTTTTTTTCCCAATCGTTATAGTGAATAATCGGTTGTAAATCGAAATAGTAGGTACAAATTGATGATGATCGCTATTGTGAAATATCGTTAAGTAGCCAATCGCTCAGCGGAGTAAAAGTGTATTTTATTTTTTTAGTAATCAATAATAAGCTGCATAGTGATATAATCTTTTAAGAGTGGTATATAAAAAAAATCATGAAATAAATAAACCTGTTTCTTCAATGATGACCTAATTATAGTCTTGGATATCAACTTATAAGTATAATGACAACTAATAGAATTAAAAAGGAACAGTTAAGCTTATTATCATTCGTGAAAACAATGGGAAAGCATTATAAACTCAATTACTTGGAAATGGCAGCTGTTGTCGCATAAGAAAATATTTTAACTCTGTAAAATTAATTAATTTCATTATTAAGTTATCTATTAAGAGGAACTTTTACTTAATACAGAGATATAGTTGTTAACAATTTATAAAATTAATTTATAGAACTTTAAAATAGTAATTTAATGATAAGTATAAATCTATATGAAAAGAATTCTTTCTTAAATGAAAATGACATGATTAAATTTGCAACTTAGAAAGGAGAATATTTATTATATATTGAATTTGTTATAAAAATATTTTACTAGAATAATGGATATTTATTATGTTTCTATAAAACGTAAAGATGGAAGTATTTTTTTTTTTTTTTGTATTAGCAAATAGAATTATTTTTTAATAAAAAAAATGCTAGAAGTATAAAGAGCTAACAAGAGAATCTTTTTATCTTTTATAATGAGAAGTAATTAAAGAAAGATATTCTATATTATTATTATAGACTTGAATGAACTTATCTATGTGTATGTCAAAGATATAAAACTGTTAAGTAAAATGAAGAAGAAACTGAAGTTAAAACTACTTATAAATTGACTTCATATATGCCAAGTTTTTGATATTGGAGAATAATAATAAAATATTTAATATTCCATGAACTACTTTAATATTAAATTATTCCAGAATTTTAATATACATATTTTTAACATGTTAAGATCCTAGGAATAGATAATATAATAACAAGCTCAAAATTTCGACAGAGTTATTGTTTGTAAACATTTTTCTCATCTTAAAAATATTTAATTGAAATTGTGTGCGTTTTCTAGCAGGAGAGAAGAGAATCAACAACTCGCGAGGAAAGTTTTAGTGACTGTCTATTACCGGAGTGATATTAGATAAGAAGTTCTCTTTTTTTTTTTAAAAAAAGAATATTTTAATTTCTGATTTTATTGTTAATGTTTTTTGATACAAATATCTAGTATTTTATGGTAAGATCATAAATAATTTAAATCATTTTATATGTAATTAATATTCAGAATTAAGATGATTTTTTAACATATTATTATAGGTTCAATTTATAATATATTGCATGCTTAGAAGAAAAGTTCATATGGGAAATGTACTAATTTAAATTTGTTTTTTTAGTATGTATGAAGAGTAATAATAGATTGTACCAAAACTAATCTTTGTGAATAGATTTTGTAATTGTATTAAATGAAGATAAAGAATCAAGAAATGGTATTCTATTAAACTAAATATAAATATACCATGAGAATATAAGTGTTATGGAATGAATGCTATTGTTGAAAAAGCAATTTATGATCTCGAAATTTGTAATTAATAAAGTATATTATGATGTTTGTCACAATATAGTTATTTGTTTTGTAATGTGATCTATAATGTTTATAGATGTATAAATGAATGGAAGATAAGATTATATTACTAGAAAGAGGAAGTTAATATATGTGGATGTTGAAGATATATAAGTGTGGAAAGGACAAGTTAAAATTCCAGGATAGAATAATATGTCATCCTGAAGAACTAATCGGAGATTTTTAGTGGGTTTGATAAAAATGATACCGATATTATTATTGTAAGGCAATGAGAGGATTTTCCTATGGAATATGAATGTTATATTCTGTAAGAACTGATTTTATTTGGTAGAATCATTAAGGTAAAGTGACTATCTTCCAAAATATAATATTTCATAAAGAGTGGATACCTCTATTTCTATATTTGTTGAAATAATTTAATAAATTAGTTTCTTATTCGCAAAGTTTTATCTATGCTATCAAAATATATAGTAAGCATCATAGGTGGGCAAGTTATTCTTTTTGAATTTAGTTTTTCTTCCTAAGCTTTATTAGATAGTACAGTACAAAAAAGAAAAAAGACGATACACAAAACAAATCTCATTGAATGCAATCAGAAATAAGAATAACTTATTGTTTGGAAAATGGTAAATGAGATCAAAATAATAATGCAAATTACTAAACATCACATGATCTCACTATTTTTTATGCTTGCTCATAATTGTTATTAAAACAGGCAAAATTCTCCATACAGTAGTGCCATTCAGTGCACGCCGAGTAATATGTTTTCAATTTTAGACTCAGTTTTATAATTAAATAGAGATAAAAGGTGATTGCTGGAGAGTTGCATTAGATCGTAAGATCTAGATGCAGTGCTCTCAGACCGAAGGCTCCTCACTGATGAAAGCCACAAACTAGAAACAAGTCTGGGCATATTGGATGAGTAGGCACTAGATAGGGATTTTTTGCAAAAGCCTTCTGGAATTCATTTATTTCTCTGACTTGCACTGAGTAGCACTACTGTATGGGGAGTTTTGCCTGTTTTAAGAACGCAAATGTGAGAGATGTGGAGGGTGTAATAATGAATGATAATTTTGACAGAAAAAATCCTTGATTCAATTATCTATTAAAATGCATTGTCATTTTAATAATACTAAAGCATAAACCAATTCTTTAGTAAACCTTATCAATATATCTTTTTAAATCTGAATGATATTAAAGTGCTATAACTCTGTTAAAACAATAGCATTATAATGGATTATTTAAGTATGTTGGAGATGGCAAGGAAATTACCAAGAAGCATGAACTTATAAATAGCAAAACTAATTTATAATATAAATAAAAACATATTAATTAAACAAATCATTTGATTGACTAAATGATATAGATATAATTTGAATACCTGAATAAAAAGAATGATATTTCTTTTATTTATCGTAAATGTAAAGCATTTTCTTGTAAATATGTAATTGTTTAAATATTAATTTTATGAATTATTTGTTATACATTATAATTATTGTTATGAATTGTTTTCATTGTTAAAATAAATAAGTATTTTAATTTAAACTTGACCAGTAGCTTTATTTCTCTGTGGAAACATTACTATCACAAAGTTATACCATTAAAGCACATGACTAAAATGAAGTCATTACATAAAAATGTAGTTATTAAATATTTTATTTATAAAATTATAATAAAGAATTGGAACGTGATAAATTAATTATTTATTAATTTGGAATCACAGCTTTAATAAAATCATATTTAAACAGGCAAAACTCTCCATACAGTATTGCCACTCATCATATTTAATTGATCTTTATTTTATTAAATATGAAATCATTTGAATAACTATCTGAAATTGAAATTTAAAGTTATAAAGAGTAATATTACTTTCAACACTCACATTCATATTTTAAAGTTAATTTAAATTTAATATAAGAATTAAATAATAAAAATCTTATCATATTTATTATATGTGATAAATTAAAAATGATATATTATTTCAAATTAAATTGATAAAAAATCAAGTCATATGACCTAATTTTAATAAAGCTCCTATTTACAAATGTTATATATAGAGTAAGTTAAAAACAAACTCTTATGAAGCTTCAAAAATACCCTCAACCTCAGACCGCGGTTTCTGCCTCTAGCGTCATCAGTGAGGTGCTAGGGAATAAAAATACTAGAACTAGTCCAGCATTTTATCAATGCCTAACTATTGAGAAGAAAATCTGAAACTTTCAGACTGGATTTTTAGCTGGATTTTTGGACATTTAAATGTCTGAAAGTTTCAGATTTTCTTCTCAATAGTTAGGCATTGATAAAATGCTGGACTAGTTCTAGTATTTTTATTCCCTAGCACCTCACTGATGACGCTAGAGGCAGAAACCGCGGTCTGAGGTTGAGGGTATTTTTGAAGCTTCATAAGAGTTTGTTTTTAACTTACTCTATATATAACATTTGTAAATAGGAGCTTTATTAAAATTAGGTCATATGACTTGATTTTTTATCAATTTAATTTTAGTTTCTTGCTATTAATGCTTTGGCGATTTTATATTGCTAGAGCTATTAATATATGGTGTATCTGAACTTAGTTCAGTCCCATACGGCTATTTGAGTTAGATAGCTGGATTTTTGGACATTTAAATGTCTGAAAGTTTCAGATTTTCTTCTCAATAGTTAGGCATTGATAAAATGCTGGACTAGTTCTAGTATTTTTATTCCCTAGCACCTCACTGATGACGCTAGAGGCAGAAACCGCGGTCTGAGGTTGAGGGTATTTTTGAAGCTTCATAAGAGTTTGTTTTTTTTTACTCTATATATAACATTATTTCAAATACAAATAATTAATAACATTAATTGTAATGTTTGTTTTTGAAGAATAAAATGGAATGGATTAATGTTAAAAAAAAAAAATTGTATTTAGTTGAGTTAGATAATATATGGTGATGGTTAATTATAAAGCTTTTGATTATTACCAAATGATTATTCTGTTTCTTGATAGTTCTTTGTGTAAGTAGAAAAGTAAATATTTATAAGTTTAATAAATTATTTAATTAAAATGAATAGATTATTATTATTAGTCTTAATGTATTATTATTATGGTTAGATTAATTCTTAAATAATGATTTTAATTTATGTTTATAATTGTGAGTGTAATTATTCTTTAGATAATTGGATCTCAACAAAATCCTTCTTATTATTCAATTATCTAACTGCCAATAATTGATATATTTTATAAAGAAATAACCATGATCCTTGAGATATCCCAGGATAGCATTAATTATTTCAATAAATTTAATCTGTTTTTAATATTATCATTTTAGAGTTTCTTAAATAACAAGAGTAGCTTAATAATTATTTTACATGAAGTATTATGTTAGTCATTGTCTGTTGCAGGGATTTTCCTAATGATTATAATACGATGATAACTGGAGAGTTTCTACAATAACAATGCCATGGTGGAGTATATTCAATGTTAAAATCTCTACATTTGTGACCATCCCTGAAGTCTATCTTATGTTAGTTATGTTATATCAAATAGAGTCTCATCCCATTTGTCTTTTATTATTATACTTATCGTTGAGCTAGAGCATAAGGATAATTTATCGTTCAGGAAGGTCACAATACATAAAATTAGTTTTGATTATTTGACAGAAAGCTCTATGTACATGGTAACATTTTGGTGCAACTGCAATGAATATTCTTCAGCTCTTATAATTTAAAAAAGAGAAAGCTCTGAAGAAGTAAGTTGTAATCACATAAAAACATTACTATATAAATTGATTTTTTTACATTAAATATTTATAAGCAATTCTCTTTTAACTATGAAAATATTTAAATCAGTATATACAACATATATAGAATTTCTTTGCTTTATGTTTTGAAAGTAAAAATTATGTACTGCTCAATTTAAAGTTACACAAGGTATTATTACTCTATACGTACAAGTTGGTTAACAATTTATTGGTTATATATATATATTGTATATTACATTTTAAAATTGAACGATTCCAATATCAGGAGTAATTATATTTTTTATGACTGAATAATTTATAATTTTAAAACGTAAGTAATCTGTATAGTTACTTTATATAGATATATGAATTAAACTTAATTATCAGCCTCCATCTAGATTTGATCACCCAAATGAAGTACATATATTATACTACATGCATTATACATTAAATATACTTATCATTGAAATATTTAATTAAAAAAAAAAAATCAAAATAGTATATGTTGTTAAAATCTAACAAATAAATTTATGCACACACAGACATTAGTAAATTTTGCAACAAAAATTTATTACGAAAATAACGACAGCTGGCATTTTGATAATTTGTTTACTTTTCTATAGATAAAATGCAAATTCATTTTTCAATTGGAAAAACAATATATTAAATATAAATACTATATTGAGAACTGCCGAATTAGGATCAAGCAAATTATAAAAAGTAAAAAACATCATAAAATTACTTTAAAAATTCAAGGATTTTGAAAATAGGCAGATTTAAATCATTTTTTAACAGTAAAATTTATATAATTACGAAACGTTTTAATAACAGTACAGTACTTTTTTTTTAAAAAAAAAAAAAGAAGCTACAAACAAGTGCGAAATTCTAATAAAAAGGGCGCTAATACAAAAATGGATTAAATATTATCCATCTTTCCCGCGCTAAAATATTTCTAGACCTTCAATAAAGCAAAAAAAAATACTAGTTAGCTTTAAAAGAAGCTCCGCCAAATTTGAACTATTTAAAGTAAAATACAAAAATAATTCAGACAGTTATAAAAATGTTTTTTTAAGTGACAACATAGAAAAATAATTTTTTGATTACTGAAAATTTAAGTAATGCTATAATAAAATTATGAATAAATTGTGATAAGAAGGAGTGCAATTGATCAATTTGACCTAGTGGTTTAATTACTAAATTTGCTTTTAACATAGAATTTAACACGCATACTGCGTTATATGAGATAACTTATATAACAACTTTAGCCAAACTTTGATGCGAAACAAGAAACAGCACATAAAACTAAACTTAGAATTACGACCTTGTATTAAAAAAATATATTGAACGTTCTAATTGATACATTATACTTCATATTTAATAATAGTAAAACATATTACAACGATGACAACTATATAATATGAATTTTGAAATAACGCTAAAAGTTTATAATACTATAATACTGAAGCTTTACTTAAATAACTTAAGTGAATAGCATGGCAATCTATGCAATATATTAACGAAATGTATAAGGGCTTAAACAATAAACGTACAGGAAGCAACATATAGGTAATTGCAATTAATAGAAAACATAAAAGACTTTATAAAAACATTTACAAAAATTTAAAACTGTATTATAATCAACAATATATAATAATAAAAATGAATATAAATGAATGATATTTACACCAAACTAGAAGGGCTTGCAATAAACTATACTTAGTTTATGACATGTCAACCTGTTAATAAAAAGATTTGGACATGCACTATAGTCCAAAAAATAAGATTATGATTTAATTCAACTATTAAAAATATTTTCATATTAATAAATATATGTGAATTTATTTTTACCTCTTGTACGATGAGTAGATATATTTTCAACTCGAGCATTCACCACCTGAGCCATGATGAAGTTTTGAACTCTGACGTCATTCATTACCCATAGATAATAGCGCCGAGGCTACATTTTAGTGCACCACCCAATTATAATATTCCTGCGCAAAAGGTGAAAAAATAATAATAAATAAAACAGCTAAAATAAAAGTCTTAATGCAATATAACCTTAGAAAGTCTTAATTAATAAAGTTTTTAAGCATATTGAAATTCATAAATTTAGTAGTAGTATAATAATGTGTTAAAAATACCAAATTGTTTTAAATAATGCACTACTTTGAGATGTTTATATGGCTCGGATGAAAAAAAAGCTGTAAATAAAACGTAGATGATAGCAACTTGACTGAGGAATTTGCTTAGGAGTATTACTACATCATTTTGATTATAGTATATTTTGATGAAATTTGATATTTTGTAAACTGTAAGTATAACTCTGCAAAAGTGCGTTCTCTATCTCATCTTATAACGTCTTACGTTTTAAGTTGCATGCTTTTAAATAACAAAATTTAATTTGATTGTGAGGTCATATGCAAGTACTCCCTCGAAACTGTCTATGCTTTACCATTCACTAACTTTGTACTCATGAGTATGCATTTTACCGTGTTCAGATCTTAATGTCAACATTGTTATGTTTGCTTAGAAATCTAATAATTTATGACTTAATTGTATATATTTTTGATTTTGTTTAAGATGTGTTGACGCATGATTCTGTGTATACATGCATATATTTAAGTAACTTCATACATAGCCTTGAATATGTTATTAAATCACTGAAATAAATTTACATTATTTAGAAACTAAATTCCAGAATTGAATCCATATGCTACACAACTAACTTAATTGTACATTGTCTAATTATGTAAACGAAATAATAATTCGAACGTTTGACAATTCGGTTCTATATTAAATTTACTTTTACATTACTGCAGCTTTTGGAATAACGCTCATTCACAGGTTTTTTAACGAAGTGGAAATATGCAAACGTTAATATGAATTAATCTTTTAACTTTTAAATTAATTATATACTCTGTTATTATTTTATTTTTCGAACATTATTTTTAGATCTTCAAAAATAGCGTTCCCCCCCCCCCCTATCTCTAATTCTGTAAGATCATGTGCTTTTTAAAAGCTGAAATAAAGTATGGTAAAAATCATTTAAAACGTTAAATGCTCATTACTTTTTATTTTGATAATTATGAATTGTAATGTTTTGCTATTAAAATTTTTATCTTTTTTTTTTCAATTTTGAAATTATATTTTATTGTAGGTGAAACGTAACTCGCTACAATGTGGGAATATAAACGGATATAATTGATAAAATATGTCGTCAAACTTTCAGCAGAATCGATTACCAGGATCACAAGGCGATACGATGGAAAATAGTAAACAATCGGGAAATCCCAATTCTCATGGTTCTAATTTTGAAATGTTAGGAAGTCAAAGTCAAGTTCAACAAGTGATACGATTATCTGGAGGCCAAGAGTTTATTGGGGGACCTACAAATTTGCCCGTTACTTATCCTAGGAATTTATCTGCCGCTTATCCTAGAAATCAGACTATATACATGTATAATGATGAATCTTACAATGAACGCCAGCAGTTTTCCAAAAACTCAGAAAAATCTGATATAAGTAATATTCAACTGCCTCCTAGACCTTTGAGTAACTCTAATCTTCCAGCCACTTCAAATCCTAGTCCAAAACCTTTTAATAATTTTTCTTTACCTGATAGGAATAAAAATGATAAAATGCTAAGCAATTATGACCGGTCAGGTCTTAATTTAAATGATGATAAAGGTTTATCACCTCTGTCTATTGTAACTGTACCTTCATTTCAAGATGGAGGCCATCCTAGTCCCAGTATTTCCAATAATAATATAACAAATCATCAGCAAGCACTGCGATACCAGCCTTCTGGCGATGCCATGCTCAGTGCCATCAATTATAACGAGAATGAGATGCTTCATGAGGGTGGATTTGATGTTACAGTTTCTGGAAATTTAGGACTCGAGGATGGCCTTTTAGGTAGTGGAATAGGTGTCGGGACTGCTGGTACTATGCGCTTGACTGAAGCAACATCAAATTCTACATTTGATTTATTTGATGGTGATGGTCAAGATGCTTATAATATGGAAACTAATCAAGATTTACAACTCTCTCCACGTTCATTTAGTGATGCTTCCAATACATTTAACATGAATGAGAATAGTAACTTGAGTAATGTAACCGACCCCGAAACACAAGGTAAGAATAAAGTTATTTTACATTGTTAAAAGATTAGTCAAAATGTTGATCATTAATGTAACAAAAAAAAATTATTTTGATATTTACCTTTATGTTGTTGATGAGAGTTTGTTTTTATGTGGATCTTTTTTCCAAATTACTGGTTTCTGAACAAACTCTTTTGCATTGTTTTACCAAAGTAATAGTGTTTGTAACTCCATGTTTTATGTTTCTGTCATGATTGGATGCATATGCTAAATATTTTCCTATGTGTGTGGGTTTTTTGTAAACTAGTTTTAATTTTGGTATGTAGGATTTTTATCGCAAGGACATCTAAGAATACTTTTTTTTTTTTTGGATTTCATTATGAATTTAGTTGGAGATATGTAATTGACGTGCATCCTTCACCACGTAATCATACAACAAGAGTACTATCAATTTAACTAAGCCAGATTTTAGATGGATATGAAATATTTATGGCTGTGGGTAATTGAAGTTGATAGTGATAAGACCTTAGCCATTCCTTGATTTTATTGGAAGAATTCATATTGTTTTGAAAGAATGTTGTTATACAAAATATTTGAATATACTATCAATAGAAAGAGGTAATCTCGCTTGTAAGTTATTATTTTCATTTATTCTTATCCTTATAAGAGGCAATGCTTTATCATAGGATACATTGAGTAAACTTTCCATGTTGAAGCTTAACCAATATATCAGTTCTATCAATTTTCATGTTTTTTATTAATTCCACAAGGTACCTACAATCCCTGGCAAAGAAGTGCATCATGATTATCAAAGGACCAAGAATATTAAGAAGAAACATTGTTAACTCTTGACAAGATGAACTTTTAGAACTAACAATAAATTTTACGCAAACCATGTAAATAAGGGATTTTGCTAAAATATGATGTTAATTTATTTTTTTCTGAATCTGTGAAATATCCACCATGCTTTTTAAGAAATACAATTTTGATACAGCAGTCTATATCATATTTTTTGCCATTTTTTTGTATTGGTCTACTGTGAAGAGTCCTTAAATTATATTATTGTAATCAGTTGTACCCATTACAGTTATAGCATTGCCTTTGTCATCTGGGATAATGATTATGGATTTATTTTGTTGGAGAGATTCAACAGCATGGGAAATATTTGATTCTCTGTTTGTGGTGTCTCTCAAGTGTTTTTTTTATTCTTCAGCACAATTATGCTATTTTTTCTAGAGTCAATTTTTGAATGACTTCTTCAGTTGCTACAATTATATCTAATAAGGGATAGTAAATAGTGTAATGGCAAGTTTAGTTTTTTTTAAGAAGAGAAATCGTATCGGTTAAATGTTTAGAATTAAATTTTTAATTCATTTCAGTATCGATTAGATGTTAAAATCTAATATTTTTAACTGATTAAGCTGGTAGATTGCTTGGTACGTTATCATGTTTGATATGCCCATGTAGATTTACAAATTTCTTCTTTTGATAATCTTTTATTTTTCATGCATTTTAGAATACAATTTTCTTATTATTTGAAAAATTCTCATAAAGTCTTTACTTTCCTAATGCCAGATTATTGAATTGCATTCAAACATTATGCATTATCATACTAGATTGACTTATGGAATTATTTGCCCTTGTCATGTAAACAGTTTCTTTGAATTTTTTTCTTTTTACTTTTATTTCTCTGTCCAATATTTTTGTTTTTCCCAGTTGAACATGTTTGTTGGTACATACTTGATCAGCTGCTTCAGTTACATCTGTTTCTGTTTTTTTTTATTATCGGTTTGTGCTCTTTTAATTACTCTTCAATAGGACGACTAGTTTCACAAATGCAGTTTTTGTTTTTCAGCATTTCAAGTTTACATTGTATAGATGTTAGGATTTCTCAGAATGCTATGGATTTGAGAGCAATAGCAGCAACTAAAGATGTCACTCAAAACTTGTCTCGAGAAAAAGAAGCAGAATAATGCTAGAAAATGAATACTTGAAAGACACCAAAAACTAAAATCAAATATTTACTAGAATGAGAACAAAGCAATTAAATCTCAGACCAATCCATAATCATTCTCCCAGGTGTCAGTTGTAATGGATACAACTTATTATGATAATATAATTTAAGAACTTGTCATAACAAGCCAATAAAAAAAAAAATAGCAAAAAATTTATCTCATTGCAAAAACAGTTACAAGTATTATTCAGACAGCATCACATTTATTTCACTGATTCACATAAAAGTAAATATCATATTTCAGCAAAATCATTCATTTTTATGGTCTATATAAAATCCATAAGAACGATGTTTTATTGAGAAATGCTGCTAATTCTATAAATTCATTTTGCTAAAACTTACCTAGATTGATTTTTTATGGAATTTTTATTCCTTTCGCATACAAGATACGTTTTTTTGTCAGGGATTCTAGGCACTTCATGAAATTAATCAAGATATTAAAATTGAAAGAACTAATATATTGGTAAGCTTCAATAAGAAAAGTTTATTCACAATATTTTATGTGGTGAAGTCTCTTGTAAGGGCAAGATAACTTACAAACCAGATTAACTCTTCTCATTAATAGTATAAGGAACTATTAATATCCTGCATAATAATATTTTCTTTAGATTATGGAATTCTTCCAACAAAATCAAGGGATGGTTATAGGCTTACCATTGTCACTCTTGACTTAGCAACATTTATGTGAAAGAACTTAAAACCACAGCCATAAGTACTATTTCATATCCCATTTAATTGCTGGCTTCACTGTAGCAATAAAACTTCTTTATGGCCAATATGGTACAGCACTATTACAAACAAATTCACAAGAGAATTGGAACTAGAATAAAAATAGGCATTCTTAAATGTTCATGTTATAAGATTCCATGGGAAATCAAAACTACAGTTTACAGAAAACACACGAGAAAATATTTAGCATATCCAATCACAACAGAAATACAATCATGGAATTATACTATCACTATGAAACAGAACAAAAAAAAAAAAGTCCACTTAAAGCAAAATTTCATGAAGAATGATTATACATCAGCTATCATTAATAAAATTTTAAATAGACAATAAAAAGAAACATTAAATGAAAAAATGATACTAAAGTGTTTCCATACATACCATGGATAACAAAAAAAAAAAATTAAAGAAAATCTGCAATCAATATACTATAGAACAGTTTCCAAAGCCACAGCACACTGATGAATCCTAATCTTTATAAAAGTTAAACTTGAACTGCTAATTTGAAAAACAACTACCATTTATAAAACATCATGTAAATGTGATTTATTGGTGAAAGCAGTCACTCTGTTGAAAAGCTATTAAAAGAGCACAAATTGATGCTTAGAAAAGAAAAATATATCTATCTAAAGTAGCAGATCGGGTATGTACCCATTAACATGTGTTCAATTGGGTGAAAAAAAACAAATATCGAATAAAGAGAAAATGTACAAAGAAGAAAATTCAAACAAGCTGCTCACATGACAATGGCAAATAACCCCATAAGTCAACCTAGTGTGATAATGTATAATATTTGTAAGATAATCATTAATTTTGTCCTTATGAAAAAAGTGCAGACATCAGAAAGATTCTTATATGAAATTTTCATTGACTGTGTCTTTGACAGAATACTCTAGTTGATTAAAGCATCACCTTAAATTCAGTGTTCGCGAAACCATAAGTTCAAATCTGATTCCCATACTAGTATTAACATTAGTCAGGCCAGAAACACCTAAAGAAAAGAAAAGAATAATACTGTTAAAAATATTGTATATGCTAACCTATGTCTTATTAATAACTATTTAATGTATTTGAAAAGTTTGAATTTTTCTAAAGACATTTAACAATAAAAATTAAATGATGGAATAGATTGACATATAATTATTACAAAAATATCATAAATCACAAATTTTCAGACAAACAATAATACCTATCATTTTTCAAGCTTCATTTTCATATACTTATTTAATTAATAATTAAGTGCATATATTATGATTACCTGTACTATATAATTTTGATATATCTGCCCTATTTTTATATATGCATACTAACATTTTTCATGAAATAATAGTAGATACTGTTAAAATGTATTAACTTAATCCTTTTGGAGAATCTGTTAACTTAATCTATATGATAAGACTGACTGTTTTTGTATCATTAGTTTCATAGGTAAAATAGAAATATCATTTTTTATGGCTTTTTTGATTAGTAAAAGTAATCACATTATATTGTACATCATCTTTTAGGAAATATCAAGAAAGTTTAAAGATTCTTTAATTAAGAAATGCTCTTGTGAAGTTTAATTCAATGCTAGAATTCCAGACTCTGGAGTTCAAAATCCATGAATTGCAGCTTTTTTTCCTATTACTTTTAATACTTAAATTTCTTTTGAGCATCCCAAGCAATAAACTATTTGATTGTATTTTTAAATGGGAAATTAGGTGGGGACTGAGTGAGATATTATAGACTATAATTTTTTGTTAAAATTTACTTTATTAACATCACAATTTTTATCATGGGAAAATACCACCAATTTCTAAGAACATTTATACAGATATATATTAAAAGTTCTTAGAACACTAAAACTGAGATGTATAATGTCAAATTTTTCTAAAGGCATTTAATTACTTATTGATAATAGTCCAACATAATAGCTACTAATATCTTCTTTATATGTTGCATTTAAAACATTAAGCTCATTTTGTTGATCATCTTTTGAATTGACAAAAATAAGCATAATCATTAAAATATTCTAAATTCAGAATCCAAGAAAATAAAATACTTATTTTTGTTTTAGTCAATTCAAATTTAAAATTCCACATCAAATCTGTATTACATCTTGATGCTGGATTCATTAAACTGCCTATAAATAGCTATTCTCATAAAAATTGAAAACAATATTGGAACAAATCCTCATCCTTGTATAACAGTTTTCATATGGGTCAGATTTTTGTTTTCCTCTCATTCTATCATGTAAACTTTTGTGACCAATCAATTTCAAACCTTGCCATATATCTGTTCAATTGAGTAAAATGCCTTGACCAAATCAATAAAAACAATATATAAATCACTCTTTTGTTCCTGACATTTTTCTTGTGTTTATACGACACCAAAAATCATATCTATAGTCTTTGTTAATTTTCTAAAACCACACTGAGTCTCTGATAATTATTTATCTATAAGTTGAAGTAACTTATTTAAGAAAATCTTGGAAATTATTTTTTGTTGCAGTAGATAATTATGGTATTCTACGATAATAACTGCATTCTTTGCTATTTCCTTTATTTTTAAAAGTTGTGACAATAGAAATTTCCATAAGATCAGATGGTATAACATCTTGGGTTCATATTTCTAAAAAATTCTAACAATTGGGAAGTTAATATGTCACTATTCAATATTGTAAAATTTCTCCAGGTATCTCATTAGGATCTGCAGCCTTTTCATTTTTAATATTATAAAGAGCTCTTTAACTTTGGACAGCTTTGTCCAAATCTATACGACTAGAGAAAATGATATTAAAGGTCATCTTATACATTATTTATAATGCCCCTTCCACATATTCAAAATAGCATTGTCATCATATAAGAGAGTGCCATTTCTGGATTTAATAGGAGTGTGCTACTGTTTTTAAAGTCCTTATATTACTTTCATTACATCAATAAATATCTACCATAATCAGTGAACATCTTTTGTTTTTGCAGTTTTAATCCAATCATTTTAAAATCTTATTTTATTATTTGATTAAAAGGACTGGTGATTTGATATTTGAATAGCGTGGAAAGAGTTGGTCACTTTAATATTTACAACAATTTATTATGTTATATTTAATCATTCATATGTACTAGTGTTTCTTTATTGTTTAAGTAATTCTTTAGTATTCCACTAATTATAATTCATCAAACAATGTTAAATATATTTCTATTTATTCAATTGTTTTCTTCATATATTTCGTAAACCTATATTGATAGTCTTTTTTTTTTTTTAGATCTTTATTTCTTTCATATAACTTTGTATTTTCTTTTTCAGATCTTTATATATATATATATAACTTTATACTTATTGTATTTTCTATTTCCTTATTTTCTTTTATTCTTCTACCAATCCCCTTTCTATTTCAGTTTAATTTCACGAAACTTTTACTACAATATGTATCTAAAATTTTATTTGCAAGCATTTTTATCACTTCAATTATTCAAATATATCCTACCGCTCCTAAAATAATCTCTTCACAAAAGATTCTCATATACTAACAATAGTGTTGTATCTTTGCTATATTACCCTTAATCTCTCATTTAAAAAAAGACAATTTTTGAATAAGTCTTCCATCTTTCCTGTGGTTCTTCATTTAACATCTTATACATTGTATTATTTTCTGTAATAATTATTTAGATCCTTTCTTCATATCATTCATTGATTCAATTCATTTTTGCCAGTCATTATTGCCAGTTTCAGGCAAACATTCTTATAATTAATTCTCTCTATCCTTTCTTCGATATTAATACCTAGATTCTATCACCAAATTATTAATATTTTTATTTCTCCCCATTCTATTTATATTCTATTTTTCATTCATTTTCATCTGTATATTTTCTTTATGATAATATTTAATATTATCTCATATTTTGTATATTTTTTCTTTCCTTTTCTCTCCATTTTTTTAGTTTTATCATATATACCTTTTTCCATTTTATTTAACTGATCTTTCATATCACATTCTATATCCATCACCTCTTCATTTACTCTTTCATCACAGCTCTGTACCTTATTTCTAATTTTTTATAATAGACCCACACACTATTAAAAATGTTTTTCTTCTTTGCAACATTCAAATGAAATTTTTTTTCATATAAGCATTTAATAGTACATTTACAATCATATTACTGGTAGATGAATTGAAAAAAATTTTTTATGAGTCTACTTTTTGACATCAGATTAAATATAAATATTTTTTTAAGACAATTGTACTATAGGTCTCAAAAGATAGAGTTAGATATTTTTTTTTGGATAAAATGTTAAAAAAAAGTGTCAGTAAAGAATATTTGATGCATCTTTATACAACAAATTTTAATTTCTAGAAAAAATTAAGTAAGACATCAGTTACATTAATATATATATATATATATATTGTACATTAGCCATGATAATATATTATGCAATTCATCTCCAGTTTTTTGTTAAAACTTGAATTTATTATCTGAATAACTGTTATAACTATTTATTTATAGTATTTATCAAATATATTTGTGTATATAATTTATATCTAAACCTATTCACGAACAATCAAACCTGAAAAATAACAATTTGTCATTAATATACAAAGGCGTGGGTATTATTTGCAATTGCATTTAATGGTTCTTTGGAGATTTGGCATGTGAATTATTTTAGTAATGTTTTTGAACTTGATTATCCAGGGAATTATATTATCAGCATTCAATATTTGAGAAATCTTAAAATTCCTTGAAAGATTGTCAAAAATCATTAGAATTTATATCTATATGTTATTTTTCAAATTTACAATATCTTGATAAATATTGTTAAATACATTAGTTTAAATATTGCATATTGAATGAAGTTTACAAGTCTTATTTAAAGAATATATTTTTTTAATATTATTTATAACTATTATCATTCTTATGAATAGTTATTTTCATTCATTTGGCAAATTATTATAAGAATCTACTGTCACGATGTTAAGGAGTTAATGGTCAAATAGAGATAAAAGAAAAATTAAAATTTTTTATTTTTCTTAAATAATGCAACAATTTCACAATATAATTGTTTTTACCATGGGACAAACCTTTCATATCATTGTTTTCCCAAATTCTTATTAAACAATTATACTAATAATATGAGATACATCTCTACAGCTTAAAATTTTCCTATGAATAAACTGCATATATACTTTTTTGAGTATTAATTCTCTGGAAGAATTATTGCAAAGAATATTTGGATAAATTTTTACCTTGCAAATTTAAGTGTAAATATGTTTCAGAATAGACTATTTGTTTGGTAGTACAGTATTAGTTTTTTTATATTGTCAGTTATTATTTGTGTATACAAATAATTAATACAAAAGTCACTTAATTTTCTTGTAATTATTGCTAAGTGTTGAATGGCTCTGGATTAACAATCTTGATTAAAGAACTCTATTTTTATCTTTGACATGCTTTATCTAAATAAAAGCAATGGCAAAATTTTGTCTTCTAGTGCCTGAGAAAATATGGAAATACATGCTTATAGGAATGAAATTTTCTCCTAATTTCATTTTACTATGTGATTTGTTAATATTGTTGTATAGTAAATATTTTTGATATTGTTTCATGAGTTTTCCCAATTGTAAATGCTAAATTATCTTTTTGAAATGGTACTTGCAGTGGTTTATATTTATAAATTATATCTATAAATTTATTGTTAAAATTAAAAAGAATTAGAATTATTATCAAAAATGGATATTTTCATTGATAACATTTACAAATTCCATCCAGTAACTTTTCTAATACATATTACAAGGAATAATAAAAACATCATACTCAATTTACTACTGCCATCGAGATGTGTCCATATCCGAGCATGAAATCTAATATTAGTTGCACTATCTTTAGTTTTTATTATTATCGATATTATGCGTCAAGATTGTGATAACCTAGAAAATTTCAAGTAGATTTCTAAGCCATTGCAAAATGACAATTTGCATTAACTGTCCTGCTTGTATATAAGAATCAGCAAATCTATTACCTTTTTCAAACAACAATCCAGATGAAAATATAGCCTTATTTATAAATGGCCTAATTCCAGCTTTCATGGGAGAATCCACCAAAGAATTTTAAGTCAAATATTCATAATATAATAAAAAGTGTTATTTTCAACTTTATACTTAACCTCTGATCTTAACCAACAAACCAAATGCTATTGATAAACATTTCATATTCTTGTTTGAAAAAGTTATTAGAGTTTTTAATCCTTATATATATCCCAAATGGAGTGCTGATATGTTTATCAACAGTCTTTGGTATGCTTGATCAAAACTGATAGTTATATCTATATAATGTGACTATTTGAAGCATTAAAAAAAATTTTTTTTTCATTTAAAATATTTTGAGATAAAACTATTATTATTTTTTATTATCTCATTAAAAATCAGCTGTCAGATTTAAAGTCATTTAGATGACAACTATTTGTATCCTAATATCTTTATATTCCATCTTGATTTATATTCAGATATAGTTGACTCAAAGTAAAGCAATAGCTTAGCCCATTGCAGAATTCTCCCTAAATATTGATGAATACTAGTAATATAAATTATGCACAGTTTGGTTAATTAGATATGGGTTTTCTTCCTTTATTTTTCGCTTAAAATTAATTAGATATAAGCAAGACTGAGTTATGAATCAATTATCTGAAAAAAATCTTTAAAATTACTTATATATATGAGATATATATAAAGTTGACACAAATCTAGACATGTTTTTAAAATATTTATTGGCCATGGAGTGTGTGTCAATTTTATAATATGTGAAGAGTAATTTCCTTCCACAATATTTCAGTGGTATAGATATTAAAATTTCTTTAAATGCAATCTTCAGTTGTCATTTTTTAATCATTAACATTTCTATGATGTTTTGTGATGCAATAAATTGTTTGTTTATATTCAGGAAGAATAAATCTGAGATTAATATATTTAATCAAATAAATATATCAAAAAATTGCTATGAATAACTATGAAAAAAATGAATAACTGATAGTAAAAAAAAAAAAAAAAAAGCAAAAGCAATTAATAAATTCAGAAATAACAGGTCTAAAGGTTACTGATTCAAAGTGATGCACTGTTGTTAATAAAATATCTGCTATGGTAATGATAACATTGAAAATGGAAATAATTTTAAGCAATTAAAAATCTAAAAATGAAATGGTTTAAGTTTTTTTTAGAAAATGATTAGCGTAATGGTGAATGGATTAAAGTGAACAAAATCGAAATATAGTAAGGCTAAAAGAATTGGATTTCAGAAAGAGAATATTGCAAGCTAGCTATGATTCTAAATAGACAAGTAGCTTGGTTGCAGACGGGTGAACATTAGGATTTAAAGTCGTCCAAGAAGATGTTTCTGAAAATGAACAAAAGGCTGAATTAAATGTTAATGATGAAAATAATCAGAATTTTACTATTTTATTAATAAATTGACTTTTTTGTGTGTGTGCATTTGCATAATTTAACTATTATTAATATAAAATCTTTAATGGCGCAATGATGTCTTATATAATTTAACCATTAGTTCAAGATTTTAATGAGTTTTATGAAAAATATATTTATTCTGTAATATTCACCTAGACTAAACAAATACATGTTGATTAAAAAAATTATAGTCCCTCATAGCAAAAGTTTTTGCAATTACACAATTATTTTAATTTTTGATAATATGAGTTTTCTTGGTATATTAATGAGTAGACATTTTAAAGATTCCTTGTTGATGTAATTCATTTAAATTTATGATGTAGCTCTAAAATGAAAGTGCTAATGTATATTATATAATGTAGAAGTCAGCAATGATGGCAACTATTACTAATTATAATTATTAATAATTGTACAAACTTCAATATGACTACTGGCAGACTATATACAAAGGTATACTAGTTCAAAAATAAATTTGGACAAATCAGCAAATTAGTTTTTAGAATTCAAACCATATGAATCTATTGCTATTCCTGCATTTGACATAAAACCTCAAATTCTAAAAAAATCTACAACTAAAATGATTTTTTAATAATCATTCTTCAATTTGCTCTATAAAAGTAATAGCAGAATTTTAGATTATCTGTAAAAAAGCGTTTAAAATATTAAAAACTTACATCACATATGACAAAAGTAACTGCCTTTTTTTAAACAAAGATGATTGAATTATCTGGAGGAAATCCCTGTAAAAGTACCATTTGAGAATGTCTTATTAAAATAAATAATTTATATGAAACCACAGGATCAGAAGCATCCTTCATAATAAATAACTGGCTCATTGTCATATAAAAAAAAATTAATGAAAAATCATGTTTGGAACTTATAGAAATATAACACCTCTGTGTAAAAACCTCATTAATCTTAACAGATTTGTTTTTATTTTTGCAGTCACCACATCAACACTCATCCAACTAATTCAGATTAATCTGGGAACTTTACCCATTTAGTTAATAATAGCTAATTGGATTGATTATAGGATGCCTATTTGAAAGTAAAATCCTAAGGTGTTAATATCTTGAAAAAAGTGTCTGATTGCACTTGATTCTCAGATCCTAGCATAGTAAGTTAATGCAGCAATCACTATACCATTAAGATGTCATGGTTAAAAACAGAAAAAGAAACAAAGTGTTTTTCACTATAGCTTCAAAGTGTGTATTAACATCAAAATACTATTTTCTATAACAAAATTTTTTAATGTGAGCCGACTGGCCAAAAAAAAAATGCACTAAAGAAGATGACCGTTGACATTAGTTAACTTTAAAAATAATAAACTATTATAACGCATTAAAATGTGACTTAATGTCTAACTAATATTTTAATTTAAAAAAATGTCTGTCAATGGTTCAAAAAACAATAAATTTAAACAGTCTAGATTCATATGGCATTATCAGTGTATATTCATTTTCCAAAACTGAAAATATAAACCATAGATTTAATAATATAATGGCATGACATCACTTCACCAAAGTGAAAAATGGTTTTTTTCCCCCCATCTGAGTGTCAGCAAGCAGTTGATTGACTCAGATTGTTTTGAACTTTGTTTTTCTTCTGGATAACCATTTACCAAACAATGTTAAATGGCTAGTTGAGTTGACTATAGATCAGCTACTTGGAAAAAATGATGAGCTTGCTTGGAAAATCCTCAGCTATTTAGAAAATATCTTCTAGCTTGATTCCCAAACCATAGCCATGAGGTGAATGGGGAGGGGGGGGTAATGAATAAACTATTATATTCCAAACTCTTCAGAAGTTATGTCCTATATATAGATCATAGTATTATTATTATTGCTGAGGCAAAGGCTCAGAAAATCTTATTAAAGGAAATAAAAGATTATTATGATTGGATTATATAGCACCATCATTTTTGATTGTTCTCCACATCTGCAAAAGATAGCCTTTTAACATGTAACTGATATAAGATATTTCTTAATTTAAATAAAATTATGAAAGGGAAATTTCAAATTATTACAATCATCCAGATGTTTAAGATTTATTAAAAGAATATTTATTATTCAATCTTAAATAATTTTTTTTCTTTTTGCCTTTCTTAATTTATCATTATAATCCAAAAAAAAAAAAAACAATAATTAAAAAAAAGGTTAAAAAAATCAAAACTAACTAATCACTAACTTTTGTATATTTCCAAATTATTTATATAAATGTTAGTATAAAAAAAATCCCAAGGAATTTAATTACTGTTAGAAAATATAATAATAAATTCTTGAACTCTAAATCTTATTTTAAAAGGAAATGAATGTTTCAAGAGAGACAAAAAAAATTAATTAATGGATATAAATTTTTATTATCTTATACAAAATATCTATTGAATTAACAAGAAGGCTGCAATCATTAGTACTGTTTGTCCTATTCTCCCACATGTGGTTTATGTGATGACGAATTTACAATCCAAATACAATTTGAAATTCCACTATCTAATTTTTAGTTTTTGTAATAGTTCTTTCTGCTCTTATCTTTTGAAGATTATCATTTATCAAGACTTTTTTCCCCAATTGAAAACTTCCATTTTCTTCTGCAGGTAGTTAATTATCTTCTCCAGTTATCACGATTAAAGATATTTATAATAGAGCTTCCATTCTATCAATAACTCTGCAATTGATTTGCCTGTAACTAGAGAAAGTGTGATATGTTGATGCAAACTTAGCCAGATTTATGGCCTCTTGTACAGTAACTACATTATCTTTAATTAGCATGTTTTAGCTGTTGTACAGCTTTCTCTGTTTGCCCACTTTATTTGTAAATGATATGGTAGAATTTGAACATGCTTATTCCCCCCCCCCCATTTGGTTAAAAAGTTTTCAAACTCAAACAGAGTAATTCAGTATAATTATTGGACATGAGAATTTCATGTAATCCCATGTAAATATTTCATTTAACAGTGTTGTTTCAGCTAAATGAATATTTTTGACAAATTTTATACCCTGTCTATTTAGAGCCAGTGTCAATTAATATTAGAAGTGTGATTCTGAATGGACTATATGTGATCTCAAGGTTTTTCATCTTTTTGTCCATAGAGTAAATTTTTCAGGGTTATATCTGCTATTGATTGATACTCTCAGCAATCTTAATATAGGCTTCAATATCAACACTAATACCAGGCCCAGTATAAATAGCTGCAAGTGTTTTTATTTTCACTATGCAAGGATGATCATTATGCAATAAGTCTAACAGTGCTTTATCAAGAATTATAATGCAGCCTATTTGATGCCAACTTTTGACATGAATTCCACCAATATTTGTGAAAAAAAAAAAATTTTTTTTGCTAAAACAATTACTGTTTATCCATTTCAAGACCTTCTGGCACTCAGGGTTAACTTTCACCCATGTTATGGTTTGGCTATTTATCAGCTTTGGCTCCATATTGCCAACATAATTTACAGCTACATCATTTTATGCTTACACAATTGCATCTAATACAGATGAGATGATATTAGAGTGCTTTATTTGGTTTTCTAGGCAAAATTTTAACATATGCTGATCATCTATTATACCAATGCACCATTCTTGGATTAAAATGTTTCAGTGCCTTCTTATTGGAGAATATTTCCAATAATGGCCATGCTTCTTTATCTACTGACTGTGATTTTTCTCTGATTTTGACATTACTATTGACATAAGTGCTATTGTGTAGTCATCATTGTAGGAGGAGTGACTGAGCCCAATGCCAATTCCATACTCTGGTACATCTATTGTCAAGATGATGTCAAACTATTGTTAAAATAAACCAATAATTAACTTGAAGTTAGCAGATCTGTAATCTTTTGGAATGCCTTCTCTTGCAGTTTACCCCAAATCCAGCATTTTCCTTAGAAGTATTTCATATAAAGATGTGGCAACATGACTCTTTTCCTTCAAAAAACTGTCAAAGAAATTCATAAATTCTTGTAATATCTGCATTTGTTTTGCATTTTTTAGCATCTGTGTGTTTTCAATCATCTTGAGTTTTTCTCAGTCAGACTTTATGTCTTCTCCCAAAATAGTATTGCCTAAGAATTTAATTTCCCTAGTACATTGATTTATCAGTTTCATTCTGAAATCAGAATTGATTATACATAATTTTCTATTTTGTAATACTTTTGATATATCAAAGTAAGGTGTGAACCATCTATTTCATCTAACAGCATGTCAATTTTGACTTGGAATATGTTTAGAGCTATATTATTACAAAAGGAAGGAAGTTGATTGTATCTAAATAATGCTTTATGGGTTACAATAGTCAGGAGTTTCAATGATTCTTTGGATAATAGTATTTGAAGGAACGAAAAAAAGAAATGCAAAGAATATTGCATTTTGTGAACTGATTAAAACCTCTCCTGCATTTGCACTGGAGTATTTTCTAAATTTTTATTAACATTCACATGATAATCACTGCATATTTGAATTTGACTTACTTTGAAGTAATAATTTTGGGAATAGTTAATTCTACATTTTTGACAGGCATTGATGATCTCTTTTTTACAAGACTATCCAAAATGTTTTTGATTTATATTTTTATTGCAAAAGATAACTTCTTATTTTGCAGTATATGAATTTTGTCTCTTCATGCAACTCTATGATAACTAAGTTTCTTTAAATTTTTTCTTGTTCTGATTCAAATTAATTTTGTTTATTTATTCGGTTTTAAACCATTTACGATTTTATTTTACTCTTTATTATGAAGTTTAATTGTTTATAATATTGTTTAACCTTAACTAGCACTTTAACTTCACCTAATATTTTAATAGGCTTGCCATTTATGTCCTTCACCTTAATATTAGTTCTCATTAATATTGGATAATCTTTGATCTCTTTGGATGTCTGGTCTATTTGTGATATGAGATACCCTATTTCTGCTGTCAGTTAACATTATCTGCCAGAGGCTAATAATGATCAGTTTATTAATTCCAATATTGAATTTGTTTATATGTGATAATGTGATGGACAATTTCCATCATCTACCATTAAATGTTGAATGTCTAGAAAATTTTAAACTTTTCAAATACAAACAGCACACAAGTAGACAACACAAGTTAGTAGATTTATGATGGGTTTATTCTCCTGAAATTTTATTCTTGCCCATTTTATTTTTAGTATGTTAAGTCCTTACTAGGTGGCCTATTTTAATATAATCTTTATACCTTGCATCTTTCCAACTCCAATCCTTCATTATGTGATCAGGATTTTCACAATGATAGCATTTATTTATTTATTTATTTATTTTGACAATTTTCAGATTGATATGCAAAAAGGATTGTTGTTGGCTTAATATCATATGAACTAGTCATGAAACTTTGTGACATGAGAAGAAATAAATTGTCTATGTATACTCCTGAGTCCCCTTCATACTTTAAGCAGGAATAGGTTGAATATAAGCTATTGTCTTTCTATCAAATGTTTTATTTGCTGGTCCATGGCTAGTGTCTTTAATAAATTGTTCGTCTGGAGTAATTTTAGTCATGAAAATATTTTTCAATTGGTAGATTCTTGAAATAGTTTATTATTTTCTTATCTAGCAATTAATATCTTTTTTTTTAATATAATTTATAAGCCTGTATTAAAATATATTTTGTTTTTGTGTGTTTAATATACTTGTTTTTATTTAAACATATACACATATTGCTCTCACTTATCTGAAAGTGAATTAACTAAACAAGTTTAAAACAAATTTGTTAAAAATATAGTGTTGAGTTTTCTGAACAGTTTATTTTACAGTTCCATATGCTACATTATTTAAAAATGAAATTGCTACATGTGATACAGCTGCTAATCTGTTCAATTTAATTGTTATTAAAAATTACTTAATATCTTTTAACAAATTTTTAGCTATTCTCATGTCTTTAACAGTTCTATGACTCAAAGTAGATTATCTGATTTATGGCTATTGTCCATAAAAAATGATATTGTTAATTCTCTTGATGCATAAAAAAAATGTTTTTGCTAATACTAAAATCAGAAAATTAGACTTTAAATAATTATAAAATAAAAGTTTAATTTTGTGGAAATATATATATTATAGAAATATTATGGTGTAATGGAACAGGTGCAAAAATATTTTGATAGTATTGCCAATAAAGTAGTTACTTTAGTGCACATTGCCATTATATTTTAAAATTTCTCCAGAGATTTTATCAGAATTTTGATCTTTTCATTGTTAAAACTACAAAGAAAACTTTTAATTTCACCACACTGAATGACTATTGAAATCTAAATGACTTGACAGACTGCTTCCCCAAATGCTTTGTAAACCAAAATCTCTCAAAAGCAACAAGCAATTATAATAAGTTCTTATGGAGAAAAATATTAATTTGTTATCTTAAATTTTAAGTATATATAAACCTGATTAAGAAAAGTGAAGTTTAATTGAAAAAAGTGTTAATTAATGATTAAACATTTTAGTAAGTGTATTAAAAAATAAACATTTTGCTTTTATAGCTAAAGAATGATAGTTCCTGAATTATGATTTGTAAATTAAAATAAAGCATATAGAAAAAAAATTAATTAATCACATTATACATTTTTAAATTTAATTTTTACAGCACTTTGTTTTATCATCTAAGTTTTTATTTTTGTAATATCTAACCACTAAAAAACCCCAGTGAACTAAATGCAAAATGTAGAATGAGACATTTTTTTTTTTAGCTTTGATTGTATATAAGCATACATTTATTGATGTACTTACACGCAGTGATTTTAAGTTATAACTAAACTGAGGGAAAGATTGAGCCTTATATTTAAGAACCTCTTAATATTAAATTAATCTTTAGTTAATAGATATAAATATAATCTTTAATCAGCTTGGATATAGATGAAATAATGCAGAAGTAGTGAAAACCCCTGTTGGCACACATAACTCGCGGATGCAGTGATGTTTTTAAAAAGCAAACAATTAGATGGAACAAAATGACAGCGAACTACGTAATCCCTCAGTGGATGCAAGATAAGTTGCGTAAAACTGAGAGATTTCAAATAGTAAAATTTGAAAATAAAATACATTTCTTATCTATTAAACAAAATAAAAACCACCGCGGCATTAATATAGACGCGTTCGTTAATAAAACTTCAACTACACCGCCATACGAAATCAAGAAAATTTTATCTCTCGGACCTAAATATGTAGGAGGAAGTTGGACATCCCCTAAGCGTGAATTAATAGCAGACATCGAAGCATCTCTCATTAACAACACACAAAGAGACGCTATCATCACAGATATAGCCAAACTACTAAATAACAATTTCATTGATAAGGAAGACAAAGCATGGAATAAAAGTGTGTTAAATACTAAACAATATTTCAAAACACACAACATCATTTGTCTCAAAGAAGACAAAGGCAATAACACCGATTACAAAAATAAAATGCATGACCAAATTAATATATTAAAGTTGGTACATGATAACACTTTTAACATCAAACTCGACCGAGATAAATTTATTAATGGTGTGCTTCGGACTTTCAAGGACAAAGGGATCACTAAATCCGAGTATTACAGGATTTATCCGTCTGCCACTAGACCTCCCAGAATGTTTGCCAATTCAAAACAACATAAACCAGGCGAACCGCTTAGATTGATGATGGATTTCGCTGGCGTGCATTATTTCGATACAGCCAAATTGGTTAATCAATTGATTATAGATTACCTTAATTTTGGCTCATACACAATAAATTCATCTTTTCAATTTATCTCCAGAATTAAAAACACTCAAATCTCTCATAGTTTCTGTTATGGCCACGATGGATGTTAAGGAATTATATGGATCAATCAATAGAAAAGCATCCATCCAAATTATACATGAAGAGTTGTTGCGAATATCTTGTCCTAACGAGAGAATTAAATTTATTATGGCTTTCCTGACATGGCTTGACTCCTATATTTTCACTCTTTTCGAAGATAAATGGTACACAATGCAAGATGGTTGGCCCATGGGCCTCCCTATCAGTGGCGTGTTATCCAGTATATACTTAAATAAATATGAGCAATCCATCATTCCAAAATATTTCAACAATAACCCAGACTTCATATATACACGATATGTAGATGACATTTTCGTTATAGCATCTAAAAATAATATTTTAAATATACAACGCGAATTACAAAGCACAACTAAACTATCTTTCTCTATTACATATGAAAACAGTAATGAACTCAAATATCTTGACCTTTCCGTGTCAAGAGACCGCCACTCAATAGATTACAAAATGATTGTTAAACCATTCGAAATCCGAAGCTGCATCCATCCTAATTCTAATTCACCCGCATCGCACAAATTCGCAGGTCTCAAAGCATTTATGTTTAGAAACTATCACTTGTGTAAATATGAAGCACATAGGAAGGAAAATATTAACAATTATATTAAAGACCTATTAGCAGCAGGATTCAAATACAAAACCATTAGGAGGAAAGTCATGAAATTCAACAGCACAATAGATGATAAATTGCCTCGCACCAATCTACCTAGAATAACGGTCCCCTACATCCCTAAAATATCCAGCAAACTAACGAAAACCTTGAGCAACAAATTCAGCATAATATTCAGAACTCCACCCAACACTAATAGGTTGATCAATAACTCCAAAGACTACATTGATCCAGCGCTCACCCCACATGTGGTGTACTCCATTTCCTGCCCCCAAGCCGGATGCCACGCCACATATTATGGTGAAACGAAAGCCACAATTAACACCAGATTGGCTCAACATCGGTACACCTTCAACAGAGCCCAAACGAACAGCAGTACATCTTCTGCATTTTTTGAACATACTAAACAATCAGGGCACAATTTCATTCCTGCTAACCCCGTTATTTTATGCTCAGAACCAAACGACTACAGGAGAAAAATAAAGGAGGCATTCTACATTAACAGAGACATCCATGCAATCAACAGAAGAGACACGTGCTTCGACATCTCGAAAAAATGGGCTACGTAACAGTAATTCATTTGAATATTCTCATTTACATATATTAAGTACATTTTCACGAAGGCTATGAGTATGAGGCACGGTTCCTCGAAAACGTTCAGCCAAATTTATTATTAACTATATATTTTTTCTCTAATAATTTACAATTAAGTATTTTTATTATTACAAATAAGGAGAAATTAAAACCACATTTATAACGAGTTATATGTAAATTAACTGTCTAAATTTAAAATGTACAATGTCCTACCTATACCTTAGTTTTGATCATATGTAAGCTTGCCATGTAATGACATATTTGCACACAGTATTTCCGCTTGTTTCAACTATGTTTGAACTGGTAAAAGACTATATTTACATCTCTTAACCAAAGATTACTTTAATATTAAGTGGTTGCTAAATGTAAGGTTCAGTCTTTCCTCTATTTAGTATATAGGTATTTCAGAATAGCTTATAAATTGCCTTGAAATTACATTAGTATGTATAAGTCACGCTTTGCATGTAAGAATGTCAGTAAAAGATATGCTTATATATAACTAAAATGTAGATGGCTCATTCTACATTTTTTGTTTACTGACAGTTACTTTACATATATCTTACTGGAGTTTTTTAATAATCTCGCATTATTTTATCTATATTCGAGCTGGTAAAAGGTTCTATTTAATATCTAACCAATAAAACTTTGAATTTTTCTTTGCATTATTATTTTTTTAAAACAACAGTTTGCTAATTTATTTATTTTAAATAAATGCAATCCAAATTAAATGAAAATTATGTAATGTAATATACAGTTGCAGTTATAATAACATAAATGACTAATTTCTTTTTGTGAATTTATATCTTACAAAGATTTTTGATTTAAAATTAATCAAATAAATATTTTAAACTTAATGTTTAGTAACCTTTATTATTATATAAAGTTTATTATTAACTGCACAGTGGATAAATGAAATAAGAAAATTTGGTGTTGTGATGTGAAGATAGACTAGAGATTGTATAAATTGAATTATACTTGGAAGAGATCTTCTTTCTACATTGGATTGATAATAGTTGAAAATGATGATTTTTTAAAATAACTTATAATTATGATAATCATATTTTTTACTGACAGAATAATGTTTGTAAGAATTTTAATCCAAAAATTGATTGAGTTATATTTTACTTCATATATGCATTTTAAAATTTATTTTTGATGCTCTTTACATTATATTATCAAAGTTTTTTTTTTTTTGTAATATCTAATCAATAAAAGTTAGAATTCTTTTGGAAGTGTTATTATTATTTTTTTTTAAAGCAACAATTCATACATTTATTTATTATCTCATAAATGGTCCACGTAACATTTGCATAGTTTTACAGTTATTAACAGAATAACTCGCCATGAATATGGGACTGTAGACTGTCCCGAAAGCACTTGGCAGTAAAAAATTTTTACAATTTATTAATAGCTTCATTAACTGTGCGCAGAGCACATATATATATTATTTTACATAAATACAATCAAAATTAAATAAAAATTAAATAAAGAAATAGTATACAATTGATTGCTATAGTTTTAATAATGTAAATGATTAAATCTTTTAGTTTTGTTTTGCTTTGCTGATTTATATTTATGATTAAGCTACAATATCTTGAATATCACAAGCAAATTACGAGACTTGATTTAAAATTGAGCATATATTTTAAACTTATACTTATTTTCAAAATAACTTACAATTACGATGACAATATGATTGTATTTTTTTGCCACAAACAATGTTCATAAGAATTTTAAACCATAAAACTGATTAAGTGAATATATTTATGCTAATTTACACGTTTTAAAATTGAATATTGATACACTTGGAGGTCTGTAATCTTCTTGGAAACATATGAGAAGATAATCCAAAAAAAAAGATTAATAATAATAAAACAACATAGCTGTTCTTATTAATAGAGACAATATTATTTTATATAATATTAACAAAGAAATAATACATAAATGTCTAGTAAGTCTTTATCAAGGCTTTATTTATTAATATTATATGAAATAATATTGTCTCTGTCAGTAACAACAGTCATGTTGTTTTATTGTTTCAAGTATAGATAAAAGTAGTTTATACTATAAAAAAAGATTAAATAATTTTTTATTAATAAATTTTATCAATTTTTTTTCCATGATGAATTTTGTGCATTTTTGTTCAGATAATATTTCATTTCTTCATCAATATTCTTATGCTATTCATTGCCACTTGAATTTTTATTGTAATAGTAAAAACAATTATACAAAATTAAGCAAAATTTGAAATGTCATCAAATAAATTTTTTCTATTTATTGCCATTTTCTTTAACATAATTTCTGTTAGTTTTTCTTTGATAGTCATGATATTTGTTTTTGTACTTGTAATAAAAAAAACTTAGTAAATATAAGTAATGACTGTTAAATAAAATAAATGAATTTGTAATCCAAAGTCTTCTCAAGAAATAGTGCAAAGTTGTTTGAATATACTGAAATTCAATGATTTGGCTCATGCACAGATTAGCATAAATATCCATGAAGAATTTTCTATTTTGACATTGTATGACAAGAATATTTGCATCATTTTTTTTTGTTTAGCAAAAATAACTTTTATTATTAAGTTGAATGATGAATATGTTATAAAAAGTTTTAGATAAAATATTTAAAAATGTTTAATATAATTCCTTTATTTTTCTGACAGTTTCAACTGTCTTTGCAGTCTTCATTAGAGCTATAATATTGAATGATATAAACATATAACCATTATTTCATATACATATAAAAATTTACAGACACATGTACAAAATACATATATATAAAAAGACATCAAATGCACAATTTTTATACTATTATATTTTTTTTAAAAAACCCTTCTTTTTTAATTTTTAAAAACTACTCTTTATAACTTCTTTTTAAATTTTACTTTATTTTCTATTTCTTATCCTTCATCTTTTCTTCTTATCTATCATTTTATTATTATTATCTAATATATTATCTTTTATTTTAATACCTGTAAATTTAACTTTTGCCATGTTATTATTTCTAATCTTATTCTTTATTAATTTTTTTTATTTTTATAATTCCCCTATGCATTTTAACTTAATGTTCTTAACCTCCTCTACCTTTTAAAATAACTGACTTTTTCAAATTTTTTATCTTTTTTTTTATATAGACTCCTTTAATACAACTCCCTCTATTATCAATTTCCTTAACTTTTAATTCTATTTGAAAATTTAATCTTATAAACCTTTATATATATAAATATATTTACAAGTTTTTACCTATACCCACATATTAAACCTTTTATATACTTATTTTATTATTATTAATCTTATAAACTAATACTGTTTTAAACTTTTATTTTTTATTCAAACCTCTACTCATATGCCTTTATATATATTCATATATATATATACTTATCTTTTAGTACTAATAATAATCTTATAAAAATAATGCCTGCCCCCCCCCCCCATTTCTATTCAAATGTGGTTTTATCTTCTTAATTAATATTGCTTCTTTTATTTTTCTATCTCTTTTATTAATATATTCAATCATCTTTATGCTACCTTTCTCAAATATATGACCTGTTTCCATAGTGTGCATATAAATTGGTGACTTTTTGTCATATCTATGTTGAATTAACCTTGCAAAAATTGAATTTTTCATTTGTCCTACATATTTAGTCCTTATCTTATTCCTACATAATCTACACTTTATCTGATATACCCCATTGTACATTTTCCTTTAATATATTTATTTTTTAATATATATAATGGTTAACAAAACCTCCCTAACCTAATCTGCCTTACCAGGGCGCCTCCAGGCTATTGGAACCTGGAAAATTTATATAGTAGGCTGATACACACAGGAGAGGTTACTTTTTTATTGAACCAAAAGCACCAGTCACTAGCTCAGGGAGAAGAAGAGCTTAATATATCACTCTGAATATTCAAATTTCTAATTCTTTATTTTAAATATTAATAAAATATATAAAATAAGTCACTGCCAAAATTAATTCAACAAAACACTTTATTATAACGCACATATACATTAAAAGGAAAGTTTTGAAAATTAAATTTAATTGATTTAATACAATTTTAATATTTTAATAAGCATTAATATGCTATATAGGTTACGCATATAATCAACCCAATCCCTTTTAACCCTAGGCTAAAATCTCTCATTTAAACCGATAGCTTCCTGATATACCGATGTGACCAACGCAAAATGAGATTATTAGCATAACACAATCATGCTAAAAGGAATTTTACATCTGTAGCATGATATCATTAGAAAAATAATGAAACCTAGTGGGAAGGAATGTGCATCTTCCCCATGATCATTAATAAACCTTACCAACAGACAGTGATAAAAAAAAATGAAATTATTGAAATATATAGAGAAGAGATGCTCTGAAAAGGGGAAAGCGGTCTTTGCCGGCTTGTTTTCCCAGTCAGAAAGAAAATCAATGGCTTAGGAAATACTTCTACGACCATTAACAACGATGATTACACTTTTAGGTCATGCGTTCAGATGGGTATTATACCCTGTATGCTAATGCAGTACAAGGGAACGAGTATCCAATGCACTTACTCAAATTACGTTGACATAAAACATCCGTACTTCTATCCACCAGCACTGATATAACTGCGAAATAATTAGCCCAAAATTAAAAACTTTAAACTAACATAATCTTATGAATCTATGCAGCCATTTATGCTTATTTTTTAAATTATTAATTTAAACAAAATTTATGAGAATGGAAATGATATTAAACATATTAAAAGAAAATATAACAAATAATTTAAATGAATAGTCAGAAGATTTCTTTTAAAAATTAAGTGACGTTTAAAATTACTACTTGGAAAAGTTTGTTTTATAAAAGGTAAATTCATTTAAAACAAAAGTTTATACTTTCCAATGCTGTAGATTTATTGAAGTCCGTCTTGGTGATTCATGATAGAATACAAAATTCTTTCCATTTTCTATTCTTCTAGATGGAGACAAGTTCATTGCTGGCCATTGTCCGGGAGCCATCCTTCTCTGGAGACCACTTCAGCTGTTGCAAACACGGGAAATGTAAATTATTGCTGACCCCTACATTTTGGAGATCAGCAATATACTTCTAAATATATTTAATAAAACCAATGAGCAAGAACAATCTAAATCTCAACTTAAAGTTTTCTTTTTATATCTTTTTTAAATTCTTAACAGTAAATACCAGGATCGATCTTACCTGGCTTGACTTTTCTCTGTGGACTGTGCTTATTTCCATCGTTATTGGTCAGCTTTCTTTAGAGCGGGAACTCAAATTTTTATCCTGTTATGTTTTTTAATTTATCTCCTATCTGACTTTATGCCCAAGAGCCTGTTTGCAATTATATTAATATAGAAAATCATTTCCATTCTAAGATTAAAAATAACATTTTTTAAAAAAAAAATTTTTATATCAAAACAATCTTGTTTTTAGATTTTAAACTTTAAATTGTATAATTAGTTTACTATCTGTGCATTATATATATTAATTTAAATAAAATTATTAAATTCTCTTTTATATATATATATTTCTAGTTGAGGGTAATTTTATATTTTTTCACTTTTATTTGAAAGAAATGTAACGGCATATACTTATTCCATTACAATATTTATTACTTCTTTTTTTTTTATTCTCAACCTTATATTTAATTACATCATTATATTTTTTATTAATTTTTCTAATAATTTTATTAACACTCTTAACTATATTATTATTATATGTTTTAACACCTATATACTCCTCTTTTCTTATGCTATTTTTTCTATACTTACCCTTCCCTTTTTCTTTATTAACTTCTTTATATTTTTCTTTTGATAATTTTACATTCTTCTCTCTTACTTTCTTTTGATATTCATTTTCTTTTAATTCTTTAACTATTAATTCTATCTCTTTTTTATACTCCTCTTCACTTGAACAATAATTAATAGCCCTAAATACTCTTGAATTAATACTATTTATCTTAAACTTACTATCTATATTAGAATTCCAATTCATTATATTACTATTCCCATTCACTTTTTTGTACACTGATGTTTCTATTCTACATCTTCCCTTCTCATATGCTTTTGTTAATAAAATGTCTAAATATGATAACTTATTATCTTTCTTTCCACTGTAAATTTAATATTATCTAATTTATTAATTTTTTCTAAATACCTATCTATTGTCTTTCACTCTTATTAAAAATTAATAGATAATTGTCCACATATCTTTTTAACATTATTGGACCAATCTTCTCATCCATCTCTTTTTCTATTTCCTCCATATATATTACTTAATATGCCCCTCGTATCAATAATCATTTTTAGGAGGGGCATTGAGTGGCATATTAAGTAATATATATATGGAGGAAATAGGAAAAGAGATGATGGATGAGGAGATTGGTCCAATAATGTTAAAAAGATATATGGATGATTATCTATTAATTTTTAATAAAAGTGAAAGACAAATAGATAGGTATTTAGAAAAAATTAATAAATTAGATAAGAATATTAAATTTACAGTGGAAAGAAAGATAATAAGTTATCATATTTAGACATTTTATTAACAAAAGCATATGAGAAGGGAAGATGTAGAATAGAAACATCAGTGTACAAAAAAGTAAATGGGAATAGTAATGTAATGAATTGGAATTCTAATATAGATAGTAAGTTTAAGATAAATAGTATTAATTCAAGAGTATTTAGGGCTATTAATTATTGTTCAAGTGAAGAGGAGTATAAAAAAGAGATAGAATTAATAGTTAAAGAATTAAAAGAAAATGAATATCAAAAGAAAGTAAGAGAGAAGAATGTAAAATTATCAGAAGAAAAATATAAAGAAGTTAATAAAGGAGAAGGGAAGAGTAAGTATAGGAAAGATAGCATAAGAAAGGAGGAGTATATAGGTGTTAAAACGTATAATATAATTATGAGTGTTAATAAAATTATTAGAAAAATTAATAAAAAATATAATAATGTAATTAAATATGTGATAAATAAAAAAAGAAAAAATGTAATGAATATATTAGATAATAAATATATTAAAGGAATAGAAAAATGTATAAATGGGGTATATCAGATAGAGTATAAATCACGTAGGAATAATAAGATAAGGATTAAATATGTAGGAGAGATGAAAATTTTAATTTTTACAAGGTTAATTCAATATATATATATATATGATAAATAGCCACTAATTTATATGTATACTATGGTAACAGGGCATATATTTAAAAAGATAGTATAAAGATGATTGAATATACTAATAAAAGAAGGGATAGAAAAATAAATGAAGCAATATTAATTAAGATAAACCAAATTTGAATAGAAATGGGATGGGGGGTGTAAAACATTATTTTTGTAGGATTATTATTAGTACTAAAAGATAAGTGTGTATATATATGTATAGGAATATATAGGCTTATGAGTAAGGTTTGAATAAAAAATTAAAAAAATAAAAGTTAAAAATAGTATTGGTTTATAAGATTATTATTAATAATAAAATAAGTATATAAAAAGTTTAATATATAGGTATAGGTAAAAACTTGTAAATATATATATATAATGATTTACAAGATTAAATTTTCAAATAGAATTGAGTTAAGGAAATTGATAATAGAGTGGGTGGTATTAAAGGAGTCTATATAAAAAGAAGATAAAAAATTTGAAAAAGTCAGTTATTTTAAAAGATAGAGGAGGTTAAGAACAGTAACTTAAAATGAATAGGGCAATTATTAAAAAGAATAAATAAAAAAATATTAATAAAGAATAAGTTTAGAAATAATAAAATGGCAAAAGTTAAATTTATAGATATTAAAATAAAAAATAAAAGATGATAAAATATATTAGATAATAACGTAAAATGATAGATAGGAAGAAAGGATGAAGGATAAGAAATAAAAAATAAAGTAAAATTAATAAAGAAGTAATAGAGGTAGTTCTTAAAAAAATTAAAAATTGTGTATTTGATATGTCTTTTTGTGTGTATATATAAGGATTTTGTATATGTGTATGTAAATATGTATGTTTTGAGGATATATATGTATGTATGTATATTTTATATTTATATGAAGTAATGGTTATATGTTTATATCATTAAATATTGTAGCTCTGATGAAGACTGCAGGACAGTCGAAACTGTCAGGAAAATAAAGGAATTATATTTTAAAAATTTGCATTTCAGTGTATATGAGGGGAATTATAAGCAATATATATGAAGAAATGCAAAAAAAGTAAAGGAGAAGAATAAAAATATTTAACTCAGTTTGGTAACTCTAAAACCTCCTAACAGTCTACTTAACTAATAAAAGTAATCAAATGATTTGCTGCTTAGAAGATCATGTGAAATTCAAGCTCAAAAAGTGCATATTAACCTTCAGCAATTTTTAGCTCTCAAGTTTATGGTTTATGGTATTTATTACATGTTAAATATTTATATATATTTTTAAACCACAACTTACTGTTCATACACTTCAACATATGGTTATAGTCCCTGGAAAAAAAATTAATGACTCCTAAAATGCATTTTAAATGAAACTAGTTTCTTTAGTTAAGAGACCATATCTTCCCAAATTTTTCTTAATTATTGTTTATTATTCCATATTATTTTTTAATGTATATTACATCTATTTTTTTATATAAATGTTGTATTTCTGCTGACCTAATTGAAGGTTCATTAGTCATTAGTTTATTTATTAAAAAAAAACATATCTACTGTGGTCAGGAAATGCATTGATCATAAAGTAAATTGGTGTATTATATGTTAGATAAATGTGACAATAGTAAAGGATATTTGGGAAGGTGCTAATGATATAAGCTAACTGAAGAGATATTTGATCTTTAATAAAAATTATAAAAGCTACATAGGTTTAAAAGACATGTAACAACTTCTAACTTGATAAAGGATAATTAGTAATCATTGTTTATTTACAGATAATAATTATTAATTTATAAAACTTAAGGATATATATGTTTTCCTAATCTCATTGACTTTTCTTTACATTTTTCTTCTAAGGTTCATACATATTTTGAAATAGTTTTGTCTTTCATTTTGATAGTTCAATCTTTTGTTCTCTATATATCTAGATTATTGATTACTGGACTATAAATTAATTATATTTTCTTTAAGTCTCTTTAGCCGTTTCAGTTATCACTTCTCTTTCAATGCTACTTTTATCAAGACTTAGCTTTGTAACCAATAGTTTTTATTATTATTATTTTTTATTTATTCTCTTGTAAACTTTTTTTTTTTATTCAGGCAACTTTTTTTAAAAAATTAAAAGAAAAATGATTTAAGGAAAATGGAATATGCCAAAAGTTTATATAAGATAAAAATAATCCTCACAATAAATAGAAAAAAACTTATCTTACTGAAGTGACATTAAAACTTAATTACTATCAGGTTGTTGTTTTTTTTTTTAAATAAATAAATTTGGAAATTTTCCAACTAATGAAAAAATATTACATTTATTTTCATATATCTGAAAGTGAGAAGTTTTTATTTTATTTTATTTTTAAAAATATAATCATTTTAAAATTACTGGAGAATTTAGACATTTGGGGAAAAGTTTTCAACTTGGAATTACTTCACTTAGTAACTAACTGCTAAATATAGTTTAATGACATTTAAAAAAAAAAATTTAATGTACTTTTTTTATTAAAAGTTTGTTTTAAAATAATTTATTAGACATGTAAAATAATGTTAGAATTAATCAATTTTAATAAGAAAAAAATCAGTAAGATTGAATAAAATCAATTTAGAATGAAAATGTGCAACAGAGAAAAAGAGCAAATGGATAATCAAAAACAATAATAGTCAAAATGTGAAAAGAAATAGTAATTTTATGTAGAACAGTATTCCTTTTTTATTTCTACATCTCTTCAAGAAATTTTTTTTTTTTATAAATCTATAATTTGATATTAATAAAATAGTAATTTTATCTTTTTCAGAGATTTTTTTCATCAATCTTAAATTATCTGCAATAAATATTACATTTTCATTTCTATTTTTTAATACACATTGACATTTTAGCATTTGAATGTTAAAACAGTTTGTTGAAAATTAGACAGACAATAATGATAAAATCCAATTAATTATTTCTGATAGTTTATCATGCTTTTTTTGGATATGTTTAAGTCAAAAAATCAACATACAGAAAATCCTTTATTATTTTGAATATTTGACTAATAGTGCAAAAAGTTGTTTTGTTTTTTTTTTTAAAAAAAAAAAGAACACATTTTGTTTTGATTTAATCTGATGAATTATTAAGAACAGATAATTCAAACATAAAAAAAACATAACATAAATTTTCATTGTATATCTAAGTAATTGATATTGATATATAGTTATTTCTACTAAATATTTACAATAGTTGTTAAATAAATACATTGAACTTAACTGTAAATGTAGATTTTAAATTTATTATAAAATAAATATATCTACAACTTTTCACATATGTGCATGATAATGTTCTATTAACTCCTTACACTTTTTGCTCAAATTATTTTTTTTTTTAGAAAACACATAAAATAATATTTCAATCATATAGTTGTAAAACATTTGAAAATATTGGATAATGGCTCCTAAGATCCATTTCACCCGACTAGATTTTTTTAGTTAGACTAAGCCAAATATAACTTTGCAAATGTCTTGCCATTGCTAAATATTTATTTGAAATATATTAGATAAATTAATGTATAAGTGCCATATTTTTTATTAAACAATTATCAAAATTATACCAAATTCACAAATCCACCAGATTAGCCAAGAAAATAAACTCTAAAACAATACCAATGGTTTCATTACTACAAGCAGACTTTTCATCTGTAAAGAACTACAAAACAACAACATATTTAAACTAAACATTACCTTCAATTCCATTTATCTCCCATCCACCCTTAATATCAAAAGAACTTTAAAATAAGTTAATTGTTTCAGAATCATAAATTTTTAATAATAAAGATTTTTTAAATATTTTTATTTCATTTCTCTCAAAGAAGACAACCTTAACTTCATCAAAATTAATAATGTGGCCTTATATATCCATATAAAAGATATAGGCCACATTATAAATTTTGATGAAGCTAAGATTGTCTTCTTTGAGAGAAATTAAATAAAAAGAATTAAAGAATCTTTATTATTAAAAATTTATGATTCTGAAACAGTTAACTTATTTAAAAGTTTTTTTTTTTAATATTAAGGGTGGATGGGGGGTAAATGGAATTGTGGGTAATGTTTAGTTTGACCTTTTCACTGCCGAAGTGGTAATATTGAATATTTAAAAAATTATGTTAAGCCACAAATTTTATCATGAATTTTATATTACTCAAAAATGACATAATATGTATTTTTTTGAAACATAAAACACCAAAGAATGTAATTAAGGTGAAAAAAATATAGTTATTGATATTTAAAGTAATAAAAAATAGAATAAAAGTTAATATTTCTAATAGTTATTTTCATATTATTTTATAAATTCAAAATTATGATGCACACAACTTAAAACTATTGTTTTGTTAGTAGGTTAATTGGATTCATCATAAAATTTCTAAAAATTTGATATATAATAACACTTACCTAAGGTAATCCATCACTTGAAAACTTCATAGAATAAAGACATTAGTACCTTTCATTTTTCTCATTAGTCCTTCAAAATGCATTTTCATACAGGGGTTTGCAATATATAAGACATCCCTAATAACAAGTAGTTAATATTGATCAATAATTAGTATAATTGGAATATTATAATGAAGAACTTCACTACAGTTTGTAATTTATTAAAAGGTACTATTAAAATAGTCATATATAGAAATAAAACAAACTAACTCCTTTTTAAAACTTGATTTTTTATGACTATAATCATGAAAAAGAAATCCAACATTTCGACTATTTTTTATAGTATTTTTCAAGGCACACTAAAATAAAATATATATACAATAAATATCACATATTCAAAAAAAAAGTTAGATATATATGAATTATTTTGAAAAGAAGAACTGTGTGCTGGATATATTAAATTATTTAAAATAGTCACTATATACAAAATAATAAAATGAAATAAAAAGTGAATGAAATACTAAATTCATTATAGAGTTAAGTTTGAGATACACAAGTTTGAAATTTATATTGCAAGTCTATAATCGACCTTTTAGCATTTGCATATTCTTTTATTAAAATGCAGACAAGAAATTATAGAAACATCTAAATCAGGTCATTATATTTCCAAAATATATTTATTTTTGTCTCATATCAATTAATTCAAACACTAAGCTTACATTATAGAAAAAAATGCAAACACTCACAATCTTTTTTTTTTTTTATGTTAGTTTCAATAGTAATTTTTTTATCAAATATATATAAAAAAAACAATAATTAAAAAATATATAATAAAATAATAATTAAAAAACATAAAATAATAATTAAAAAATATGCAGCTTTGAAATTTATGTACTGTCAAATCGTTACTTTTATCATTTGCATATTCTTACTATTATTAAAATGCAGACAAGAAATTATAGAAACATCTAAATCAGGTCATTATATTTCCAAAATATATTTATTTTTGTCTCATATCAATTAATTCAAATACTAAGCTCACATTATAGAAAAAAATGCAGACAATCGTGATCTATTTTCTTTTTTTTTAATGTTAGTTTCAATATTAATTTTTTTATCAAATATACATAAAAAAACAATAATTAAAAAACATATAAAATAATAATTAAAAAAATTTAGAAAAATAAAAATACTTACCATTAGGCCCTCATAATTTTTTCTTCAAAATACAACGGAAAAAGGAAAACTTTTTACCGATATATTTTACACGCTGAACTGTTCTCCAGTAACTAACAAAAAAATGAGAGCAAGACAAAAAAATTCAATCTTCTTGATCACAAAAATTATCATAAAATTTTTATTTTTTATTGTAGAAAAGTAAAATGTATATTTCTGGAAAGTACAGCCAAAGATGCAAATGAAGATGTGAAAAGCGCATGCATAGATTTCCGTTAATCTTAACCTCAACCTGGATGTTTATAATTTGAAATTTCTTGAGTGCTTAAATGCTTGTAATAACGAATAAGTTAAATGTTAAATGTGTTGTCATAATTAACTATTTTAACATACCGGTAGCAGACAAAATAGTATATGAAGAAATAATAAGCTGAGTGAACATTTTAACCCCAGACTATCAAGCTGCATTGCAAGATTAGCACTAAGAAACAGGAGGCAGTGGAACGATAAAACAATATAGAATTGTTTTAAAAGAATTGGTAAAAAAGTGTGGATTTGGTGATTATGTAGATGAAATTTTGTTAGACCAATTAATCTGGGTCATGTCGAATGATAGCTTAGACAAAACCACCAATGTGGAATTAAATTTTGAAGAAGCTATTACAAAGAGAGTGGTCCATGAGCTTATTGTAGAGCAAGCAATACTTTTTAGTAGGGAAAACAATGGTTTATAAAATGCATCTTGAGCCAATAAATAAAATTAATTCTTTTTCTTCTAAAGCATTAAACAGGAAAATTAATTATTTTTGCTGTGGCATAGCTAAGCATATGAGGAAAGATTGTAAATTTTAGAAATGAATTGTGCCATATCTGCAAGCAGAAAGGCCAACTAGCAAAAATGTATAGTTAACCAGAGGAAAGATATAGTCAAGAAAGCAATCGATAGCATTTATAATATTACTGATGCCACAACAAAGGGTCAGAACAAGTTTATGTTCAGCTTCTTCAAGTCTTTAATAAAATAAACATGGAAATAGATAATGGATCAGGAATCTTAATAGTCTCGGAGAAATTGTGGAAACAGGTAATAGATCATTGGAACTGATAGAGTTTTACATAAGACATCGATCAGGGTTGTAGATATAAGAGAAAACATAGTAAAAATAATAGACTCCGACATCGTACCACTAAAATACGGCAATGAAATTATGAATTTACCTATATACATAGTATGGAGAAATATCAATCTGCTAATAGGACATGATTTGTTTAATATATATATAGGGATATGCATTAATGTGAGTGATAGGGTAAATTTTCCAGGGAGAAACCGTAAAAACAAGGAAGTTGAACAAAACGAATATAATACTCAAGGAAAGTTCAAAGTGGGAACAGCAGTCTCGATTAGAGACATACTAAGAAAAACTTGAATTAAGGGAACAATAAGAAAGATATTGTCTAACCGTATTGTGTTAATTAAGAATGAAAATGATACAATATAGACACCATGCAAACCATGTCAGGGCTTGGGAAACAACCAACAAGATTTTGAAGTTATTAAAACAGGAACATAAAAGAAAATGTGCTCCCCAAAGACGATGTGCAAGAAAGCCACTCCACAAGTGAAGAACAAAACAATGGAAAATGAAAAGTCAGAAGCACTAATGGAAGAACAGGGAGAAGTCCAGGGTTTAGTTGAGGGGAAGGACGAAGCATGTATGCTGACACGGAAAAAGCAGAGAAGGAATAAATCATAAGTTTACATTATCAAAGTTAAACAGGGTTTTTCTGGAATAGTGGGAGGTGGCATATATTTTATACTAATATTTAAATCCAATAATTATAGAAGTAAATAACATATGCTTTTTTCCAGAAAAAGATAAGGCAAAGAAAATATATAGAGAGAAATATATTTAATAGATAGCTAACAGATAAAGTTAAGGTAATAAATTTATAATTACAACTTTAAATTACTGTAATGGATTTCTAACTATAAAATCTTTCCATTGACTCGTAAATCGAAAGACTTCACGAGTATTAATGTGTAATAAGAAATGTGGACTTAATCAGTGAAGTATTGAATAGCTTCACGCTCACAGATCTAACCGCTTCAGCTTTACCTATTTAAATAGAAAGTAGGTTGAAGTAAAGAAGGGTTCCCCTCTTTTCTTCCATAGCATAAGCTTGTGGTTAAACACTTGTAGAGGTCCCTACTATCGCATTTTACATGCATATTCTCGAGTTTACAGCCTCGGTAAATATTACATACTATTGAAAGAAAGTTAAACGAATTTAACGTAAATGATAAGAAATATTTGCTTAACATAAACAATAGGAATTAGTTGCATAAAACAAATAATAAATCCTTCTTAATAAATGATGAGCGAATTATTAACAAGAAATATTTGCTTAAAACAATTGAAGTCAAAAAAGACTAATTAAAAATACCAGAGAGGAAAACAAAGTGATAGGTATCTGAGGAAGTAAGATAGTGATCAAAAATTATAATTTGGAATCAATGAGAGATATAAATAGCATGTACAGAAAGTGCGACACGGAGGTTTTTACTTTTGCGGATTACTTGTGTGTTCATTGAAAACTATTTTAATTGTGAACAGTTAGTACTGATTTTTTGGAGCTTCTTGGAGTTGGAATAGGACTGAAAGAAGCCAGTGAGAAACTATCTGGCAAGCAACAGACAGTTCATGCATCAAGGAAAACAGTCCCAGAGACTGTGCCTCTGAAGGTACCAACAGCTGGCTAGGGACTAAAGCAGATTGCACAAATCTTTTGTTTTATATGCCTAATGGTCTCTATATGAGAAAACACAGAAGAAACTGAGTATATTTATTTGTTAAATTTATACTCAACCAGACTTGAGTGATAGACTGTTGTAGTCAGACCTTAACCAATAGTTGTCTATATATATAAATGGGTTTTATTTGTTTGTGTGCCGAGCAATCAATATAGCTGTTGATGATATTTTGCTGTGAGGGTCAGTGCTAAATCCATATTAGTTAGTATTGATAATCTCTTATTGTAATATTTGCTGCTATTAATTTTTGGTTATTAAATTTTTATTTGTTACTTATTTTATTGATATCCATATAATATATTGAACTGGGCGGGAGTCAGATCACTACAATCATATAAATTACCTGTTATATTGAAGTGATAAACAAAACTAAATAGTGATTATTATTTCAGCTGAATGAATAAAAATAAATATTGTAATAAATTTATATTTATTGAATCTCGATCCACTCTAATTGCATATTATAGCACCCGATCCCTCAGGTGGAGAAGAAATACTCGGTGGTACCTGTAGCCAGACAGGTTATAACCTACAGCCACATTTCCATGCTACAGAACTTTTCGGCTGCTACACACACTTTATTTGTTTTGAGGAGCACCTAAGGTGCCAGCTAATTACACGGAGTAATTAACATGCCCTGAATGATGACTACTAATTCAGTGACTGATTTATCCCACTAGCTCTTATAGAAATAAATATAATAAACTACATGAATAATTTCTTTGCTAAATTGTTATTAGTGGTATAACTAAAAGAATTGGCTGACAATGATTAGCAGACAAATACTTTATTTTAAAATATTTTAAATAAACTTATTACTAAAATTTATTAACTAATTTTATCATTTTTTAATAGCGTAAGCTTGTGGTTAAAACACCTGTAGAGGTCCCTACTATCGCATTTTATACACATATTATCGAGGTTATAGCCTCAGTAAATATTACTTACATATATGATAGGTACACACACCCTTAATAAAATATACAATAATAATGCAATATCAATACTATGCATATGGAGTGGACACAAACTTAGATATATAAATTAATTATTTCATGATTTGGAAAGCTCTGTAGCTATCTTTTTGCTACATTAGGAGACACGTAAACCCATACGTATTATAGTTCATTATATGCTGGCTATAGAGTTCATTTATGCTGACTGGAGATACTCAAAGATTGCAATGGCTACTTAATAAATTAATATCAGGCTTAGGAATGGGAATAAGAAAAATAATATCTAGGATTTTTGAGTTTCTGAGATGGGCAGTTTCTGGCTCTTGCTGCTACATGTAGTTTACCAACTGGTTGGATTTAAGTGGCTGGCAGTGTTCTGACCAATTTTGGTTCCGTGATGCGTCTTAATTCAGGCAAATAAACATTCTCCTCAGCTTTAACTTATTCTTAGATGGGCAGGGCTTCTATTGGTCTGACTGCTGGTGTTTCCCAGATTTGAGGTTGGAACTCGGTCGCATGTTCCACCTTCTGCTCAGCAAGGCATGGTGTTCATTTTAACTCATGAATCAAATACAATAATGTGTTGAAGAATAAGTTTAGATAGATGAGTGAATCTAAATATGTGAATGAATAAACAATGAATTTTCAGTCCTATTTATGTGATGCCAGCTTGTTGTTCTTATCTTTAAGTTAATTTTTGCTTCACTAATTATTCCCATTGTTTCAAATTCGTCCACTGATTAGGTTGATTAAATTAGATAAGATGCATTTACTTGGTTTCGGTGTTTGTGAATTTTAATTAATTAGTAGCCATTGCTAATCCTATGCAGCTTATCAATTAAGCAATCTTTGAGTTTTAAAATTTATGAGTTTTCCTTTATTTCACCCTTGATTTTTTTTTATCTTCTTACACGCACAGATTTTATTATTTCTATGGAATAAATAAAAGAGAGAACCTTAGTTTTATAACATAATAAATCTAATGTTTGGTAAATTCATTTTCTTTCTCTCTTTCACGCACATACTCCTTTTATTTTTTTATGTATTTAAATCAGCATTACTTTACACATACATCCCTCATTCTTAAATAAATGGAAAGAGAGATTTTAGTTTTTAAGTTTTTTTAAATTTTACTATGTTAAATTTCTCCCCTTCTAATCACTCTTAAATTTGCAAAAACTTTATGAATGATGCAGCATTTAAGTTCCCCTGGGCGAACTGCATTTTTAAAAGAACTCTTAAACTTTCTAAATAGCACTTCTTTCTTAAACTTATTCTAAATTATATTATTTTTTATTGAACCTTTAATCATTTCTTTTGATGAAACTTATTTTAGTCATTTATTGGTAACTGATCCTGCAGTGATTTTAATTTTAAAATATTTACATTGTTTATGGAATTTTTTTATTTTAATAATTTTTGACAAAATTACTACAAACATGTAATGCTTGATTAGCCATACAATATATATATGCTATTACACAACAGTTTTTACAACAAGTTGTGAAAGGAATAAAGAAAATGTTTTCCAAAAATATTGTAAAGAAACCAAGGTCAGATCTTGCAAGTACCTGGTGACAAATCTGTTGTTTGAAAAACATTCACCAGGTGGATATAAATAGGTCTGAAACAAGCAACTAAAACAGTATAGTCTGGTCCAGTCAGGCGGTTTATTTATTCTAGTTTTATCTGAAGGCTTGTCTCAAGAAATAGTGTTGCAGTGATTCCATATGCCAAGGAGAGAAACAACTGGTTAAAAGTTTTCCATCATAACCTGGATAGCAGTGCCTTACTGACTGTTTCATAATATTTTTCAATACTTCATTTATAACAGAGACCATTTAGTATATGTGGCTAGACAACCAAAAACACACTAGCCAAAACCTCCGAAAATGGAATCAGCTCCAGAAACATGCACAGAAGTTTGCTGTAACCAGCCATTGCCTGCTTTAATAATGTCATGAAGAAATAAATAAATGAGACATTACTATAAGAATAAGTGAATACCTACTGATACTATGCCCTATTTAATGCCACTAATTCTGCTGTATTTCTTATTTAAAATCACCAGTGCACTAGGAGGATAATTATCTTCTTTGGAGGAACTAATGAAGAAATCTAAATATGTTTAAAAAATGATATCTGCAGAACAACATGGTTTGGAACTGTTTAAATATTTCACATGGTAAGATCTTATCATTATAGATATTATAAGGCCTTAAATTAAAAATAATTTATTATATTTAATATTTTATGTATTAGTAGTTGCGAGTATTTGCACAACCATTTTATATATTCATTATTAATAAATTTAATCATTTTTTTATTAATCCATTTAGTTTATGATTGCTTATTGAGCTCAATACAAACATCCTTTTAACATCCAATATTCTATTATATTCACAATTCTGAGAAATCATACTGTCCATTGGAGAACATGCAAGGATGGCAGTAATAATTTATTGATTGGCACCTGAGAGTTTCATTGGGTGTTTTCTATTCCCTGGTGTCAGCCGCATGACGGTGCTATTTCTAGGTCAATTCCTAGAAATATACCATTTCAGTGGCCTACACCCAACCTAAGAGGCTTCTTTCTATGATAAAACACAGAAAGAGTCTCTGCGTAAAAGCACAGACAAATGCATTTATTGGCTGCCATAGTTGGTTGTGTTATTAACTTTATCGTAATGCTAGAATGTCTATTTTCTCTATACTTTGGTGTGAGAGTGTGGATTTTAGCCTGTCATAATTATTTAAAAGTTCATTACAAAGGTATTTTTATTCAAGTGCTCTAACCTACTGTTACGTTGTAACTTTATTAACAATGTCCTGAAGGTTCCATTACGAATGGGTAACCCTCAAAAATTGATTTTAAGGGTGCAGAACGGCAGTATTTTGAGGATCTCACGAAAAGTAACGTTTTCGCGAGAGTTCATCCATGACAAGTTACTTTTTATATATATCCGCACAAACAAAAACAACCCAGTGTCTGATTATTAGCAATTACTTGTCCAAAAAAGAAAATTAGTCGGATATTCTTTTTTTTATATTTACTATTTAAATAAGATTAGTTTTTATATCTACACACTAACAAAAACAACCTACTTTCTGATTAATTACTGTCCAAAAAAAAAAAAAGAAAGCAAATTAGTCGGGGTTTGATTTTTAAATGTAGTATTTGAATTACAGTGCTTTTTATATACACACAATATTTACAAAAAAAAATCCCATTTTCTGATTAATTACTGTCCAAAAGAAATGCAAATTAGTCAGCTATCATTTTTAAATTTAGTATTTAAATAACTGTATCTTTTTATATAGATACCCTAACAAAAAGAACCCACTTTCTGATTCATTACTGTCCAAAAAAAAAAAAAGCAAATTAGTCAGGTATCATTTTTCAATTGAGTCTTTCAATGACGTCCTTTTTAGATATACACACTACAAAAAGAACTCACTTTCTGATTAATTACTATCCCAAAAAAAAAGCAAATTAGTTAGATAACGTTTAAAATTTGTAGTGTGAATTTTTTAAATGTTGTGGGTAAATTGAATAATGTAGAATTGCGTATTATTTTCAATTGAAAAAAAGACTGTAACTTTATATATACCCACACAAAGAAAATAAAACCCAATTTCTGATTAATTACTGTCAATAACCAAAAAAAAGTTATTCGTGGATATCATTTTTAAATTTAGTATTTAAATAATATTAGGACTTTTGATATCTATACACTAACAAAAACAATCCACTTTCTGATTCATTAGTGTCCAAAAAAAAAAAATGCAACATAGTTGGGTATCATTTTGAAATATAGTATTTAAAGAATGGTACTTTTTATATATACATACTAACAAAAAGAACCCACTTTCTGATTAATTACTGTCCAAAAACAAAAAAATAAAAAGCAAATTAGTCGGGTATCATTTGTAAATTTAGTTTGAATGTAGCAATTTTGGGTAAATTGAAAAAAAATTGTGTAATTGCGTCTTATTTTTTATTAAAAAAATCCAGTAACTTTTGACAGATATACACAAACAAAAACAACCCATTTTATGATTAATTACTGTCCAAGCAACGTCAATTATCCGGGTATCATTTTTAAATTTAATGTGAATTTCTAAATTTTTTTTTTTTAAAATAATAATATTATTTACTATTAGTTCCTCTAATTTCCTATTACAGAAACTAAAAAAGCCGATATTTATATAGATAGAATCACAGGCCCGGCCCGGAATCATAATATGCATGTGTTGTTGATTAGCATCAATGTCATCAAACAGCTGGCACGAGGGAATAGAAAACAACCATTTCATTTTTTTTAATTGTATTTTATTGAAACTGAAAAACAAATAAAATACTTTGGGATCATCACCCTCATAACATTTGTTAATGTTATTATATATATTTGAATTGAATCTTTTTTAGAAAATTTTTATTAACCATTCAGCTTTGATCTAATATAAATATTTATTTAAACACCCAAATTTATTTTAACAGTAGGAATCCCACTATGTTCTACACAACATATACAATATTGTGGATGGTTTGATAATCAGTGCGTTTATATGTATCTCAGTTGTTTATCTTTCAAATGAAAGGACTAAACTCTTAGAATTCAATATTATTTTGGATTTTGAGAAATATTAAAGAGTTATTAATCATTTTAATCCCCCATTTCTCTTAAAATATTGAGTACTTTCAGATCAGTACTTTGTCAAAAAACAGGTAAAATTATATCACTATTTAGATTTTAGACATAAAATTCAATTATTTATATTGTTAAAAAATATATATAAAGATTTTCATTAAAATATATGCCATGAGTTGTGAACTATATTGTATCAAAGTACATGATTTATGGTTTTAAAAAAAAAAATGTAAATAAAAAAAATTGTAAACAAATAAATAATAAAATCATTGAAATTTACAAACATTATATTTTACAATTGTTTGTACAGTGTAACCTCCTTATTTTGTCACTAAATGTCATGTTCTCAAATCTGAAATGTGTATTTAGTTCATCACATTTTATCTCGGTATAGTAGTGACCTTTTTTTTTTTTTGTAAATAATAATAATGTTTTCAAATTTCAAATATGAATTTATTTAAAATTTAGTTAAAGTTTAGTAGCATAGTTGATAGTAGATGTATGTAATTGTTTCTTTGCATTTTTTTTTCAAAAATTTTTATATTGTAGAGAGCATGAGCAATGAATCAAAAAAAAGTCATAAAATACTTTCATTAAATGAGAAAATGAAAATTATTTAGTAAGGAAAGATAGGAATTTGCATTCTAAAGTGGACCATATGTTTTAAAAAAAAATCAATCTTCAATCAGAGAAATTATAAAGAGGGAGAAACAGATTGTTTTTATCGTTGCTTGTGTCATTGAAACAGCTAAAGTTATAACCAAAATAAAGAACAATTTTTAGTTAAAACAGAGAAAGCGTTAAAACTATGGCTAAATTATATAAATCGTAAGTACGTTCTGGTTGACAGTCTTGTATTTCATTAGAATTTTTTTTTTTAAATGAATGTGAACAATAGAGCACACCCACAGTACTGTAAAAAATATATGTACATGTGCTTTTTCTACTTATTATTAATAACTGTATTTATTATTTTTTTTTATATTATAATCTTAATTTATAAATACATACTATACACATAAAAAAGCATCCATTATATATATATATATAGAGAGAGAGACAGTACAATAAACAACACATTATGTTTGAATCAAACCTTGTCAACAAAACATTGGTTGTTATATGCGATATAAGCTAGGGTGACATGAAACAAAATGTAGCTTATATCGCAGCTCCACTGTATATATATATAATTTCTGACAAATATGTTATTAGATTGAATAAAACATATCAAAATATTTTGTTTAATGAAATATATATTTTTATCATAACTCAAAATATGTTATATGCCTTAGCATAGTAAAATATTTTTAACCTTTTTTTTTTCAATTGGTTTAATGCTGCTATAATAATTAATTTAGAATCTTATTATCCTTTTACTTTGTTTACAGTGAGAAGGCTAATCTTTTCAGGTAGTAATTTTTGCTTGTATGTTATAATTCAGTATGATCAGCTTTTTGTGGTAGTCTATTTTCACCAAATTCTACGCTAACAGGCCAACTTATATATGATACAGATGAAGGGCTTTTTGTCTTACTATTCAAATTGCATAATCACTTCATCCTAGTAACATGATTTCATATAAAATTTCATAAGCCTTGAAGTAAATGAGTTATTGTTCCTAATGCTTGACAAACTTTGCAACTTTTTTTTGCTATTTATTTTTAATATGGCAATGCAAAGAATTGTATCTAGATGAATCTATAAGTAACAAGTAATTAAACTAGCCTCTCAGTTTTTTTTATAGCGTATCCTTCTGCTTATGTCATGACCAGTTAGTTCATCTGTATAATTTGTTTTCCAAATTATTAAAAAAAATTTTTTTACCTTCTTAATATACGGCCATCATAAGGTGTTACTGATTTTGATTTTAATTCAATTAAATTGTTTCTTGGGAAATTATCTTAATTAAAATTGTATGTGATTCATTTATCCTGGTTTTTAAATTTACAAAAATTGATTTTATAACATATTTTATTATTAATATTGTATGTTATAAACAATCTTACAATATTAGCTGATAAATTCTTATTTTTTTTATTACTTACTTTTTAAAAATTATTTTATGCTATTGTCTTTGCTAATCTATGGAATATTATTGTCACAGTATATTGTAACTTAATGTGAGCCTTTTGGAACTGGTTTTGGTGTACCTCAAGAGAAAAGATTTTTTGTTTGGTTAGCTATTTGGTTTCATTAAATGTTATCAGGTTGCTTCAGAACCTGAAAAATAATTGAGTTTAAAACCAATCTCCCCTTAAATGTACTTTTATATTTTAGGTAAGCATAGTATATTCTAGAGCAGTGGTCTTCAACCTTTTCACACCTGCAGACCGGTAAAAATAAGGATAAAGTTTCGCAGCCCGGCAAAAGTAAGAATAAGGTTTCGTGGACCAGCAGAAGTCTATAGATAAATTTTCTTAAAGATGTAAACTGCTTAGCTTTAGATGAGCATAATTGTTATAACTGATCAAAACAACGTTCAATATAGAAGATGAAATTATATATATATGGAGTTTGTATACTAAAAAAATTTTTTTTTGAATTTTGAATTTTTTTATAAAAGTAATAAAAAATTTAATTCTACTCCCCCCCCCCCCCCAATAAACATCTGTGATAACTAAAAAAACAAATTAATTTATGTATGATTGATTAGATTTTGTTTTCGTTCTGTTTCTTTTTTTTTTTAATTGGGTAAAAATGAGATGAAAAAATAAATAAAAATTGTTTATATTAATGAAAAGTTTAAACTCTTCTTATTTTGTTATTACAAACTTTCCTGCGGCCCGGCAGATAACTTCTGCGGCCTGTCACCGGTCCGCAGTCAGTGGATCAAGAGTTGAAGATTATTCTTCTAGAGACTAAAAAATAACTATACAACCAACTTTCAAATAATCACTAATTTGTTATACCTGACTCTAAATCAAAAATTTTTTTTCTCTTTGCATAATTTTGACAGTAATTCATGAAGCAAAATGTCATATTATATAACAATAGATTACAAAGTAGCTTTATATTCTTTTAGTGTTTTTAAACTTGTACCAAGAATTAATTAAGATTATCTCTTAAAAATCTAAAACCTTTTTGTTGTTATATATTTCAGATTCCAATTTATAATACTAATTAATCACTTCATTAACCTTGTTTTGAAAAACATTTTTAATTAAAATAAACTTGATAATAAAATGAGTGTTTGAGCTAAAATAAAAATAATTAATTAAAAAGAAAATTATAAGAGAATGATTTTAAAAATTAGATATTTGACTTGCCTATTAAAAAAATGTAAGAATTATATTTTTATTTATTAAATTGAAGCTTATAAAATTGAAACTTTCATATATAGACATTTTAACATGAAGATAAATAACTTAATTGGGTATGTATATACAGTGGAGCCGTGAACTATGCAATATCAAACTACACGATTTAAATTTTATAGTAACCAAAAATAAATGTAAATAAACAAATGGATCATAAAAACAATGAAATTTACAAATTTATTAAATTTTATGAATTTCAGTACTCTTAACAGCCTTTTTTTTCCTTGGTAAATATGTATCCAAACATGAACTTATGAACAGTAATCATATTTTCTTCACAGTTTATATATTCTACCTTTTCGATTCTGTACCATAGTTAAAAGTGCAAGTACAGTTTTTTCCCAAGCATTTTTCATTAAAAAGTTTTTTATTCTTTATATCCTTAATAAAATACCATATTTTATTTAGAATCGTGAGAATTCAAAAAAACATTGTAATGTCTTTCATTAAAAGTTCAAATAAAAATTATTGATTTAGTAAAAAAAAGTCTTATTCAGAAGTGGACCATATAATATCAAAAAATAAATCTTTACATCCATTTTATAAAAAAAATAAGTACATTTTATTACAATATTATGTTTAATAAATTTGTACACAATTCTGTAAATATACATGTAAATGTGATTTTCCAATTTCTTATTAATAATTGTATTATTTTTTTAAAATTTATATATATAGTACATGTACTATTAATTTATATACATTACGCATATTGTACACTTAAGAATACAGTTAATAGGTATTCTATTCTAATCATTGTTTATCATCAATAGGTGAGCTATTATACACTATTTTAGTTATATGCAAGGAGAACTTGGAACAAAATATAGCATAGTTCGCAGCCCTACTATATATAGTATTTGAGCTTCCAAATTTGTGTAGAATTTAAAGTTTAATTAAACCTTTAAATATCACGATCACTATTTCCCATACTTGCTCATGACTGTTGTTAAAATAGGCAAAACTCTCTCCATACAGTAGAGCCACTCAAAGATCCTAAGATCTAAGTGCAATGTTCTCAGATCCAAGGCTCCTCACTGACGAAGGCCATAAGCCAAAAACTAATTTGGGGATATTGGATGAGTAGGCACTAGATAGGGATTTTATGCAAAAGCCTTCTGGCTTCCATTGATTACTCTGTCTTGTTTTGAGTGGCACTACTGTATGGAGAGAGTTTTACCTATATTAAAGTTTAATTGTAACTAAATATGTTATTTCCTCAATCGATTTTTTTATAATTAACTTTAAATATGCCATCTCTTTTATATTTCTTTGTTTTAATTCTTTGAATGCCCATGAAGTATTCACTTCAGTATACACACATTTTGCAAATAGTAAGAATGTTTTAACTTTTAAATTATTCTTTATGTTTACTGTATTTTAATAACATAATTATTAAACTGTTTTTTATCTGTAATTTTTAATAGACTTATATTATTTTTATGTATCTGCTTATTTTCTCTGATCTCTTGAAAAACAGCAAAGAATTCATTGTGTATCAAATGTTTTATTGATTCAAAATTAATATCTTTTTAAAGTACAGGCATATACTAAATACTGTGGTTAATGCATTTAAAAAAAAATTATACTTTTAAAAACTTTTATAGTATTTCTCAACAATGGCTCAACTTATCACTTTTTTGCTACAATAGTGCTGCTTTTAGATTATTATATTATTATACTCGAGTATATTTACATTTTTACACATATATCTCTTTTAGTTTTCCAAATTGTATAAAGTTTTAAATATTGTATTCAATAATTTCTTAAATATTAATATTTTGTATTAGCTAGTCTTGTGATAAAAGGAATAGTTTTGCCTATCTAAATTGTTCAGCACTTATCAGGAGAATAGTTATGATTACACCTTTATATGTAAAAAAAATCAAAAATTAGCATTGTACATTAATATGAGAAGAGTGCCCGAGTAAAAAAAACCGGCAAGTTTTATTTGAAACAAGTTTATTCATACAATTTTTTATTTTTTTTTGTCATTTCATTATCTAGCCTTATTAAGTTTATCATATATTTTAAAGTATTATTTACCACAGTATGTTTCATTTATACCCCGATTCTGTTAGTTAATGTTTCTAATTGATTCAATGGAGTATCATTTCTAAGTGCACTTAAATGAATTATAATGCTTTATATAAGTAGTGGACATAATTTAGTATCAGTTTTTAATAAAATATGATATAAGTTGCATAAACGTGTTAATTTAAATACCAAATTAGAAATGATTAAATTTAATGAGCAAAACATGTCTGATTTATGCTAACTAATGTAATATGTGCCAAAACTTTTCATTTGGGATGGCATGGTAGGTCTTAGCTTTCCTTTGCTCTTCTGTGATACATGCAGCATTATGTTGCCAGTTTTTTGCTCATTTTGATGGCTAAAACTGGAATTAAAATATTGATTTATTAATTCAAAAAATATGTGAAGAGATCAGAAATTTATAGCCAAAAGAAATTACTAAGTAGCTGAACCCTCCCTACAAGATGGCTGATTCCTAGACAATAGTTGCAAGACTAATTGTTCATTACACTTCAATTGTTATGAGCAATGAGCAAAAAAAAAGTATATTTTTCATAATTTGTATAAATATTTATTATTATTTTTACAAAATATTTATGCAATAATTATTAAAAAAGAAATGTTTCCATGATTCTACTTAGTTTTTTTTTTTTTCTAATATGTTTTATTTTTTAAAAATACAAATTAAGAAATTTATAACAATGGTGAAATGGAAACTATGATCAGTAACATTTTGCTAAACACCGTAATGCATAATTTTCATGATATTTTACTAATTATAAATACAATTTTAAGTTTTAGAACAGAATTTCATTGATTTATGATGACTTATTAATTTGTTCATGTTTTACAAATGAAATTCATTCATCAGATTTAATTTACTATTTTTTCCAACAGTGTTGTGGTAATCATCCAATAAGAAAAAGTAATTATTCTTATTATGTATTTTATTTTATTTCACTTCATAATTTTTATTGTTGTTATTTTTAATTTGTAAATATTTAATTGTGTTAAAATATTTTAAATGAGATATAGCTGTAATAAAATAATATTAGAATTAAATAACTTTGGCCCATTCTGTATAATAGCAATAATGTTATATGTAGTGATGAGTCAAAAAATACTAATTCATTGGCAAAAAAATCAATTTTTATTCTGGCATTACTGCTGCACATGATGTTTCATTTACTTCCCTGCTTTAATATGGAAATTTTTAATGTCTTAGATATATGTAGATTTTGTTGATTGTTTATAATTGTCAAAAGCAATGCTTGATAATTTTCCACTTTATCATTATTTTGTACTGTATTTAATGTTTCAAAACTAATATTAAAAAGTCTATATTAGCAACATACATCATTTGGTGAAACTATTAGTTTATAAATTCACAAAGAATATACTAGTTTATATTCATCTCCTTTTTGATGATAATGTTTATATTTCATCCTAAGAATATTTTCTGATGCATTCACTGTTTAGACAAAAATTATATGGTGTTAATAATTATTTAGTAATTGAATTATTTGCAGCCTGGGAGGTTATGATATTCCGGCACTAGAAATGACAGCTGAGCTCTATTCTTGGACCTTAAACCTTCAGTAAAACACAAGGCTTTAGTCTAAATGATTTTAATATCACAGTATATTATCCTATGCAATTTAGCACAACAGTAGAGTTTTATGGACTGAAGAGCTTGCCACTTCCAGTACTCAAACACCACATCTTCCAGACAACTACTAAACATTCATTATTTACAATACTAATAATAATGTTTAAAAAAAAAAACAATGCTAGTGATTATTATAAATAGCCATAATCCTAATCTTAAGTTATGATGTGTAAACTAATCTACATATTTAAATTAGCTAAATATTAAAATGCTTTTATTTTTTTGAGGCCTTGCAAGAGACTAGATATATTGCATTATCTGCAATACAAATTATATATATATATAGTGGAGGTTGTCATTACCTATTTAATCCAAAAACTCCAATCTTAGATTTGAAGTTATTATACAAGCTCATTCTTAATATTATTATTACTTTTGTTTAGATTTGAAAACTCCTCTAACATTTTTTTTTTTTAATGTATTGGCTTTTTTTAAAATTACTTTTCCTGTTTCCTACCCAAATCTACATTCAAAGTAAACTACTTCCTCTCATGTAAACAAGTCTCTCTTCAGTCATAATGATAGAGTGAATGTCATCATGACATTGAAATACAAACTGTCTTTTAATTTAGCTTTCACTGTATGTTTTTTTTTTTTTAACAATTGAGAACAAATATTATTCCAGCTAGTCTTTATTAATTCTAGCTATTAAAAAAAAAAAGCTTTTGCCATTTTTTTTTTAAAAAAAACAACTGCTTTGTTTCTGAAGTTATTAATGATATTAATATAATTATTTTTTAAAATTTAAATGAATAAGAAATTCAAACGAAATTGACAAAAGTAAATTTGTTTGTACAACACTAATACTTAAAAAAAAAATCAAGAGTTTTCTAATCCAGGATTAAGAGATAATTTTTCATTTATAAAAAATAAGTTGCTTCTTATATAACTGAGATATTGTATAATTAGTTTATATATTTAATTTATGTGTTTCTTTCAGCTAAGTAGTTGAAAATTGTAGTAAATGTTTTTAGTATTAGAAGAATGATAATCCAAAAAAAAAAAACAATAGGGAAATTCAATTCTCTTTATCAAATATGTATTGTAACCTTTCCCCCGCTCCATAATAATAACAACAACATGCTAAGAATATACTAACCATTCCGGATTTTCTTTACTTATTTATTTCCGGTCAATAATAATTAACATTAATAATAATTCCGGGTTATCGAACTCAGTCTATCAAATATATTATTATAATTTAAATAAAATAATCACTAGCTCAGAACTTTATAAACACAGTTATGTCTGTGAAATGAATCAACATAAACATCTTTTATTATTCCCATGAGACCTGGAGCAATGACAAAGGAACAAGACGAGAGATCATTGAGATACTATCCCAATGGCATAAGAACACTATCCTAAATAATTGACTAATAGCATTCCCACGACTTTTAAAACTTTTATCATATCTTAATATTTTTAAAATAAAATCTAGCTCACATAAAATAAATTAATTAAATAAAATAGAGTTAAATTAATCAAATCATATCAAATCAAATAGATAAATCAATAAGTAAATAAATAATTAAATCTCAGGTTCATAAATTGTAATTAAAACTGATTTCATATTGCCATAGTAAACTATGATAAGGGAATTTTATGTCATAATTCACTACGTAACGAATAACTAATTAATAAGAACAATGACAATAATAGAATAATATAATCTTCTTTTCTTTCTAGATGTATTAAATATTTTCGTGGTAACATTTATTAATCTGATAATCAAAAGTTATGTGGTAACGTTCGCATATATTTTACTTAAATATTGTGGCAATTAACCCATGACCAATACCTGTTCTACTTATACTTCTTTCATTTTATTATGTAAATAAAACAAAATAAATTATTAAAATTTCTAATATTTATTTCCTTAATAATTATTATCGAATTTTACTTTACCTTAATAATTACAAAAGTATTTAAATTATTATTATTGGATACATGTTTTGAGCTTAGCTGAATACACAAAATTTCTATCCATTAAACTTTTCTATTGACATTATGTCCTTATAATTTCAAAATTATATTTCTATAAGATCTTTACTGTTATGTAAAATTATACAAAAATTACAAAATTATACTTATTCTTGTTAGTATGGAATCCTACAGAATTTAATCCTTATGATATTTTCATGTTCCTTTTATTATCAATCATAATATAATTACTGATAAAATTTTGATCCCATCCTTAACTTTATATAGCAATTAACATTATCCACACACTATGTAAAAATACACATTTTTTTTGTTATACATTTCTTTAACTCATTTTCCAAATAAACATGCAATCTCTTTTACTAAATCTCTCGTACAATATTTTAAAATCTTATTATTGTTTTAAAACTTAATTCTAAGGTTTTTCCTTTAAAATTATATCAGTTTAGCAATTGGCTTTAAAATTATATCATATGATTCTTCATCTTTTATAATACTTATACTTTCACTTTGGACTTATACAATTCTACTTTACTCTAGTAAATAACTATTCTTACATAACTACTATCTAACTTACTTTCTATCTTATGTATCATTTCTATAAAATTATCTCCCTGACGATGTATTTTCATGAAATCAAGATAGCGAAGATCTAGATGCGTTGGATCAAAATAAACAAGATATTATCCTTTATAAACTTTGACAATCATGGCACAGTGAATTTAAGGACGCCATAGAGGAGTGACTTTTATCTGTCTATCTGCCTCTAGTATTGGAAGGATGCTAAAGCTATTTCTTCAGCTTCATCACATCAGAAAGTTTCAAAGATATGTAAAAACACTGTCCAGAATATATGTGCTCAGTTATAGGGCGAAGTTATCTACACTGAAGTCACACAAATAATTATGATCCACATATTTCATTCCTTATAGTTTAATAAAACATCCTCTTGGTTTCCTTTGACATCAGTACTCCCAAGTCACTATCTGATTGATTTCTTCAGATTCATCTCTTCATTACATCGACAAATTCTCTGTCTACCTTGCTAATAATAATAAAATTCATTTTTATTTAACTATACAGCTATTCTTAAGAAAATTCTTTACTATACTTCGTATATTTCTATCTCTACTGTTATAAACTATTTGAATATTTTCAATATAAAACTCAAAAGAATCACATAATTAATATGCTACTTATTATTAATCATTTTTAGATTATTTATTGCATGCACATTTTAAAATTTTACTACTCTCTTAAATATATGTTTGATGTTGGATAAATGTGTACTTATAACTTTTAACATCTTTCATACTTCATTCATTAATAGATGACCTATAAAAAAAAATATATTACATATTACCAATAATATTAAAATTACCAACGATCTCTATCCTCTGGATCGTATTTGTAAACTTCTCCATTCCAGGACTTCTAGTAGGTATTTAAAATTTTCCATACACACATTTTTATTTATACTAATATTTCTCTCATTCCATTAGCTCGTATATTTAAATATAATTATTATAAAATTTATGTTTATATGTTTCCCTAAGCTAATTCAAATTTTATACTTTAAATACAATAAAAAAATAATTAAAACTATATTTACGATACAGCTTTGTTGGACTCGCTTGGAAAATCGTTCATTGCAAAGCTAAATAAAAAATTTATATTTTATTTTCTTCAGTCACTTAATGTTCTATTTAAATTTTTAATTCTGTTTATTAATTCTTCTTAGACGATGATCCTTAGTTTTCTTCATATTTTTCCCACTTATCCTTGAGATTTCCTCTACATAGTCTGCTAGCTTTTCCCCCGCGCGCTTGGTTTTCCTCGATGCATCTTGTACTTTATTTTAAAAAATTCAACAAATTTTTCTTGATTTCCCTGGATCCATTTTTCCACTTAGTGATTAATTATATCTGTTTAAAATAATATTCTTTCCATTTAATATCTTTTCCTTTTTTCTATGATGAGATAAAAATGTTAGGTTCCTCTTAGTAAGTTCATATAGCACTTTATACAGGACTATGGCTTTTCTTCTATTTTTAATTTAGAAACTATATTTTAAATAATGTTTTCCTTTAATATAACATACTTTTCTTCCTCATTCTTTTTCTATATACTTGAACGCTTATTATGATTTTTCTCATAGAGAAATATGACTTAGTTTTAAATACTTATAAAACAAATGTTCGTCATAAGATTCTCTCGATAGCAAATAGTTTCTTTCTTATATTTTCACACAGCTTTTCCTTTGTATTTTTCCAAGTTATAGGATTTAATTTCTGGTTGAGCACAAATAATACAAAACTTATACAATTTTCACTCATTTTTCTTTCAATAATTATTTCAATTATTATTCTTGGTATTTCCATTTTATTGTAGGCTGAATGGTCAAATTTGATTAAATCCACTGGTAAGATCACGTAGAAATTAGCAAATCATCTTTCTGGATACAAAATTATATTATCTGTTCAAGACTAACTTTAGAATAATTATTAATTTATAAATTTATATTACTTTTTTCAGCTTCGATGTTACAAGCAATTCAAAAAGGTTACCTTCCTCTTCAACTTTCACATTCCATCTCCCGCTTCTGTCTATCTTAGATTTTTTTCTTGCCAATTTAAATCCGTTGATTGGTCAATATTTGTTTTTAGCGCGAACAATATTAGTCATTCTATTTTGGATGATAAATTGTACTTTTTAAATAAATATTTATGACGTAATGTCTGGAATATTACTTTAACTTAATATTATTAAATTTAATCATAGTTTGATAAAATTATTATTTGATCTTTAAAATAATTATTAAGACAATCTATAATATTTTTAACTTTAATTTTTATGATAGATGACAACATATCTAGTTTTAAATTCACAAACTTTATTATTATTTAAAGTGTGTGTGTGGTGAAGGCATGTAATATACGATCACGTGTCTATTAACTTTACAAAAATGATCTTTTATTTATGTCTCGGTTTAAATTACCAAAACTAATGTACTTTCTAAATTTTGAAAAATAAATTGAAACTTATAGGACTAAATATAATTCTCACCATCCCGAAGTTTATTAATAAAAAATATACCCTATTAATTTTGACTAATTATAATATTATCTTTCATTTATTTAAACTATTAATTCTGAAAATATTATATTCTAATCATTACTATAATTTTAACTGTCTATAGCTGTGTTATTTTGTATGGCCAGCTTTCACAACCATAAGCAATGATATTAAAACTTTATTTAACTATTTACTTTTTAAAATACTCTATTATACTATGATATACTAGGTATTCTAGCTTAAAATTATATTACAAATCTATTAGTACTTTTATATCGCTTAAATATAACTTAAAATTTAAAATTTTTTTCATAATTGACCTTTCTACCCTACCTATGATCTACAGACAAGGGCACAGTATATATAAAATTTTATAACTCATAAAAATTTCTTGATAGGAAAATTATAATCAAATAATACAAAATATTGGTACTTAGCACTGCTTTTCACTAACCATTGATAAAAGTTATTCAAGTATCTTCAAGTTTTGTATTTTGATAACTGATTTTAAATTGTCTATCTCTTTTTTTTATGTTCAAGTAGAGATTGTTTGACATTAACTATTCAGAATTACTTTTAAATTATATATTTCAATGATTGCAGAAAACTGAAAATAGGATCTTTGATTTCTCCTTAAAACCTTAAAGGAATTGAGCATGGCAAATTTCCTAATATCCATTCCATACATTCTTGTCCTTGCAGCTGTTATTACTATATGATTATTCAGATAGTAAATGAACATGGATGGGCTGCTTACCAACTTACATCAGCCAGTCTGGTGAATTTATCATCTCTTTACTTCTGAGTTTAAGATTAAGAAACAGCATGGTCATTCTTCTCAGTTGTTGATAGTTCTTGACTAAAATATTAGTTGAGTTTTCTTGAGGACAGTAGAATGTGTGTGTGAATGAACTTTTTTTAAAATAAATATTTATAATCATAGTAATGGCTATGAATATGAAGTAAACATACTCCGAAAGTGCTAAGCTAAACGTTATTTGTGAAAATTTTTATTAATTTCACCTATATATTGTAACGAGCACAGACGTTCGTTACATTGTTGTTTTTTTTATATTTATTAAACATGAAAGTAAATTAAAAAGTTCGCATTTAAAAATTTTCTTTAAGAATTAAAAATTGAAATTAAATATCATCTTAAACTCGTATATATTAAATCGCACAGATAATGAAAAATTATTAAAATAAAACTTTATTAAAGAAAAAGTATTTTAAAACTAAATTTTAAAGAGATTTGGAGATAAAATTATATCTTTAAATATATCTTTGATTTGGAAAACAAGTTAATTAATCAGAAATGGAAATGATAAATTTAATTATTCAAATGTAAACCAGCCTTGGGCATCTAAATGTAAAAACATCGGTCAGATAGGAAAACAATAGAAACAAATAGCCAATGAAAGAAATCCATCGGGAAATCGGACCTCAGCGAAAGGATCATCACATCACTAACATAATGCCAAGTCAATCCTTCGAATACGTATAAAAGGAAAATTTGGAAGTGATTATTATTGATTATTTACCATGTGACAGATATGTAATAGTGCGGAAGTGAAGGAGAAGGGATTGAAAAAGACGCACTTTCAATCCCTTCAGTTGTTATAAAATGGAAAAATGAAACATCGCTTTTCTTATATTCAGAGGACCACAGGATCATCGGGAAATTTAACGCTGGATTTCAAACGGCAAGCAACTGTAAAAGATGAACATTTCTAAAACCGTAAGAACTTTATAAAATATAACGAACAATATTAATTTGAAAACACTAAGAACTTTAAATTTTAAACTTTCCTAGTAATTTAATTGTTACAAATAGAATCCTATCTGACCAAACTAAATTCTTTATTAATAGTGTTATTTGATATATTTTTTTTTCTTATTTATGTAAAATCATTTCCATTTATTTATTTTCTGTTATTTAAGTTTTTATCATGATTTTTTTGTTTTTCGTTAAATTAATTATATAAATGTTAAACTTAAGTCGGGCGTGAATGGCTGTATAGATTTGTAAAGTTATATTAGGGGAGGGTAATCTTAGGTTATTTGTGTCGTTGTTAAATTGGGTCAATGGATTGGATATATTGATGTAGTTAGTAGATGTAGTCGGAGATTCGCTACTGGCAGAATCGCTTCATACGCCGCACTCTCCCATTTTGCCTATGGAAGGAATTATAAGACGCAGAGCGCAGTTCCTTTTTATGGAGTTTTTTTTTTATTGCTCTTCTTGTCTGATAGATGTCACAATCCTATTTGACGAGAGGCAATTTCTGCTCTTAACTTTTGGTGCCGCCGTATTTCGTATTACATTGAATACATTGATATATCAGATGGATTGATGCCAGTTTGACTGCGAATTTTAGCCTAAGGTTAAATAGGGATAGAATGTTTATTTTCAAAAGCAAATTTATGTAGTCTATTCATACTTGACCCTAAATAAAAATGCATTAAATTTAAGTTGTTTATGGACGCTTGCATGGATTGGTTATCGGTTAAGTATGTTTTGGGTTTTCATATTTGATCAAAATATATAGACATTCGATAAATAATGATACCTTACGGTGAGTATCTAAAATGTATTTATTCGGATGTCTTTTAAGTCATTGATGACAATGCAAGTATCTTATGGTGAATACTACTGGGTTACTTATAAATTTCCCTCTGCAATTGCCAGTATCAATGATTTTATATTTTGATCGTTTATGTTTACTTTGAGATGTTTTTAACCGTGTAATCTATGTAACCGATCTATAGCAACATATTAAAACAAGCTTTTATAATCCCATCTGTGCGAACTTAATTAAAATGTAAACTTATAATATAATAGAAATTAAAATGTAAATTAAAATCAAAGGTAAAGTTAAAAATAATGTTAAATGTTAAAATGTAAAACTAATACTAAAATAATTTTAAATCTTATATATATGTGCATAAATAAATGTTTGTACGTTAATTACTGGCAGTGGCTTATTTTATTTATTTTTTTTAATATTGAAATATAATTAGATAGGATATTATATTATTTAATCTCTGCTATTCCACTGAGCTAGTGACATGGGCTAACGACCGGAATCAAAATTTAAAAAAAAAAAATTTTTTTTTTTTTTTTTACTTACGTATCTGCCTACTTTATAAATTTTTCTAGGTTCAAATGCCTAGATGGCGCCCTGTAGTGCAGATTACGTGAAGTCGCCTTCTCCGGATCGTTACAATATATTGAAAGCGTATTATAAATACTTATAATCATAATAAACAAAATTAAATTGTGGCCCTTATTTCCTGGAGACTGTAAAGTTGCTATCCAAGGCAATTCAACAGTTGAAAGTAGAGGGTGCTAAAAATCTTCTGATTGCAGACCCAGGCTTCCATTTGATGTCTCTCAGCTAAAGTACAAGAGCTGGGTATACTAAACAGTCCAATGTGCAACAAAAAATATATATATAAAGACATCAAAATACAACATTTATTTGCACACTTGCATATAAAATAATTTATAAATATTGAAATATTATATCTAACTTAAAAATAATACCAAAAATTAATACTTTATTTTTTCATGTCATTCTTTATGATTTATCCAAATTTTATAAACTTTGTTTAAGTTTATCTGTTTTTCTAACATGATATAATGCTTAATTTTTATTAAGTTATCCAAATATTTGTCATCTAATCTTTTTTATTTTGTCACATTCATTAAAATATATGTATATTGTCTATACTAAACTTAATGTAATTCGGACTTGAACTCAGACTTTCAAGCTCCTTACAACTATCCTCTCTTCCTTATACTACTGATAGATATGACCACATACATGTGAAAAAAGATAATTTTGTCCTTTTGTGCTGACTCAGCACTCATTATTTGGTCCAGAATACCATTCCTCACACTTATGTACAATTGCTTTGATTGTATATGTGTGGGAGATGGTGGTCTGGACCAACTGATGAGTGTTGGTTCAACACAAGTACGTATATTGGAGATCATTTATTTTTTCACATGTATGTGGTCATGTGTATCAGTTGTATAAGATAGAGTGGATAGTTATAGGGAGCTTGAAAGTCTGAGTTCAAGTTTCTTCTCATTACATATTCAGCCTGTATTCTGCCCATCCCTCTTTCTGTATATTTAAATGGACATATTAAGGTCCTATATGTGAGGGGGTCAGAGTGATGCAAAGTCAACATGGGTATGAATAATATTGGCATCAACATAGACTTTGAGCATTCCATCCATGGATTTTTAATGAAATGGATGGCTGAAGAATTGGAGGGCAGAGAAGATTGAAACCTGTTCATTAAAGTTTGAAAGTTTATTATTTAATATAAACTGAGCACTGATTATATATATGTATGGGAGATGGTGATCTGGACCAACTGATGATTGCTGGTTCAGTATGAAATACGTATATTGGAGATCATTTATTTTTTTCATATGTATGTGGTCATGTGTATCAGTTGTATAAGAGTGGATAGTTGTAGGGAGTCTGAAAGTCTGAGTTCATTCATTAAACTAAAACCGCATTTGCAATTAGCACTGGAAGTTTGAAAAGTTGCTCAAAATTACGAAAAGTATCGAAAGTTCTTTATATTTTTGGTTTTTTAAAATGTGTAACTAAATCATTAAATAATTTGATTACTCCAATTTTAATTTTTCATTTATTAAAAATTTCAAATTACCATTTCTATTCTAAAATTTTATCCAAGCTTATATGGTTTTTATCATTTTTATTCATTATAGATTCATATTTTATAAATAAATATTTTAGGTGATCTTTTCCATGCTATATGTTTTAATTATTTTTATTACAAAAGGATCCAAGGCATTCTAGTTATTTATATCTTCCGCTGTAAATCTATTATCCAAATGATTACAAAGCAATTGAATAAATTTAAGAATTGGCTATTCATTGGAATCTAAAATTGTTTGAATATTCACACACCAGCAGACCATGTTGTCTAGATATTGTGATCTTAGTTTATTAATTTTCATCTTTGCAAATTGGTGTGTCTTCATTGAGAATAAATTAGTCCTTTGTAAATGTTTGTTTAATGCTGATAATTATGTAAATACATTTTGAAGAATCACACCTGCTATTCGATATCATGGGTTTTTGTATTTTTTTAAACTATTTATTTATTGGATCATTGAATTCTTCAATTTATTCTATGCGGTAACATTACAATATCATAATTTCTTATCAGAGCATTCAATTCAAAATATTTAGATATCTATCTTACTTCATTGAGAGGTCTGAATGATATAACATCAATTTCTGAAACATTGACTAATTTTTTAAATTTTTCAATTCTTGTAGATGATCTACTAAGCATTGTATATATTGTCCTTAAAAGGGTTTCAATATCCTTAGTAAATGGAATCTTTCTATGCATCATCATCTATTCTGAGATCTTCCCTGTATACCAAAACAGTTTTATTGAACTAAATTTGGAATATTATCATGTAGATGAGCAGCAACTTATTTTTTCTAACAATACAGATGCTCTATCAGAGATAAAGATAACTATTATTTATAAATCAAAGTTATTTAATATCTCTATCAAAACTTTTATTTCTATTATAATAGAATGGCTGTCACATTCAATAAGCTTAATAATGATGACGAATTTTGTATGATTTGACCTGAATTTTATATACACCTGGGTTTCTTTTTATGTGGTAGATAGGTTCCACAGAAAACCCACATTAAAAAAATCACACAAAAATAGACTTAACTTACCTTGAAAAATGTGGGATGCGTTCCAAAATTTTTATTAATTGCATAAAACCAAAGCAACAAGATAAAATTACTTTAAAATTCACATTAAAAAAAAAAAAGGAAATAAAGTATGACTAATTAAAAATTTCAAATATTTGAAAAAAATTGATACAAGACAAACTTTTTTACTTTTTTTATTAACTATTTAATTTTATTCAAAACAATATGTTTTTATATGTAATTTATTTTACATTTTTTCATACATATTTAATCATTACTGCTATTTGACAATATGCGGTTCGTTTGTCACAAGAGGAATACAATTAGCATCAACTTCAGTCTTGTGCTCTGTTAATGGTTTTCTGTCAACAATGTAATGGGTAATTAAACTTTGAGATGATGATTTTACTAATTGTTTATGAATTTCACAATATCCAGATTGCTATGTCTAGCTGTTATAGAATGCACTTCCACCAGTGCAACTATATATATATAACATGTTTTCAGAAATGTGTTAATAATGTCTAATGCTTAAATTTTCTTTTATGCACATGGATAAACTTTTAGACAAAAAAAGTTACAAGTATAAATATTTAAAAACTTTTAAAGGTACATTCTTTTTAAGTAGAAATTAAAAGTTCTTAAATATTTTTATTTGTAACTTTTTTCTATCTAAAAGTTTCTCCATGTATATATGTGTATAAAAGAAAATATAAATATACACATACATAACACAGACATACAAATATTTAGCTCTTGGAATTTAGTTCATAATTTGTGTCATTAACAAGTAAATGATTTTCCAATTGATTAGAAAGTTGAAGACTTTCGCGAATCATTTTTGCTGTGAAACAACCAGGTTACATTTCTGTTTCATTATCTTTTTCTAAATCTTCTACAGTATCTAAATTTATTGCCAAACCTTTTTCCAAAAGGCATTTAAAGTATGTAAAATTTATTGCATGTATATAAAATGGGGAAATCCTGATTTTAAGTGAAAACCACATTAAAAGATATTAAGAAGAAACATGAATCGCATAACTTCAAAATCGCATTAAAAAAATCTGCACAAAAAGAAACCCAGATGTTTTGTTTTGTTTTTATCAAATATTCGTACTTTCATTAACTATCAAGCAATGAAATGAAGATATTTTAACTTTATCAATAATCTCATTCTGTATTACTAAAGTTATATTTTATATAAATTTGAAGGTATAATTCTTGCCATGCCATGATTGAGGAATGTTTACATATTTTCCTACATGATCATGTATAGGTTTCACAGGAAGCATCAATGAATTGATTCCAATTTCTAAGCTAACATCTACTAGAATTTTAGTCATATTTTTCTGTTTTGTTGATATAGTAAAACATTCCTGAGTTTAATAGTTATAATTTTTGATGATGATGGCATTTCATTTTCAACTGATCAGGAGAGCTATTCATTTTTCTTATTTTTAGATTGACTTGCTGAACATTTTGACATTTTGGGGGCTGAAATAAAATATTTATATGGTGGTTGATTTTTTTTTAAAAATTACAATAATATAGAAAAGTCTCATTTGTGTTAAACAACCTGCGATGACAATGATCAGTGAAGGAAAGGTACTGCTCAGTCATTGCTGTTATATATAGACCAAAATTAATATAGAAGCTACTGAAAATCCCAGCAAACTATATATAAACTAGCTCTGTGTTTATCATGTATTGGTATTTAATTCAATATAACTAGCTGGGGATTTTCAGTAGCTTCTGCATTAATAGTAGGCCAAATCTAATTGTATTGGAATCTATATTTTAATTGTTTTGGTTGTATGATATACACTATTAAACTGAAGTTCCCGTAAGAATATTTTTGACCCCGTTGCATTTACAGGATAATTATATTTATTAATCCTTTGTATTAAAATTATTCATCTGTGTTCATATTTATGTGTTTAAACAAAATAAAAACAAGTGAATGAATTTTTTGAATATTGGAATATCTGAAGGATGTTAAAAGTGCCAAGTAGTGTGCAGGCTTTCAAAATTGATGCTCATTTACATAGCTTAGAGGGAACATTGCTTAAAACTGCAGATCTCTTTCAACTGAAGGAAGATTGCATGAATTAGAATAATTAATTTTTAATGGATCTTTGTCGGACTAAGATAAGTTAGAAGAAAAAGTGAAGATACTATTGCTTTAAAAAGTGGACAAGTATTTTATTACAAAGATGCATTATAAATAAAAAATGGCAGTAAAACAATGTAGAAATTGATAGTATATCAGACAATGGCAAGAGTAATTAATCAACTTAATGGAGAATACCAAATGCAGATAATTCAGGTTTATGCTCTAACAAGTTCTCATTGTGATGAAGAATCAAATGACATTTTAAAATTGTTTGTGGCAGATTTTAATGTTAAGAGTTGGTGCTTTGGTAAGATGAAAGTACTGTAGGTAAATTTTGTTAGAGGGTGATAGAAATGAGTGACGACACACATAGACTTATAAAATTCACAGAAAAGTAAAAACTTTATATTATGAATTATCCTTTTGAAAATAATGCTAAATGTAAATGGACCTGTAAACATTTAGATGAGGGTATAGCAGAATTGGATTATATTTTGACTAATAAAAAATATGTATTTCAAATTTGTAATGTTCTTAATAGATGGAACACAGAACATGATCATTGATTAGTGAGATGTAAGATAAACAAATAAATAAATTTCTCCGTTCTTTAATCATTTGTACAATGCTATATTTTATTTTTTTACTCGATCAGTCTTAGTTTCAATTTAACAACTGTTTTCTTCAAAGCTAAATTATATAAGTATACATGAATATATAAAATTAAAAATAATCAATTTAAAATAATTGTAACAGACAACTCATTCTAAAAAATAAATATTCCTTTTTATATAATCACATGATCAATTATCCTACAGCAACTGCCCCAATGGACATTATTTACATTACATTAAATATAATTATTAAATGACATACATTAAATATAATTAGTAAAATACATATATGTACATAAAAATGATTAAACTTATTACAATTTTTTTTTCCCATCATAATATATATATACAAATAATCTAACAATACCCATTTTCAAAAAAAAAAAACAGGCAAAACTCACTATACGTATTGCCACACACAGCAAGCTAGAGTAATCAATGGATGCCAGAAGGCTTGATCCATAAAATCCCCATCTAGTGTCTACTCATCCAATATCTCCAGACTAGTTTCTGGCTTATGGCCTTCATCAGTGATGAGCCTTGGATCTGAGAGCACTGCACCTAGATCTTAGGATCTAATGCAACCCTCCAGCAACCATCTTTTATCTCCATTTAACTACAAAACTATGAGTCTTAAATGAAAACACCTTAATGTTTTCAATCCAAGTCCATTAGCTTATATAGTCATATGGATCTGAACCCAGTTCAGTACCCATACATTTTGGTGTCTTTGGTTCTTTAATAACAATAGCCACCACTATCCTATTGTACCCATACATTTTGGTATCTTTGGTTCTTTAATAACCATAGCCACCACTATCCTATTAGGCAGGATTGATTTTACGCTAATAAACATCAGATGACTACCATTTCTTATGCTTGTGTATAACTGTTGTTAAACAGGCAAAACTCACTATACGTATTGCCACACACAGCAAGCTAGAGTAATTAGATCCTAAGATCTAGGTGCAGTGCTCTCAGAGCCAAGGCTACTCACTGACAAAGGCCACAAGCCAGAAACTAGTCTGGGGATATTGAATGAGTAGGCACTAGATGGGGATTTTATGCACCAAACCTTCTGGCATCCATTGATTACTCTAGCTTGCTGTGTGTGGCAATATGTATAGTGAGTTTTGTCTGTTTTAACAACAGTTATACACAAGCATAAGAGGTGGTAGTCGTGATGTTTATTGGCTTAATACCCATTTTCCCCTGCTGGACCTTAACCATGTTTACACATTTGTTTAATTTTTCTTGAATATACAAAGTTTCATAAAATTTTCTTTCCTTGTAATTTTTAAGATACTTTATTACCTGAATATTTTTTTCCCACAATTCATTTTATATCCAGTAGCCAAAAAATGTATATCTGGCCCTGATTCTTATATTTTTTCTGTTAATTACCCTATCATGCTCCTTACCTCTTTCCATGGCAGTCTTTCCTTTCTGACCTATACACATATTATACTGCAAAGGTCACAACTAATTTTATAAATCAACCCTACCTTGTTTTTAATATTACCTATCCTTTTTGAATTACACATCCATTTTTTTAAAAAGTTACTATTTTTCCATTTTATTTTAATATCAGATAACTTTTCTTTTATCAGTCTTATATACATGCTCTGTATATAGAACTGAAACCTACTTCCTATTTGTGTATCCATGTCTTATACTATCTTTTGTATTATTATTATTGTTTCCGAAAAGCTTTTTAATATCTTTTTTTTATATCCCATACTAATATAATCATTCTCAACTTCCAATTTCTGTTCAAATGCTTCTTTTATATTCAGTGTTAACCTATCATTTTTTTAATTTAAACCCTTACAAAGCTGCCTGTGAACATGGCTGATATGAATTTGGATTAATTATACCTCTTTTAATAAGGATTTCACCATTAATTCATTTTCTTAAAAATGTCTAAAAACTTTAATTTTTTCTCTTTTCCTATTGTAATCTTAATATTGTATTTATTATTGTTCAATTCTTTAAAATGCATTAACAATACTTCTACTATTACCTATTACAATTATATTATCAACATATCAATGATATTCTAGAATTTTTTTATTTTTTATATACTTCGCAATTATATTTCCCTCTATATAGTCGATCACAATCAATGATAAAATCCCACTAATAGAGCAACATGTTACATTCCAAAATTCTTTATTATATTTAAAATATAAAGCATCATTTATTGATAATAATGCTTCTCTGATAATATATAACCATTCTTCTGAAATTATATTATTCCTTTTTATTTTATCAATAACTATTTTTATACTATCTTTCCTAAGTATACTCTGATAGATTTTTTCAATATCAAAGTATAGAATCATTCCATTTCTATTTATTTTTACATTATTTAATTTATCTATAAGTTCTTCCGAATTCTTTATAAAGTATTATAAGTTTATCTTTCCTATTGCATATCCAAATTCATATAATATTAATATCATCTATGTTCTTTATTACTTTTACAATGTTTTTTTTACAACCTAATATATGTTTCGATTGCCCCAGCAATCTTCTTTAGAACTACAAGATATTAATATTATATTCTGAATTTCTAATACAATACTTGCCAAAACCTATTGCAATGAGAATATTTTTATATAGTATATCACATAAATCTTTAAGAATATAATTATTAAAGTCTAATATCACTCTTACTGGCACGTCATTTTTAATCTTCCCGAATATACATAATTGTTCAAAGGCTATAAAATGTAAACGTCTATATTCCTTTTCATTAATTGTTTCATTTTTATATAATTTAATAAAATCATATATTGTTTTAATTCTTCTTCCTGGATCTTTATTTATTTTTTAGTATGCCTGCTTTACAATATCTTTTTTATTTTTCTATCATAGTCCATTTCATTGATAAAAACAAATCTTGACACTTTATCTTCACTTGTTACTATTAAGTGCTCCTTATTTATCTTCTTCATAATTTGTCTTATAATAGACTTCTATTTTTTTTTTTACATTTATCCTTTTTATTAATAACATTATTAGTTTTTGATTGTAAGTCAGCTTTCAAACTATTCTTAATACTTGCAACTTCCACAATAACAACTGTTGTTTTCTGGATATCTCTATTCACAAATGGTATATATTTAGTTCCTTTATTTAAAATCTGTGATTGCTCAATTTTAAAATTAATATTAGATATATTAACAATTTCTTCCTTGTAAACAAGTTTTTACTGCAAAACAATTAACTATATTTTTTAGCCTATTCCATTTCTTTAGAACAGTACCATCTCCATTTATTATCATATTTCTGGTAAAGCTTCTTCTTTAGTTTGCTATTATGAATGAATAAATTATGATTAATGTACTCCAGTAATTCTGTAAATATATGTGATTTCAACATACTTTTCTATCTATTATAGTTTCTAATATTGCAACCCACTTCTTTTTTTTTTTTTCAAAAACCATTCCAAAACCAATCTCAGAATTTTATTACACAAGCTTTTATTTTTGTTAATTTTCTTGTTATTAATTTTAAATCTACACGAAGGGAACATAATTTCATTGTTTTTATATTTATTTAAAAATGGTAATTGATGTTTTAGTTACCTGATGTTAAAGTAGGATGGACAAATAGTAAATCTTGTGTAATTCAAAAAAGGTGGGTAATATTAAAAATGGGATAGAGTTGGTTTATAAAATTTATTGTAACTTTGCAATATGAGATATATATATATAGGACAGGAAAGACTGCTATGGAAAGAGGTAAGGAGCATGGTAGTGCAATTAACAGAAAGGATATAAGATCAGGAAGGGAACATAATTTCATTGTTTTTATATTTATTTAAAAATGGTAATTGATGTTTTAGTTATCTGATGTTAAAGTAGGATGGACAAATAGTAAATCTTGTGTAATTCAAAAAAGGTGGGTAATATTAAAAATGGGATAGAGTTGGTTTATAAAATTTATTGTAAATTTGCAATATGAGATATATATATAGGACAGGAAAGACTGCTATGGAAAGAGGTAAGGAGCATGGTAGTGCAATTAACAGAAAGGATATAAGATTAGGGCCATGTATTCATTTTTTGGATACAGGACATACAATGAATTGTGGAAAAAATATTCAGGTTATAAAGTATGTTAAAAATTATAAGGAAAGAAAATGTTATTAAACTTAGTATATTCAAGAAAATTTAAACAAATGTGTAAACATGGTTAAAGGTCTAGCAGAGGGTTATTTATAATTTTAAAAATAAAAGAAAAGACTTACTAATATTGGGGATTTTTTTAAAATAAATTATTTATATATATATATTAAGATGAGAAAAAAAAGGATTGTAATAAGTTTAATTATATTTATGTACATATATGTATTTTACTAATTATATTTAATGTAATGTAAATAATGTCCATTGGGTAGAGTTGCTGTAGGGTAGTTGGTCATGTTATGTGTTAATAAAAGGGTTTTAGATTACTTAGAAAAATTACAAAGAGAAATAGGAAGACAAGTATTTGATGCAGATGTGTGAATGGCAAAGGAGGCAATCCAAGAAGAAATGGGATGGTCAAGTTTTTATATGAGAGATGCAAAAAGCAAATAAAAATGTTTCATAGATTGCAATTTATGGATAATAAAAGAATAACCATTATTTAATTAGATTATGAGTAAAGGACAGGTCACAAGATGAGTGAGAAAGATAGTACAGTATGCAGAAGATTTGGACAAAGACTTTGTCAGTATACTTTTACAAAAGGTGGGATGATTGTGTTAGGAGAATTGTTGAGTGTTATAGTGATAAGGAATTGGATAGAAAACTGGATGCAATAATAAAAAATAGTGAGTTGGAGAGATAAAAAAATTAGTATGGAGAGTAAAAAGAGTAAATATATATAGAAATAAACAGAATATTGGGTGAGAGTTAATTTATGATAATAACAAGGAAAGTAGTTTACTGTTTAAGGCTCAAACAGAATCATTAGCAACAAGGGAATATACATACATGGAGAAATGTGAGGGATTTAATCTGCATGTTATGTAAGAAAGGCATGGAGAATATTAGGTATCTGTTCATTGGATGTAAATGCATACAAGCAGAAAGGGTACACATAATGAAGTTGTGAGAGAATAAATATAAACAAAGTGATTATGCAGAAAGTGAGTTTTGGTTTTTATGCTGGATTTGGAAAAAGATGAGGATTTAGACAAAAGGCCATAGAGTCAACAAAAATAAAGTTGTGGAAACAGGATGGAACAGAATAGAGAAGAATATGAGAAAAACAGGGTGGGAAATAGAAAGGGAAGGTTTCTCTGCACAGTTAGTGGCTGTGAGATTCCTGATTCTGAGAAAGGAGAAACCATAGTGCATTGCATCGCATGAGATAGTCAAACTATAAGGGAGTGGAGCTGTAGCATATATGAATGCCTAATTAAGATATACAGAGTTTCAACTAAATGGGGAAGAAAATAATGGTTATAGAAGATATGAATGGGCATATTGAAGAAATTGATGACATAGATATTTATCATATATTGATGAAAGACAATACACATGGTCTAGAAATAATATATTTCACACTGTAGATTATGTATTAGTAGAGAAAGAGGGAATGAATAAAGTACAGAAAATTAAAGTGTTTGATAATGAAGAGAGAGTATGTAACAATGATCATAATTTCTTTATAATAGAAATACAATATTGCAATTCAAATAATTCTTACACTTTTTTCAACAAACATTTTTTAGTATTTTTATTATTATTATAAAGGAAAGTAAGAAGGAAAGTGTTTAGAAGGATTATATATAGATATAATAGAAATAGTTAGTAATGTGCTGGAAAATAGTAATAAAAGTAGAAAGGTTAGTGAAAGATGTGATAGAGAATGAATGATAAGAATAAATTAGATAAAAGTAGAAGAAATTATGGACGAGTTTATTAGGGATGGATATAAGGCCTGATGTAGAGAAGTAGAAAAAGTGATAGGGTTTTAGGTGAGAATATTCAGAAGAATAAAAGTATTAGAAAAGTGAGAATTAATAAAATTGTAAAAGAGAGGAGGAAAGCATGCAGAGAATATAAATGTACTACTAAAAACAAAAAAAGAGAAAATGTTAATATTAAATGGGAAAAATATTTTACAAAAAAGAAGTTGGCTAAAGTAGATAATTATATAGAGAGAATAAAATTAAATAGTAAATTATTGGAGGATATTAATAAAAGTGGAAGAGATGGGAGTGAAAATTTTGGAAATATATTAAAAGAAAGAATGTAGAGGAGAGAGAAATAGTATTACTAGGTGATGAGGAAAAAGAATGTAGCTCTAGAGAAAAATTAGAGTCAATCTTAAATAAATATGTAATGGATATAGAAAAGATATTAGATATGAAGGACAAGAATGATAACAAATATAAAAGCATATAATAATGGAAGTATTAGGCTTACAGAAAATGAATTGAATGAGGCAGGGAAGAAATTGAAAAGTGGAAAGGCAAGAGGTTTGATGGATGGGCAGTAGAGATGGTGATGAATTTAGGAAATAGGACAAAATTAAATCTAATAGAAGGTTAAGCAATTATAAACCGATAAGCTGTAATGTCAGTATTATATAAAGTTTTTGCATATATAGAGTGACAAAATGGATGGAAGAAAATAATATAGTGGGAGAAATGCAAGGTTTTCGGATAGGCAACTTATATATGAGTAGGAATATAGGTAGACAGTTATATCTTTATAGATGTAAAGAAGATATATGATAGAGTAATTAGAAATAAATTATGGATAAGTTTAGTAAATTTGGGAATGAATGGAGCTTTAGTGGATCTTATTAAGAGATTATATGAAAATAATTACTATACATATCAATTAGAAAATATAGAATGAGATTAAAAATGGGGTGGGATTAAGGCAAGGATGTACTATGTCACCTATTTTGTTTTTTTGTTTTTTTGATATTTGAGAGAAATGAAAAGAACAATAGAAAGACTAGGGACTGGGGTTGAGAGATCATTAATAGATGGTAAGGTAATGTATATATTATCAGATCTTTTATTTGCTGCTGATATGTTCTTATGCACAGAATGTAGGGAAGATATGGAAGTTATGCTGAAGACATGCGGTAGGTAAGGAGATGGGCATTAAATTTAGTGACATAAAATCATAAATAATGATGATAAATGCTGGGGTAAAAGAAGAAAAAGAATTTTTTATTGGGGATATAAAGTTAAATGTGGTGAATAAATATAACTATTTGGGAGTCATCTCAAGTAATCAGAAATTGATTGGATGAATGGAAGAAATAATTGATAAATGAAATAAAGAAAGGGACTAATAAAGAAATTAACAGTGTTTTCATATAATAAACATGATGTAGCTAGAATTGTATGGAAGGGAATGACAATAGCAGAGTTGACTTATGGTAATGATGTATTATGTGTTAGTAAAGGGGTGTTAGCTTTCTTAGAAAAAGTACAAAGAGAAGTAGGAAGACATGCATTAGAAGTAGGTGCATGAATGGCAAAGGAGGCAATTCAGGGAGAAATGAGAAGGTCAAGTTTTTATATGAAAGATGCAAGAAGCAAAATGAAAATGTTCAGTAGACTGCAATTTATGGATAATAAGAGAATAACCAAAATAGTATTTAATTGGGTTATGAGTGAAGTTCAGGCAACATGGTTGGTAAGAAAGGTAGGAAGGTATGCAGAAGATTTCGATAAAAACTTTATGTCTGTATGTTTGTGCAAAGGGTGGGACAAATGTGTTAGGAGGATTGTTGACTGTTATAGTCGCAAGAAATGGGATAGAAGAATAGGTGTATTAGTAAAAAAGAGGGAGTTGGAGAGCTGGAGAACTAGTATGAAGAATAAAAAGTTTAAATATATATAGAAGTAAACAATATTGGTGTAAGTTAATTTATGATAGTAGCAATGAAAGTAGTTCACTGTTTAAGGCGTGAACAGAATTGTTAGCAACAAGGGAATATCCACATAAATGGAGAAATGTGGATGATTTAGTATGCAAGTTATGTAAGGAATGCATGGAAAATATTAGGCATATGTTTAATTGAATGTAAATGCTTACAAGCAGAAAGGATACAAATAATGTGGGAGATTAAATATAAACAAATTGGGTTTTTGGTTTTTATGGTGGGTTTGGAAAAAGATATGGCAGATTTAAATATAAGGGCCATAGAGTAGACAAAGATAAGTAGTGTAAATGGGCTGAAGCAGGATAGAGAAGTATATGAGAAGAAGGGAATGGAAAGGGAAAGTAAGATGGCTAATAGGTTTTTCTGGACATAGTGACTGTGAGATTTCTGGCTCCGAGAAAGGATAAGCCATAGTGCATCGCATGGCATGTGATTGTGTAAAAAGAAACATCTCGAAAAGTTTTCATTAAGGAATGAAAGCCAGACTGATGTAACAGTTTTTTTTTAGCATAGGAGCGGAGAGATTCCTGACTCCGAAAAAGGAGAAACCATAGTGCATCGGATCTCATGTGATTGTGTTAAAAGAAAGAGCTTGAACAGGTTCCATTAAGGGATGAAAGCCGGTGTGATGTATTAAAAAATTTTTTTATTTTTAGTCTTATATATAGAAGGCAACATTATGAATAAATTTCAACATTGAAATTTGATCATTAAAGTAGTATGAATATATAAATATAGATTATCTAAACAATATAAACATTATAATAAATTAAACACTGAATTATTTTTTATATAAGAATTATATTTATACTAAACATATACCCTCTAAAATTTTATTATATTTTATATTATAAACATATTAAAGAAAGTAAGTCTTTATCAATTTATGTAATTTATTGTTTCACATATATTCATGTACACTTTTATATTTTAGCTCTGAAGAAGATTGCCAATCAATTGAAACTGTAAAACAAGTCAAGTAAACATAAAATATAGCATTATATAAATGATTAAAGAAAGGAGGATTTATTTTTTGTTTTTAAAAATTAATCAATGTATAAAGAAGGTATAAGGTTAAAGAATGATAAAGTACTTCATAGGAGATGTAATATATATATATATTAATGGGAAATTAGTGACAAAAAAATTATGAAGAAACACTATTCCCAGTTGATATTCTTAACCTTAAGAAAAATTCTAAATCATTTAAAAATATTAACAGATTTTGAAGATAGTTCAAATTTGAATGAAATCAATAAAGAGATAAAATTGATATATTATTGAAAACTGTAACAGAGATAGCTGGTAACAACAAAAAAAAAAACAATGTGCCAGTAAATTTTCTGCTGAGACAAGACAATATATGAAGAAAAGAATGAATTTGAAAATATATAAAAATTATCTATTAAGAATTGAATATCTAGAGTTTTGTAAATTGATTTAAAAAAGAGTTAAAGACAATATAAGAAAATATAATTGGGAATTAACAAGGAATGCTATAGAAGAAAATAAGTCTCAGAAGTATAAAACAGTACCTTGGTATGGGAGGAAACTTCTACTATAAGAAGGAACAATGGAACTATTTATTATTAAAAAGAGAGATGACACCATGAAATGTGTGAAAGGAGTTTGGTATAGAAGTATATAGCAGTAAAGAACAAGAAAAGAAAATATCCCCTACAATTACTACATATTCTGTCCTCAGAATTCTAAATAAAGAAGTGAGATGTGCAATTAAATCTATGAAAAAAGGAAAGTTTTGGGTATTGATGTAATTATAATTGATATTTAAAAGAAGCAGATGAAGAAATAGAAAAACTTTTAGCAAAATTATATATCAAATATCTAAATGATAAAAATTTACCTGATGGTTGGAAGAATGAAGTAATAATATTGGTATTTTAAAAAATGTGATAAAGAAGATATTAGCAATTACAAACTTATCAATCTTTTATCAGTTTTAAAAACTTTTAGCAAAATTATATATCTAATATCTAAATGATAAAAATTTACCTGATGGTTGGAAGAATGAAGTAGTAATATTGATATTTAAAAAATGTGATAAAGAAAATATTAGAAATTACAGACATCAATCTTTTATCAGTTTTATACAAAATTTTTATTACCATTATTGCAACTCATCTATAGGAAACATTGGATTTTACCAATTAAAAGAACAATGTGAATTTAAAGGGGCTTTAGCACCATTGATTACATCCAAGTATTGAGAGAAGTTATGGATAAAAACAAGGAATATGAATTGGTATTTTACTTTGGATTTATAAAAAGGCATTTGATTTTATAATCATTTCCCCTGTAATTAAACTTTGGATCATCAAAATATAGCTACACGATATTGTCATATTCTGAAGAATATTTATCAAAATATAACTGCAGTGATTTTGTGATACTAAGAATATTAACAATAAGAAGTTTATTCCATATCCAAAATTTTTACAGTAGTTTTGAATTAAAATTGGGAAGTTAAGAAAATAAAAATAATTGAATATTATTTAAGTCATCTTGATTTTGTAAATGATGTGGATGTTTTTTCAAATAATCCTTCAGAGATTTAGGAAATTTTGTAAGAATTATTAGATGGAAGTAAAAAAATAGAATTAAAGAAAAATATTAAAAAAACTAAAGTAATGTTCAATGAATTTTCATAAAAGAAGAAAATAATGGCGGTTAATGATGAATTAGAAGTTAGCATCTACAAATACCTTGATCAGACTATTAATACCGATGGAAACAGTGTATGAAGTCAATCATAGAATTAAACGTGGGTGGAGTACTTTTGATAGAAATAATAGTTTTAAAATGAAATATGCTTACATATATTTGACAGTTTTCAATAAATATGTTTTACCAGTTTTTATTTATGGAGCTGAAACTTGACACTTAACAGAAAAGCAATACAGAGACTTTAGAACAAGAAGAGATCAAAAATGAATTAATTATTACTGACATTATTGAAAGAATTAAAAGCTTGAAATGGAGTTGGATGAAATGTATTGTTAGAAGAAATGATAATAGATGGACAGTTGAAATGTGAAACTGATTTTCAAGACTGTAAAAAATCTAGAAATAGACTGCATGTGAGATGGATGGATGAAAAAGTTTGCTGGTGTGATGTGATCAGAGAAACCAGATTAAACTTGGAGAGACCTTTATCCTGCAATAGATCAGTAATGATTGAAAATGATAATATTTTTAATAACATTTCTCCATTTGAAGAGAAATCAGAAAATATATATATCAATAGACATTACATATTGTTTATTCAAATATGTGTTAATATTTATATATTTAAAACACACACACACATATTGGTTAAAACAAAACTATGTTGTTCTTAGAGGGCAAAGGTCTCATCAATTCTTGTTTTAAATGAACATTAAATAAATTTTCCTCCTCACTTTACCCCCTGGCTAAGAGTAGCTAGATAGATTAGCTACATGAAAGAAAAATCCTTAACTAGTTTGGAACTTGAAATTATGTTCAAAATTTATTCAGCCAGGATTCAAACTTAAGTTGTGGACTACCACTATATCTTGAGATTTTTAATATATATATATATCTTAAGTATAGTTCTAATGGTAATGTTTTTAACAATGCAAATAATTTATAACATTATTTTATTTAATCTTTATTGATTTTTTTATTCTATCCATCTATAATAAATTCAATAATTTTAATGATCTAAGGAAAGATTTGCTAAAGTTTATGATATAGTTTTAAAAATGCAAGAATAAGTTATTGGATACAAAACTTAATATATAAATGATTTTTCATTTGTTGTCTTAATTTCTTTCATCTGTGTAGTGCTTTAGCAGTATGGATCATCAATTCTCTGCACAGTTATATTTGCAAAAATCTTTAAAAAAAATTGTGCTATGCATGCATGTTTTGTATTTTATACTTGGTAGTATATTAATATTAAGCATTAAATCACCCCACATGGTTAAGAAATCTAGTACTGCCCTCTGTGAACTAATGTATAAATACATTAGAGTTCGTATTTCAAAATAGCCAGCTCTAATGTATTTATATATTAGTTCACAGAGGGCGGTACTGGATTTCTTAACCATGTGGGGTGATTTAATGCTTAATATTTGTATATTTATTTCAGTATAGCGTTATGCGCTGGGATTATTTGATAGAATATTGTATAGTTTATATGTTGTGTTAAAGTGAATGAATTGGTTCCAGATTGACTTACATATAACACAAGTTCATTGTAGCTTGCATTGAATTATATTTATTTAGAGGTAATCAGTTCTAGGTCCATAGCCAAGACTAAAGTTACTATCCAAAACAACATTTTAAGCAGGAAAAATCAAAAATGCTAATGCAAAAATAATTGTTCTATATATTGTACACTTATATTTTAATAAAAAACTAAAATTCATTTTTTTCACATCTTTTAATAAAAATTCACAGATTGTTGATTTTAGAACTTTTGCTTTCTTGTGAGTAAATATTAAAAAACATTACTATCTGTGTTAGTAGCCTAATTATGTCTTGAAATGTTATGCAATTCAATTGTTTTTCTTAATCTGGTAAGCTATCATTTTCTTGCAATAAATTCTTTCACATGAATAATACTTCTATTATAGAAAAGAACAAAATGATTGTTTTATTGATGCTATTGTTTGCCTTTGACTTTTAATTAATCCAAATTAGAAAAAGAGTTTCAATTAGTTTTGTAATGTTACAATATAAAATCTCTAAACTGAAATTCTGTTCACCATCTCAACTCTTTTTAATTTATCATTTTTCTAAAAAATGAATAATAATGTGTTTTTTTTTAGAAAATGATTTTTTTTTGCACTCAATATTGATAAATTAATATTTGTATGCATATGAAAAAAAAATAGTCAATTTGATTAAAACTGAATGCAAATAAGCTTACAAAACATGATAATGTCTAATGTTTTACTTAAAGCTGAAGCACTGTGGGAAGTCTTATGCACTTGCTTTTATATATCAGGCAATAACGTTTTTTTATTTCAAACAATGGTGTTCATTGATTTAATGATTCAATACTAGCACTTAAATTTTCACTATTTTACCGGATCATTTTGAATTTGTTTTTGATGTTATCATTGACAGATTTCAAATTATGTTTATATGGATCATGACTATAATATATGCACCTAGGAGAATACTTTTAAATAAATAAAAATAAGTACAACTTTTTTACTACTACAGATAGTGAGCGATAAGCACCTTAAATTGATATCTAAGTTTTAGCATTTAGATTTCTGCCATTTTAGAAGACTTTCATTTTGAATTTTTTTTGTCATCAACAATGTCAGATTTCAAATTTGTTTTTTACAGCTCATGACTAAAATTATAATATACATACCTAGGTGAATACTTTAAAACAAAAGCATGTACAACATTTTTAGTTATTAAAGATTGAAAGAGATAATTTCAAACAAAATTGATTATTAAATTTTAGTGCTTTAGTTTCAGCCATTTTCATCAAACTTTCATTTTGAAAAAAAAATAAGTTAAGCTTTTATGGCTCATATGTACTTAAGAGAATACTATTTAAACAAAATATGTATAGTACAGTGGAACTACAAACTATGCTGTATTTTGTTCCAACCCTCCTCTTTATATTCAACATATATGCTGTATAATAATTTGTTTTGTTGATAAACAGTGATTAGAATAAAATATGTATTGTTTATTGAACTGCAAGAGTACAGTATATATAATATTTTTTAATACAACACAGATGCTTTATATATATATAGTAGTAATATAAATCAAGATTATAGTATAAACAAAAAAAGATAATGATAATATAGTAGGGACACATTTATATATTTTGTGTGTTTACTCGTGCATTCATTGATGTAATAAGAATTGGAAAAAAAAAATTTTTAAATAGTCAATTGCTAAATGACTGACTTTTATAGCTAGTAAATATGCTCTAAACCAGTGTTTCTCAATAGTAGGTTCATGGAAAAATTTTACCAGTCCATGAAAAATATCCTTAATTTGATAAATGCAAATTAAATTTCAAAACTAATTTTAATTGAAAATAAATCTTCTTTAATATGTCTTTGATATCATGTAGTTTCCACCATATTGTACAATTTGCTCTGTTTGTCAGACTTGACCAAATGATACATTTTTAAATAACTAATAGTTTTGAATTCCGAGTTTCTTTTTAAATTCTATAAAAATGTAACAAAATAAAAAAGAAACAAAATTCTATGGTATTTTAATTAGTTGTTTATTATAATGTGATTAAAATATAATAGAGAAACGGTAAAACTAAAAGTTTAATAATTATTTTTAAAAAAATTTCTTAAAAATTATTTGTAATGAAAAAAAAAACGGAATATTTTAATAAATTCTTTAAATGAATTACTTTGTTTTTTTAATTCTAAGGCAGTATATTATTTGCTTATACTGAATGTTTCCTATATAGTAAACATAGGGATCTGAACTCAGAATTTTTCAATCTGTTCATCCTTCACTCTATCTCAAGCAACCAATACACATGATAACACATATGCAAAAAAGATACATGATCCCCAATATATGTATTTTGTGCAAAACCAGCACACATCAGTTGAGCCAGTTCATAATCTCCTACACATATATACAATGAGTGCTCAGTTTATATTAAGATAGCAATTTCTCAAACTTTAATGGACAGACTTCAATCTTCTCACCCTTCTAACTATTCAACTGTTCATTTCATTGAAAAACCAATGATGGAATGTTTAAAGTCCTTGCTGGATTTGATATAGTTATACCCATGTAGACAATCCATCAATCTAGGCCTCCTATTATATGACATTACATATTCATAAGAGAGGGATGGGCTGAACTTATACTAAGATGTAATCTATTTCCCAAGCAATATGTAATTCTAAGGCAGTATGTCATTTGCTTATACTGAATGTTTCCTATATATGTAAATAGAGGGATTTGAACTCAGGATTTTGCAGTCTATTCATCTTCCACTATCTCAAGCAACCTAGACACATGATGACCACACACATGCAAAAATGATACTTGATTCCCAACATTTGAATTTTGTGCAGGACCAGCACTCATCAATTGGGTCAGATCATAACTCCCACTCATATATACATTTGGTGCTCGGTTTATATTAAGATAGTAATTCCTCAAAGATTAATGGACAGACTTCAATCTTTTCACCCTTCCAACTATTCAATCATCCATTTCATTGGAAAACTGACAATGGAGCACTCAAAGCCCTTGGCATAATATCTATATGGGTATGGCTAATATCAAATCTAACAAGGGTTTTGAGCATTCCATTATCATTGAATAGTTGGAAGAGTGAAAAGATTGAAGCTTGTTTTTTAAAGTTTGAGGAATTTCTATTTTAATATAAATCGAGCCCTGATTGTATATGTGGGGGAGATTATGATATGGCACAACTGATGAGAGCTGGTTCTGCATGAAATACATATATTGGGAATTATATCTTTTTTGCATGTGTATGGAGAGGATGAATAGACTGAAAAATCCTGAGTTCATATCCCTCTATTTACATACAAAGGAAAAAATTCATTATAAGCAAATGACTTACTGCCTTAATTTTACATATTGCTTGGGAAATAGATTACATCTTAGTATAAGTTCAGCCTATTTCTCTTCTGTTAATATATATGGATACACAATGTCTACATGGGTTTGACTATAAAATCCAACAAAGACTTTTTTCTATCATCGGTTTATCAAAGAAATGGATGGTTGAATAGTTGGAAGAGTGAGAAGATTGAAGTCTGTCCATTAAAGTTTGTGAAATTGCTATCTTAATATAACCCAAACACTGATGTATGTATGGGTGAGAGATTTTGTTCTGGCTCAACTGATGAGTGCTGATTCTGCACAAAGTACTTATTTTGGGGTCATGTATCTTTTTTACATGTGTGTAGTTATGGGTATTGGTTGCTTGAGAAGTGTGGAGGATTAATAGATGGAAAAATCTTGAGTTCAAATTCTCTTTATTTGTTTTTTAAGCAAACCAAAAAAAGTTTTTTTATTGTATTTATTAAAGTTACACTACCCCCCTCCCCCACTTAAAATCATAACACCATTATTCTTAATTAATAGTATCTTTATAATTATATGGTTTGTGATTTTATAATTGGACTTTTTATGGATAATCAATATTTTTTGTTCTCATTCTGTGATTTTTTTAATTTTATAATTAGATGCTTGAGTAGTTTTTTGCATTAACTAGGACATTATGTTAGTGACAAGTGAGGGAAAAAACCAGTATGCATTTCAGGAATCTAATCAGTAATATATATATAATATCAGAGTTTTAAAAAAAATAATAAGATTAATTTATTTTAATTATGTTACCAATTCATGGAAATTTTTTCTGGAATCTAAACTATCTGCAGGAGAAAGATGGAGAAATTCTGTTCTAGACAATATTCTTGTTTTCAATATTTTTTTTTTTTTATCTTATAGAAACATAATAGTGATCTTATTAACAAGAAATTAGGATCTCTAATTATTTTGATGTTTTTAAAACAGTTTCAACTTTTAGTATATTCTAAAATTTTGTATATTAGCATTACTACAAAAAATATTTTATTATGCAATGTACAACACATCATATTCAGAAAGGATAATAAAGGAAGAAATATTATATAAAGAAGTGTTAACTTTCATATTAAATTTAGCCTTCAATATTGGCTAATGGGATATAACTTGTGACCAAGAAAATTTATTAAATTGAAAGTATTGTATCTGCTTTAATCTACTAAATCTTTGGCATTTATTGTACTTTGTACCCAATTTACAGATCAATAATATTAAAGTATTCTGCAAACCATACTTTGATGTGGATAGTGCTAATGAAGCAATTGTAAATACATTTTTTTTCTGTGCTATAACTTTAAACAAAAGTCAAAACCAATCATTTTTATTAATAACTCCCATTTTTCAAGAGATTTTTTTTTTTTAATTAAATAATTGATTTTTTTTAAATGGATTTACAAGTATTTATTCTTTAAATCTTATTGGATTTTGAAATATTCTTTGAGAAATCACTGGATTTGAATTTTTGGACACTAAGTAAATAAGATGCCCATATAATGATAGTTTGTTTGTTTTTTTTGTAATTCTGTCATCAGTAAAAATATATACATGACCAAGAATCTTTTAAGCAGAAGTGATGGAAAGACCACAGTTTCTAGTACAGCATTTCTGTTAGTTTCATATATATATATTGCAAATAAACATCAGTTTTGAATCTACCAAATGGGTAATAGAAAATTTTTTTGAATAGATTCTAGTCTTCCTTTAAAATGAGTTTGATTTTATAAAAATGTTTGATTTGGGTGACTGTGGAAGTCTGAAATTTGTTCCTTGTTGTTATAAAACTGCAACAATTTATTTATAAATTAAGATTATTATTTATTTATTTTTTAATTTTTACAGAATTCATATGATTGTCCTTATCAGAAATACAACAGTAAAATCTTGTGTTCTATTTTTGTTTTAGAAAGATTTTAAGATTACAAGAAAAATCTTGGGTGATATTTGTTTTAGTTGTGATTGTTTAACATTATCATTTGAATAAATAAAATTTAAACTTTAGCTTTTTAAAGAATATAAATTTTTCACTGGATTTGAGTTTGCAGTTATAATAGTTGAAATGGGAACTGCAAAAGTGATTTCTTTTCTGATTGTTATTCACTTTGATCATTTAAAATGTCTTCTTTAAATTGATATTATGCATTTATAATTTATTTTTGTAGGTTGTTTTTTAATATTATAATTTTTGTCTATGGGATAATTTTATATAAATTTAAAAATTTTGTGTGATAGTTTCTTCTGTATCTAATCTGAGCAAAACAAATGTGGATTATGTAATTGTCTGTATTTAAAGATCTCTGAAACATACTATTTCTAATTGTAAATGGTTAAATTATTATTCACCTACTAAGAGCATTTATATAACTTCTCATTCATATAAGTTGTATATATTATTTCTGGTTGTCTGAATATATCAACACTACTATTTTTTTTTTGTTAAAGTGCATTGTATATGCTGAATGTGAAAAAGTAAATATATCTTTAGAAACTTGCATTTGTAAGACATCAATTTGAGCTGTTAGATAGTCCACCATAGAGTTGTTTAAATACAAGGTGCAATGTTATATAACATTAATCATTTGCAAATCTTTGTTGTGAAATTAGACTTTATTGATGCCTCTAACTATATGACTACTAAAATCTTAAGAATTACTTACAGAGCATTATTTGTACCATAGGATTATTAATTATTCTAAAATTGCAATGTGTAAGTGATTTAAATAAATAAATATTTTTCTATTTATTAGAAATATCAAGAAGATACGATTAAAATTAGAGCAGCTTTATGTTTAATTCACTTTATCTGACTGATTTTGTTTACATCAATTAATTTTTACCAAATGTTTCTGGAATTTTATAATTTTATTATTGTTGTTATCTAAAATAGGTTTCAGAGTCAGTTTGCCAATCAAATTGTTAGACTTTTCACTGTATGGAGTTGGCTATATATTTCTTATAAAAACTAGCTGCAACAAATAATTTATGCATTGACATTATACAGTCAAGAAAATGAGTCTTGTTGAAGAGAATCCTTTGCCCTGCATTGGGATATTTAAAAGCATTAGGTTGTTTGGATTAGACAATTTGTTTCAAATTTTAATCCATAAAACATGATAGTATTAAGTTTTGTTTAAATTGGGCTTAACTACTATCAAAATGTTTGAAATGATTCAACCTTTATATAGCAATGAAGCCATAAGTCGCAAGAACATTTTCACGAACTTTGCAAAATTTCATGCTGGCATAGCATTGAAGATGATCCACAGCCAGGCATATCAAAAACAACAGGAAATGGAAAAAAATATACAGAAAATTGGCAGAATTCTTTTAATTAATGTGTATCTGCCATAGCTTGTGATTCAGATATACTGGCACCTTAAAAATTTTATGGTGAATAATTAAATTTGTTACAAAATAACAGCATTGAGTCAGAGATAATTTTGTTAGTTAGAGATAATTTTGTTATTAGGTTGAAGAGAGAACCAGTCATCTTATCTCTAGGAAGCAACGGTTATTATTACTGTAATATATTTTACTTCTCCTTTGCTGATGATTTTTTTTCCTGCAGAGGTTAATTATTATGCATAGTGTGGTAAAATAAGGCAGTATATTATTGTTAAATATGTATTTCCAGAAATGAAGATTTAGTTTTAAACATTCAGGATTAGGACAAAATAAACGTAATATTTGTATGGTGACGGGGGTCAAATAAAACTAAAGAATTAATCATGGAATATTTAACAAAAAGTCCATATCAATTTCATAAATCTGTGGTGAAAAAATGTAATTAAAAAAGAATCACATTGTTGCCAATTAGTTGGAGCATTGATGTGCAAAATAAAATACAAAGCTTCATTAGATCAAATCATTATGGAGATCAATTCATATCGAAAATTCCTGAACTTCTTTATTAAAACAGTTTCTTATGAGTTTTGCAAAACAAAACTTTATACCTAGCTGCTATTTCAAAATCAATTCTTTCTGATCTGAATGCTACATCAATGAAGTAGTTGCACCATGAGTGTGGAAATCAAATGGTTACTGTTAATAAGAATCTGTTAAATGAATTAAATCTAAATGAAGTTAATATCTAGCAATCAAAAATAAAACTTAGCAACAAATTGCTTTTTCTAAATATTAAACATAATGATGTTCCTCTAATTATTTTGTCTGCCATATTAAGATTTTTTTTTAGCTAATTATTCTGCGTAGCTGAACATTTTGAACAATCAGATTCACTCATAATGCAAATATTGTAACCAGACAGCATTCATTCTTCAAGCTGATAATATATTATTTTTTTAGGAATATGAGAATAGTCATTTTAATAGCCTTTTATAAATATTAGAGCCTCTGGTAGATTGATATATATTTATATCTATATTGATCAGAGAATTTCAGACTTTTTACCAGGGCAAATTGTTTAATATTCTATTGTTTTGTTTAACCGTTAGTGTATTTTTTAGGAAACAAATACAATGAAACATCAATTCATTCCAAGCACAATCTTAATATTAATAATTAATCTGTAGTGCTAAATAAATATATGATCTATGATTTTTAGATATTTATGGTAAAGCTTGTTTCGTTTAATTATTTGGCAGTCTTTTTGTATGAGTTGATCTTGATCTGGATTTGAATAGATTAGATGGCATAGCAGCCAATATAGATTTTTGTGAAGTTGGGGACTATTATGGTGAGAAAATGTTCCTCAAGTTACTCTATGTGACCCATTCAGGTATCAATCTGATAGTTTAATCAAGGAGTTTTATGTTAATCTGCTATAGATCTTTTATTTTGATATTCCTAGGTTCTCCTAAGTATTTACTTATAGAGATGATTAATTTTCCAGTATTTATTAATAAAATTGTATTATTAATGGAATCTGCCCTATAATTTAATAATTAAAATTTAATAATTTATTATCTTTTTAAATCATATATGTGTTGTGACAGATGTCAATGCATTGTAACTTAATTGAATTAGATAAAAGTCAGAAAAAAGAGGTAAAATAAATTGAAGTTAAAAAAATTATTTTAAATAATTAAAATAAACTTGAGTGAGAGTGAATGATGCAAATATAATTAATACTATTAAGATGTAGGATTGATGCATATGTTTTAAAAAATTATTGTAAAGATGATCAATGACTATTATTAATTAATCTATATATATGAGATAGATAAAGTGAGAGACAATTTCTGAATTTCTAATTCCTAGAGAGATGGAGATAGGTACTTTATGGGATCACTTACCAAGAAAGTCATCTATTAGGTCATTACCAGTAATGATGTATGCCAAAATCTTTTTATTTATATTAAGAAAATGTACTAATGTAAATGAACTAAGATCAATAACCATAAAGAGATCTGTAAACCCAGAGGCAAAACTCTCCATACAATAACGACACTCAGCGCAATCCAGAGTAATCAATTAATACAGGAAGATTTGTGCATAAAATCCATATCTATTGCCTACTCATCCAATATCCCCAGACTAGTTTTAGCTTGTGACTTTCATCAGTTAGGAGCTTAGGATCTGAGAGCACTGCACCTAGATCTTAGGATTGAATGCAACCCTCCAGCAGCCACCTTATACGTTTTTAGTTAATTATAAAGCTTTGTATCCAAATTGGAAAACACAATAATGTTTTCAATTCAAGATCATTTGCTTGTATAGTCATATAGATCTAAACTCAGTTCAGCATCTATACATTTTGTTTCTTTGGGTTCTTTAATAACCGCAGTCACTATAATCCTATTGGACAGGATTGGTATTAGACAACTAAATATCACATTATCACCTTTCTTTATGCTTACACAAGCCATTGACAAAGAGGCAAAACTCCATACAGCTGCACCATTCAGTGCAGGCCAGAATAATCAGTGGATGCAAGAAGGTATTGTATAAAATCCCCATCTAGGGCCTACTCATCCAAAATTTCCAGATTAGTTTCTAGCTTGTGTCTTCATCAGTGAGGAGTTTTATATCTGAAAGCACTGTACCTAGATCTTAGGATCAAATGCCAGAGTAATCAGTGTGCAAGGGGGTTTGTAGTGCCTACTCATCCAATACCCACAGGACTAGTTTCTAGTTTGTGACTTTTTATCAATGTGGGGCTTTGGATCTGAGAACACTGCACTTAGTTCTTAGAATCTAATGCAACCCTCCAGCAGTCATCTTTTACCTTTTTAGTTAACTATAAAGCTTTGAGTCCAAACTGAAACATAATAATGGTCAATTCAAGCTCAGTTGTTTGTATAGTCATTATAGATCTGAACTCAGTTCAGCATATATACATTTGGTAGGATTGATATTAAACCACTAAACATCACATGATCACCAGTCTTTATGCTTACGCAAGCAAATGAGCTTGAATTGAAAACATTGGGTTTTCAGTTTGAACTCCAAGCTTTATAGTTAACTAAAAAGGTAAAAGGTGGCTGCTGAAGGGTTGCATTAGATTCTAAGATCTAGGTACAGTGCTCTCAGATCCAATTTTCTCATTGATGAAAGCCATAAGCTAGAAATTAGTCTGAGGATATTGGATGAGTAAGCACTGGATAGGGATTTTATGCACAAACCTTCTTGCATCCATTGATTACTCTGGCTTGCACTGAGTGGCGCTACTGTATGGAGAGGTTTGCATCTTGTTAACAGCTTGTGTAAGCATAAAGAATGATGACTATATGATGTTTAGTGATTTAAAGAGATCCGTTGTGATAGTTATATATCTATGTTGTGCAATACAAAAAAAAAAAGAGCTTTAATAAAATTCTGTAATAAATTTACCAATACAATTTTTAAAAGCTGATAGGATAGATTTATTATTTTAAAATGTTTTTGTTCTTGGAAAAGTTTTTTGTAAAAAACTTTATTAAAAATTCAAATTGATCATCTGATGAGATAAAATTTGAAATAGTTACACTTATTAATTAGATAATAATAGTAATAATAAATATATGGGAAATAGCAGTCATGTTTTTTTTTAAAAAACCATTCTACTGAAAGATGTGATTTCTACAAAGTTATGGAACTATATTATATAAAGAACAATTAATTTTTTTATAAAAAGGCTAGCAATATTGTTTCTCACTTTGCATTTTGTTGAATAGTACTCCAGAGTACCATTTTTTTAAAGTCTGTGATTGCAAAAGATATTGATATAGTAAACTAATGTAGAATGGTATAATGCTATTTCATATTACAAAATATATTTTGTGCAGGCAGCCTTATATATACTCATTCTTTTATTATAATAGCCTATAATACTGGTTGTTGAGTTCAAGCCAGTTGTATTTCTTGCCATATGAGTCATTGGAGCCAGAGATAGTTTGGTGTTTAGTGATTTGTAATTCCAAGATGTTGAATGGATTGCCAGTCAATACTGTCAGATTATATGCCTAGACTCAGAGGAATGCCAAATTTGATAAGATGTGCTATAAATTACAATAACCTAAATTATGGTTATAACGATAAAAACTTAAGAAGATAAGACATTGCCTTATAGTCAAAATAAGGTTTCTTGATTTAATATGAATTCCCATTGACATTGAACTATTAAAGTATTGATCTTGAAAAAAAATGTATATATTACTCCAAGTACGATTTTAAAGAATATTGAATATTTGATATCATATTTTTTGAGAAGGCTTTACTATTATTTTATTAACATTGTTTTAGTATGTATTTATTTGTGTGCATTAATATTTTTTATATATTGTACGTGGGGAAACTGTAAATGGTAAGCAGGGAAATACCAAGGGGAACTGTCAAAGGTGATTAGGAATCAATGTGTAAATTGTGGTAAATCAAGGAATCAGACTAAGAACTACAATAATAATAATGATAATCACTAAACATTATAAAGTATAACTAAATAAAATTTCAGAGGAGGAGAAATCTCAACTCATTTTTGCAAAACTTTCAAAGCTCTCACTCAATATTGATAACATCACAAATTAGCAAGGGTATAATAATTTCTTTATTTATAATAAAATTTCTTTCATTATTCCCTCCAATGTAGTCTTGCACCTCCGATTCCCTCTTCATCATCTTATTGCCATGATCAAATCCACATTTTAATAAAATAATTATCTTTAATAAATCTTTTTGATTATGCCATACTTAGCTCTTTCTTAGACAATAAATATAAGTTCTTATTTTATAGAACTATGGTATTATTTATATCGTGGTTCTTATATTTTAATATTAAATTTTCTTAATATTTTGCTTTATGGGCATGTTAATAAAATGAATGATAATATCTATCTACTATGTAATAATAATAATAATGGAACATTTTAATAAAATATTTTAATTAAACAAAAATATATAAAACTCTAAATTTGGAATAATATAATCATCTTCTAGGATAGCATTCAAATACCAAGAGCAGAAAAGGATTTTATGTCCACTCAAAATATTCAACAACATAAATAAATTTTATTAAATGAAAATAGACATTAATTGACTATAAAAGCAATCTTATTTAAATAAATTGCAGTTTTAAATTACAGTGAACAGTAGAATAATATTTTATTTCAAATGTATTTTTCATATCTGTAAAATGATCGTCAACTTTTTATAGTTCAATATTTCAATTTATGTATCTGTACTTTGAATAAATAGCATGAAAAATATTTGCATTATAAATTGCATAATGTTTAAATTTCTGAATATTGATTAGTGAATACCAAGATATTATAGAGACACTACATGAGACTTAACAACAAAAATATTTATTTTACAATAAGTAAATTTTATAAACATGAACACCACAGGAAGTCTGTTAACAAAATTTCAAAAACAATTACAATAATCCAATGAAGTTGCTTACAGGAGAATATTTTTTACAATTTAAACTTATCTAAAATTAATAAATTAAATATCCATAACCTATGATGGTCCTAGGTAGGCAAGTACATCTTATATGTAAGATATTACTACAAGAAATTTTTATTTTTAAAATTAAATAATTATTAGCACTAAAATATTTTGTATCTTTAAAGTGATAGAACTTTACTAAATTATAAACAAATTTATGATACAAGCTTTATACCTTTCTACATGAAATATATATCATAAAACAATTTTACAATTATATAATCCATAGCTTTCACTAATTTATGTATTACTTATCAATTCTATGGTCTTTAATCACTGAAGTTGTATTAAATCTTAATTGTTCTCAGTGGTTACACATATACACTCTATGCCAGTGGTCTTCAACCTTTTCACACCTGCGGACCGGTAAAAATAAGGATAAGGTTCCGCGGACCAGCAAAAATAAGGATAAGATTTTGCAGACCGGCCAAAGTCTATAGATAAATTTTCTTAAAGATAAGCTTAATTGTTATAACTGATCAAAACAACAATGTTAAATATATAAGATAAAGTTATATATATGGAGTTTATATAATAAAAAACTTTTTTTTTTAATTTTTTTAGAAAAATAATAAAAAATTTAATTCTCCCCTGCCCCCGCCCCTCATAAACATCTGTGATAACTAGAAAAACATTAATTTATGAATGATTGATTAGATTTTGTTTTCGTTCTGTTTTCTTTTTTTTTTTAATTGAGTAAAAATGATATGAAAAAATAAATAAAAATTGGCTATATTAATTAAAAGTTTAAACTCTTATTATTTATTATTATAAACTTTTTACTGCCCGTCTAGCACGCGGACCTGCAGAAAAGTTCCGCGGCCCAGCGCCGGGCCACAGCCCAAGAGTTGAAGAACACTGCTCTATGCTACTGTTTCAACAATGAGTAAAACTGCATGTTTTTTAGATCTTACCAATTCAGTGATGACTTGCTTCTGGTTGATGATGATGATGCATAATTGTTTATTTAGGCTAAAAAAATAAATTTATAATTTTGAATAAGTCATTATTGGTTTTATCTCATGTAGTGCTGGCAAAGCACAGCAAAATAGATTTATACATCAAAACTATCAACCTTCACTTAGGGAGTTAAAAATGCTCCTGAAGAAAGGATGATATACTTCAAAATAACAAACCTATATACTAAAATATCCACTACACTATATACGGTGGTAAATACACAATAAAGAAGTGATGGCATGAATGGGGATATATCAACAATACCGGTGAGAGTATACCCTCTATCTCTAATAAAATATCTAAATTATTCTAATGAGAGAGCCAAGCTCTATCTCCAAACCATCAAGGTGAAAATAGAAACGTGCAATGATCAGATAATATGTATCACATATACAAGAGACGAATTAATTCTAAACTCTCAGTAAACATAATACTAAATTGATGCATAAAACCGAGAAAGGAAAAATATAATTGTCAAATATGACCGAATAAATGTAGCTTTAAGCAATTAAAAGGACAAGTAATATACATCATTTTTCATTAATATATAAGGAATCATTATAAAATATATTTCTCATAAAGGACAAAACAATACTCTTTAAAATAACATAATACCAAATCATTATATAATACATAGTATCATTAATAATAATAAGTGACCCTCTGTCAGGCATGGCATGCTAGACCATAATGTAAAATATTAAAATTTAATATTTAAAATAACATTTAATAATAAGCTATAAATGTATGACTTAAACCTAAAGCATAAAATTTTATCAAAATCTGTTTTTTTTTATATAAAAAAAGATATTAAAGTTCTTAATCTTGCATAGCTCCTGGTTTGTAGCAAATAAATTTAGCAAGTAAGTATATTTCTCCAAATGCTAGCAACATAATTCAAAAATGTGCATTTACATTGATAGTTTTTTTTATAAAGACTTAGTACATGCACATACAAAGAAAATGTTAATAAATGAATGGCCATTATTTCACGAAACATCAAACATAATTGACAGGACAGTTTTAACATTTCTTATAGCATTACTCTGGTTTTTCATTTTATCTAAGGTAGGTAATTATTTAAATACAACAGTTACACATATTCTTTTCCAATTTAAGCAGGATTTTCTAAGCACAGTATTTAATACAGCAGTTTGTTCATAAACATTTCCAAATTAAGTAGACTTTCTAGGTAAAATATCTAATATAATAGTTTGTCACATATATCTTTATAATTAAGCAAATTTTCTGAACAAAACATTTAAATATAATGCAATTTAGTCAAAATACTTTTATATAGTGGTTTGGTCATAAACTTCCTTCTCTAAATTTAAGCAGGTTTGAAATAAATATTTAAATATAGCCATTTCAAAGAAAAATAACAAGCTTCTAATCATTTAGCACTTAACCCCTTGTGACCTGAACGGCCATTTTGAATTCACAGAAAAAATTACAGGACATACAATTTTAAATGAAATGTCTAATTTATTACAATAAATAACAAATATATATACATTTTTAGAAAGTGCAAATATGAAAGAATGTAATGAAGCTGATAAAATAGTCATTACCACAAAAAAATAATTAAAGAAAGGAGATTTTTCACATTTTATATATCTTTATTTTTACATTGGTTCACAAACTCTCAATTTTGAAAGATATAGCCTAAAATGACAATTTCATAGACAGCTTCATCACATTCGTCATAAAATGCAGAAAAAAATAATATATAACATGACCTACCTGAGTTACAGATTGTTGGTGTAATGTGGCAAAAGGTGACCATTTCAATTTCTTTTTTCTGCTTGACACTCTATATGTTCTATTTTTGCAAGCAGTTGTTTTTCTAGGCCCTCTATGCGGGATATCTATTAGAAATGCAAGGTTTTAGTGAGGATCAAAAAAAAAAATAACAGTAATAACTTTAGTAAATTCTAAGTTATGGGGGTAAAAAATAATGACTATATTATTGAAAAATCAGGGGTGGGGCGAGATAAATTATGCATTATTTCATGGCAGATCATAATTGCCAAATATGCAAATAAATAATTTAAAAATTTGTTTCTAAAATAAAATGAATAACAACATAGTAAATAAAATAAAATAAATAATCAAAAGGAATTACAAGCAATTATTATATATGAGTGGGAGATGATGATGACTGTTGATTCAGCATTGTGAGGTATTTATTTTTTTCACCTTGTTAGTTTCACAGAACAGAGTGGATAGTTTGAAGACAGTTTGCAAATTGTTGAAAATATAAATGCATGAGCAAAATCAATTTCAAAATAACTGATGATGATGATGTGGAGCAACTGGTAAGGGTGAGCTAAATTATGCATTATTACATAGCAAACCATAATAGCAAAGTATGCTATCAAATAAATAAAAAGTTATCTATAATGAAACGAATAAAAATGTAGTAAATTCTAAGTTATGCATGTAAAAAATAATTACTACATTATTGGAATATCATGAGGGTAAGAGTGAGCTAAATTATGCATTATTACATAGCAAACCATAATAGCAAAGTATGCTATCAAATGAATAAAAAGTTATCTGCAAAGTATGCTATAAAATGAATAAAAAGTTATCTACAATGAAATGAATAAAAACGTAGTAAATTCTAAGTTATGCATGTAAAAAATAATTACTACATTATTGGAATATTATGAGGGTAAGAGTGAGCTAAATTATGCATTATTACATAGCAAACCATAATAGCAAAGTATGCTATCAAATAAATAAAAAGTTATCTATAATGAAACGAATAAAAATGTAGTAAATTCTAAGTTATGCATGTAAAAAATAATTACTACATTATTGGAATATCATGAGGGTAAGAGTGAGCTAAATTATGCATTATTACATAGCAAACCATAATAGCAAAGTATGCTATCAAATAAATAAAAAGTTATCTATAATGAAACGAATAAAAATGTAGTAAATTCTAAGTTATGCATGTAAAAAATAATTACTACATTATTGGAATATCATGAGGGTAAGAGTGAGCTAAATTATGCATTATTACATAGCAAACCATAATAGCAAAGTATGCGATCAAATAAATAAAAAGTTATCTATAATGAAACGAATAAAAATGTAGTAAATTCTAAGTTATGCATGTAAAAAATAATTACTACATTATTGGAATATCATGAGGGTAAGAGTGAGCTAAATTATGCATTATTACATAGCAAACCATAATAGCAAAGTATGCTATCAAATGAATAAAAAGTTATCTGCAAAGTATGCTATAAAATGAATAAAAAGTTATCTACAATGAAATGAATAAAAACGTAGTAAATTCTAAGTTATGCATGTAAAAAATAATTACTACATTATTGGAATATCATGAGGGTAAGAGTGAGCTAAATTATGCATTATTACATAGCAAACCATAATAGCAAAGTATGCTATAAAATGAATAAAAACTTATCTACAATGAAATGTATAAAAACAGTAAATAAAATAAAATAAATAACCCAAAGGAATTACAAGCAATTATTATATATTAGTGGGAGATGATGATGATGAATGTTGAATACTTACAGGTAATGGGGAATACGAAACCTCAAAATCAAACACATCAACAGAAAAGTTCGTTAGAAACGTAATTACGTTTAGCGGCGAAAATAATTGTTTTCTCCGTATATTTTTTTTATCGGTTGATAAAATCTAGAAAGATAAAAAAAATTACAAAATTTTAATAATGTACTTTACAAAAATTGCTATAAAAAATCTAATTTTCATCGCACAGAAAAAATTTTTAGACGTACAAAAAGATAGAAAAATGGCGGAGAGAAAGAAAAAAAAAAGCGTAACTGTGACGTATACGGTTTGCACGCTATTGCGGTCGAAATTGTAAACTTTTTTTAATGCGTAAACAGGCGGTTTTCGGTCTCAAAGGGTAAAATGGAATACATAAATTCTATAATAGTAATCTTTATCAAAGTTAGTAGCATATAGTTTATAAAATTTATCAAGTGTTTTTTTTTAGTTAAGACTAAATATCTAATTAATTATTAATGATAATATCTCATTAGTGTCCAAAATGAATGGTTTTCTTTTTCTAAATAATTAGTTCTTTTAAATAAATTTATTCAATAGAAAGGTAAAACATTTTAAAATTTTCTGACAAATGAGTTTGAGATAAACATGACATAAATTAGTCATAGTTCTTAAATGAAATAGAATAAATTAAGCCTGATACCTGCAATATGTTAATTTTGTAGAATAATGCTTTATTCATAAGTAGACAATTAGTTAACATTTTTTTTTCCAAATTCTTTATTTAATATTGCAGATTTAAATTTTCAATTGACTTGGGTTAGAAAACTCGGCACCTGATAGTTTTTATATGTACTCATTTACTTCAGGGGAAAAAATTAAACTTATTTTTAAATAAAATTATACTTTTAATTATCAATGTTTTAAACTTCTATTAGTTCTTGCAAAGATGAGAGGCAAAAGAAAATCATGATAATATATGTGCATGCACTTTAATAGCCTGCTAATTTCAGTCATTTTGATTGACAGGAGACATCATTCCCTTTTAATTGTTCCACCTTTAAATTAATAGTTAATTAGTATCTATGGTCTGAATCTAAAAATAGTAATTTAAATGTGCTAGACAATTGGACGAATATGTGATAGTCTAGGAAAGCTAATGATTATCAAAGATATCAATTAATTACAAAATTATATTGTTAAAATAAAAAAATATTGCATATTTAACTCTGTTTAACTCCGTTAAACTCTTAAATTATATTAATGAACCCAGAGGTTCATCAATATTTTATTTAATTTTAAACTAAATAAGAAGACTCTATAGAATAATATTCAATATTATAAAATGAAGAAATATTCCCATTAATAAATTAAAATTACCAATGCATGCACATTCACACACATCTAGAAATTGCCCCATATCTTTTAAACTAATTTAACGCTTTCTTTTAAATAGCAATAAACTTAATTACCTATTTTTTAAATCAACTAATTTAGTCTAATCTCTAAACTCAATTTTAATGAATAGATTGATTATTGTTAAGAACTAGTTTAAATAAAATTCTTTATTCTAATTATGTCAACTACACATTAACTTCTAACATTAAATTAAATTTCTCTAGTATTATAGTTGATTCAGGCACTAAACTAGAAAGAGTAATCTGAACTTCTCTAATATTATTTGCTACACTTTTGAATTTAAATTATTAAAATCTATTTTAATCATAAACTTAAAGTACTTTAGCAAAACAATGAAGTAAAATACAATAGTATTTATTCATGACAGAAATACTTTAAACAATTTACTATTTAGATTTGCAAAAGATTATTTAATCTTAATAAAATATGATTTGCAGAGATAGTTTAACTTAATGAAAATTTCCTTTTATAAAATTTTTTTTTTTTTAAATTAATATCTGCAATAAATGCCAACTTTCTTGGCAAAGCCAAAGGTTACAATATTCTTACTAAAATTTTATGTATATTATACATGGTGATGATAGATATTCAAACCATAGTGAAGGAAGTAGAAGTTTTCAAACCACACATCAATTTCCCCATTTGTAACAGAATATGGTATGGGGTATATTTAAATAAGAAAAATAATACTTATTTAATTTAATTACAAAAATATATATTAATAAAACCACACATTGGTTGCCCCATTTGTAACAGAATATGGTTTGGAGTGTATTTAAACAAGAAAAATAATATTTTATTTATTTACAGAAATATATTTTAATTAAAGTTAAGGAAAAAATGTTATAGCCTTGCTGATAATAAGAATTGTTTGTGGAAAGCAATTAAATCCATAGGAAAAATAGAATATTATCTACTTAAATTTATATAATTGAGTTAATAACATCAAAATTTAAACTAATAATAATATATCAACTTCTACTAAAATTAAATTTTTCAGGTGTCTAATGAAACTGGTAAGTAACATTGGTGTAGTCAATCCCAAATATCATGTCACTACATTGAATAAATAATGGTTAAGATGCATTCTCGGTCTTCAATTATGTGATTTATGCATATTCGATACATTCAGTTGTGCATAGTACATAATCTCTAACTTCAATATTTAATTGAAGAGTTTATATATCAACAGAAGTTGATTAAACTAAAGAGTAATTAATGAAAATGAATTTAGTTTTGCGCTTTAAAAGTACAGTACCATTATCATTATATCAATCCATTTATCCCTGCTATATATTTTTATATTAGCTACAGCAATCATGACCAATAAATTAATATCCAGTTATATCACACAAGTCAAATAATGAAGTTTAATTTGGTATACTAATGAATAGAATAGAAGAAAGTCAGTTTTAACAAAATAAAATTATTTTAATAAATCATAACATTAGTGAAATATTAAAATGGTTTTAATATAGCATAAATTAACATTCTACTATATAATGGTTAAGAATTCAGTTATAATAATAATAATAATATATATATACTATTAGTAATACCAGTAATAAAAATATTTACAGTGCAATTTCTTACTTAAAACTACATTTAAAACAAAATAATAATAATAATAGAATGCTTTATAAATCTAATTTTAATTAAAGACAAATTGATTAATGGTTTAACAAAAATAAAATTCTTACCCAAGTACCTTTCGTTTTCATCTTTTTCTGAACTCAAAAAAATAATAAATGTATGTAGTGTTTCAGTACATTCTCTTAAAGGGTTAAGTGAGAAACTTATTTTCTGTTTCTGGATTATTTTGAATATTCAGAGTTTATTCTTTTAGAGTGTTTTTTTAAATATAAAACTAATTGCAGCTTTGATAATTATTTAAATTATCACTCAATATAAAAGTTTATTTTTTGCAGTTCTTTTCTAATTTTATTACTTTATATATTAAAAATAATTATCTGTTGTTGATTAGTTATATCTATAAGTGAGAAAAGGCATTTAAAATTATTACTGGCCTTCTGGCATATTCAAATTAAGCTTTTGTTAAGCAGACTTCTAAAAGATTTCTATCTAGGCAACTTTCAAAACAAACTTACTTTCTAAAAGATCCACTTACTTGTTTAAATCTTCTGTTCCATTCTCAACCATCTAATAACATTCATTTATAAAGAAGATTGCTGCGTTTGTGCTTTTGCATCAAAATGAACTGAAAATGTTATGTACGCGTTTACTATATCACTAGTAAATAAAATTAAAGAGAGCGCTGCTAGTAATTTATGCTCCTGAAATTATGCACGATATATGAATTACTATAAAAAGTCAGGAGACATTTTTCCTGCCTCAGTCCCATACCTTCCTGCATGGAACAAATAGAAATGGAAACTATAACAAATGGCCATTAATTGCGGATAAAGCTGTAAAACAAAATGGAAGAAGCAAATTGTAAATCATCAAAGAGTTCGAGGGTCGAAATATCTAATTGGTTGAACTTTATAAGACAATGCAAGTATTGTTTTAATTGTCTCTACTAATAAATATATAGTATCTTAATAGTTCTTGTAATTTGTGTAATTAAATAATTATATACAGAAATGTTAAATGTATGTTCGTTTTATTTAATGCTATATGACTGTTTTCCAACATGGAGAAACCCTCAGACATAGCAGAGTGGCGCAGTTTCAACAGTCGAAGACCATAATTAAAGTAAAGTACCTCATAAACTCAATAAGAAAAGAATAAATCATGGCGGCTCTAAAGTCAACAATGTGCGAGTTTGATATAAATAACATTGACTCATGGAAAAGTAGCAGATGGAGTATTATAATAGGCTTACCGATCCAAAACATTCGGAAGACCTACCATATCAGGAGCTTATACAGAGATTAAATGAATATTTCATTTCAAAACATCAAAATGGATAGCTTGCCTTAGGCTAAAAAATAGGATGTAGTTACCACAAGAAAAATATGTTGATTATGATTGAGCATTAAGAAAGTTAGCTAAAGACTGCGAATTTGGTCCGGAAATAAGTGACTCTCTACTGAAACACTTCTTGTATGGGATGACCGACAACAGTTTTAGAAAACTTCTATTGAGTGATCCTGATTTAACATATAAAAGCACCATGGACAAATGCATTGCACAAGAAGCCATGTTAAAATAGCATCAGAATATAGTAGATTTAAATCTCTCGGAAATATTTTATTCATTAAAGAAAAGTCAAAAAACAACATCCCGATTCCCATAGGCACATTAACAACAAAAATGTAGTTGCTCTGGGAAATCAGGACATGTAAAAAATAATTTTAGGCATAAAGACAATTATGCAGAATTTGTAACACGAGGATACTTAGCTGCAGTTTGTTATTCCAAAGATGGTGAATCAGCTAGGAAAATGTTTAGATTACAAATCTTGGGGAGAGGTGCAATACAGGAAATCATCCATCAAGACCACAACAAATAGCGACATGAAAATGGATCACATCCTGATAGATTTGCAAATTTGTGGAAAACAGATCACTATGGAAATTGATAGCGGTGCTGGTTTGTCATAATATCTCATAAAAACTAGATAAGGGTTATGGAAGACAGTAATAATAAGTTTAATCTATATAAAACAGGTGTTGGTGACAGATGGAAATGGAAATAAAGTCAACATTCACAGGAAAATTACAGTTCCAGTAATGTTAAACTCTAGACATAGATTCCTTGTATTGTATGTGATAAATAAAGATATTAGCCCATTACTAGGTAGAAACTGGTTTGCTCCTTTGGGAATTCACGTAATTATATTAAAGACTGTTCATGTGGAAACTATAATGAGAAAAAGATATCCGGAATTGTTTATGCAGGATTATCAGAGCTTAGAATGAGACCAGTTGACATGGAGTTGGTAAAGGATGCAAAAGCGATTGTATGTAAACCACGTAAGGTGCCATTTGTGATTAGAGATAAAACTGAAAAAACAATAAGTGATTTGGTGGCTAAGAAGTCTTAACACCTATTGAAAATTCATCCTGGGTGACACCTATAGTGACTATAATAAAACCAGACGGAAGTATTCGCTTATATGCTGATTATGTTATCACTATTAACAAGCATATAAACAAGGGATCTTATCCAGTTCTGAGCATGCGAGAAGTGCTGGTGTTATTGCAGAAGGCTAATTATTTTGCAAAATAGACTTAAACGTAGCTTTCCACCAAATCCCTGTAACTGAAAATACAACGGAATTACTCACTTTGACTATATACAAAGGATTATGTAAGTGCAGTAAATTACTTTACGATATAATGATTGCACCAAATGTTTTCCAGGCAAAAATGGATGTTACTTAGATCCATAGATGGGATAATCCCATATCTGAATGACATTTTATTACTGGCATGACAGAATCCGAGCTGAAAAAGTGAGTAGATCTTGTTTGCTTGAAGCTTGCACTAGCCAAGGCAAAACTAAACATAAATAAATGTATATAGTTTAGCAGGGAAAATAAATTTCTCAGACACATAATAAATGCTAATGGCCACTATCATTACTGATCATATGCATAAAGGGTCACCACACAAAGCTTGGCATACTATTTCTGTGTGTATGCATAGAGAACACCGACCATAAACAGCTATTACGATCATAGTGTTGTATTAGCCGTAGGTTTGGCCGTATAAATGGCATACTTCTGTGTTTTGGTAAGATGCAGCACCATCAAGTGATGTACTGTAATTAGTTTTTTTTTTTTGTAAGGGAAGATTACAAAGGAAAAAAAAACAGTAAGAAAAGAGTAGTGAAATTTTGTGAGCAAACAAAAATAATTACAATATTATGAAATATTAAAACATTTGCTTCCTAGTTCTTAAAAGAATGATCAATTTCCTGTATTCTAAATAATAATATTGAAGATAATAAATCCATCTAAAAATTTCAATATAGATGATGAAGCATCGAAATAGCGACTGTACCAAAATGTTGAGCTTTGATGAATGTTTGTTTATATTTATCCATTTAATACTGAATTAGCTGGAAATCTTTTAATGCAAATGGTTTCAAGAAAATATAGAAATTGATTTGTATTATTATCATGTGAAAATCACGCAACAAAAAAAAAAAAAAAAGTAAAAACTAAATCATTATTATTAATAAAAAATCATTTTCCAGCCTCAAAGGATCCATCCACAACTTCATTTAATAGAAGTAAAGATAATACCAACATTTGCCTGAAGGTTGTGGTGATGGTATATTATTAGATGTTGGACTATTTCCATCATCTGTGAGTGAATGTTGAATGTATAGAAAATTTTAAACTTTCCAAATACAAACAACCTATTAGTAATAACACACAAAGACAATATAGGCTGATAATTACACATTTCGAGTAGTAGTATTCTCCCCTCTTCTTCAAGTGTTGCTGGCCTGATATACACAGTGACATTATTCGCATAGAAGTCGAACTTGCACCTTTAGATTCTTGAATATCAAATTTAAGGCAAATGCTCTAACCAACTGAGCTATTCTGTCAAAGGCAACAGATAGTAGAAATTTTATATATTAGAGTTGGTTCAAATCCTCCTGAATCCTTCAAATTTTTTTTTTTCAAAAACAAAGTTAATTAGTTGTTTTTTTTAATATTAATTTTTCCTAAGAGCAAGATTAATTAGAGGCTTCCATATATTGTGTATCACTTGGTTGACTTATAGGATTATTTACCATTGTTATATGAGCAGCTTCCTTGAATTTTCATCTATGCATTTTTTCTCTTTATCCAATATTTTTGTATTTTCACAATTAAACATGTGGTCATTAGTACATACATGGCCTGCTATGATAGACACATCCGTTTAACCATTAGTTTGTGTTCTTTCAATCGCTGTTCAACAGGACGACATATCTCACCACATATTTGTTTCCACATTAACATGGTATCTTATAGATGCAGTTTTTGTTCTTCAGCATTTTCAGTTTAAGCTTAGTAGAAGTAAGAATTCCTCGAAATGTGGTATGACTTTGGAAAACTGTTCTAATGTTATATGACTGCAGATTTTCTTTAATTTGTCTGTCACTTCTGGTATGTATGGATACACTACAGTACCAATATTGTTTTCTCTTTTGGTATCTCTTTGTGTTGTCTATTAAAGGTTTTCTTGATGACCGCTGATGGATAACCATTCTTCATAAGCATTTTTTCTATGTGAATCTTTTCTTTTTCCAAATCACTAGTTTCTGAACAAACTTCCTTTGCTCTGATCCATAGTGATAGTACAATGATGTTTTCTATATACTGTTGTTTTTATTTTGCCCTGAGGGAGTTATTGTCACAAGAACATCCAAGCATGCCAATTTTTGTTCTTGTTCTGATTTCATTCTGAATTTCTTTGAAGGAGATAAGCATTCAGAATAACTATAATTGCATCTAAGAGCAAGATTAATTAGAGGCTTCCATATATTATGGCAATACACAATGTATGGAAAACTAATTAATTTTGCTCTTAGGAAAAATTAATATTAAAAAAAGAAACTAATTAACCTTGCTCTTAAAAAAAAAAAATTGAAGGACTCAGGAGGATTTGAACCCACCCTCATATATAAATATATCAAATTTCTACTATCTGTTGCCTTTGACAGAATAGTTCAGTTGATACTGTCCCTGTGCATATCAGGCTAGTAACACCTGAATAAGAGTGGAGAATAATACTCGAAATGTTGAGTAGTTACTAACCTATATTATCTATTTGTGTATTATTACAATAAAATGTAAAAAAAATTTTACATTCAACATTCATTCATAGATGATGGAAATAGTCCAACATATCACATCTAATATACATAATATTTTGATAATGATCTCAAATAATTGGTCTGTTTGGCTTTCATAAAATGTTTTTACTCTGAAATCAGTTATTTTTCTTTGAACAAACTCAGTCAAATGAGAAAATATGTCAAAATATTTATTGCAGAAAATACTATTTTAAAAGCCTTCATAATTGTGTTTCAAAACCTGTAAATATAAAATTCAGCAAAATTTCCTGGCAAGTAAAACTAGAATACAAGGTCATGCAGCATTTTCTTTTTGAACATGTATAATATATAATTTGTAAAGAAAGTGGCAGCACTCATTTAAATGTGTTATTCACTATTCAATGATTATACAAACTGATACACACTACCACACACATGTGTAAATGACAAATGTGTATTGGATGTATAAGATAGTGTGGATAGCAAAGGCAAAACTCCCCATACAGTAGTGCCACCCTGTGCCAAACAGAGTAATCAATGGATGCCAGAAGGCTTGTGCATAAAATCCCTATCTAGTGCCTACTCATCCAATATCCCCAGACTAGTTTTTGGCTTGTGGCCATCATCAGTGAGGTGCCTTGGAGGTGCTTTGTTTACAACAAATTATGTGCTAGTATAGAGATGGTGATCGAGTGATGTTTGATAGTGTGGATAGCTGAAGGGAACCTAAAACTTTGTTCCTTATACAATTACATAATTCCAAGTATATTTAAAAAAATAAGTTATACATTTATTCAATCAAATATTACCCAATGATTATTGATTTCTAAAATTTTTAGCAATTTTTGATTTCCAAATGTAATGATTCTATTATGGGCATCAATACTGGAGTCATACAAAATTTATTGTAAATATTTTTCAGAAAATTCAAATTATTATTATCAGGAATTTTCATTATATTATTATTTTATGTCCATTGTAATATATGTATTAAAGTAATTTTTTTTTGACAAATAATTGTACATACTATGGCAAATGTTGAATATCTTTAGCAATAACAAATTTAAGTATCATTCTTAAATGCATAATTAATTGTTTCATTTATTTTATTTGATTAGATAATGTTTTATGCAATGTTATAGCATATATATGTTCTTGAGATTGGTTTTTTCATCCATGCATAATGAAATCACATTTATAAGTACATCTTGATAATTCCAATAGGTAATTTGTTCAGAATATATTCTATGTTTGTTTATATTCTTAACAGTTTTACAAGTGTTTCAGTTCCACTTTAAAATTTTGTTTGCTTGATATTATTTATTTTTTATAGATATCAAAATACAGTTATTAATGGTGAGCATGTAAAGTTTTTGTTTCCTTTTTTTTAGTCTTTAATGTGATAAAAAATATAGAGATTAGAAATGTTATGATGAAGCAGATAAATTGTTTTCCTGATTTATTTTAACAATGAAAAGGTTTTTGAGTAAATGTTTTTCACATTAAAATTTTATAATACTAATAATTCTACTCTTGTTTGAGAAGTTTCATTTGTTAATGTTTATTTATGCTTAGCGCTTTCAAAGCTCCTAGGCTTCATCTTCATAGCTGAGTGCAGTTTAATTTTATGTAATATTTTTGAAATATAATGAAAATATATCAGATAGTGATCAAATATATATATATATATGCATATGATATATTAATATGACAAAGAGTCTGTACATGATTAAAAAGTGTTATTATTAGAAAGTGGAAAATGTGAGATATTTGAAGTGAAAACTGCTATAACTTTATTTGAATTTATTTGACAATAATTTTTAGGCTAGACAGCTTTCTTAACACTATTAAAATGCAAAAAAACTTATTGCTATATATTAATTTTAACTGATTAATAACTAAAACTTTATCCATTTTTTTTTCTAGATATATTGTGCTCTTTATGTATTTCAAAGAATGATGTACACAAAATTCTACATTTTTTGAATGCAATCTATAAAGAAATGAGTTTAATAATTAATGTTTTAAAATAACTCTATTTGCTTTATGACTAATAATGGAAGAAAAACCAACAACTTTAACTGCTTGAGAACATGGATCTATTTCAATTTTTGATAACTTTTTAAGTAAAAGATTAAACCAGGATGTTGAGCTGTTGCAGCATTGAACAGATTTTAAAATAGATATTTCATCATAAAAATATAACTAATTCAAATAATGAATAATGTATAGGATTGTTATTCTGCCAAGTTTATTGTACTTTTGTTAAGTGTGGATCTTTATTGATGGAACATAAATGCATCGAAAAGATTTAAGAAAATTACTCTGTAATATTCTGAAAATATTCATCATTATGATCTTTAGTTTTCTGGATATGATCATATTTGAATCTACAATTGCAAAAGTGCATTTTCATTGAATTTGGCATGTGACCCAAATGAAGAGCAACAGATTAATATTTTATGATGAACTCTAAAATGTTTTCATGTAAGAGATAGATTCCATTAGTTTGTAAAATGAGATAATATATTATAAATGATGAATATTTATTACTTTCATTAGGAAGATATGTCACAATAGAATTACAATGAAGAACCATTTTTTGGCAAGGTGTTGAAATCTTAAAGAAAGTTTAATGAATAAAAGATTTAAAAAATAGTATATCAGGATGTTGAATCGACTCCAAAATCTTATGGTGTAGATGATTCACAGTTTAGTTTTTTTCACAGTCATAAAATTCATCTTTAAATTTTTGATACCCTCTTCTCTCTTTTTTTTTTTTAGCTAAAAATGCTCACATTCATTTACAAAGGATTACTCATATTGTGCTGACAGTTTATCTTTTTTAAGCTTGCATACTTTGTTCCTCAAATAATAGTAGTAAATTTGTAAATATTTATAAATATATATTGTATAAGTGACATTTGGGTTCATCCATGTATGAATCATGGTACTAATATACTATGTTTCCATAGGGTCTCATTGGCCTTCATCTGTATCACGAATGCTATTATAAAAAATATTTCTAGAGGCACTGTAAGAATTGATTTATAACATGATTAAGATGGATGTAGAATGATAATGATAAAAAAATCAAAAGATCTTCAGATTAATGGGTTTTAAAAAATTTCTTCAAATTGAAAGTAATTACATTTATTGATACAATCTGACCTTTTAAGGATGTCAATGGCTATCCTAATCTTAAATTGATTCTCTCACATCTTGATAGGATTCTTATTTTTGAGAAATTAAATTATCCATACTATAGAGTGGGTACCTATTATGGTGAGTGCTGCTTAACGGCATTAGGAAGTTCATCTCTCCTGCATTGATATCACAATTGCTCATATCCACATGAGAGGCTTACAAATTTCACATGAAATTTTTTAAACTCCCTAAGCATCAAGAGAGTTTAAATCTTTAAAGCTTGGATAGAGTGTTACTAATTTTTTGATTAGTGAAGTTTGTAGAGCCTCTTATATGAGTATGATCAATTATTGCATTAGTGTTAAGAGAGCTGAACATGCTAATGCAGTTAAACTACTCATCAGCAGCAGCACTCTCACTTCATACTATGGATACAAGTTACTCTACCTATGTAATGTCAGCTAAACCATTGATATCCTTAGAAGGCCAGATTGTATCAATAAACATGATGATACATAAATTATCTTCCATTAGAAAGAATTTTTAAATCCATTAATTTGACTAGCTTTTGATTATTTAAAATCTATTACCATTCAAAAGTTTTTCTGATTTTGTTTTTGTCATACTTTTATTAAATGCTTACTGTGCCTTTGCATTTATTTTTTATAACATCTAGATGGTGGCCTGTGGCTGAAATGGTATATTTATATACACAGATGAACCTGAATAATAAGTCATTTATGTCTGCAGTCTGTGAAATCTTCATTTTAACATTTATATATGTGTGTATATATATATTATGTAATTAATAAATTATAGCACACAAAATATATGAAATGTTACCTGGAATGATGTGATTTCCAATCACAGTGTGTAACACTAGTATTAGACAAAATTACCATATGTGAAAAAATTGTTCTCTTGTAGGGTATACATTTTAAATTCAACTATTTTTATTACCCCAAGGCAACTGAAGAAATGTATCTTTTGTGGGGCAATTAATTATTTTTTTCCTGACGATATGATTCATAAACTATGATTGGAAATTATATCACTCAATGTAAATATATATATATTATATCTTGTACAAAAAAAAACTTGTACACGAAAAGCCATATTATTAATTGATTATTACTAAGCAATGATGTTTATAAAGTAAAAATAATCATCTAATTTATTGCTAGGGAAGTCATGTAGCATTCAAATATTAAGTGGCAAATTGGTCACTACAGTTTCAACAACTAACTTTTTTTATCTAGGAATCTTTGATTTTTCAGTCTGCCATTTTATATAAACTGTTTATAAAGTAGAAATGCAATTTGATGGAGTGGGGTTGTTGGGGGGGGGGGCAGGGGGGGGGCAAAGTAATTGTTAAATGACAATGAAATGCATTTCTTGCTGGTCTCGTATCTTTTCCGGAAACAACCTGCTTCGGGAGTGGGGGGGGAGGTTTTGGGGGAAATTTCTATTTTTGTTTTGATGTTGGGGGTAGTGGGGGGGGTATTGTTCGTTGTGCGTGGGCTGTAGGGTATCCTGGGTGCTCGGATGGGGTTGTTTTGCAGGTTCCCGGTCGGCCACACCGGGGTCTTTGAACCCGGTGTCAAGAGTTACGGGAAAGATTGTTTCTTCCCTGGGGGGGACGGGAGGAAGGCTCTCTCCAGGACGGGGAGTGGTGGGTTAAACTGTATCTTTGTCTTTTCTCGCGGTGTATACTTTCCATAAAACTGGGTCAAACTGCGAATTAGTTTTCTGAACCCCTACCTCGGTGTTAGGGGTAGGATAGAACAAATTATACATGAGATTATTTCTCATTTCATGTAGGAACAAGATGTAAAACTTTAAAACCATTTTACTATTTAAGTTTGAAAGATGGTTAATGTATGAAAAAATAAAGGAGAATAATAAAGTGTTTATTCTGCCAACTCATATATGAATTCTTTAATTCAAAGTTTTTAATATATATTTTTATTAAAAGATTGGAATATTTTATTGGTGTTGTTTTGTTAAATATAAATTTTTTTGAATTATTATTATTATTTTTTAAATTTTTCTAAAGATAGGGGAAAAAGAAAAATTTTGAGTTTAAAAGTGATTTAAGAAAAAATTATTGTTATTTGTTGTTTTAATTAATGGGAATTTTTTTTTTTTTTTTGTATTTTTGTTTGATTTTTGTATTTGGTTTGTATGTGGGTTTTGATAGTTGTTTTTTGTTTTTTTTTTTTTTGTTTTAGTTTTTAAATAGAATTTATTTTTTTTTTTGTGGTTTTTTTGTTTTTATTTTGTTTTTTTTTTTTTTTTTTTATTTTTTGAATTATTTTATTTTTTTTTTTGTGTGTTTATATACACCTGTAGATTGCTTAGCGCAGGCTATTATGCAAAGATTCACAATAGCAATCATCATCAATTTGTACCCACTGATTTGATTTACAATCAATTATTCACTATAACAATCTTTAAAAAATTTTTTTGGCATTTTTGTGACATTGATGATATCATAGGTTAGTTATTAATGCCATGTCATTCAAAAGCAAAGCAGCAACTTTCATACTGAAATTGTGTAATACAGAATTTATTAATAATACACAATACGATACACAATATTAGTACTTTATACAATATTTTCATTATAAACTTAAAATATGATTAATGAATGTACAGTTTAATATTTAATTTTCATCTATCTTTCTTGCAAGCCAGTCAGTACTTTATAAATGACATATTGTTAACAATTACAAAACCAAAAAAAAAGTTTCATTCAGTATAATAAATAATCAAAATTATATTTTAATGACATACAACCAAATATATTTATACAGTATTAAATTTGAAAATGTGTACATTAGTTTAAAAACTGTACACTATATTTACTTATTGTAATTGTTATTTTGAAAAAAAAAAAAAAAGATTTCATAATAATGAATTTTGTATGATCAAAAATTACTAAATCTAAATTAAAAGTAGCATTTCCTCTAATTGTTCAAATTTAAAATATCTTATTGTTTCAGAATTGCAAACTTTATCACAATTGTACTGCTAATGTATGTTCAGTTAAAAAAATTGTGAGTAAATTTGCATATACTATGCGTTTAATAATAAATTTTGTATGATAAAAATTTAATACAAATAAATACCTTTAATATTTATTTAAATAGTTTGTATCTCTGACTTCCCTTGTACTAATCTAAAAAAAATTAAGTCATTTCCAAGAAAATAGTTATTACACTTAATAAAAGGCAACATCTTGTGACAAAAAGCATATTTGTATATAAAGTGTTGATTAGATTTGCATAGTACATATTATAATTACAAAAAGCCTCAAATATTGATTACAATATTTAAACACAATGCATTAGATATTTTTTTTAACACATCAGAGTATTTTTTTTTTTGACGTTAACTGCGAATAAATTTTGATACTGTACTGCATACTATTTTTGATATTCTTACACTAATGATACATAACAAATCTTCATAATTAATTAAATAAGTATAATTTTTAAAAAAACAAAAATAAGTTCGTGTAAATAATATAATATATTAGTACAAATTTAAAAAATAAAACTTCAGTATCAATTTTTTTTCAGTGCAACAAAAAACAGTTGCGCAGAAGTACACAAAAAATTGTTAACTGCTAGTTTACTTTCACTTTTTTGTTCATTTTGCTGTACTTTTGAACAGTTAAAAAACACTTTTATTTCTAAAAATTGTGTTTAAAAGTGTAAAACTACATACATTTTCAACTAAAATCATGGCAGCCTTTAATATAACCATGGAAAAATAAAAAAAAATCTGTTTAATAACCAAAATGAATATGTGGAAATAGAAGAAAATCAGGACATTTGTTTTTGAATCCACCCACAATTACAGATGTCACTATTTTTACAAACAAAGACAAAATAGAACAAAGTGTACAAACCATCTAGGTGCATCAAAACTTTCCAAAATGATGAAATCATGGCATCCCTTACGAAAATAAAATCCAAGAAGTATGTCAACCATTTTAAACTTTTTTTTTTCCAAAAATTCTCAGCTATCAACATCTGGTGCATTCCTCCAAAAAAAATCAAGATCAAAGAATTTAGAATATAGTGAGGTGCCTTAGAATGAGCAATTGATGACTCAAAAAGTTATGATTTGATAAATAGATCACCAGAAAGAGCAACCTTAAGCTAAGTTTTTTTACATAGATTTAAATTTCACTATTACACATACATATATATTTTAAGTGCATATTTGCATAATACACATTGAACATTTTATACAAGCATATAAGGTACATTAAGGGTTTTTAAAATTACTATGTATACTAAATTATGTTGTTTATTAACAGCTATAATGTAATGTTTAGCTGGAGGAACTGTCCAAAATTTTTCCCATAGGAAACCATTATAATTACTTGTTCTTTATGCAATATTCTTGCTTATAAAGAGTTTTGTTAAGCGAGATAAAGGTATATAGTATTTTTGGGAAAAATGAAAACATTTTCTTCAATATTTTAATTTTTTTCTGGTTATAAATCTCAAAATTTGAATTTTTAAGCAAAATATGTTGAAAATATCAAAAGGTTGTAGGAAAAAAAATTATTGGTTTCATGTTGAGAATGACATTGTAGGAAAAAGAATTTTGGTAAAAATAATTAACAAGCAAAAAAAAAAATAATTTCAGCTAAATTATATAGAAATTTAAAGACTGTTGAATAAATCTCTCAGAATGATCATGATTTATTTAAGAATGATGATTAAGAAATGTGTTTATATACATTATTATATGATGATATTTAGTTTGTTTCAGTCTTAAAATTAGATTTAATCTTTTCATGATTAATAATTTAGATTGAAATTTAGTGAAATGTTTAGTTTTGCTTTTCAGTAAAAACTGCATTTGCAATTGCTATTCTACAATTGAAAACTTGCCAGAAAGTTGTATGAAATCATGCTACTATTTCACATCAATACTTTTTGTTTTAATTTTGATATATATACAATATTTGTATACACCCATACATTACACATATTAATATTTTATTGATATTACAGAGATATACTATTCCTTTTAAAAAGACAGCTTCTCCTTTTCTTTTTTTATAGACAAGTAAGGTACTTAATAAAATATTTAGAAAGAAAAATTGTCATGTGTAAAAAAATCATTTATAATGCTGCATATTAAATTAAAACAGCAGCATTCTCATGGTTTTTACCATAACTAGTGTATATCTAGAAATAAAATCAATTTTTTCCACTTGGAGAAATAGAATTTCTTATAAAAGAAATAGTCTCTCAGCAAGATAGCAATTAAAAGTTTATTTTATCTAGACGTGATTCATAATTTTCTAATTAAATAATGTCTTCTTTTTTCTTTGTTCTAATTAAATCAAATTAAATAAATATTGCAATAATTGTATAAATGTCTTTCTCTTAAAAATTATTAGTATTGTACAACTAATCTGGCTTTCCAGCCATGGACTGTGCAAACTACAAATGGGAATTTTATTAATTGCAACTAGCAACAGATATTGGTAGAATGTCAGTGTATTGAATAAATATTTACTGTATTTTTTTTATTCATCTTGCTAATATTTTTTTCTTTAAAATAACATACATTAATATATATATACAATATTTAAATAAGTCATATATATATAACAGCAATAATATATTTAATAATAATACATATAAAAGCTCTTTTTTTGGCAAGTATTAATTTTTGCCCCTTTCAATGTTAATGCTTTTTGGTTGTCTTTTGACCAGCTAACAAAAGACAAACATGCTTTTATCTATATAATTTTTTATTTTTTAGTAATGTATGATAAAATTTAGGGAAATATGAAAGTTTTATCCAATTTTTATTATGATTCTTAGAGCTGCTATTATTATTTATAATACAATTATTAATATCTAAATTAGGTGGTTTATAATTAAAAAGTATATTTTTAATACTTAGAATTATATCCATAATTAGTGTATAACTCAATAAATTGTTCTTTTTGTAAAATAACTATGTTTTTATCTGTATTATATCTATCACTTTTATGTTTAAAATTTTTAATAATTGCAGTCTTTTGTATCCATGTCTGTTGTGAATCCATAGAAATTATCTTTCTTAATTTATCTTCTTTAATGAAATGTTTTAATATATTTTTTTTAGCATTATCTATATTAATCTCTATATCTAAATACTTTATTTTAATATCAAATTCCATTTTTGTAAATTTTATATTGTATATATTATTATTAAATTATTTATAAATGTTATTTATAACTCTTTTGTTACCAATTATTAAAATATCAACATATCTAGAATAATGTGTTATTTTTTTATTTTTTTAACTGTTTCAATTTTCAGTTCATTAATAAATATTAATGACATTAACCCACTAATTGCACAGCCCATTATCCATTCTTTATGGATACTCCAATATTTATTATTGTATTTAAAATATAAGCTACTATGAACCTTCTATAATATGTATTATATTTATAGTATTAATGTAGCAAAAAATCTTAACAAATTAATAAGTAATTATAAAATAAGAGATCATATGAAATATAAAAAAGGAATTGTATATATAATTCCTTATGGAAATTGCAGTATGGTTTACTATGGGCATATAGGAAAACAATTAGATAAAAGAACAAAAGAACATAATAATGCAATTAATAGAAAAACACAGACATAAAATACATTGTGTAAAAAGTATAAAATCTTTAATTTATATTAAAAAACCTAATAGAGGAAAGATATATGAAACCAATTATATTAATTAGAACAAAGCTAATTGTATAATGTAAAACATCAGTTAATTTAACTAATAATTGGGTAATGATAAAAGAATGAGAAATTATATAATATACATTTATCTACGGGTTTTTTTTCCTGCCTTGTACATATTGTATTATTGTTACAATAGATTCTAGTTAATTTTATATAAAAGAGATAGATGTTGCTATGTATGCAATGTAGATTGCAAATAATTATAGACCAATAGTAGTAAACATCTGTGTTATATAATTTTTTTGCATAAACGGATGGAAAAAAATAATATAGAAATGTAAGGAGGTTTTCGATCAGATAAGCATATAGGAGATAGTTTATTTGTATTTACATAACTTATAGATATGAGTAGAAATATAGGTAGACAGTTATATATGGTTTTTATAGATATAGGGAAGGCATATGATAGAGTAAATAGAAATAGATTAGGCTAAGTTTAATAAATTTGGGAATGGATGGAGCTTTAGTGGATCTTATTAAGGGGTTGTATGAAAATAATTACTATATGTATCACTTAGGAAATATAGAATCAGAGTTTAAAATGGGATGGGATTAAGGCAAGGATGTCCTCTGTCACCTATTTTCTTTTTGTTGTATTTAAAGAGAAATGGAGAGAGCAATAGAAAAACTAGGAGGGTAGAGATATCATTAATAGGTGGCAAGGAAATATATACATTATCTGGCCTTTTATTTGCAGGTGATGTCTTCTTATGCACAGAAGGACGGGAAGATATGGAAATTATGCTGAGGATACATGCAAAGATGGATAAAGAGATGGGGATTAAATTTAGTGAAGAAAAATCACAAATAATGATGATTAATATTGGGAAAAGAGAGGACAAAGACTTTTTATTGGGGGATATAAAGTTAAATGTGGGAATAGGTATACCTATTTGGGAATCATCTTGAGTAATTAGAGAAATTGTTGTTGGTGGTGGTGGCAGTGCTGTTGCTGTTGTTGGTGCTATTGTTGTTGTTATGCTGCATGGAGCTTACATTTTTTTTTCTTAAATTAAATCTATATGTCTTACCAACAGCATACTTCCTAATATACAAATACCTGTATACTAAAATAGACCCCTTCTGCATACTATGCCACCAAGCACAAGAAACTCAGCAACATCTGTTTTAGAATATCTGACGAGATAATTAACACATACAGACAATCACACATCTTCCTGCTGGATATCATCAGCGCATCCCACAAACTATCCATCTTTGCAGTCTGTGCAGCAACTTTTATGCTCTATGCATTCTGGTGCACATGATGCACATTTGCTTTTGGCAAAATACAAGGCAACATACATCAACATTTCATAACAAATTAGCACAATTAAAAAATTAGACAGTAAAATAGCATATCCAGACATTTTTGCAGCTCATTGGTCACTTATAAGACAACGATCAAATCTCTAATCAATTAATATTTTGTCATTTTTCAAATCAAGCATCTAAAAAATGTTTCACAAAATTCAACCAAACACAAAGGCTGAACAAATGTTTAACATAACTCATTATGATTACAAGCCAGAAACTTACAAATCACAGTATTACTACACTCAAAAAGAGATTGCAAAAAAAATGGACATCATAAAAAACAATAATTGATATATGTTAGTAAAACATACACAATGTTGCCAACAGGATCATATGCCAGCTCATAAAACCGATATCTGAAGACTATAAAATTGTGTGAATAAAAATATGTATCATATCATCATCATCAACCATTATCAATCCACTGCAGGATGAAGGTCTCTCCAAGTTTAATCCATCTTCTCTGATCTTTAGCCTCCCTTTTCCACAACACCCCTGCACACTTTCTTATTTCATCCATCCATCTCACATATGGTCTCTTTCTGGGTCTTTTACAATCTCTTGGAATCCAGTTTAAAATTTCAATTGTCCATCTATTATCATTTCTTCTAGCAATATATCCAGCCCAACTCCATTTCAATCTTTTAATTTTTTCAATAAGGTCAGTAACACCTGTTTGTTGTCTTACCCATACATTGCATTTTCGATCTCTTCTTGTTACTCCCAACATACATCTCTCCATACTCCTTTGAGTGGTCTGAAGTCTCTGTATTCCTCTTCTATTAAGTGTCCAAGTCTCAGATCCATAAGTAAGAACTGGTAAAACACATTTGTTAAAAACCATTCTTTTCAAACACATAGGCATATTTCCTTTTAGTATCAAGTTATTTCTACCAAAAGCACTCCAACCAAATTTAATTCTATGATTAATTTCCTCCATTATGTTTCCATCTGTATTAATAATCTGACCTAGGTATTTGTAACTGTTAACTTCTTCTAATTCTTCATAATCAATCTTTATTTTCATATTTTGAGCAAATCTATTAAATATTACTTTAGTCTTTTTAACATTTATCTTTAGTCCTACTTTTCTACTTTCATCTGCTAACTCCTGCAACATTTCCTGCAGCTCTGAAGCATTATTTGCAAAAACAACTACATCATCTGCAAAATCTAAATGACTTAAATACTCTCCATTTACTTTCATTCCTTTAGTTTCCCATTTTAATCCACAAAATACTTCTTGCAGCACTGCTGTAAAAAGTTTTGGAGATATAAAGTCACCTTGCCTTACATCTTTCTCAATGTTGATTTTTCCAGTATCATTATGTAATCTAATTGTTGCTGTTGCATTTTTATAAATATTCTTTAAAATATGACAATATCCTGGATCTATACCTTGATGATCCAATGCTTTAATCACTGAAGAAATGTGTATAGAATCGAATGCCTTTTCATAATCTACAAATCCAAAACATAATGACAACTCATACTCATTTGTCCTTTCTATGACTTCTCTCAATACCTGGATATGATCTATTGTACTAAAACCACTTTTAAATCCAGCTTGTTCTCTTGGTTGGTGAAAATCCAAGGTTCTCTGTAGACGAGTTGTAATTATCTTGGTAAAAATTTTATATAAAACTGATAAAAGGCTGATAGGTCTGTAATTTCTAATATCTTCTTTATTACCTTTTTTACATATTAATATTATTACTGCATTCTTCCAATCTTCTGGTACATCTTTATCATTTAGACATTTGGTATATAACTTTGCTAAAATTGTTTCTATTTCTTCACCTCCTTCTTTTAATATATCAATTATAATTCCATCATTTCCTGGAGCCTTTCCTTTCTTCATACATTTAATTGCATGTCTCACTTCTTCATTTAAAATTCTGGGCAATTCGGAAGATGTAATAGATATAGGAGGTACTTGTTCTTTATTACTATATAATTCTTGATAAAAATCTTCTACCAATTTCATGGTGTCATCTCTCTTTTTAGTAATAATTCCATCTTTTTTTCTTATTGCAGATATAAATTTCCTACCAATACCAAAATGTTGTTTAACATTCTTGAGACTTTTATTTTCTTCTACAGCTTTCCTTGCTATTTCACAGTTATACTTTCTTATATCATTTTCAACTCTTTTCCGTACCATTTTACAAAATTCGAGATATTCAATTCTTTTTAATACATCATTTTGTATATCTTCATATTCCTTCTTTTCTTCATAAATTCTCTAGTCTCAGTAGAAATTTTATTAGTCAATTGCTGCTTTTTTCTACCAGCTATCTTTGTTGCAGTTTTTAAAAGTGTATCAGTTATTTTCATATTAATTTCATTCAAATCTGAATCATGTTCAAAATCTCCTAACACTTGAAACCTATTTGTAAGTTCTAATTTAAATTCATTAGAATGTTTCTGAAGATTAGGAATATCAACTGTAAATATTGTTTTTCTCAATAATTTTTGTCTCTCTGGTTTTACATTAACACGTAACTTACACCTTACTAATCGATGATCACTTCCTGTGTTAAATTTATTAAGAACATTACAATCTTGAAATATGTATTTCCTGTTAGTCAAAATATAATCCAATTCTGCTGTACCTTCATTTGGATGCTTCCATGTCCATTTCCTTTTAACATTTTTCTCAAAAAATGAATTCATAATATAAAGTTGTTTTTTTTCTGCAAACTCCACAAGTCTATGTCCTCTCTCATTTCTATTACCATAACCAAAATTACCTACAGCAATTTCATCTTTCATTTGTCTACCAATTCTAGCATTAAAGTCTCCCATAACAATTTTAAAATGTTGTTTACTCTGATCAAAAGCCTTTTGTACATCCATATAAAAATCTTCTACTACTTCATCACTATGAGAACTTGTTGGGGCATAAACCTGAATTATCTGCATTTGGTATCTGCTATTAAGTTGTATAACTAATCTTGCAACTCTGTCCGATACACCATCAATCTCCACAATATTGTTCTTCCAATGTATCATATACATGTATATTAGTTATAACCAAACATACAAAGTAATATAACTTTGAGAAACAATTTAAAGCAAAGCAATGGACTAATAAATCCTAACTCAAGTCATGTAAATTTTGTAATATATCTCACAAACAATCCATCTCTCACCCAGTTTATATCTGTAAAGTATTTATTTAGATACAGTATACATAATCCACATGAACACCAGTGTAAAGTATGAAAATATTAATGAAACCTTGTTCTTTTAGTCTGAATAAAGTTCCCTTTTTGAAACAACAATAATAATAATAAACAATAATAATAATACATTCATCAGCAAATGGTTCATTTGTTCAAAATGAAGGTAACAAGCTCCAGAATTTTATGCTTTGAAAGTACTACAAACCTAAATCTGAAAAGGTAAAAAACTTACCTCTACACATTTTGTTCAATTTAGAATTAAGTCATTTTTTTTCAATGTTCTGTGATAATTTTCATTCAAAATTTTAACAAAAATCAAATCATTAAATAGTAATTTTAAAAACAATATGACAACAGAGATATCGCATGACCTGGTGTCTTCATAATAATCCTGCAGCAAGCAATTCACTTGTTCACAATCAAGGTAATAAGTTCCAAAATTTTACTTTCTAGTAAAACCTAAACTTGACAAGATGCAATTTATACTGTCTAGCATTTTTCTATTTTACCAAGATGCAGTTCATGCTGACTAGTATTTTTCTATTTTCCCATAATACGATTCATTCTGAACTAATATTTTTTCCAAGATGCAATTCATTCTGATTAATATTTTTCCATTTTCCCAAGATGCAGTTGTTGCTGAACTAATATTTTTCCATTTTCCCAAGATGCAATTCATACTGGCTAGTATTTTTTTATTTTTTATCACATGGAATGTAACAAATGAACAATAAGTCTTAGCTATGATAACTATAGTGCTCTCACCCAATGAGCCCAATTTTTATGGTACCATATGTCAATCTAACACCAACTTCAACCTCTCCTCCATAGATTTTCATTCATACTATTGTGTTTCCATGTATTGTTCTCAATGTCATATTTTAAAATTCTATGTAAACCTAATTTAACATATATGTACTAATATTTAATAGTTATTTTTCTTTCAATTACTGCAACATGATTTTCTTTCCTATCACAAACCAGATTGTAAATATTATATATGTAATATCATAAATCAATTTGTATCTAAGACCTTATGTTTTCAAATGTAACTTATGTAATGATTTTTTGAGTCTCAGTACAGTTTACCCTTTGAAACATAATAATAGTAATATTAGTAGTGCAGTAACAGCAACAGGAGGAGGAGCAGCAGTAGCAGGTGCTGCAATTCAATTCATTTATTTATAAATAACAGCTTAGTAGCCACTAGTATTTATACTAGCAATAACAATAATATATATGTATTTACTACAGATGTTCCTTACATAATAAGTCCAAGTTTATTTTTAAATTGTCTTTTATTTAAATGGAAAATATCATTTCTTTAAATTTATTGTTATATTCCATTTGTAATCTGTAAATTGGTGAATAAATTATTCCTTTTAATGTTTATAAATAAAATAAATCTTGACTTTTTAAGTTAAAAATTAGAATTCTGAAGGAAATCTTATTTATGATATATTCTGATGTTTTGCCATTTATTAAGTAAAAACATCATATTTGCTATTAATCTTCTATTGTACATACTATTGTTTTTATTTAAGTATGTATCATCATGAATGTATCTATAATAATAATTGTTAGAAAAATCAAGTCAAAGTCTATTTATCTGTTTGTTATATAAATATAATATATATATTGATTATATATCATAAAAAATTTACAATTTTACATTAAAAATTTAGCATAAAGTTTTAATAACCAGTCTCTTTTACATTAACATATATGCTCCAAAACCACAATTTAATGGTTAAATTAATATTTTGATACTGAGTCAGTGTGCTCTCAGCTGTTGTCACACTCTTCCACATTTTGCAATTGAAACAAGGATATGTATTTATCTATTCAAATTTATTTAGAATAATAAATTTATTTATTAGTATATATATATTAGTTAAATTATCAAATTGTGAATGTTTATTATTAAGAAATAGAGAGATGATTTATTCCAGTTTTTATACTATCTATGTAAAGGGGACCAAATGCCTTCTTCATTGATAATTGGTAGTATTTTTTTTTTCTTTATACTGATTTAAATGGAAAAATTAATTGTAAACAGAGAATAATAAGTAATAAACTGCAAAGTAAGAGAAAGTCAATAATAATTAATGAAGTAGGAAAACTGAGAACTTGTTAATGATTGACATCAGAAATCTTTTACCATAAGTATATTCTTTTGTAATTATGTTTATACAAGTAAATATCTTTATTGCATATCACAATTTAATTTATTATTTTATAATTATGTTTGTACAAATAAATATCTTAATTCTTTATTATAGGTTAATTTATTTTAATAATCTTCTGTAATTATATTTATACAAATAAGTATGTTCGCCATAGATCATAATTTAATTTTTTTGTGATGTTTCTTTCTCTTGGAAAATATGGTAGAGCCATGTTATAATAGAAAGCATACTAAACCTTACTTCTAATTTTGTTTACTTAATATGTTTTAAATTTCATTGTTCTTTTATAATATTTTTTTAAGCAACAAAAATAGAAATGCTGTAATAAAATAACAGAGTTAACAAGTTTCTGTGATAAAGAATATTTTTGCCAAAAAAAAAAATGCAAAGTTTTATTAATTACTTTATTTTTTAAAAAAACTTTAGTCATATACAGTAATAAACTGAACCAATCATAAATGGGAGTTATATATATTATAATAGCAAAAAAGCTATTTGCCTATACAATTTTTATTTAATATCTTTATAATAGAAAAATTGCCAAGCAGTGAATGTCTTTCCATCACAAATGAAAATATTCATGTTAAAAAATATTAAAGTTTTACCACTGCATAATTTTAAAAAAGCTTTAATCATATAATAAATATGCCAAAAATAAATTAGAAAATGTACATTATGGTAATTAAAATACATTTTTATGCTTGCTTTATTTTTACTTAAATGTGTTTGATAACAATAGAAAATGCTTAAAGTTCTTAAAAAAATTTCAGTTTTACATAATAAAAAAAAAAACCTTGTGTACATAATGATGAAAAAGATAATATAATTCTAAAGAGTATGAAAGATAAATTAGAAATGTAAATTATATTAACTTAAATTCTTATTATGCCTTTACTTGTTTTAGTTTTAATGAATTGAATTTGAATATAACTTTAACCTCGATAGCATCACCAATATGTTTTCCACATTAATAAAATGTTTAAAATTATCAGTAAAGAAAATGTACTGTGCTCATTACCAAACACTTATGTATTATATTGATAGGAGATCGGCATTTCTAGTATTAATAAACTTAATAAAATAGCAAAACTTTTTTTTTATTACCAATTCTCAATTTAAATTATTTTTTTAAATAAATTATTTAAAATTTCATATATTAGAATCTGTAGTAATGAGTTAAAGTTTAATCATAGGAAACATTATTATTGTTTATTTTTTTATATATGCTTTCTGATTTACAATGAATTGTGGGAAATTAATTCTCTTCACTATTCAGAATGAATGTATATGTTTTACACCTTTTTTTTTTATTATTAATTTGCTCTATCTGTTTCTATTGGGATGTCCATATTTTTGAATTTTTAACAATTAAAAAAAATCTGGCCCCTGAATTCATAACCTTACTTTTACCAGGAAAGGCCATTAACAATTGAGCCAATAGTAATATTACATTTGTAGAGTAAAATTTGGTTAATATTAATTTACTTAATTAATTAAAAGTAAATATTTCTTGCAAGATCTGAATTATTCTTCTGAAAGAATTAATATTTCATAAATGTTTTGTAAAAAAAATAATAAAATGTATAAAAAAGGTTAGAAAAATATATATTTTTTCATTCCCAAATTCAAAATGAATACAACTGATATGATGTGATATGGCTTCTCCTTTATCGAAGTCAGGAATCTTTCAGCTAATATGACCAAGAAAAATCTATTAGCCATCTTACCTTCCCTTTCCATTTTCCAGTCTAAGTTTTTTCCCTATTCTTCTATCCTGCTCTATTCCATTTCCACTTCATCATCTTTGTCCGCTCCATAGCCTTTGTATCTATATCCCCCCTTATCTTTTTCCAACCCCAGTGTAAAGACCAAGAAACCTCTTTCTGTATAATCACTTATTCTATATTTATTCTCCCACAACTTCATTATTTACACCCTTTCTGCTTGTAAGCATTTACATTCCATTAGCAAATGCCTAATATTTTCCACGCCTTCCTTACAAAACCTGCAGACTAAATCACCTACATTACTCCATTTATATGTATATTGCCTTGTTGCTAATGATTCTGTTCAACCCTTAAACAGTAAACTACTTTTCTTGCTAGTATCATAAATTATCTCACATCCAATATACTGTTTATTTCTATATTGTAACGGTCAGATTCGTATGCTTCGTTAACATAGTGCAGAATTCGCCCACCACACTGAAAAGCAGCACATAGGTAGCGAAGCTACCATTGTTACTGAGTTCGAACATGGTTTATCGGTTCCATAATACACTCTATGAAACAACGCATCTGATGCCACAATAGTAAACATTTCTTTAGGCACGGGGATCAGGGAGATGCGAGAGACTCATAGACTTTATTTTCGAGTTAGCTATATATATAATATTAATATTAGACATTTATATTTTAAATAATCGAGGAGACAGTACATCGAATGGGTGTCGAATAAATAAATATATGACGGCAGACGTATGGTTTGAAATTAGTTAATCAGAATATTTTATACTAAAATCATTTAATTAAACATTGGATTATATTAAAATCTCAGTAGCGGTATTACTATTCCGATACTGTGTTATTATCTAAGACATACAATTATTTGGCTGACGTAATCTAGCTACCTGAATTCTTGAGCAAGTATTTCAAGAATATGCCTTCAGGGAATTAAAATCTTTGCAATGCACGAGTCTAAATTAGGATTGATAATAGCAGCTGTGGACATATATTTTATTTAATTAAATAAGATATTTATAAATGATTAATTATGGGCAGACATTTATTTGAGAGTGATTTTATGTCATTAATGCAGAGACGAAGTCATACATGGAATAATAAAATTAATAATAAGAAACACGTACGTTTAGAACTGCAATGCGAGTGTGGCAGTACATTAAAACTGCAAAGCCAATGGATGAGTTTAAAACAACGGGCTGGTATTTGCTGTAGGCCCAAAGGTAAGATGTCACATAAGCATAATCAGGTGCAAAGGGTTCACGCCACACTTACTCCCTGACTGCATGATGGGTGTCAAGCCCTATGGGAACATTCATTATGTCCACTTGTGTAGGACAACTGGGATTCAGTAAAACCTGTAGGATCCGGGATATTCAAGGCTCATAATGGGTTATCGCATCTCTAAACCGTAACACATGTATAATTCAAATAATATTCTGTAAGATTTAATATAAATTGATGACTCGGTCCTATATTATCAACATTTAATAAATAACGTGTTTTGCTCTCAAAGAAATGCACTTAATGGATTTATTATTTAAAATTAAAACAAATGTAAAAGCAATAGGTAAGTTGGGTCGGTATTAAGAACTAATATGTCTGCCACTTGCTACATAATAGACCCCTGCATTTACAAAAAATGAAGCACTGAATGCGTATCGATTTATATGAAAATAACAAAATAATTTATAGAATTAAATATTAATTATATGATTTGCAGGACACGCATCCACTGTTTCAGGCAATCATGTATTTGTATTTTAGAGAATTATGGAGATTTCTGAGCTGAACAGCCAATATGAGTATATATAAAGAAATAGATTAGTAAGTCGCTGTACAAGATGGCAACCGTTTAGATTAAGATTTATATTTAAAATTTGGCAAGGTCCAGTCAGAAATCTTATAGGCATGCTATCATTAGATAATAAAAAAAATGTAAAAGTAAAAATACGTACCCAAGAAATAGACAGAGTTAGGTAAGCTAGATTAGATATTTACATAATAGATTAATCATGAAATTAATAATTGCACAATTTATATATAGAGAGTAAGCTATCGCTTGAATAATGTTAGAGTACTCTAAAGGCCTTGGGTACAGGTACCTGTTTTATAAGAAGCTTTCAGATTTCATGGTCAGTAGCAGATTGTTCATGAGTTCAAACAGTAACAGTTCTTTCCAGCACTCAGGTTTTTGATTCATTTCAATAGCAGCAGCAGCTTTCCGATTATTTGGGCAGCAGATCCTCTTGGTTTAATTGGTGAAGGGCACATGTGGAGGTTCGGATATATGATCGACCATCTCTGGTGGGAGAATAGTCTGGGCGCTTCCTACTCGATCATCTTGTAGTGGACGAATTAATTTTAAGATTTGGATTCTCTCAACCAAGGAAGAGCACAGCCAAAATCTAACTAAAAAAAGTCCTTAGAAATCCTTTTCTTTATCTTATCTTTTAAGTTTTTATTCTATTTTATTTTTAGCTCCATTCATTTGCCCCGAGGAGAATCGGTGCATTTTTATAAGTTTAATTAATTCAGAAAGCTGCATTCCTATTGTTTAGGTTTATTTTACTTTTTTAACATTTTCGTAATTAACGCTTTTAGGGAATTTTTTTAATTAATCTGTCATATCTCTCACCGACCATGACTTGCCAAATTTCAAGTACAAAGGAATTTATAATTGATTTTTACTTCTCTTTGAATTAAAATCTAATTTCAAAATTATTATTTAAAATACGCTTTTTAAAACAGCAATATATTAATGAAAGTTTATACTTTAAAATAAATAGCTAAAGTTATATCAACATTATATAACTAAAAGAGAAATTTAAAATGATATCAAATATTTTATTTATTGTTTTAAATTTGTTATCAAAGTATGTGTGCATGTACAGTGACTTTTACAGATATTTATATATATTTTAATATCGCTACACACACAATTCGATACCAAAAAGTTTAAATTTAGGTAGAATAAAGATGGTGGGTGAGACATGATAGAAAAAGGTGAAACTTAAGATTCGAATGCGAATCTTACTGTTTCGATATATATTTAAGCTCTTTTTATTTTTCGTACTAGTTCTCCATCTCTCGAGCTACCTATTTTTTATTAATGTATCTATTCTTCTATTCCAATCTTTGCCACTTAACACTCAACAATCATTCCACTCTTTTGTACAGGTATACTGACACAAAGTCTTTATCCAAATCTTCTGCATACCATATTACCTTTTTCATGCAATTTGTTGCCTGCCCTTTACTTGTAATCCAATTAAATACTATTTTGGCTAATATTTTAGTATCTATAAATTGCAATCTACCAAATATTTTCATTTTGCTTTTTGCATCTCTCATATAGAAACTTGACTATCCCATTTCTCCTTGAATTGCTTTCTTGCCATTCACACATCTGTATCTAATACATTCCTTCCCATTTCTCTTTGTATTTTTTTCTAGGTAATCTGACACTCTTTTGCTAACACATATTACATCATTACTATAGATTAATCACACTACTCCCTTCCTTACAATTTTTGTTACATCATATTTATTATATGAAAATACTGTTAGTTTCTTTATCAGTCCCTTATTTTTCTTTTCTTTGCTTTATTTATCAATTTTTTTGACCATTTATCCAAACATTTCTTCTGATTATTTAAGATGATTCCCAAATAGTTGTACCTATGCACCACCTTTAACTTTATATTCCCCAAGGAATATTTTTTCTCTTCTCTTTCTCAGCATTTACCATCATTACTTTGGATTTTTTCACTAAATTTGATTCCCCATCTCTTTACCCATCCCTGCACAAGTCTTCAGCATAGCTTCCATATCTTCCCTATTTTCTGTGCATAAGAAAATATCAGCAAATAAAAGACCTGATAATGTATATGCTCTATTGCCCTCTCCATTTCTCAAATGTAACAAAAACAGTTGACATAGGGCATCATTGCCTTAGTCCCACACCATTTTTAACTTACTTTCTTACATTCTCTTAATAAGATCTACTAAAGTTTCATTCATTCCCAAATTTACTAAACTTAATAATCTACTTTTATTTACTGTATCATATGCCTTCTCTATATCTTTAAAGACCATATATAACTGCCTACCTGTATTCCTACTCATATCTATATATTATGTGACTACAAATAAACTATCTCCTATACACCTATCTCTTCTAAAACCTCCTTGCATTTCTCCCACTATATTATTTTCTTTCATTCATTTTGCCACCTTTCCAGCCACCATATATCCAAAAACTTATACAACCCCAACATTACCACTACTTGTCATAATTATTTATCTTTCTATGGTCCTTTAAATAATAGCTTCACTCATTATTTCAGCTATCTAAAAATTCTATTTTCTGTGCCATCCATCTTATTTAAACATAATAGATTTAATTTTGATCTATTTTCCAAATTCATCACCATCTCTACTGCCCATAATCTCTAAACCTCTTGCCTTTCCATTTTTCTACCTCCTTTTGCCACCTTCCATTGACATTTCTGTAAAACTAATATTTCCATTACCATCTGCTTTTATGATTGTTCTCATCTTGCTTTTCACATCTAACATCTTTTCTATATCCATTACATAATTATTTAAGATTTTTAATTCCTCTCTAGAACTATATTCTTTTCCCTCATAATTCAGTAATACTATTTCTCTCTTCCCTACATTCCTTTTTTAAATATATTTCCAATTCTTTTTACTCCCATCTCTTTTATTATCTTTCAGTAATTTACTATTTAATTTCATTCTCTCTGTATAATTATCTATTTTAGCCAACTTTTTTTTAAATAGTTTTTCTACTTAATATTAACATCTTTTTCACTTTCTTTGTTTTTGATAGCACATTTATATTCTCTGTATGCTTTTCCCCTTCCTTTTACATATTTATTAATTTTCACTTTTCTATTACTTATGATTTTCTGAATACTCTCACCTATAGTCCTATTTTTCACTTTTCACACCAATCTTTATATTCATTCGCAACAAACTCTTCAATAATTTTTTGCACTTTTATTTTATATTCCTCTAACTTATTCTTATCATTCACTCTTTTTTCTACTTTTATTATTATAGTACATCACATTACTAACCATTTCTATCATAAAGAAATTATGATCACTATTTATATACTCTCTTCATTATCCAAAACTTTAATTTTCCATACTTTATTCATTCCCTCTTTATCTACTAATACATAATCTATCGTGTGAAATATATTATTTCTAAACCATGTCTATTGCTCCTCATAAATATTTGATAAAATTCCAATGCTCAAATTCACTCTTTGACAAAAAAATTTCAGAAGCTGCCCATTCTTTTTTATCCAAATCATCAATTTCATATCTTCTGTAACTAATTTTTTTTATCCTTTTTTTTTTTTTTTTTGAAACTCTGTATATCCTTAAATAAGCATTCATGTCCAAATAATGAAAAAAAAACAACATATCAATTCTAACTGATTAAGTAGTTTTGCAGCCTTGATATGGGCAATGCAAAATTAAAACAAATCTCTCCTTATTATTTTTTCCATTTCTACAGCATAAACAAACTGCATTTCCACAAGTATTTCATGATCCATTTCATTCAGCAGACTGTGCTGCAGCAAAAATGCCCAAACAATGACTTTATTGGCAATTACTTGGCCATAGAAGTGTTTCAGAAATATGATTAAATAAGAATATAGGAGATAAACTGTAAAACAAAAACTTACTGCACACAGAAATAGCAAGAGATCTAAGAAATAACATGATTGTTTGACATCATAAATGTATTGTTTTGAGCAGTAGCAGTATCTAGTCATCATCATTTCTAAAAATACTTATCTATTGAATTGTTTTGTCTTTGTAAAATAAAATGCAATTCACAAATTAAGAATTGTATTATTATTATAAAAAAATCAAACAATGTTCAATACTAATCTATTTTAAAATATTTGTGTGAATTAATTGCTTCACTTTTTCTTTAATAATAAATTTTAATAATTAGTGACAATCTTTAATTGATTAATACAAACAAAAAAAAAAAAACACTTTTCACTATTTATGTATTTGTTTATTACAAAAATATGCATAAAATTTTAGTTAGGTTGACAGTATCTAATTGTCATATTTTCTAAAAATATGGGAAGTGTTAAGTATATCAACTAGTATTTTCAGAATGGTTTTCATAGCTGCATATTATCTAAAACCAAAACTGTGATGTGTTTATTGTATTAGTATCACAAAAATATCCAATGTAAAAATTATTCACAGAAGATCATATTTAAAAAAAACAAAACAAGTCAAATATCTGTGCTCATTAAAATAAACATGATATATATATATCTTAATTCTCATTATATACATGAACAATAAGTAAAAATATGAAACTTTCTCTATAATATAAAAATCCATGCCAGAGTTAATTATATGATTATATAAATCTTTGATGAGCTTACAATTAGAATTTCTAGAAGATAAAATGCTATCTATCTACAACAGTATATAGCTTATAGTTTATATTTCTATTAATGTCCTACCAAATAAAAACACACATTAATAATATACTGCTTCATAAAGAAGTAACATTAGCAATGACTAATAAAGTAAATTAATTTATTCCAACCAGTAATATCTACAAATATTATTAAGGAAAAATAGATTTAAAAGTGAAGCAACAAAGTTTCTTAACAAAAATATCTATATACACATAAAATATATCATTATAATGCATAATTAGTTGAATGTGAATAATTTTATATAAAATTATAAAACCATTTTATTTATTTCTTAAATGAAAACACAAAAATGTTTTTTTCATCATGTAATATAAAAGCAATTTAAAAAAATAAAATAATTCATTGATTATAGTATATTTAAAGATGACTTTAATATTATACTGCAATTTCATTAAAATAATCTCATATGCAAGAAGATTCTTTTTCACAGATCATGGGTGAAATCATGATGATCTTTTAAAATAGTATAACATTAAATCGTGGTTAGATTTTCATAGAAGGTCTTCCATGAAGATGATTATGGATAAACTCATCTACTAACAGAACTTATAGGTAAATTTAGAAATTTCTGAGGATTGAATTTTTTTTCAATCTGTTGCAAAGAATAATGCTGCCCAAGAAAAAGCCGTTAACAGTTTTAAACCACATTTTGATTCCATATATATCCTACTCAGTAAATATCCAGAAAATAAGTAAATATTATCTAAAAATATCCAAATTTTGATTCATTAAGGCCTTTTGTGTTTTATCATCAATTCATACTATAGTGCTTAATAAAATATATTAAGCAATTTCAATCCTTCAATGCACATTCTAACAAAAAAAAGAAATGATAAAAAATTGACTGAATAGTATTTTAATTTTTAAAATAAACTGAATAGGAAAGCATCAGATTTTTTATGATAATTAAAAATGTTCTGAATGATATCTTTTTTAAGGAGCCCCCCCCCCCAATGGAAATGTAATATGTTGTCATCAGCAAACTATTGTCATTCTAATTGTTTTTTTCTTTTTAAGTCTATATCAATTTAAGAATCTATACTGTCATTTCTATTTCTGGTTAAACACTTCACATTCCCAGTTAAATTCTTCAAACATTTAAACTTTTTGAAGTAATGCAAGAATATTTTGTAGTTCCTTTTTTTTTTTTTTTTTGCCACTATTAAATTGACAAATTTCATTTTATCACTTATAAAATATACTTTACAAATTTTCTTAACCTGCTATGACTAACATCAGTATGTGATATCACTATCAGTTTTCAAATGCCTTAATTTCATATTATTTTTTTAATTAAACAGTTGTCCTTATCAGTACTTTTTTAAATATATCTCTATTTTGCCAAAATTAAATTAGTTTGAATTTTGTTGCTCCTTTTTTGGTTTAGAAGTGTACTATTTGTATTGTGTAAATTATCAGTATTTTTTTTTTTTAAACAAATATAATATTTAACCTTAAAACATCACATGATCACTATCTTCCATGCTTGCTCATAACTGTTGTTATAATAGGCAAAACTCTCTCCATACAGTAGTGCCACTCTAAGCAGTGCTCTCAGATCCAAGGCTCCTCACTGACAAAGGCCATAAGCCAGAAACTAGTTTGGGGATATTGGATGAGTAGGCACTAGATAGGGATTTTATGCACAAGCCTTCTGGCATCCATTGATTTGCTTAGAGTGGCACTACTGTATGGAGAGAGTTTTTCCTATTATAAATATAATATTTATTGTAACTTAAGCCTACAATAATAAAATTTGAATATATTTATTACAAAATAAAGATTTTTTACTTATCTCAGATGATAGGAATAGAAATTAAAGTAATTCTATCTTTATTGGCATCAGTGGTGGTGTTATTTATTATAAGAAGATTCATTCTTCTATTAAAAAAGATAACCTATTAGAGCTGTTACCCCTTTTTACATCCATGTCATTCTGCCTATAAATTTCTAAACTTGTGATCCTGTCAAATAAACTCTGCAAACTCATCAACTAATGTGAACACAAAAACTTCAATTAAGTGATAAATTTGTACACAAAAATAATAAAAATATTATTATGATACTAAATAAAAACAGGTAGTTATTAGTTTTTGTTTCATCATGGCGATTATGATGCTAAATAAAAGTAGGTAGTTGAAAATTTTTAAAAAATGGCACTTTGTGCTGACAAAGACACCACCACCACCACCATGCAACATATAGCATTCTGTCGTTACAATAATAGCCAGCAATTCCCAAATTTTGCTTAAAATTAAAAAATACTATGTATATTACAAAAGGGACACAAAGATGATGATGCTTTCGTTTGCATTCTGGATGGTATTAAAAAAATAAGTTCACCTCATTGATTCTGTTTTAATAAAAGTTTACAATTTTTTTTTTTTTTTTACCCCTGCAAAGGATATAAAAGTGAAGAAGTGTGATCTGCCAGCTGCACAAAGAAGATGGCACTTTTTTTTTGCATTCTGGAATATGCTGTGATCCTGACTCCAGTCTTTTTATTTTTTTTTGCACTAGCCCTTAGAACTGAGATAGCCATGATGAGGAAATATTTTATAGACTGGGAATTCTTTGTTATGGTAATGGTATGAGGCAGTACAATAATTAATGAATCACTTAAAAATTTGATTTGGGACAGAAATTTCAATTTGACAAAGATTATATCTTTCATTAACGCTATTTATTGATTTCTCTTCTTACCGTGAAAGTGATCTAAAAATTGCTATAAACACATAATCTGATTATTTCACTGTGTCTGATGGATCATTTATTAAAGCTGGTCAAATAATTGTAAAATAATTAATGTTAAAGATGATAAGCCAAGGGATAATATTAGTAGTAAAGCTAAGTATTTTGATTTTTTTTTTAAATATAGATATGTAAATCCTTCAAGATCTGAAATGACAACATTTGTAGTAAAGAGCTGTCAAAGTTAACATTCATATAAGTTGCTCTTAATGAAACTCTTTCTAGAGGAATGAAATTTCATTAAACAAGTATAATATTAAAGGTTTTTTAATATTAAAGGTTTTTTTTTTTTTGGAAGGGCAGGTTATTAGCTAAAAGAGACTACTAATAATAGTTTTGGTACGTTTTAATTTTGTTCAGTGGAATCATGCTGCACACTATGTTTTGTTCCAAGCCTACCTCATATATATCCTATTTCCCATATAATAGTTGATGTTTTGTTAACAAGATTTGATTACATTGTTAATTATACTATAAGTAGAAAATAGAGTAGTTTTCAACACTTACACACTATATATATAGCAGATACTTTTTTATGTGTATAGTTTGTGTTATACCTCCATATCTAAGTTCACTTTTCTACTTACAAAACTACAAATGTATTTAATCTACTTTACATTCTTAAGTTGATAGTTATCCAAGTTAAAGGTTGCTGAGAATTTTTTTTTCCATCTTTGACTGATAAAGAACTAAAGTTTTTTTTAACATTAATTATTAAAACAAGTGTTTAAATGTCTCATTCAAAACATTGTAAATGTTTGCAAATCATCATTTGAACTGGCAAAAATAGCACAATCCTTAGCATACTGTAAATCCAGAATCCAAGAAACTTTTGTTTTTACTTTTAATTGTTTCAAATAAAAAATTACATCATCAAACTTGTATCATAATTTAATCCCTGTTTGATTAGAGCCATTTATAAATAATTCCAAAAACTACTGTCAAAACATTGAAAACAAAATTGGAGCAAGCAAACATCCTTGTTTAACACTTTTTTTTTTTTTCAAATAGCTTCAGATTTTCCATCTGTGGTAGAACACTTCCTCTCATTCCATTATGTGGAAGTTCTATAATGTGAATAAATTTTGATGAACAACCAACTAAATTTAAACCATGCCATACACCTGTCCTATTAACTGAATCAAATGCCTTCACCAAATCAATAAAAACTATTTATAAATAGCTCTCTTGTTTCTGACATTTTTCTTGTATTTACTTGTTTATAAAAACCATGTCTCAAGTGCTTTTTCATTCTTCATAATCACATTGAATCTCTGGGAACCATTCATCTATAACTAGAAGCAACCTATTTCAAAGTACCATGAATAATAATGATATTCCATAATAATTATTAACTTTTCTATTCTCTTCATTTTCAAAAATTAAAACAATAGAAGCATTCTTAAGATCAGGTGAGTTTATATATCACTGCCACATTTTAAAACTTGTCCAAGTATTTCATCAGGTCATGCAGCCTTTTCATTTTTAAGATTACAAAGAGTTATTTTCACTTCACTAAACTGGATATTTTTGTCCAAATATAAATTAGGTAAAATGGATAGACTGTTAAGTTGATATCTCATGTCTTTTATCATTATTCAAAAAATGGTCAAAATACTCATTTCATCTGTTCAAAATATCATTGTCATTAAATAAGAGAGAGCCATTTTTGGATTTAGTAGGATTATGATAATTTTCAAGTCCATATGTTGCTTTTAAGGCATCAAAAAAAAAAAGATCTCGAATGATCATGATTAGTAAATATATTGTTGCAGTTTTAATCCACTAGTCACTTTTAAGCTTTCTTCTTAGTCATTGAACTTTTGTCTTCACATCTTTATATTTATTATGAAGTTCCATATTTAATCTATTTATTTTGGCACATAGAAAATGCCATGTTTTTTAATTATTAATAATGAGATCATTGTCAGAAATCCAGTAATTTTTCTTTTTAGTGAATCCAAGTATAGATTTATTTTTATCCATAAGGTATTCTTCAAGAGAATTCCATGCTTCAGTAGTATGATAGCTCTGAAGATCCCAATTAGCAATTTTAGTATTAAAATTTATTACATATAGTATATTCTTCCCAAGAATGAACATCAATATTTTTCTGAATATGATTGGAATATCTATTTTTTAATGCTACTCTCATTTTAATCTTGTAGCATACTAATATGTCCAACAATCTGTGCTTGTAAGTGCTCAGGTAATATGAGACTTTTTTATAGTAGTTTTTCTGTCTGTGTTAGTCAACCTATGGGTATGCATGTGGTCAATGTCTACTATCCGCATCAACATGTGAGTTAAATTGACCAAAAAGAAAAAATATTTTAATGGTTTTGCTGTAATAATGTTATCCAATAAGGAATAAATGCTTTTCTTCTCTAAATTCTAACAATCTAAGGTAGGAGAATAGACATTAATAAAATGATTACAAATCCCACTGTGCAAAACAAGTTTGAACTTATTATCCTTTCATTAATATAATCAGTAATTTCAACAATAGAAGGTAATAAATCCAATATTATGCTTTTTTTTTTCACTGACTGAGCTGCCTTTCTAAAAAATTCCTAACCATTTGTCTCTTCTATTAAACTTCCTTCTTCTGAGAAGCAAGTTTCTCTAAAAGCAGCCACATCGATCTTAACAGCTTCTAGCTATTAGCGCAAACTCTCCGGTCTGTGTTTGTAGAGTTTGTGTTGCATTAGATCAAATAAGATTTTTACATTACTAATATATCTCTTGCTTTACCATTCATCATCATCATCAACCATTATCAATCCACTGCAGAATGAAGATCTCCAAGTTTAATCCATCTTCTCCGATCTTTAGCTTCTCTTTTCCACAACACCCCTGCACATTTTCTTATTTCATCCATCCATCTCACATGTGGTCTCTTTCTGGGTCTTTTACAATCTCTTGGAATCCAGTTTAAAATTTCAATTGTCCATCTATTATCATTTCTTCTAGCAATATATCCAGCCCAACTCCATTTCAATCTTTTAATTTTTTCAATAAGGTCAGTAACAAACACCTGTTTGTTGTCTTACTCATACATTGCGTTTTCGATCTCTTCTTGTTACTCCCAACATACATCTCTCCATACTTCTTTGAGTAGTCTTAAGTCTCTGTATTGCTCTTCTATTAAGTGTCCAAGTCTCAGATCCATAAGTAAGAACTGGTAAAACACTTTTGTTAAAAACCATTCTTTTCAAACACATAGGCATATTTCCTTTTAGTATCAAGTTATTTCTACCAAAAGCACTCCAACCAAGTTTAATTCTATGATTAATTTCCTCCATTATGTTTCCATCTGTATTAATAATCTGACCTAAGTATTTGTAACTGTTAACTTCTTCTAATTCTTCATAATCAATCTTTATTTTCATATTTTGAGCAAATTGATTAAACATTACTTTAGTCATTTTAACATTTATCTTTAGTCCTACTTTTTTACTTTCATCTGCTAACTCCTGCAACATTTCCTGCAGCTCTGAAGCATTATTTGCAAAAACAACTACATCATCTGCAAAATCTAAATGACTTAAATACTCTCCATTTACTTTCATTGCTTTAGTTTCCCATTTTAATCCACAAAATACTTCTTGCAGCACTGCTGTAAAAAGTTTTGGAGATATGGAGTCACCTTGCCTTACACCTTTCTCAATGTTGATTTTTCCAGTATCATTATGTAATCTAATTGTTGCTGTTGCATTTTTATATTCTTTAAAATATGACAATATCCTGGATCTATACCTTGATGATCCAATGCTTTAATCACTGAAGAAATGTGTATAGAATCGAATGCCTTTTCATAATCTACAAATCCAAAACATAATGACAACTCATATTCATTTGTCCTTTCTATGACTTTTCTCAATACCTGGATATGATCTATTGTACTAAAACCACTTTTAAATCCAGCTTGTTCTCTTGGTTGGTGGAAATCCAAAGTTCTCTGTAGACGAGTTGTAATTATCTTGGTAAAAATTTTATATAAAACTGATAAAAGGCTGATAGGTCTGTAATTTCTAATATCTTCTTTATCATCTTTTTTAAATATTAATATTATTACTGCATTCATCCAATCTTCTGGTACATCTTTATCATTTAGACATTTGGTATATAACTTTGCTAAAATTGTTTCTATTTCTTCACCTCCTTCTTTTAATATATCAATTATAATTCCATCATTTCCTGGAGCCTTTCCTTTCTTCATACATTTAATTGCATGTCTCACTTCTTCATTTAAAATTCTGGCCAATTCGGAAGATATAATAGATATAGGAGGTACTTGTTCTTTATCACTATATAATTCTTGATAAAAATCTTCTACCAATTTCATGATGTCATCTCTCTTTTTAGTAATAATTCCATCTTTTTTTCTTATTGCAGATATAAATTTCCTACCAATACCAAAATGTTGTTTAACATTCTTGAGACTTTTATTTTCTTCTACAGCTTTCCTTGCTATTTCATAGTTATACTTTCTTATATCATTTTCAACTCTTTTCCGTACCATTTTACAAAATTCGAGATATTCAATTCTTTTTAATACATCATTTTTGTATATCTTCATATTCCTTCTTTTCTTCATAAATTCTCTAGTCTCAGTAGAAATTTTACTAGTCAATTGCTGCTTTTTTCTACCAGCTATCTTTGTTGCAGTTTTTAAAAGTGTATCAATTATTTTCATATTAATTTCATTCAAATCTGAATCCTGTTCAAAATCTCCTAACACTTGAAACCTATTTGTAAGTTCTAATTTAAATTCATTAGAATGTTTCTGAAGATTAGGAATATCAACTGTAAATATTGCTTTACCATTACTATTGATATTATTACTATTCTTACTACTTCTATGGATGAAGTGTGTAATCTGATAGACATGATAACCTAGTCATACAGTGTGAGAGAGGCTATTTTTGATCATATTTTCTAGATCCTCACCATGGTAGGCAGGGAAATTCCTAAATGGGACTGCCTAAACATACAGTCTTTGGCTATGGAAACTCTTGTCTCACTGAAATTCAGTTCTAAACTGATTCATTAGATAAGAAACTCTGCCTATTAAACTTATCCTTATCTTGCTTTCTTAATTCTCTCAGACATTATCTAAAAAGGAAAAAGAGAACTGGAGTTAGAAATGCTAAGCATGAAATTAAAGAATAGAAATATTGTTGCACAAACATGCAATCCTATTGGCACTGTTAATATAAAGAGATATGCAAGGGCATAAAGGTTTAGAATGATTAGACTCACCAATAACGTGACTTAACAAGGAAAAGAGGGCGACAGAAAAAACTTTGTATCAGAAACAATGTTTAGTCTTTGTTGAACAAATTTTTTATCCTATATGATAGCAGGATCTCTTGATCAAGCACTGCTTATTTGTTGTTATTCACAGTTGCTCTTCATATCTAAAGACTATTCTACTATCTGCCATCTTTGGAAGCTTCTAGTAGCCTGATCATAACACCTGATAAAAGTAAGAATATGGTTTTGGTTATATATTGTAATGGTCCTGCCATTTGGCAAACAATATCATCAGAGATAATTTAGCACAAATTATAATAATCATAAAGATATGAAAGATTAGTGCTTAATAATTCAAATCATCTTTAAGATTTCACACTCACATCCAAAAAACAGAAATGAAACAAGATTGAAGTAAAAATATAATTTAATTCAATCATAAATCATACTAATTGTTGGACACACCTATAATAATAAAAATATTTAAAATTGTCACCTTGCCAGACCATTAATCACTCCTAAATGACTGAAGGGAAATTAGATCATCTATGGATTATAAATTTATATTAGATTAAAAACTAGAGTGCCACCTCAAACTGGAAAATCCATAGGAGGATATACCACACTATCATCAGTCTTATTAAAAACTCTACCATGACTAGTTTAGTAGAATATGAATTCATCTCCCTAGCTATTATAAATTTAAATTACAATTTAAATGGTAGAACTTATGAAAAGAGAAACAGAAGATCAGGTTAATAACTAACAAAAAAAAATTATGCAATAAGACATAAAATATTTAAATTATTATTACATTAAATTATAAAATAAGAAGTATTTAAACATTACCATCCTTCAAATGTTCACCCTTTTAACCACTAAAGTTTTACCAATGTCTTCAGTTTAAAATCCCTTTCATGTTAAGCTTAACATTTTTTCCCCTTTGTTTGCTTTTCGTTATGGAGTCTATTTCAGCATTGAAGATGCTATACATCATTCTTGAAAATGGAGAAACAATATTTTTTTTTAATTCCATCAGCTGCTTCAAGTTTTAATTTATTCAGATCATATTTCCTTAAATAATATTTCTTCATCTCTCCAAACAAATATAACAATCACCTTGAAAACATAAATTTCTACCATAGGTTTAGCAGAACTCAGAAATGGCAGTTGAATTTTGATCACATAACAGGCTGAAGATAAATAATTAATCCAAGCTATATTGATCCAGGATAAATGATACACAGGAATTAGCCGCCATTAACAATAATATCCATTTTATAATATTTATAACTTGGCTGCAATTAAAAATCAACTTAAAATTTTCTACAAGCTGCTAAAGATGATTATAAAATAAAAGACAGACTAGAGATGCACATTTTATTTAAACCAAAATTGATTAAAAATAAGTAAATCATATTTTATTACTTTTCTAGTCATATTCTTTTTTTAAATTGATTTTATTTATTACAATAAAAATATTATTTCCAATATAAAAATCCTTTTTATAAATCTGGCATTTAACAAAAAGTTAAATCTTTTTTTTTTTTATCATTTTATTTTAAAGTTTGACTAATTGACTTTAGAGATGACACAAGCTAATTTAAATTTGTAAGGAAAAAGAAATTTTTCCTCTTTTTTAAAAACTTATTTCACTACTCCCCTTTTTAAATATCATTTTCATTAGATAACCAGTATTTAACTACTATTATAATCAGTTATGCATCTTGCTTTGCAACTGTTACATTGTTCTCCCACCATGTTAGAAATAAAATAAATCAATTTAGATTCTTGATATTGGATGATTTTATTTCTACACTAAACATTAACATTATTAAATTTGTACTATCACCTTGATGATGAGTTAGAGATTAAGTAAGGCAGCAAATTTGAAATCACCTTCAATAGTAAAATGAACTGAATAAATATAGAGAAACCAGATTTAAAATCATTTTTCCATATGAAAATAAGCTAACTAAATATTAAGTATCTTTGATAATGAGCTGGAGATAAAATAGTAGAGGTACTAAGTTTAAAATCACTTCATTACTATAAGTAAACTGCCTAAATGTTTACTAAATCCACTTTTAATTTCTTAAGTATGTTGCACTACATTGTGATCCTAATTGTGCAATACACCATTGCTAACCAGGGACCCTTGGTTTGGAAAGCTTTTTTGAGACTGTCAGGAAAATTACTGAACATACAATTTTAATTTTCAATTTATAATTATCATTTCACTGGGAACTCTTTTCTATCAGCTATTCTGTAATGAATCTAGAAAATCTTTAAACTGGTGCTTCATTATCAACTTACATGGGTGTTCTGAACACCAGTACACCTACCTGCAGTTCAGGCAATTCCTTCAAAGAAAAGGCTATCACACAACACACATACTAAATCCTCTCACCCCATACATCTAACTTATCAAATCATCTACTCATCTTCACTAGTTATATTCTCTTTGACAAGTTTCAAAGAATGGGCATTGTATGTTCCCACTTCTATTCCTTTATTAGCCAGTACAAAAGCATTCTTGTTATATTGGTGAATAATAGTGAATGGCATCACATATTTCTTGAAATGTTTTATAAACATATTTTCAGGTTGCCTTATGAGATTAATCCGAATCATAAATTTTATCACCTAACTAAAAAGTTTGGCTAGAGGTCTTTGCTTTATTTATTCTCAAATCTTCTGCTTCATCAATCTATGTCTTGCTTCAATTATATCCTTCTCCACATCATTTGTGGGGAAATTAATGGGTAATCTTGTTTTAAGTAAGGTATGTGCTACCAAAATATAAATGAATAGGTTCAAATCCAGTTGATTCATTAGCAGATCAGTTGATATAATTAATTACCTGATTGATCTGTTTAATTCAATCATGATACTTGGTTGGTATTAATGTATACCTGAAATAGACATCCTAATTCACACATTATTTGTTCAAAGGGATTAGACTGTATTTTGAATTGAGGTTAGGTGTTTTATTCCTCTTTTGTTTAACCATTTCTCCCATTCAGGTGAGATTATCAGAGGTCCCATGATCAGTAATAATGGCATCAGGTAACCCACTCCAAAACATGAACAATATGTTTAGCATTAGCTTGTGGTATCGGATATGCTGCTACCCATTTTGAAAATAAGTCATATATCACTATTGTAACGAGCACAGACGTTCGTTACATTGTTGTTTTTTTATTTTTATTTATTAAACATGAAAGTAAATTAAAAAGTTCGCATTTAAAAATTTTCTTTAAGAATTAAAAATTGAGATTAAATATCAACTTAAACTCTTATATATTAAATCGCACAGATAATGAAAAATTATTAAAATAAAAATTTATTAAAGAAAAAGTATTTTAAAACTAAATTTTAAAAAGATTTGGAGATAAAATTATATCTTTAAATTTATCTTTAAACATATTTTTGATTTGGAAAACAGGTTAATTAATCAGAAATGGAAATGATTGTTAATTAGTTAAATGTAAACCAGCCTTGGCATTTAAATGTAAAAACACCGGTCAGATAAGAAAACAATAGAAACTTTCAGCAAATGAAATAAATCCATTTGGAAATCGGACCTCAACGAAAAGGATCATCTCATTGATGACGTAATGTTAAGTCAATCCTTCGAATACGTATAAAAGGAAAAATTTTGGAAATTATTAGTTAGTGACTAGTTATTGATGATTATTACGATGTAACAGCTAGGTGTTAGTGTTGAGGGGATTGAAAAAGACGCACAGCTTCAATCCCTTCAGTTCTGTTAAGAAAGGAAGAAAAATGAGCCATCGTTTCTACATTGAGGACCAACTACATTAAAAAAACCTCCGAATGAATAAATAAAACAACGGCTAAATGGATACCAATTTTAGGACGGCGTGGGAATTTGCGTTCATGGCAAGCAACGGATAAAGTTGGACGTTTTAAAAATCGTAAGAACTTATATATTCACTTGAAACAATAAGAACTCTAAATTTTAAAACTTTTTATTAAATGATGCAATAGAATCCTATCTGACCAAACTAAATTCTTTATTAATAGTATTATTTGATGTATTTTTTTTCTTATTTATGTAAAATCATTTCCATTTATTTATTTTTGTATTCTTTAAGTTTTTATCATGATTTTTTTTTTGTTTTCCGTTAAATTAATTATATAAATGTTAAACTTAAGTCGGGCGTGAATGGCTGTGTAGATTTGTAAAGTTATATTAGGGGAGGGTAATCTTAGGTTATTTGTTTCATGGTTAGATTGGGTCAATGGATTGGATATATTGATGTAGTTAGTATATGTAATCGGAGATTCGCTACGGGCAGAATCGCTTCATACACCGCACACTTCCGTTTGCCTATGGAAGGAATTATAAGTCGGATACCGCAGTTCCTTTCTATGGAGTTTTTTGTTTTATTGCTCTTCTTTGCAGATAGATGTAATATTCCTATCTCATAAGAGGCAATTTCTTCTTTTAACCTTTTGTGCTGCCGTATTTTATTACATTGAATACATCGATGTATCAGATGAATTGATGCCAGTTTGACTACGAATTTTAGCCTAAGGTTAAATAGGGATAGAATGTTTATTTTCAAAAGCAAATCTATGTGGTCTATTCATGCTTGACCCTAAATAAAAATGCATTAAATTTAAGTTGTTTATAGACGCTTGCATGATTGGTTATCGGTTAAGTATGTTTTGGGTTTTCATATTTGATAAAATATATAGACATTCGATAAATAATGATACCTTACGGTGAGTATCTAAAATGTATTTATTCGGATGTCTTTTAAGTTATTGGTGCAATCAAGTATCTTATGGTGAATACTATTGGGTTACGTATAAATTTCCCTCGCAATTGTCAGTAATCAATGATTTTATATTTTGATCGTTTATGTTTACTTTAAAATGTTTTTAACTGAATCTATGTAACGATCTATAGAAATATTAAAACAAGCTTTTATAACCCACTGTGAACTTAATTAAAATGTAAACTTATAATATAATAAAATTAAAATGTAAATTAAAATCTAAGGTAAAGTTAAAAATAATGTTAAAATGTAAAACTAATACTAAAATAAAAGTAAATCTTATATATATGTGCATAAATAAATGTTTTGTATGTTAATTACTGGCAGTGGCTTATTTTATTCTTTTTTTAATATACTCTTAGATTATATTATAATATCTCTGCTATTCCACTGAGCTAGTGACTGGGCTAAGGAATAAAATTTAAAAAAAAAAAAAAATTTTTTTTTTTTGACTTACGATCTCCTACTTTATAAATTTTTCAGGTTCAAATCCTAGATGCCGTAGTCAGTTTACTTAAGTCTTTTTTTCCGGATCTTACAGAAACCATTTTAATAAAAATACCCTGAGCAAATTTTGTCAAAATGAAATATTTTTATCTGTTTACAAAAGTCGTATACTTTAAATCGATAAAACACCAAAAATAGAAATATTAAAAAAGGAAGATATAAAAAATTTTAAAACTAATTTTTGTTAAAAAAAAAAAAAAAGTAAAGTGCATAAAAGTTTTTGTTGTTGTTGTTGATATATATTATGTTTACGTGAAGGCACAAAGTTTATGTGAAATGTGGTGCTTACATAGTACCTTTGGGAATTACTTAAGTGTAACCCTATTTATGCTTCAATCAGTAAAATAAGTTGGTGGTATTTATAATTGTTCTGCAAATATACACGTTTAAACCCATTATTTTTAAAACATATTTATCTCAATGCACTTTTTAAATAAATAATTTATAAAATAACTTGCTTGTTATGGTGTGTAAAAATAAAATGTATAAAATAAAATAGAACTCTTGTGGGGAGGGGTGTAAGTAAATGGTCCTTAGGTGGATAGTCAACATTTCATTTTTCTTTTTGTATAGTCCTTTTGTAAAATTATTAAGGATGTTTGTAAATGTCTTCTCAATCGTGTACCGTAATTACTAACCCTAAGTAAAATATTTTTTTTGATCATTTTTTTTTAAGTAATTTACTGATATGTAACGAGCAGCGTTGTTTTGTTGTTTTTTTATTTTTATTTATTAAAAGAAAGTAAATTAAAAAGTTCGCATTTAAAAATTTTCTTTAAGAATTAAAAATTGAAATTAAATATCAACTTAAACTCTTATATATTAAATCACAGATAATGAAAAATTATTAAAATAAAAATTTATTAAAGAAAAAGTATTTTAAAACTAAATTTTAAAAAGATTTGGAGATAAAATTATATCTTTAAATTTATCTTTAAACATATTTTTGATTTGGAAAAGGTTAATTATAGAATGGAAATGATTGTTAATTAGTTAAATGTAAAAGCCTTGCATTTAAAGTAAAAACAGATAAGAAAACAATAGAACTTTGCAATAAATAAATCCATTGGAAAGACCTCAATAAAGGTCACATTGATGAAATGTTAAGTCAATCCTTCAATACGTATAAAAGGAAAAATTTTGGAAATTATTAGTTAGTGACTAGTTATTGATGATTATTAGATTAAGCTAGGGTTAGTGCTGAGGGGTTAAAAGAGAAGTTCAATCCCTTAGTTCTGTTAAGAAAGGAAGAAAAAACCATGTTTCTACATTAACCAACTACACAAAAATCTCGGATGGATAAATAAACCAACAGATACCAATTTCGGACGAGTGGGAATTCACGTTCAAACAAGAATATATGAAGATGAACTATTTAAATAACCGTAAGAACTTTAAAATTTATGAAAGTAAATTAAAAACTTTCCAGATTTAAATAATTGCAATATTATTCTATCGAAACATTATTTATTAATTAGTTATAATTTTATTTAATGTATTTATTTTGTAAAATCATTTCCATTTATTTATTTTTTGTTCTTTAAGTTTTATTATGATTTTTGTTTTCCGTTAAGTTAAATTATATAAAGTTAAACTTAAGTGGCGGATGGCTGTATAGATTTGTAAAGTTATATTAGGGGAGGGTAATCTTAGGTTATTTGTTTCGAGGTTAAATTGGGTAATGGATTGGATATATTGGTGTGATTAGTAGATGTAATATTGATTGCAGGGCAGAATGTTCATAACACTTCGTTTGTATGGAAGGAATTATAAGTCGGATACGAGTTTTTTCTATGGAGTTTTTTGTTTTATTGCTCTTCTTTAGAGATAGATGTAATATTCCTATCTCATAAGAGGCATTTCTTCTTTTAACCTTTTGTGCTGTGTATTTTATTACATTGAATACATGATATATCAGATGAATTGATCCAGTTTGACTAGAATTTTAGCCTAAGGTTAAATAGGGATAGAATATTTTAATTTCAATAATCTATGTAGTATTCATGCTCGACCTAAATAAAAATCATTAAATTTAAGTTGTTTATAGATGTTATGGATTGTTTATGTTAACTATGTTTTGGTTTTATATTTGATAAAATATATAGAATTGATAAATAATGATACCTTACGGTAGTATCTAAAATGTATTTATTGGTGTCTTTTAAGTTATTGGTGAAATAAGTATCTTATGGTGAATACTATTGGGTTACATATAAATTTCCCTCCGAATTGTCAGTAATAATAATTTTATATTTTGATGCTATGTTTACTTTGGAATGTTTTTAACGTGTAATCTATGTAACGATCTATAGCAACTTATTATAACAAGCTTTTATAATCCATCTGTGGAACTTAATTAAATGTAAACTATATATAATAGAATTAAAATGTAAATTAAAATCTAAGGTAAAGTTAAAAATAATGTTAAAATGTAAAACTAATACTAAAATAATTTTAAATCTTATATATATGTGTAAATAAATGTTTGTATGTTAATTACTGGCAGTGGCTTATTTTATTCTTTTTTTATATATACTCTTAGATTATCTTATTAAATCTCTGCTATTCACTGAGCTAGTGACATGGCTAACGAGATAAAATTTAAAAAAAAAAAAAAAATTTTTTTTTTGACTTAGTATCTGCCTACTTTATAAATTTTTCTAGGTTCAAATGCCTAGATGGCGCCCGTAGTGCAGTTTACGTTAAGTCGCATTCTCCGGATCGTTACACTATATCTCATTTTTTTAAATAGAGGTAGTGAACCATAATAGTCTGTGGTTAAAATGGTTTTAGTTTTTTTTTTATTTTAGAAATTATAGGTTTCAATAGTCCTACATTCGATTTATTCAAAGGTTTGGTTTTTAGACATATTACAAATTTATTCATCACAGGCAAAATGCTGATATGATATACATTTTTGGTTAATATTTGTTTTATTTTTGCAGCTCCTTAGTGTTCATACAAGCAATGAGCATATGTGATCAATCACATGCATAATGCATGTGGGATCACTTTATGTTGATACTCAGCCTGAATGGTTTTTTTTAATACTGTATCACACCATCCTCTATATTGTATTTATCCCTATTCCATATGGGATTATTCCTATCATCAGTAACTTTAGATGATTTTATAAGGTATTTAATTATTTGTTCACAATCTGGATCATCTCTTTGTCTATCCATTAAATGTTGCAAATTATTTTCTACAGATTCACCTACAGATAACTATGAAATCAACATATATGTTGTATGTGCTTATATGTTGTTGACATAGCTGAGTTGGATGTCAGCTTAACCTATCTGCAAACACATTGTCAGAATCTTTACAATAAACCACAGTGTAATTGAATTCTTGAAGAAACAAACTCCACTTGATTAATCTATTGTTAGTCAGATAGTTGTGGTTTAGGAATTCAGGGCTTTTGTGATCTGTGATCATAATTACCTGACCTATTAACAATTGGCACAATTTTTGACATATCCAAACTATAGCCAGAGCTTCTTTCTCTATGGGCCTTGCAATATTTGGCTAATAAAATATAGGATTTTATGTCGGTTGGCCTCCTGAACTTGAAATAAAGTAGCTCCTAGTCCGAAGTGACTACTATCGGTCTATATGTTAAATGGTTTATTGAAATCAGGGTACGACAACATAACTTCATTTAAAAATTTATCTTTTATAAGCTGAAAATTATCATTATGTAGAGTAGTTCACTTCCAGTTCATATCCTTTTTTAGCAAATGAAGGAAGGGCTTCATATCAAAAAAAATGTTTGTAAAATCAGTTGTAAAAGTTAGAAATAGTCTAATGTCCTCTTTAGTTTTTGGATTAGAAAATCTTATATCATCTGTATTTTATCATAGTGATGGTGAATGCCTTCTCCATTGATTGTATAACCTAGAAATTTCACCTCTTTTGCAGCCAATGTATTAATCTCTAAATTTATTTTAATCTCTTTTCTCTAGCATTCTTAAAATAAAAAAAATTGATATACGCAATATGTTCTATATTGGTAGATGCAATCACTATGTCATTGACATACATAACTAGTAATTGTTTGATTTCATTAGACAGTACCTGATCCAGGCACTGAATTAAACCTTCCCTATTATTTTTTAAATCAAATAACATTCAGTTAAAATTATGTTTCCGTTGTACCTGAAAGCTGTATATTTACGAGCAAGTGGGTGGAGCTTAATTTCCCAATAGCTGGCAGCCAAATCAAAAATAGAAAAAAAAATTTTGATTTAAACTTGATTAGAAGTTGATGAATGGATGGAGGGGCATTACATTCAGGAATTGTAATTTTGTTCAGCTGTCTAGCATCTAAACAAAGGCGAATTTAGCCATTTTTCTTTTTCATTTCTACTATAGAGTTATTAAAAGGCAATGAGCACTTTAATATTATTCCATATTTTAACATTTGGTCCAACTGTTTTTCAATTACTTCTTTATATTGGGTAGAGATTAGAGTAAAAACGAGCTTGGTAAGGTTGAGCCTTCATGACTGTTAGTCAATGTTCATAACTCTTTATTACCCCAGGAATGTCAGAGAAGAAAGTCTCAATTTTTCAATAAATATTCAGATATACTTTTCTGATTATTTAATATTAGAGATTTTTGTAATTTTATTTGAATTTCTGGCCATTGCCTATCATCCTGTACACCGTACATTGTGGCTGATTGATATATATTTCCTGGCAAAAATGGCATTACTTCATCTTCAAATATAATCTCATTTCTTTTGTAATTTAAGACACATCCTATTTTATGCATAAAGTCAGACCCAAGAATAAATTCATGTATCAATTCATTTAAAATTAGCAATATATGATTGCAACTCCTCTATCCATATATGCATCCATATTTGTTTTGATGCAAGTTCAGTCTTTTTGTTATTTGCTAGTGATATGTACTATCTTTAAAGGTAATATATTAACACTTTAGTTTAGGCAAGTAGTCTGTCTAAACATATTTTCAGAAATAATGGATAACTCACCACCTGAATCCATCAAAGCTTCTGTTATAATTCTATAACTTTTTATCATTGGGTAATTTTGGCAAACATAGTTTCTGCCTCATCCTAATTACATACTAAATTTTTTCTTTGATATACACTACCACTATTATTATTTCTCATTAAAATGCCTCTCCCCCTCCCCTATGTCATGCCTGGGTCCTGCAATGAGAGACTGCTTACTGAGGTTCATTCTTGTTTCCCTCTTGCTGTTTTTTTTAAGACCCTCTATATCTTTCACATATATCTACTAGTATCACATGATCACAAGCCTTCTGGCATCCATTGATTACTCTGTTTAGCACAGGTGGCAATACTGTATGGAGAGTTTTGCTCTGTTTATATCTACTAGTACTAGGTGACTGTGAATTATCTCTGGGTTTAATGTAATTTTTTTATGAATAATATCCGAATCACTTCCGGTGTGCCTAAAAATCCTAGTCCTATTGGGACTGCCAGTTGATTTTCTTCTCTTTCCATTCCACAATTTTTTTCTTTTGCTGTACTCCATTGAATTTACATATGATTCGCATTCTTGCCTATAAGTCTCTTTTAGTTGAGGATTAAGTACACAATCCTTTCCTGTCATATGTAGGTCTACTACTATTGAATGAATTCAATAACTCAGCAACCTGTTTAACAGTTTTTCTATTTCTACCAACCATCTGCTTTATATTATTAAAAGCTGTGTCTTACTGTCCTAATAATTTGATTCTCTGACAGTGGACTGGCTATTAAAGCTCTAAGCTTAGCAACTTATCTATTAAGAAATAAAGTGGGGGCTCCACCATGTTGCCGTATTTTTTGTGATATTTGGTGCTTAATATTTTCTTGGTAATCATTACTCCAGTAACTTGATAAACAAGGGCACCTTACAATCATTGAAATTTTGAATCTTTTCAAATAGGGAGTCTCACCAAACACATGCAATGGCAATTTTAGCATCTTCACTCAACTGATGCATAGTGAAATATCTCTCCAAACTATTAAAATACTCTATAGGAGTTTTCACCTGCATGCCCCGGAAAAATTCTAATTTTTAAAAATTGGTTAACAACTGCAGTTATGTTAATAAGTATATGGGAGTTTAAATTCTCTTTTTTGCCAAGTATTATTCAGATGATTTAAGTTTTTATTTATCTTATTATCCCCCTCTCATGAAGGAGTCTACTATCTCTATTGGTTTTCCGTCTCTATTACATTTGTTTCAAATTTTTCAACAATTAAATGAATCTGTTCTAATGCTCTATGATTTTCTCTTTTTACTCCATTACCTCATGTATAAATTCTATTTTTCTTTCTTGCACAATTTTATTTTGCTGTATTTCCTGACATGCCTCTTCAACTTTATTCTCAGTCTGGTTTAAATCTTCTTACTCTTTTATAATTTCTTTCCTCATCCATTCATATCTACTTTTAATTTGAGATTCCAGTTTTTTAAACTTTTCATTTTGTGTCTTTTTCAAATTTTATAGCTATTTCTTTGCTTTGACTTCCTATTTTTTTCAAGTATTTTACCTTATCGCTGTGTCTTTATTTTGATTTTCAATTTTTACATTTTGTTCTTCAAATTTTATAGCTATCTCTTTGTTTTGACTTTCTATTTTTTGCTAATATTTTTTTTTTTTTTTTTGATGCTCAAACCTTGTGACTGTCTCTATTTTGATTTTCAAGTTTTTCATTTTATTCTTTAACTTTTATGGCCATTTCTTGTATTTGATTTTCGAACATTTTCTTCATCATTGCCATAAACCTATCATTATTTGAGACTTCTAATTATTCTTTAATTTATTCCTTATTCAAAATGTTCTGCTTCTTTTTCTGGAGCCTTGCATTTTTGCTTTTGATCTAGTGTGCATCTGATTAATTACAATATTTATCTATAATATTTACTTTCAATGAATTGGTGTGACCATTCACCCTTTTACTCTATAGCCCTATCTATTACTACCTACCTCATTATTTTATTATCTGCCATTTCACAAGTTTACCTAATTAATATGCACATTTCATTATATTATTTGCTTGTATTTTCTCTGAAAATCAAAATTCAAGCAATATAAAATTCAACTCAGTTATTATTTTAATTGATAATCTGTTCTCATATTTCTCACCAAATTATTATTCTTTTATTAAATAGCCAGGTCAGTATTAAGCACTCATGCTAGATACCAATTTATAAATGACATCTATTTATTACTAGATATTCAGTGTGATTTTCAAGCACACACATTATGTGCCAATTGTAACAGTCCTGCCATTTTGCAAATGAGATCATCAAAGATAATTTGGCATAAATTATAATAATCATGAAGATATGAAAAGTTAGTGCTTAATAATTAAAATAATCTTGAGATTTCACAGTCAAATACAAATCACAGAAATGAAACAAGGTAGGATTAAAAATATAATTTAATTCAATCGTAAATCAATACTAATGGTCAGACATAGCTATAATAATAAAAATATTACAAACTATGTCACCTTTCCAGATCATTAATCACAAAGGACTGACGGGAAATTATATCATCTATGGATTACAAATTTATATTAGGTTAAAAACCAGAGCTCCATCCCAAACTGGGAAATCCATAGGAGAATATACCACACCATCAGTCTTATTAAAAAATACTATCACGACTAATTCAATAGAATATGAACTCTTATCTCCCTAGCTATTATAATTTAAATGGTAGAACTTATGAAGTAGAAAGTCAGATTAATAACTAACAAAAAAGAAAGTATTTATTATACAACCAGGCATGTAAAATATTTAAAATATTACATTAAATTATAAATAGTAAATATTTAAACATTACCATCCTTCAAGTGATCACCCTTTTAAACACTAAAATTTTATCAATGTCTTTAGCTTAAAATGTCTTTTATGTTAAGAGTCTATTTCAGCATTGAAGATGCTGTACATCATCCTTGAAAATATAGAAGCAATAATTCTTTTTTAATTACTATATGTTTTAAGTTTTAATTTATTCAGATCATATTTCCTTAAATATTTTTTCACCTCTCCAGAACAATTATTCTGTAAGAGAAGACTTTGTTTAGCAGAACTCAGAAATGGCAGTTGAAATTTGATCACATGTCAGGCTGAAGATAAATAATTAATCCAGGCTACATTGATCAAGGGTAAATGATATACACAGGAATTAGCCCTGTAAACCATAATATTCATTTTATAATATTTATATTTGTTCATAACTTGACTGCAAGTAAAAATAAACTGCTAATGACGATTTGTAAAACAAAAGATAGCTAGAGACGCTGGCAAGAATGCTAGCTTTCAATAAAAAAATTTAAAATCACATTTTATTTAAACCAAAATTGATTTAAAATAAATAAATCATGTTCTATTACATTTCTAATCATATTCTTTTTTTAAACTGATTTTATTAGTTACAATAAAAATATAGGTTCCATTATAAAAATCCCTTTTATAAATTTGACATTTAACAAAACAAAATATTTTTTTAATTATAATTTATTTTAAAGTTTGAATAACCTTTGAACCTTGTACTTTAATCTTAGAAATGACACAAGCAAATTTAAATTTGTAAACAAAAATAATCCCCCCCCCCTTTTTTTTTTTTAAAAAACTTATTTGACTAAATTGTTATCCAAAGATAACCAGCTCTTAACTACTCCTGCAATCAATTATATATCTTGTTTTACAAATGATACCATATGAAGGTTCATTTTACAATTTATTTATTTTTTTGCAAAGAATTAAGTTCTAATAGCTGTTAGTGAAGACATGATTTCCAGCACTCAGCCTGAAAATAAATTATAAGATAATTACTAAATATTTGTAGTAGTAGATGAAAAACGTTCAATAAAAGCATTGAAATACCAGAGATTTATAGTTAAGGTAAAATATTTTTAATAGTGACAGTTTGTCAAAAAGAATCAACTAACAAAAAAAAAAATAAAGTAGGTGATTAAATCTTAGGATATATAAAAAAAATAAAATTAAGAATTGGCAACATTAATGAATTTATTGATTAGTTCAAAATATTTTGCTTTATAAATCAAAGGAAAAAAATAGCAGATAGTGATTAGAAGTTGTAGAAATGAATTTTATGAAGATAATATTGGCATTGTTAAAAGCACTAATAACAAATTAAAAAGAAAAATGAATATGAGAAGAGCTGTGATAAAAATAAAAAAATAATGATTAAAATGATTTGGTAATATTAAGAAATCGCTATTGCTAGATTACATTATAAAATAAAGACTTCCAGAAAAATGTTGGAAGTTAAATATAATCTCTGGAAGAAAAGAGGCTTGGAATTAATTACAGACATGGCTTCTGCATAAAAGAAAAAAAACTTGCTTTAGAATGTGTTCAGTGCTTATTATTTTTATTGATATTTAAAATGTCTTTTCTAAAATATTAGTTATCATAGTGATAAAAATTCTTAATTTAGTAAATGGTCTGATTAAATATTTTGCTATATTTCAAAGTAATATAATAGTAAAAACACTTTGCTTTTTATATGGTAATTAATTAATATAAAAGATATTTAAAATGTGATTAATTATCTTCAAAAACACTTATTAGATTTTAAGTCTTGTAGTTTATTCCTCCAAATCGATTTTTCCCCCCATCTATAATTAATTATTTTGCTCTTTTCTACTTTAAATAGCCAACAGAAATCATTTATTTAAAATAAGAAAACTGACAAAAACATGTTTGATGGAAATTTAGGGTGTCTCATTTAGTAATCAGTTTATTCTCAGTTGATGCCTGCTTTTTTATTTTTGATGAACTATTTACTGTTTTACTTTTTTAAATGATTTTTTAAAAATAAATAAGTGAATTTTATAAATGGAATAAATTGATTTAAGTATGAAAATTTTTATTCTTCTTGCAATATAATTTTTGAATGAGTATATGTGAATATTACGAAAATAATCTACATATTTAAAAAATTCATTGTAAAAAGCATCTGAAAACTTTAACTATTCTGTCAATAACACTCAAAATTGAATTTTATATTTTATAATAATAATAAAAAGAAATTAAGTAAATATTAAATGAATTGGAAAGAGGTTTTTTTTTAGCTCTTACTGGGAAACTTTTTATTGCAAAAATATATCATCAAAAGTATTATGTCCTATGGATAGGTTCAGAGAGTAGTCACATCACCAATTCATAAACTTTTCTACTCCAGTGTCATTTGTCAACTCTTCAATCCCACATAACTCTCTTCCCATCTCTTATATCACCCAATGTTAATCTTTTCTTCCTTTCTTCTTGCTTCGAATCACCATTCTCTCCAAAATATCTTTCATTAAACTATACTTTCATCTTAATAGATGTCCAATTCAGTTTCTCTTTAATTTCATCAATCAATTTTCTTTTTTCATTTACTATTTTCAAAACTTCTTCCTTTGTTATTTTATTCATCCAGTTGATTTTTTCCATTCTTCTCCATGTTCACATCTCAAAGTCTTCCAATCTATTCCTAATTTTAGTACTCAATGTCCAATATATATATATGTAGAAATCAGTAATGAAAATTATGGTCAAATCTTATATATCTGTAATATTAATGCTAGTTTAATACTTTTTTATTTGATTATATAGCTCTGTTACCTAGTTACACTATATGCACTTGTATTCTATCATCATGATAGATTATGATTCTGTCATTCATACTTTTTTCAGATTTTTTGTTGAATAAAAAAAATGTTATATGTCTATATGAACTTATTCTCTGTTTTAACTAATAATTTTGTACAATTTTAGTCATTATTATTTAAATACAAGTATATATACTTAAGCTAGATGTAATTAAAGGGATTTGAACCCAGATTTTTAAGCTTCCTTTAATCATCCACTCCATCTTACACAACCGATACACATGACCACATATAAGTGGAAAAGATAAACGATTCTCCAATATACATATTGTATTGGAGATCATTTATCTTTTTCACATATATATGTGGTCATGTGTATTGGTTGTATAATATGGGGTGGATGACTGAAGACAGCTTGAAAGTCTGGGTTCAAACCCTTTTTAATTACATCTAGCTTAAGTATATATTCTATTCTTGTATTTAGATATTACAGATTCAGTCTGTATTTGGCCCATCTCTCTTCTGTGTATTTAAATGGTCTTAAGATCCTATATACGAGGAGTCAGAATGATTTACGGACAACATGAGTGTGACAACAAAATTTGAAAACAAGGCTTTGAACATTCCATCACCAGATTTTCAATGATATGAATGGTTGGAGAGTGGAGAAGATTGAAGCCTGTTTTTTAAAGTTTGAAGTCTTGTCTTAATGTAAACTGTGCACTGGTTATATATGTGTGTGGGAGATGATGATCCGAACCAATTGATGAGTGCTGTTTCAGCATGAAGATCATTTATTTTTTTACATGAATAATATTGTGTATCAGTTGTATAAGATGAAGTGGATGACTGAAGAGAGCTTGAAAGTATGGGTTCAATTCCCCTCTAATTTTAGTCATTGTAAATAAATCCACCATTTTATGAACAATTGTTAAGTTCACATTTTTCAACTTCCAGCATTAGTCTGTAATTTTAAATAGATTCACTTTGAAATTTAAATTAGAATGAAACTTTATGAAGCTTTAGAACAGAAAAAAAAAAAGTCATTTTAATTAAATATTATTTGAAACCATATAGTCTCAAATCTTCAAAGTACTGGTACATAAATTCAGTTCTTTTTTTAAAAATTATTTTAAATCAGTGAATGTAATATCACCAAATATTTTCACAAAATCTGCAGTTCCAGTTCTCTCTATATAAACCAGTGAAAAATTTTGAATTGTTGAAGTCGTCAAAATTTATCTATAAATGTATCTATTTCATACTTGTACATAATTATCATTCATTTGCAACACTAATGGAAACAATAAGAATACGAGACAAATTTTATTGTCAAAAGAAAATGCGCATAATCAAGATTTAATATAAAAGAAGAACTTAAACAGAACAATCACGGAAAACATTTATGAAGTTTGACTAATTATTGCTTTAAATTTCAATTTGTATGAAAACTATTAAAAATATAAAATCATATTGTGCATAATATGTTTGTTCTTTCCATAGGATGAAAATTGATATGTTTATAAAAATTTTAAATTACTTGATTTCTTAAAGATGGTTTTTTAAAAAAACTTTTATAAATAAAATATGTTTTTAAAACAGAATCCAAAATGCTTTTGAAATATTTTTAATATTCTAAATACATTTAAATTTTCTTTCCATTACAATAAAAATATTATAAACTATGTATAATTCAATTTTTAGAATAAATTATTTTTAGTAAAACTAAAATATGTCATTATCACTTCTTGATCTCTACTCCAACACTATTTTTGAAAGTCTAATTCAAGCTTGCTAGATGGTTTGTGTTACATCATATACATCATTGGATAGATTGTAGAAAGCTCTTTCATTTGATATTAATTGTATGTGTGCCATCAAAAATGGCAGAGACATTAAAATTTGATCAACTTTTAGAAAATATTGATCTAATGCACAAAAATATTATATTTCATACAAATATCATAAAATTCAACATTTACTTTTTATTTATGTGCATTATATATAAATTGATGTGTTTGCTGTTTAACTATTTATACATAAATTTGATATATTACTAATGGATATAAAAACAATAAACAAACAGTAATCTACAATTATGTGTCTAACTATACATATATACTGTGACAGTCAGTCTTAAATGACTGGCACAAAGATGGCTGCAAGCATAGTTGCAGCCTGAATAAACATATATATAAAAAAGAAATAATAAAAGGTTGGTCTGTGTAAGTATACTTTCTCTTCGTTTGCACACGTAAGATAATTTAAATTAAAAAAGATAAATGATGACAATACATTTTAAATGTACAAACATATACATTTGAAGTGAAATACATTTGTTTTTTCTTTCTGTTTTAATAAATGTGTTATTTTTGATATGGAGAAAGGGATATAAAATTATACTGGGAAATTTAAATGTAAATAACCCAGCAACTAAATATGTTGTATTTTTAAATTATCAAATTTCGATGTATATTTTTATTTTTGGATTACGCGTTGAAGGTAAATTTATGTACAAAATTTTTAAAATAATGTTAACCTTGTTACAACACGTAATCTTTATAAAATTTTTGTTTTCTTTGTTAATTATGGTTTTGATGACTGTAGGCAAGTCAGTGATTTCTCTCTTTTGTTATAGTATTTTTAGAGAAAATTGTAAAAGCACATGGCTTGACACCTGCGGATTAAAAATTAATTAAAACATGGGATAGGAATGTGAATTACTAATGGTTTAAAAGAAAATTCTTAAACAGATTTAAAAAGATAAAAAGAGTTTTAATTAAACTAATTAAAAAATCGAAAACAGCATGTTTGTAGAGGGGACCCTGTAATGAGGGGAATATATGTGCTGATCAGATGATATAGAGGATTATGGTTAATTGATTCATTCATTTAGTTCGGGAGATTGAATTCAGTAGAGCTGAAGGCAGCAAGTTAAATGCGTGAAGTTAAAACCAATTGACTTATTTTTGCTGATGATCGGTAAACAAAGAGTATATAATTGACAGTAAAATTTCAAAGTCAGTGTAAGCTGTAATTATGCCTAATCCAAAGAAATAAAGAACTGCAAATAGAAATCTAGAAACGAATCGGGAATGTGACCAGAAAAAGTTTGCTGAAAGAAATAGATTCTTTATGCTGCTGAAAGAAATAGATTCAATAGAAAGATATCGCAAGTTATTGAAAGAATTAGTATAATTTCAACGAGAAATCATCTTAACATGGATCCATTTGATAATAGGAAATCACGACCGAATAGTAGTGCCCCAGTGAACATGGAGTAGAGAACCCGCTTCGGTGCATTCGCATGGCTCGAGACCTACGTAACCACTAAGTTATGTGACTCTCTATCCATTCAAAAATGTAGCTGCCTGCAAACTATTCTGCCTGCCATCCATAGAAGAAATCCCTTCAGTCGCCTGCACAAGATGTATATATCTCCTTCAGAAGCCCTCAGCCCGGAAGAAAATGAAGTCTACGGGAAGTAAAACCCTTTATAATTCAAAATATAATTATATTTTTTTTTTTGTGTGTAATTTAAATATTTTTTACGAATGATTTGTTTTCATCTTTATTGTTGTAACTATAATTAGATAGCGAAAATTTACAGAATCTTTTATATGTATTTGACCAATGATTTTTTATTATTATTATTATTATTATTTCTATACGTGATTCAATAGATTTTATTACCAAAATAAATTTTAGTATATTATGACTGTTTTAGATTAATGATTTATGGGAGGTGGATTACTCGTGATGTAAGATACACACAAGTGGTAGGCATTAGCCTGTTTGCCCATTTTAGTTTTATTTCATTATATAAATATCCGCTACGTGCAGGATAAATGTACAGTCAATAACTGTTCTTTTCTTTAGGAGTGTATCGTATAAAGAAACGGGTCATTAAATCTAACTTCCCATACAGTTGAAAGGCTATGGAGTGCGTGTGTTCATTTATAGATAACTCTATCTTTTTAATCTGCCACGTGCAGGATTCAATATGTTATTACTGACCGCAAATTCATTCCAATTAGTATGAATTTGTTCCATCCGCTACATGCAGGATAATAGTAATAGTAAAAAAAAAAAAATAAAGGAATAAATAAGTCTATTAGTTCCTTGTTTGGATGATTCGCTATGGGCAGGGTCGATTGAGGAACTCTCTTATTCAAATATAAATTGCGGTTGAATAATAACACCAAATAATAAATCTTTATTAAATTAAAAAAAAGACAGAGGGTTATTTAATGAAACACGTATCTACCATGGATCGTATATATATTGCAATCACGTATAGAATATATCTTATAAAATGCTATAGAGTGTGCAAGCGAAGATGAAACTAAAACCATCCTATCCCATGGGGTAAATATTTAATGATTTTAAATTGGGGTTTTTGATTAAAATTTCATAGTGTGTTTCGTATTTATATATTTCTGTTGATATTTATTTGTAATACAGTATTATAAAATTAAGGGCTAAATAAATGCGGAGATAAAATATTAACATTTCAATGTTGTGCTGTGTAATTAGTTAAGATTTTATCATTTATCCTCCTTTGTTAGCTAAGCAACAAACCAATTTCCCAAGATAAAGAGTAGATGAGCTAGCCTGGGATTAATCTCTATCGGGACATAGAGTAATTCGCTAGAATATCCATCTTTCTAGTGATGTATTAAGTAAAGCATCTATACTATTGATTTTATTAAGTCAAAAAGGGACTAACCCTTATCTAAATTATGCAGTCATATCCCTCTGGAGAGGGAGCAATCTTTTCTCAGAGGTGGTGTGTAAAGGTCTTGGTGAACTGGATCTTTCAAAGGTATGAGTGTAGTAATTTACTTTTATGATGCAATTCTAGAAAATAATAAATGATGGTGTCTAACTGAATACCTACAATCATTGCTCGGTTACATAACACGCATTCCATGCTCAATGTGTGTAGATATATGTAAGAGGCATAAACGGACCGGTACAATACATATATGTTAGTGTGTCCTTATCTACTATATATATATAAGTAAAAGTTTGTTACCTAAAAACTCAACAAATATTGCAATAATCGTGATGAAACTTAGATGATTTTCTTTCATTTTTAGAGAATTACATATGATACTGATTTTTGCTTTATGATACTTAATTTTAATTTGCAATATAAAATATATAGAAATCGTAACCATTTTCTAATGATGTTATAAAAACACAAAAAGTGGACAGGAATAATTAAAAGATTACATTCATTGGAAAATATTGTGACCTGCATATTGAAATACACATTAGAAGAATGAAAAAAATTATAGTTTTTTGTAATTTGAAGTAAAATTTTATTGGTTAAATATATTTTAAAATAATTAAATTTCATTCGGCCTATCTATTTAATTTCTCAAAAAAATACCATGATGTTAAGATTTCATAACTACTTTAAAAATTAGTTTATCACATAAGAAATGATATCTAAGTATATTCCTTTTGTGTTTAGATTCACCAATGTTTTTACTATTTTTCTTTGCATGGAACAAACCTATCAGAAAATAAAATATTAATCTGTTAGCATATATTTGATTAACATAAAGTCAACAGTTATTTCATTTCAAATTCATGGTTAAGTATTCAAATTTTCTAAGATGTAGCAAGATATGTGATTGACATGATCCTTCACACCTGAAAATTTGGAGTTTTTTAACAACTTCTAAAAATGAAATAGCTATCTTTATTACAAATTATGAGTTTAGGGTTATCATTTCTGACAAGACTAGATTTTTTTTTGTTACAGGTATATAGAAGAAGAGCAGAATTATTATAAGAAATCAGTTGCACTATGAAAAGTATATGTTGCTATAAGTTTGAGTTTCTTCATCATTAATTTTTATATTTGATATGAAATTCTTAGGGAGTTGTTTTACTCCATCTTGTTATAGTGGAAGTCAGTATTTTTTAGCAAGAATATCTTAGTTTTCTTTTTCTATGCTAACATTTTTATGCATTTTTTCCCAAAATGTCTTTCATAATTCAATTAACAGACTTGATTTTTCTTTTCTTGAAAATTTCATGTATAAAAATTTCTGATCTTTACAAATAATGAACTTTAATGAAAGTCATTATAGATAGAAATTTATGAAATAATGGCAAATATATATACAGATTTATAAATTTTTTTAAAAAACTAGTCATTATTAATTGTTAATTTTTTCTTTTTCATGTAATTATTTTTAAATGCTTTTATTAAAGTTGGAAAATTGACTTGTTTGTTAACTTTTGATCTTTTTCAAGCTAGAATGAAATTTTAAAATTGAGATTTAATATATTTAAATTCAATATAATTGCTTGAAAATTAATATATAACTAAACTGTGCCAAGTAATAAATTTAAAACACTTTTCAGTACGTTAATTAGTTTCTTAGATATGGAATGGAGGGTGGGAAAATATTAAAAGAATTCAATAAATTCATATATCACAGTTAATAATTATTCTTAGAACTTTGATTTATTTTAAATAAAAATTGCAGGAGGGCAGTAAAAAAATTTTTTTCTTTCAATTTAATAACATTCTAATTTAGTTAGGGCAATTACTTTCAAAAATAAAGATTAATTTTAAGCAATATACATACAAGGAATATATTTCATTTTGTAGTCTGTTTCAATTTAATGATTTGATTAAAACTAAAATTAAATTTTCAAATAAACATTGATTAAATTTAACAAAAATATAATTTACTAGCACAGTTTACATTAAGAAACATAATTTACCAGTACAGTTTTCATTAGTAAGCAATGGCCATGCACTTTGACAAAAAAAAACATTTATGTTAGAGTAATTACTCTCAGAAATAAAGTACAGTGGATGGACGAAATTTCACACATTTTGATGTCAGAAATTATGTTTTAATCAATACACACAAAACATATATATATATTGTTTACCATTTATTATATAATAATGTTTTGCCGTCTGACTAGGCCTCTATACGCAATAAACTGCATGAGTTGATCAAGTTATGCAAAAAGAAGAAAGTTTCATTCCTATTTCTAAAAAACAACTATATTTCCTGATCAACTCAGCCTAGAATTGTTACGAGTACAATTGCGAGCTGAATCAGTTTTTAATTTATAAATGAGGGCGCCAGAGTCGCTTAGACTCACTGATTCTGCATCAAACATATTGTAACTCGTAAATTAAAAAGAAAAAATGTTTTTTAAAATAATCGGTATCATATTTTACTGTAACTAGAATTATTTTCTAAATATTATTCCTGGAGCTTATTAAACATATACTGGCAAAGGTAAATTATATTTTCAAATATCACTAAACTAATATTAATAAATTTAATAATAAACATTAATAGTTATTATTAATAATGTACAAGGAAAAGTTGGTATTAGAACTAAATATTTTATTCTAACAAATTAAAATGTTAAAGATAAATTACGAACTAAATAAAACTGGAAGAGAACACACGCTAATCCAGATGTGAATCCATTAATAAAATACAACAGCTAAACTATTAATTAATTAAAGTTCTTGGGTAAACAAGAGTCTCTTGATCAATAAAATTAAAGTCTCTATCGGGATCCTATTATAAGTATATTTTTTTAGAATTTTTTGCAAACGCTTAATTTTGTCACAATCGGGAATAATGAATCATAGCTTACCGGTAAGTTTAGTGAGTTCACGAAGCTTGTAGATTACTATGCATAGTTTTTTTTATGTGTGAGAATGATCTCGGCCATCAGTTATAAGTTGATCTTGTAGTCTATTCTACTGGTCGGTCACGAAAGCTTTCCTGGTGTCCATCTTCAGTAACGATGTCAGCTAAAGCTCCGGTTCACTCCAACATGCAGAATTATTTCAGCATAGGGTGATCCTAGATATATTCTTTTGCTATCCAGGACTGACTATAAGAAAAACAGGCAAAACAAGATGATCAAACTGGCCTCTTTCTTTTTATACTCGAGGTCCAGTTTTCAGACTTCTGTGCATACCTTTTGTTCGTCAAAAATATACATTGATAATCTTGAACATTCTAAAATTTACATTACAAAGTAGTCTTTATATTTTTAGCATAATTCTGCCATCTTTAATTAGCTAAAATATTTTTCTTTTAGCTTATCTGGATTAGTAATTTGTGTGTCTTTTGTTCTCTCCAATTTTAACTTTTATTTTTAATTACATAAAAAAAAATATGGATGAACAATTTAACTTTCATTGTACATTTAAAAAAAAAATATACTAATCAAAAAAAAATCTAAATTTACTATTTTTTTTTAGCTTTTACCAAACGCCAATATGTATATTTGTACCATATATAAATAAACGGTACATACAACCAGGGCCAGGAGATGAGAATAAAATAGGGGTTTACACTAATTTTATTCTTAAGTTTTTAAATTCAAATTCGTGTGTTTTTTTTTGTATTAACAGGCTAATATATCTCATAGACTCATTCAACAAGTGACATATGGCTTTCACGCCCATCTTTGGGTCTAACATCGCAGGAATGAGAAATATTTCCACATTTACCTGTGTCCTTTCTGCATAAATATAATAGTAACGATAAGAAGCCCAAGTTATAAGCACAAATGAGCGTTGCTCATCATTTTGAGACTTACAGGCTCGCGGCAACTCGGTCCAACTTGATCCGCCCTCCCCTTTATTGGGATCCCTGCTAGAAATAGACTGATGGGCATATAAAGACAGTCTTATGTTATATACTGTTTAGACGGACTCAGGGCTATGCTTTTTTCCCTCTTCAGTAACCGCCTACCTGGTCAAATACTTGTGACTTACATCTACATCAGCCACGATCGTGTTTTTTTTAGACATATTAAAAATATATATATTTTTCTTTCTGTAAGTCATATTAAACAAATATTTTTATATTTGTATAATCAGGGTTTCATTAGTTAGTTTGTTATTATTATTATTTTTAAAAACTACTATTTATTCTCTGGCTATGAGTTTTTAGGTTATCATTTTAATGTCCTTTATAGTATTACAATATATCTCAGGTTGTGGTTGTTGCATCAAGCCTCATGTTGGGAAGCCATTGTAACCTTTTGCCGTCTGACTAGACCTCTATATGCAATAAACTGTGTGAGTTGATCAAGTTATGCAAAAAGAAGGTTTCATTCCTATTTCTAAAAAACATAACTATATTTCCTGATCAACTCGGTCTAGAATTGTTACGAGTACAATTGCGAGCTGAATCAGTTTTTAATTTATAAATGAGGGTGCCAGAGTCGCTTAGACTCACTGATTCTGTGTCAAACATATCATAACTCATAAATTAAAAAGAAAAAATGTTTTTTAAAATAATCGGTATCATATTTTACCATAACTAGAATTATTTTCTAAATATTATTCCTGGAGCTTATTAAACACATATTGGCAAAGGTAAATTATATTTTCAAATATCACTAAACTAATATTAATAAATTTAATAATAAACATTAATAGTTATTATTAATAATGTACAAGGAAAAGTTGGTATTAGAACTAAATATTTTATTCTAACAAATTAAAATGTTAAAGATAAATTACGAATTAAATAAAACTGGAAGAGAACACACGCTAATCCAGACGTGAATCCATTAATAAAATACAACAGCTAAACTATTAATTAATTAAAGTTCTTGGGTAAACAAGAGTCTCTTGATCAATAAAATTAAAGTCTCTATAGGGATCCTATTATAAGTATATTTTTAAGAATTGTTTGCAAACGCTTAATTTTGTCACAATCGGGAATAATGAATCATAGCTTACCAGTAAGTTTAGTGAGTTCACGAAGCTTGTAGATTACTATGCAAATTTTTTTGTGTGTGTGAGAATGAGCTCAGCCTTCAGTTATAAGTTGATCTTGTAGTCTATTTTACTGGTCCATCGCGAAAGCTTTCCTGGTGTCCATCTTCAGTAACAATGTCAGCTAAAGCTCCGGTTCACTCCAACATGCAGAATTATTTCAGCATAGGGTGATCCTGGATATATTCTTTTGCTATCCAGGACCGACTATAAGAAAAACAGGCAAAACAAGGCATTGATCTAACTGGCCTTTTCCTTTTTATACTCGAGGTCCAGTTTTCAGACTTCTGCGCATACCTTTTGTTCATCAAAAATATACATTGATAATCTTGTACATTCTTTATAAAATTTACATTACAAAGTCTTTATATTTTTAGCATAATTCTGCCATCTTTAATTAGCTAAAATATTTTTCTTTTAGCTTATCTGGATTATTAATTTGTGTGTCTTTTGTTCTCTCCAATTTTAACTTTTATTTTTAATTACATAAAAAAAAAAAAATATGGACGAACAATTTAACTTTCATTGTATGTTTAAAAAAAAAATTATACTAATCAAAAAAAATATCTAAATTTACTTTTTTTTTTTTTTTAGCCTTTACCAAATGCCAATACGTATATTTGTACCATATATAAATGAACGGTACAATATATAATAGAATTGATTCTTAGAAAGCAGAAGCCCTGAAATTCAGCAGTAAATTAGGGTAATTACTTTCAGAAATAAAGAGCAGTGTGCAGATGTTTTCAAATATTTTGATATCAAATATAAAAGACATTCAAAAAATTTACAATGTTTAAAAAATATGCAAACAAGGATATATATATATACTTCATTAGTTATTTATTTTAATTTAAATATATCTATATGAGATATGATTGTGAATGATCCTTAGATAAGACATTTTTCAGATTCCCAACATGACTGATAAACATCAGCCAGAAAAGTATTTCATTAATATCATTAACATAGAAAAAAAATCATTGCTATGCTAGTCTGTAAATAAAAGTCATCCACACTGACTATATTATCAATATACAGCAGAAAATAATTAACTGCTTCGATAATTAATACACATAAGCAAATAAAACCTAGTAATGAAAATATATATATATAACAATAAATCATTGCAATGCTAGGCTGTAAATAAAAGAGTTATTAATGTACAATAAATCTAAAAGAGGATATGCCAGGAAAAATTCATCGGCTGTTATCTTTATATAGCAGGGAATAATCAACTGCTTTGATACTTAATACACATGAGCAAGTAAAACATAGCTATGAAATATAAAAAGGAAATGCCTAATTAATTATTAGGTGAGCGGCCTGGGATCCTAAGATTTGTATATTCCAAACACGAAATGCCTTTTTCATATTGGAGTTGTCTAAGTGCAGACTGATTTTAATGACTACTATATTCAAATGTAAGTTCAACACTGATTGGGCCGAATCACTCATTACACTGACACAAACATAAAATTAATTAAGTTATTTTAAGCAAATTCGTCCAAAGACTATACAATCATATGCATTCATTCTGATGTTCTATAAATATAACCTAAGATAGATAGTCATAAGATAATATGTTAAATGTGAATGCAATATTTGATAGAAGTACTTTTAAATCTAACTCTTTCCTGGTGGACATTATAAACATCGCTATATAAAATAAATGTCTTGTTTACATAAATACATTTAATTAATCTTATGTATATATCCCAATATTACTTGAGTCAGTTTCATATTAATGGAATTTCATGTAGGTCTAACTAATCTGAATTTTCCTCTAATTATCTGATTTAGAAATAAACTAAACATATAAAAAGAAAATGAAATTACTCTCAAAAGAAATAAAACCTTTGAGCAGGAGCAAGGCATGATAACAATTGAGCCTTTTATAGATATTAAAATAAATTTTTGTTGATTAAAGATGTTTATTGGTTTAATAATAAAAAGAAACATCTATTCGCACTTGCATTGCATGATTGCCCAATAATCAATGTATAGCATACAAATTAATAAAGTGACCACACAAAGATATATACTCCATCGTTAACTGTCAGTTAAAATATACTTAAAACTACTGATATACATAATAATACGAAATTAAAATATTGATTGATATAAAAGAAAAATATGCAAAAGAATATTAATAATTTACAGACATTTTTATAATAGTGGAAAGTCTAAGCTAAAAGTTCAAATGTCTATTTTTTATTTATCTTGGTGGAGAGTCACTCCTGTTTGTGAGTTTTAACGTGACTTTAGTGGTGTAATGTCTTCTTTTACTTGTGATTTGCATTTTTGATTCATCCTACTTTGCAGACGTTATAATACATTTTGCTGAATTAACTTGATCATTTTAACATCTGAACACTTGCTGTTTGCTATTCGTTTTGTTTTTAATATAAGTAAATAAGATTTAACACCGTTTTCCCTCATTCTTGAATTTTGCCCAAATATGTTCATAAGTTTTAGTAAAAGTAAATAAAGGAGTATCTTATTTTTAATAAAAATAGGTAGAAATCTTTTCTTTATTAATAGTTTTAATATATAGAAATCTTTACTTAATAAAATCAATAAATCTGCTTGTATGCCTTGTAGTTTAATAAAGCTGTTTACTAGAAAATGATTTATATATAAGATTTAAAATACAGACATTCTTATACCTGGAACTTAATTTTAAGTATAGGGGATTTGAACTCAGATTTTCAAGCAACCTTCAATTCTCCACCCTATTGCATGACCACACACATGTAGAAAAGATAAATAATCATCAATATATGTATTTCATGCTGAACCAGCACTCATCAGTTGGTCCAGATTATCATCTCCTATACATATATAAATCAGTGCTCAGTTTATATTAAGATAGCAATTTTTTATACTTTAATGGACAGGCTTCAATCTACTGCAACCTCCAAATCTGATGATAGAATGCCCAAGTCCCATATCGATACCAATTACGTTATGCCCATGTTGACTTCAAGTCACTCGGACCCCTAAATGTGTAGGACAGTAACCATTTAAATACATAGAAGAGGGATGGGAAGAATGCAGGCTTAAAATGTGTAAGATTTTAAATACATGCATTCTTATATCTGGAACTTAATTGTAAATATAGGAGATTTGAACTCAGACTCAACCATCCACACTATCTGATTTCACAAGCACAACTTACCATGTGTAAAGATACAAAAAAAAATTAAAAAGCAAAACCAGTTAGTTACAATTATGGCTAGGATTGATTCAGTTAAAGATGAAATTCAATTGAATATAAATGTCCAATTACTAGTATAAGTCATTTTGAAAAAAGGTACACTAACTAGTGAAACAAATTAAATGAGCTTTGAAAACTAAGTTATTATCATTTTTCAATTGTTGCTATTAAATTTATTTACCTGTGTATATATAGTATAAAAATTGTGAATTACTGTTTATTATTTGGAAATGTAATTGCTGATGGATCAATAAATATAGTCTAAAAGTGTTTCATCCTTGTTTATCATCTGTCTTAGAAGATGAAATAAATATGAAACAATCATCTATTAACTAAAAGGCTGAATAAAAATTCAAAGTCTGTAAAGATGTTATCATAAAAATGATATGAAGAAAATTAAATCCATAAAAAAATGAAATTTAGAAAAGCTACTCATACGAAAATATACCTGGGGGGGGGGGGGATCCAAACTATAAACCATGACATCACAAAGAAGATAATGATTTGATCACTGCCAAAAGTTTATTTCTTCAAATTAGGTCACGCATAGTAAACATAAATAATAACATTAAGCAATAAAATATTGATAAGAGTTTGATTTAAATTAGTTTAAAATCTTCAACAGTAATAGTTAACCAAAACATTTAATATTCTAGATAACATTTAATTGATAATAGAATTAATTTGTAAACTCTCATTATTATTATTTTTTTTTTTTAAATTATGTATATATTGTGAGATACTAAACAATGTAAATTTTTATTTTACAATTTTATAAAATAATTGTAGTATTATCTTTGAAGAGGTTAAAGGGAGTTTTAAATAAGATAATAAATTAATCCAGGAATATTTTCAAATAGGCATACTGTTATGTAAGGATGATTTGTGTATTTGTAGATATGCCCCTAAATAAGAGTGATTTATGTGTTTGCAGATATGTATGTTGTATAAAGTTAATTTTGTTTGTTAGAGAATGCAATGTGATTTGTTTTATATTCAAATTTCTTTGTTGTTTTTATAATTTGTTATTTCACTGATTAGTTTAGAAGTAAAGACCATTAGATATCTACATTTCATTCATTTTTCAACATAATCGTATCACATATATTTTACTTATACATGTGAGTTTAGGTTATCTGATGGATAAAAGAATTCATATTTCTTCCAGGTTGTACTGACTGCAAGCAGTAATAAGGATAGAAAATTAGTTTTGGGGCAGAAAATAGTGCTATGCTATCCAGCATTATTTTAGGTTCAATCCAAAGGAATGAATAAGAGTGATTCTTGTTAGAAAAATATAACCAATTGATTAATATTACTTCATTGAAATCAAACTATGTAAATTGATTATGAGGGTGGTTCCAGCAACAATCCATTTAACATCACATGATCACCATTTTTTTTAAAAACAATATCATAATACATTTACTGACTAATACTGTGCTGAATGTTTAAAATTTTGTTCGGCTTAAACAGGAGCATGTAAGTATTTATTTTATCACAAGTTTCCATTAATTACATAATGCCATACCAAAATATTGATAAATTCACTCTGTGATATGATCAACTTCATCCTTAGTATTCATGTATTTTTTTATCCAGTACAATATAAATAATATTTTATTAAACAAACTTTCTGCAAATTTTTTAAACATATTTGTAATAAATAAAATGTTTTAGTTCAAAAAAAATACTGCAAATTTTAAAAAAAAAAAACATGAGAGCTCATTACAATTAAAATATGTTTTTAAATGTAATTAATGCATAAAAATTGCTAATCAGCATAACAAAAATTTATTGTGTGATCTATTTTTGTAATAAAAATAAAACGAAAATTAACTACTTTGAATAATAAAAGTAATTGTATATATTTAAAAAATAAAACTAGCTTAAAAATTACAATAATATCTGCAAGCAGGCAGAGACTTATATTCCTATATAATATAAATTTCTAAATAATAATAGATTTTAAGATCTATCATGGCTTTTTAATAAAGGTACATACAATATTTTTTTTGCAATTAAACACAAAAAAACTAATTAATATAGAAGAAACTTTTTTTTCTTGGAAACTCGCTAATATATAATATGAAATTCCATTTTAAACAAATTACAGAGTAAATATATATACGACCTAAAATATTTATGTTATTTGCAAATCTCTATTTTGTGTGTTTTAACATTATGAAATTAATTATCATAGAATTTTTCATCTAATAGATTGAAATTTAATCTCATATCTTGATTTCAGCTTTTCATCCTATACTTATATATCATTCATCAAAATAAAATTATATTACAATTCATAACTTTTGTTTTACATTAGAATAAATCAAATTAGTCTCTTATTAAATAGATTTAATTTAATATCAGACACTTTATCATGGTTTCTCAAAATTTATAGTGATGTATCTTTGATACAATTGCCATTCTTTTTCATATTGAGCAGATTAAAAAGAGAGTATGCAATAATTTTAGGAGTAGCTATTTTTTTATTATACATTAATATTTTATCACAAATTCAAGTGTAAAATCTCAATCACAATATTTTAGCAGATCTTGAACAATCAAATTTGGTTATTGTACTGTTTTCTTTTGTTGCTCTAACGACAGATCATCCAGCAATAAAAAAAAAAAGTTTTCTGTTGTTTAGATGATTCAACATTTTATAAGAAATGTTCTTAGAGATATAAAAGTGTTCCATTAATTATATTACAATTTATGTTTATGACTATTATTTTGATTTAATTCTTAACGGGTTCAATGAAATGGCGGCCATGTTGGATTTTTTAGAATTGGTATGGCATAATTTTTAACGATAACTTCAATTAGCATTATGGTAACAATGTGGTTTATGTTAGAAAAATAAAATATCAAGGAATGTAATAAAGCTGAAAAAATAGTCATTACACATTTGAAATTTTATAAAATAAGATTTTAAACATTTTTAAAATATTTTTTCAGAATTTCTAAATTTTAATTGATAAATTTTATTTTATTTTTTCTTAACATTACATTCTTATAAAATTTTCAATCAAATGATGTGTATCATGGCTTACTTATGACAATTCCTTAGTGTAAAACGTCAAAAAAATAGAGTAATTGAGCTTTTTTATTTTTCTAAAAAAAAAAAATCAAAAGAATGTTTTCTTGCAGCAGTCTGCACATAATGAATGAAGAGAAAGTAGTAGAGATTAATGTTAGTCTAAATACTCTCCAGTCTATAAATGGCTCAGATTCAATACAAGGTATATGTAGCTAAACAGAAAAGAAAAGGTTTATATTTAAAGCATTGTAGAATATTAAATAATAATAATTCTCTTTTTGTTATCTGTCTTGAAAAAGATTTCATTTTGTTAGGTAGAATCTATGTAAATTATAAATTCAAATGATTGCTACAAAATGATTGTTTCTAAATAAAAAAATGTTACTCTAACTTTGCAACAAAACAATAAACATATAAACAAAAATACACATATAACTTATCCAACATATCTATTATCTATTCATGACTTATCTCGTTCTAATCACAAAATCAAAACATTTGCATAGAAAGATATTGAGTAGAGGTAGCACATCCAGTTAACATTCCTGAGCAGTTAGGAGAGGTGGAGTTTGAAAGGGTGCATTACCTATCTCAATTTTAATGGATAAAAAATAGAATAGCCTTTCTGAGTATTTTAGCTATATGATTATCACTCCACTTAACAAAAAAAACTTTCATAAATGTAGGCAGTTAACACAATACTTACTTTTTAAATATTCTAAAAATACCGAAAGCACAATCTGATTATTCTGATGCTTATAGCATAAAAGTTACATTTTCATTTATGTACAATTGCTTATATCTATTATTACTATCTGCATAGACCCATATTCAAACCCCCAGTTTCCTAATTTTGATTAATCATATTGCCACATTTTATTACAACCAATACATTTACTGATTGATTGTTCAGTCAACTAATACTTCTTCTATGCTTCTGATCTGCAGTTTTGAATTTTATGTTACACTCATCTATATATAAAGGCTTAATTTTATATATTTGGTCAAAGTTTTTATTTCGGTTATCTGACATTTTTTCATTATTATTGAACTACAGGTATGATTATAAATTATTAAATCTATTGCTGGTTATTATGTTTGCAATTAAGACCACATTAGATTTGTATCTAAATACGAGTCCAAGCATCCCCCAGGTAAAACAATATGTGCATTTCAAGAAATTTATCAGAGCAAAAATTAACACTTCACAACTAGGCACATTTTTTCAATTCTGCATTTTTTTTATTGTCATGTTTATATTTTTTTCTAATAATTTTATAAAAAAAATTATAAAAGAAAAGTAAATTAAAAAATATAAAATTTTCACTAGTGTATAATGAGAAACTTCAGGTTTGGAGATTCTTTGAAAAGGTCTACACTTACTTGTTCTTCATTTTCAGAATTTGTGGAAATAAAACGTCTCATATGCTGCTAGCTTCTGTAAGTACAGATTGCTTACTCTTTTTTTTTTTTTTTTTTGCTACTAAACAAATTAGTTTATCTTCCAAAAATATACTTTGGAATATTAATTAGAACTGCTAGATAATAAAATATTTTTCCAAGTCCAATATTAGAAATTAGAAAAGACTCATTGATGCTTGAATCTAAATTCGAATCTATTTTTTCTTTCTAAAAATTTAATGTGGTATTTTCTTTGTAAAGTTTAATAAACTGAAAGAGGGGGGGGGGTAAATGATGTATAATGAAAATGCAAATTTTTTCATAGGAAAATGTAGTATATTATACCATCTTTAACAATAACAAAAAGATAAAAAGAGTGAAGTAACTCATGCATGCATAATCCCTACAGGTTTCCCACAAATTTCAAATGAAAACAAAGAAATATTAAAATTTAAAATTCATGACACAGTTAAGACTGTTCAGGAATGCATTAAAGACTTTGATGATGTTGTTTTGTTTTTTTTTGTATTACAAGTATTGACATTTATTACTTATATGCTAGAATTAGCATAAGCAATCTTCAATTAGATATTGTGTGTATGTATGTATACATTTTTTATTTCATTCTTTCTTGGAACTATTGCATTTCAGATTATCTTAAATTATGACTTTAAATTATTTAATTACAATAATATAATTAACCTAAACTTTTTATCAATATGGGGTTACATTATTGTAATTTATATTTTATCAATTTATCAGTTTCTCATTTGAATTAATATACAATGAAGCCATGAATTATGCTGTATCAATTTCAGTTATTTGCTATCCAAAAAAAAGTGTAAATAAACAAGCAGGAAAAACATTATAATTGGTAAATTTAATATATTTTATGATATGCCAGAAGCCATTTTTCTCTCTTGGAGTTCCATATATGATTAAAAAAACAATCACAATATATTGTAAGAATAATACAGAAAAGCTTCTTTTGGAAAATATTTTTTTATGTAAATTATTGTAAGCTTCAATTTACTTTATGTACATAATGACATTTACCCTATATATATAATTAACTAGAACCAATAATAATCATTAAAAAAAATATACAGGGAAAAATTAGATGAAAAAGCAAAAGAACATAACAATGCAATTAATTAATAGAAGAGTTGATAAATCTGCATTATTTTTTTAAAATATGGCCGTAAAATAGATTGTGCAAAAATATAAAACTTTTAAACTATATTAAAGGACCTAGGAAATTATATGAAATTTATATTGACCACAACAAATATAACTGTATGAATATGTATAAAACAATTAATTTAATTTATAATTTGGTGAATTAAAAATGAGAGGAAAAATTATATAATATATATAGGGTTTTTCCCCCCCTCGGTGCATTTAATATATGTAATTTAAAAGGGAGGGGAGATGGGGGGGGGGGCATATAATTTTTATAAATATTTGAATTGTCTTATCATGATTAGTTCTAGTTAATTTTATACATAAAAAAGATAAATGTTGCTATATATGCAATGTAAATTGAAGTTTTAAAATATTTACATCATACTGAATTTAATGTGTTATATTTCACACAAAATATTTTTTACATGTGATGCTAAAAGTTTTATGAAATTTAAGAACATTCATTAAGTTGATATGAATTTAAAAGCATTAAAACAACTACAGAGAGCATAGTCTGTTTAAAACAAGACTGCTGTTATGTTATTATAGAAAAAAAAGTCATTGATAAGAAAAGAATATTGGCCAGAGCTTATTTAATTATGATGAAAATTGGACATTTTGCTATTCATTTTATTTTTTAAAAAATATAGCATAGTAAATTTTTCATTTTTATTTTTTGAATGAATGTGAATAAGTGAACACACTCTTAGTAAAATACATGAAAATGTATCCCCTTAATTTATTTTTAATTACATTATTTTTAATTTTATTTATATTATAATCAAAAAAGTGAAGCTTGTCTCAATCTTATTAAAACTTATATGGCTTAGCGCTTTCAGAGACCTTGTGTCTCCATAATCATAGCCTACTTTCAACTGAAGTTTAGCTTTGGTTTATGTAAAATTTTATGCAAATTTTATAACGACCATTTTCTGGAGATTGCAAAGCACGATCTTTCCAGTTTTTGCATAATTGTCATTTGCAATAAAGCACGCCTCTTTAATTTTTCGTTTCATATTACGTTCCGTGCATAGTGCCCTTGCCATAGTGGCTTCGAACACATGGCCTGTTGGTTTTTGGTGCTCAAAGAATATGGATCTGTTTTCATCGTTATTTATAGCTTTCCTGTACAAATAATGATGTTGAGATGTTCTTGTTGTAATGTTGGCACGGGTCTCCCCATAATATGCCGCTCTACATCCATTGGTTGGGCATGAAATTTTATAAACTGCTTGGGTTATTTGATCAGAAGGTATTTTGTCTTTGGTATTGTTTATCATTCTGTTGGTTAATGGTGGTGTGTGGAATCCTAGTTCGAAGGACTCAGCAAATATTTTATAATATTTCCTAGCAATTGATGGTATGTACAGTAGCATTATTCTGGGTTTATTGTTTTTAACCGTGGCAGTTTGTAATTTAGTTTGAAATTGCCTGATCTTTTTATAGATAACGTTGTGTGAAAATCCAACCTTTTCTAGATCTTTAATATAATTTGTGTCGGTCAGCTTCAAATTTACATAATCCATGATTTCTGTGCAGGAAGGGAATCCAGCCAATTTATGTGAGTTGGGTGAGTTCGAGTTTGGATGTATAAATTCTCGAATTTCTAGTGGCTTAACTGTCATAGCGTATGTAAGTTGGTGTGGATCTCTAGGAACTTGAATATCTAGATAGTTAACATTGTGCTGAAAGTTTTCATGTATGCAGTTAATTGTTAAAGAGGTTTGTGTTTGTAGCTCTTTTTGAATATCCATCATTATTTGTTCTGGTGCAACTATGAATACATCATTGACATAGCACGTATATATTAAGTTTGATTCAATTGTGTAGTATTTAGTCAGTATTTGCCTTTCAAAATGATTGAGGAAAATACTAGATATTATCCCACTTATTGGGAAGCCCATTGACCATCCGTCGTTCATTTTAAACCATTTACCCTTAAATGTGGCCACAATATTTTGATCCATCCATTTCAAAAATTCTGCTATGAAATTCAGCTGCTCTTGTGGGCAATTATTATTTGTGAGTTCAGCTATAATAATGTCGATCGAGCTTTTACGGTTAATTGACCCGTATAGCTCTGTTACATCCAGTGATGCCATACTAAATTCAGGTTTGATACTGGCTTATTTAATTTTATTAATGAATTCAAATGATGAGTTAATAGCATGTGTGCCAAAACCTATTTTTTCGAGGAGCCATTGATTTATCATTTTTGCAGTATTGACGTAATGTGCTCCGCCGAAATCTATCATCAATCTTAATGGTGCATTAGGTTTATGTAACTTAATGTTATCGAAGATTCTTGGGGGCATAGATGCAGATGGATCTATGTGAAAATATTGGGCCTTTGAAAAGGCCTTGTTGCAATTTTTGTGAAGTATAGATGCTATAAATTTCTCTTTATTTACTTTATTATTAAAATTGGCTATTTCTTCAAATTTCAAATTTCCAATCTGATTATTAATTTTATTTAAATAATTTCCTCTGTTTATTAGAATGAATCTATTCCCTTTATCTTTTCTAATACAAGTGATACTGTTGTCTGCGAGAAACTTAATCGTGCTTTTAATTTTAGTGCTCCATTCGTCTATGTTCTGCTTCAGTGGTTTGTGTTGGATTGCTTTTGCGAGTTTGTTGATGAACATGTCTTTCTGGGGATTGTCCATAACATTCGCTTCTACATCTGCTATTATCTCCATCATAGGATATTGCCATTGGCTGCCTACGAACCTTGGTCCAAGTTCCAGTATGCTACACACCTCTGTAATTTGAAGAAATAGCCAATTTTAATAATAAAGTAAATAAAGATAAATTTATAGCATCTACACTTCGCAAAAATTGCAACAAGGCCTTTTCAATGGCCCAATATTTTCATATATATCCATCTGCATCTACGCCCCCAAGAATCTTCGATAACATTAAGTTACATAAACCTAATGCGCCGTTAAGATTGAAGATAATACTGCAAAAATGATCAATCAATGGCTCCTCGAAAAAATAGGTTTTGGCATACATGCTATTAACTCATTGTTTGAATTCATTAATAAAATTAAACAAGCCAGAATCAAACCTGAATTTAGTATGACATCACTGGATGTAACAGAGCTATACGGGTCAATTAACCGTAAAAGCTCGATCAACATTATTATAGCTGAACTCACAAATAATAATTGCCCACAAGAGCAGCTGAATTTCATAGTAGAATTTTTGAAATGGATGGATCAAAATATTGTGGCCACATTTAATGGTAAATGGTTTAAAATGAACGACGGATGGCCAATGGGCCTCCCAATAAGTGGGAAAATATCTAGTATTTTCTTCAATCATTTTGAAAGGCAAATACTGACTAAATACTACACAATTGAACCAAACTCAATATATACGCGCTATGTCAACGACGTATTCATAGTTGCACCAGAACAAATAATGGATATTCAAAAAGAGCTTCAAACACAAACCTTTTTAACAATTGACTGCATACATGAAAACCTTCAGCACAATGTTAATTATCTAGATATTCAAGTTCCTAGAGATCCACATACGCTATGACAGTTAAGCCACTAGAAATTCGAGGATTTATACATCCAAACTCGAACTCACCCAACTCACATAAATTGGCTGAACTCTCTTTCTTCCTGCACAGAAATCATAGACTATGTAAATTTGAAGCTGACCGAAAAATGAATCTCATCTTTGCCCATGTTATGGCTCTTCTATTTAGATCCCTCTTATCATTTTTTGAAACCCAGCATAAAGACCAAGAACCCACTTTCTATATAATCACTTACGTTATATTTATTCTCCCCCAACTTCATTATTTGTAGTTTTTCTGCTTGTAAGCATTTACATTCAACTAGCAGTTGCCTAATATTTTCTAGGCTTTCCTTATGTAACTTGCAGACTAAATCACCCACATTTCTCCATTTGTGTATATTTCCTTATTGCTAATGATCCTGCTCGAGCCTTTCTACTTTCCTTACTATTGTTGTAAATTAATTCACACTCAATATTCTATTTACTTTTATATATATTTAAACTTTATATTCTCCATACTAGTTCTCCATTTCTTCAACTCCCTATTGTTTATTAATGCATCTATTCTTCTATTCCATTCCTTGCCACTATAACACTCGTTCTCCTAACACAATTGTCCCACCCTTTGTACAAGTATACTGACATATAAAGTCTTTATCCAAATCTTTTGCATATTTTACTATCTTTCTCACCCATTTTGTTGCCTGCCCTCGTAACCCAATTAAATACTATTTTGGCTATTCTCTTACTATCTATAAATTGAAATCTACTGAAAATTTTAATTTTTCTTTTTGTATTTCTCATATAAAAAGCTGACTTCCATTTTCTCTTTAAATTACCTTCTTTGCCATCCACATATCTGCATCTAATGCATATCTTTTTATTTCTCTTTGTATTGTTTCTAGGTAATCTAACACTCCTTTACTAATATGTAATGCACCATTGCCATAAGTTAACCCTGCTACTGCCATTCCTCTTGTACAAATCTTGCTACATCAAATTTATTGTATGAAAACACTGGTTAATTTCTTTATCAATCTCTTTTGTTTCTTTGCTTCATTTATCAATTTTTTCACTCATTCCTCCAAGCAAATCCCCTGATTCACCACATTTATCTTTATATCTCCCAAGAAAAATTCTTGCTTTTCTCTTTGCATTTATCATCATTATTTTTGATATTTCTTTATTAAATTTGATACCCATCTCATTACCCACCCTTGATCAAGGCTTCAGCACATCTCTACTTTCTGTGCACAAGAAAATATCAGCAAATAAAAGACCTGGTAATGTATAAACTCCCTTGCCATATATTAATGGCATCTCTTCCCCTCTTTTTATTGCTCTCCCCATTTTTCTCCAATATAACAAAAACACTTTTAAATCTCTTAATAAGATCCATTAACGCTCAAATTGAGTAAACTTACCTATAATCTATTTCTATTTACTCTATCATATGCCTTCTCTATATCTGTAAAGACCATATATAATTGCCTATCTGTATTCCTACTCATATCTATAAGTTGTGTGACTACAAATAAACTCTCTCTTATATGCATGCATATCCTTTCTAAAACCTCATTGCATTTCTCCCATTATATTATTTTCTTCTATCCAAAACCACCTTTCGACCTACCATAGATATGATGCAAAAATGTTATATAACACTGATATTACTGCTATCGGGATATAATTGTTTATCTTTCTATGATCCTTACCCTTTCCTTACTTTTGTATTATTCCAGCTGTCTGGAAATTCTATCTTCTGTGCCAGTTTGTTAAAACATGATAATAGATTTAATTTTCTTCTATCCAAAACCATCTTTCCACCCACCATAGATATGATGCAAAAATGTTATATAACACTGACATTATTGCTATCAGTATATAATTGTTTATCTTTCTATGATCCTTACCCTTTCCTTATTCTTGTATTATTCCAGCTGTCTGGAAATTCTATCTTCTGTGCCAGCGTATTAAAACATGATAATAGATTTAATTTTGCCCTATTTTCCAAATTCATCACCATTTCTGCTGCCTATTCATCTAAACCTTTTGTCTTTCCACTTTTCAACTTTTTCCCTATCTCACTCAGTTCATTTTCTGTAAAACTAGTATTTCCATTACTATGTGCTTTTATATTTGTTATCACTGTATCTTTCACATCTAACATCTTTTCTATATCAACTACATACTTTTTTAAGATTGTCTCTAATTTTTTCTCATCCTCATTTAATAATACTATTTCTCTCTCCCCTACATTCTTTCTTTGAATATATTTGCAAAATTTTTTACTCCCATCTTTTCTATTTTTATTAATATTCTCCAATAATTTGCTATTTAACTTCATTCTTTTTCTATAATTATTTATTTTAGCAAACTTCTTTTTATTTAAAGTTTTCCCATTTAATATTAGCATTTTTTTACATTTTTCTATTACTTATATTTTTCTGAATATTCTCACCTAAAATCCTATTTGCCACTTTTTCTAATTAACCACAATGTCTTTATATTCATCCCCAACAAACTCTGCCATAATTTCTTTACTTTTATTTTATATTCTAACTTATTCTTATCATTCACTCTGTCCACATCTTTCACTATCCTTTCTACTTTTATTATTATTTTTCATCACATTTCTAACCATTTCTATTGTAAAGAAATTATGATCACTATTACATACTCTCTCTCTTCATTATCAAACATTTTAATTTTTCGTAATTTACTCATTCTCTCGGTCTCTACTAATATATAATCTATTTTACTTTTTACATCTTTCATATAAAAACTTGACCATCCCATTTCTCCTTGAATTAGCTCCTTTGCCATTCACACATCTGCATCAAATGCATATCTTTTCCTACTTCTCTTTGTTCTTTTTCTAAATAATCTAACACCCTTTACTAACATATAACACCCTTTACTAACATATAACACATCGTTATCATAAGTTAACCTTGCTGCTGCCACTCCCTTCCATACAATTCTAGCTACTTCATATTTATTATATAAAAATACTGTTAATTTCGTTATCACTTTTTTTCTTTTCTTTGCTTCATTTATCAATTTTTTTTCCCATTCATCCAAACAATTTCTCTGATTACTTAAGATAATTCCTAAATAGTTACACCTATTCACCACATTTAACTTTATATCCCCCAATAAAAATTCTTTCCTTTCTCTTTCCCCAGAATTTATCATCTTTATTTTTGATTTTCCTTCACTAAATTTAATCCCCATCTCTTTACCAACCCTTGTGCATGTCTTCGGCATAAGTTCTCTTATCTTACGTACTCTCTGTACACAAGAACATATCTTCAGCAAATAATAGACCTGAAAATATAAATACTTCCTCGCCATCTATTAATGGTATCTTCACTCCTGTTCCTAGTCTTTCTATTGCTCTCTATTTTTCTCAAATATAACAAAAACAAAATAGATGACATAGGTCATTCTTGCTTTATTCCCATCCCATTTTTAACTCGCAATTGATTCTATATTTCTTAATTGATATGTATAATAAATATTTTCATACAATTTCTTAATAATATTCACTAAAGCTCCATTCATTCACAAATTTACTAAACTTACCTATAATCTATTTCTATTTATTCTATCATGTGCCTTCTCTATATCTATAAAGACCATATATAACTATTTACTTGTATTCCTACTCATATCCATAAGTTGTGTGACCACAAATAAACTCTCCTGTACGCCTGTCCAATCGAAAACCACCTTGCAATCCTTCCACTATATTATTTTCTTCTATCCATTTTGTGACCCTTCCAGCCACTAGATATAATGCAAAAACTTTATATAACACTCATGTTACCGCTATCGGTCAATAATTGCTTATCTTTCTATGATCCTTACCCATTCCTTTAAATAGTAGCCTTACTCTTGTCTTATTCCAGCTATCTGGAAATTCTCTCTTCTCTGCCATCTTATAAAAACATGATAATAGATTTAATTTTATCCTATTTCCTAAATTCATCACCATATCTATTGCCCATCCATCTAAACCTCTTGTCTTTCTACTTTTTTATTTCTTCTCTGTCTCATTCAATTCATTTTCTGCAAACCTAATATTTTCATTACTATATGTTTTTATGTTTAATATCACTCTGTACCTTCACATTAACTTTTTTTTTATATCCATTACATACTTATTTAAGACTGTCTGTAATTCTCTCCCCTACATTCCTTCTTTTAATATATTTCCAAAAGTTTTTTACTCCCATCTCTTCCATTTTAATTAATATCCTCCAATAATTTGCTATTTAATTTCATTCTCTCTATATAATTATTTTAGCCACTTTCTTTGTTTTAATAGCACATGTATATTCTCTGAATGCTTTTTTTTTCTCTTTTACACTTTTATTAATTCTCACTTTTTTCTGTTACTTTTCGTTTTCTGAATTTCTTACTTATGACCCTATTTGCCACTTTTTCTACTTCACCACACTAGTCCTTATGTTTACCCTCAACAAACGCTTCTATTAATTCTTCTACGTTGTTTTATATTCTTCTAATTCATTCTTATCATTCATTCTCCATCCACATCTTTCACTATCCTTTCTATTTTTATTACTATTTTGCATCACATTACTAAGCATTCCTATTATAAAGAAATTATGATCACTATTACATACTCTCCATGATCAAACACTTTAATTTTCTGTACTTTATTCATTCTCTCTTTCTCTACTAATACATAATCTATTGTGTGAAATATATTATTTCTTGACCATGTATATTGTCCTTCATAAATATTTGGTAAATTTCCAATATTCACATTCACTTTCTGACAAAAAATTTCAAAAACTGTCCATTCTTATTATTCACGTTATCAATTTCACCAATATGCCCATTCATATCCTCTATAACCATTATGGTCTTTTCCTTTTTTTAAAAAATTTTGTATATCCTTAACTAGACATTCATATTTGTTATTGTTCCACTCCATTATAGTTTGACTATCTCCAATGGCTATATACAATATAGCCACCATCCATTCTTATTTTCCTAACTTTATTACAAATATTATTGACACTTAACAGTATTTAAATATTTTTTTGACATAACTCCTATACCATCACCCCTTTTTTCTTTTCTATTTATACTCAGCCATATCATATCTTCCAGTAAAAGTTTTTCTTCTTTTTAGATGTGCTTCCACTACTGCTAATACCTCCAGCTCATCATTTTTAATTGCTTTGTTTAATTCCAGCCATTTTTCTGGTCTCCTACCATCTTTTTATAAATTCTTTTGACTCTTTCTTCTCTATGACATTTCTAATTATTTTGTTTATTATTAATTTTACAGACCCATTCCCTCTCCACCTCTACATTTATATCTAAATCAGCTATCCTTTGTTTATTTCTTACATCCTGTCCATTCTTCTTTTTGATATTACTGTAATTTAAAACCCTATCCCCTTTATAAGTTTTTTAAATTATAATATTTTTTCATAAATCAAATTTCCTATTGCTTCATTTTCTTGTTTTGCTCAATGCGATCGTCTTTACTATATAATTCCCTCTTACTAATGAAATCCCACACATCCACAAACATAATATTATTTCTCTCACATAATTTTTTTCAGTCTCTCATTTATAGAACATGCCCTATGTAACATATATCTATAGTCGAATCTTGATAGTAATCCAATTATTTTAAGCCAATAAACATCACATTACGTATAGTGAGTTTCACCTGTTTTAATCCAACTATTCCTACTTTACTTTAATCTTATTCAAATTATTAATGAATTCTTTGTATTCATCCATTACTCTCTCCAATAGCTCTGCCAAATTATTTGTCCCTATCATAATATAAACAACTTTACTCCCCTTTTTCTTTACCCTATCTGTAATATCTCTAATTCTAGCTTCAGACAAATATACCTTTATATACGTATTTTTATTTTCCCTTGCAATTACATCTCCATATCCTCTAATTAATGAGTCTTCTCCCCATACTGTCTCATAGTTTAGTTTCCCTACTTCATCTGTAACATTCTCTTCCACCTTCTTCATTTCTTATCTAGTTTTTCCTTATTGTTTCTATTCATTAAATCCTTGATCTTCTCACACTTAATCTCTAATAATTTTAATTTTACTTCTACATCCTTTACCTCTTCCTCTATCTTACTTATTCATTGGCTAATTATCTCCCTTGTACTACTGATTTTGTCGCCCATATCTCTTAATCAATCCACTAAATGCATACTCTATTCTATTTTCCTTAATTACATTTTTCTCCATTTCTCTTGACTTTTTTTTAAAACTATCTACAATTAAAACCATTTTTTCACCTCTTTTATCATATTTATATGCCTGTTACATCCTTCCTATGTCTTATTGAAGCAGTTCAGATGAAAAATCTTATTACATACAGTAGGTACACTCTATCAAAGGATGCTTAATTTCCTCTGCCTATTATATATATCTTCATTAAACCATTCATTAGTGACATCTATTGATCAGTTTGGAAATTAAAAAAGTTATTGAAAAGTTTAACAGTAAGGTAAGACATTAAAATAAATATTTTTATTTTATTTGATATATATTTTTTATGTATATTTAGTTTGTTATTAATAACTTTAAAAAAATAGTAATGCAAAAAAAAAATTTATATATAGGGAATCGTGACGATGGCACAAAGCGAGGTGATTCAGGAGTTCTTGGCTCTAATGCGACTGAAAAGCCGAGGAGTAAGAGCCGACCTAATAAGACTACATCTCCTATTCAGCAGTGTCCTGTTTGCGGGAAAACATTTGGTAGCTCAAGTGCTCTGGCAAAGCATAAACTCACTCATAGTGATGAGCGGAAATTTATTTGTCATCTGTGTTCCAAGGCATTCAAGAGGCAAGATCATCTGTAAGTATAAAAGAAAATGATTATTGAAAGTAGTATTTATTTATATTTAATTGTCATAAACAAGTAACATTGAAGGGAAAAAAATCATAAACATTGAAAAAAAAAATCTAATACCATTAAAATAACTTATTCTTTGTATTTTGAGTTGATCATTTTTTAAATTCAGTTTTTTTAATTTAGATTTTAAAAAAACGTAAAACAAAACATTAAGTGATTAAAAGCTATTGAGAATATTATTGGGTTTTTTTTTTTAAGAATAAATAAGATATCTTTAGCTAATAAAATATATAATTTGTTGAATTAAAATGTTTAATGATTCTCTGTGATTATCTCTAAGTCCTAAACATTATCTTTTGCTGCACAATTTCACTTGTCTTCATATATATATATGGATTAAATTTATATATTGGTCTATTTCCATCATCTGGTATTGAGTATTGAATGTCATTAGAAAAAATTTAACTTTGTATAGCACACAGGTTAGTATATGCACAGTGTTTCGAGAGGTATTATTCTCCTCTCTACATCAGGTATTGTTGGCCTAACCAATGATATGGGAATCAAATCTGGATCCTTAGATTCTTGAATATTGAATTTTAACACAATGGTGCTAGTACTGTCACTGGTCAGGCCAGCAACATCTGAAGAAGACTCTCGAAACGTTATGCATATTGTTTGCCATTACTAACAATTGAATGTATTTTGAAAATTTAAATAAAGTTAAATGTTTCTAATTCAATACTCAATATTAGATTATGTAAACAGTCCATTATATAAATACAACTAAAATAACATCATAAACCTTCATGAAAACATATATCGATCATATTACAATTTATCACTCAAATAAATCAAGAATTGCTCTATTATTCTTCAACTGGAAATAAGATTGAGTTTCCACTGGAGAAAGTTGTCAATAGGAGCAGCCACCCTATTATCAAGATTATAGGAACCTGGATTGTGTATTACAAATCTGAGAACTCTTAGCACTAAACATTGCTCAATTTCTGCAAGTTGTCTGCTAAATGCAGCAGGAATATTTGTTTTTGAGTGTGAGAAACTTAAGGAATTATTTTTATAGAATAACTGGTTCATATTAAAATTAAAATAGTTGGATATGATCATCTTAAAATTGTGATTATAACTTTACATATTTTTATGACTTATTGATTTTTTTTATTTATTTAAACATTTTAGATAATGGATATGTTGTATGATATAGAATGGAGAACAAAGCAGGAAAGAATTAAATATCAGAGTGTAGGCAATTGTTTTTATTGCACTGGTTATGTTGATATCTTGAAGCAATAATAATTGTTGTTCAAAAATATGAGAAACTGCTAATGATTAATTGATATGTATTTTATCTAATTGTTATATTGTTGAATCAGGTATTCTTAACTAAACTTATTAATAGTGAGAGATTTTTTTTTTGCTAAGCATATTTTAAAAAATATATTTTTTCACTCAGTCAATGTTTATAAACACTTTTTATTTGTTCTCTTGATTGAAATTTAACCTTGTAAAGTCGATTATAAAACTGTTATGGATCATTTTGTTTAATGAAAGTAAAATATATAACTTTTGAATAATTGTTTATATGATAAAAACTCTATCTAATATCTCTTTAGTAAAACAGTGGTGGAGAAAATAATACCAAACTAATTAAATTCTGAATGGGAAGAGTTTTGTTTTTTCTTCAATGTTTTACTTCCCAGTTAAGAATAGCTTCATAAGAATTAGGTAATAAAATTAGGATGGTAATTGAGATGGCTACTTCCCAAAGAGTTTACTTGGAAGTTCTCAGTTATTTAAAAAAAAAAAATCTGTTTTATCAAGTTTAAAATTTAGATTGTGGGTAATAGTATTTTTAATTAATTCTGTTTCAGTGTTAAATTTTACTGATCATTTTTATTATTTGATAAGTAATTATTATTTTCTGCATCATTTCAGTTTTATGAAAAACCTTTTTTAAACAAACCAATTGTGTCATCCTCAAAATCTAGATGACATAAATAATCTCTGTTTACTTTTATTTTTTTAGCTTTCCATTTTCATCTACAAAATACTTTTTATAAGAGTGATGTAAATAGTTTTGGAGATGTAGAATCCCCCTGTTGTATATTCATTTTTAGATTAATCTTCCTAATATCTTTATGTAATCTCATTATTGCTGTTGCATTTCAATAAATGTTCTTCAGAATATGAAAATATCTTGATTCAATGTTTTAATCAATAGAAATGCTTATAGAATTAAATGCCTTTTTATAATGTATGAATCCAAAATAGAATAGCAATTTATGTTTATTTATTTTTTCTATAATTTCTCTCAGTACTTGGATGTGATTCTCTGTTCTTGTTCTTTTGGTTAGTTGATAAAAATTTTATATAGAAAGGATAAAAGACTAATAGATTTGTAATTTCTAGTACTTTTTTTAATCATCTTTTTTAAATATTAATATTACTGCTGTATTTTCCCAATTATCTGGTACATCTTTATCATTAATATACATTTGGTATATAACTTTACCAACAGTTTTTTATTTCTTTACTTGCTTTTTTTAATTTAATTTCATCATTACCTGTAGTTTTTCCTTTTTTCATAGATTTAATTGCATGACTCACTTATTCATTTAAAATTCTGGATAATTCATAAGATGTAGTAATTGTAGGAGATAGTATTATCTTTTCTTTATCACTATATAAATTTTTATAGAATTCTTTTATACATTTCATGATGTCATTTTTTTTTAAATAATAGTTCCATCTTTTCTTTTTATTGCCGAAATAAGTTTTATTTCAGTACCAGTATGTTATTTTATCACTTTTGATACTTATATTCTTTTCTATAGCTTTCCTTGTTATTTCACAATATTTCTTATTATTAATTTGTACCATTTTGAAAAACTCTAAATATTCAATTCCTCTTAAGGGATTATTTTTTTAAATTTTTATATTCCTTCTTTGCTTCATACATTGCCTTGTCTCAGTAGTAAAAATTGCTGCATTTTTATACCAGCTATCTTTGCTGCAGTTTTCAATAGTGTGTCAGCTATTTTCTCATTGATTTTATTAAAGTCTGAATCATTTTTCAAATCTATTAATATTAAAATGATTTCAAAATTCTAATTTAAATTTATTTGTCTCTGTAATTTTGCATTAACACATATCTTAAATTTCAGTAATTGATGATTATTTCCTGTATTGAATCCACTAAGAACATTACTAATTTGAAATAAGTATTTATATTAGTCAAAATATAATCTAATTCTTTTGTAACATTATTTGAATGCTTCCATGTCCATTTCTGTTTCACTTCTTTTTTTTTTTCGAGAAAGAATTCATAATACAAATTTTTTCTGCAAACTCACCAAGTCTGTGTCTTCTTTCATTTTTATCACCATAACTAAATTTACCCACAGCACTTTCATCTTTTAATTGTTTACCAATTCTAGCATTAAAGCCACTCATGGCAATTTTAAAATGTTATTTGATTTGATCAAAAGCATATTGCACATCCATTTTAAAATGCTCTATTTTAATCACAATGAGAACTTGTTGGAGCATAAATTTGAATTATCTGCATTTGAATATCTTCTAATAAGTTGAATAACTAATCTTGCCACTCTATCTAATACATCGTCAATCTTCACAATGATTTCCACTTTTTAATTTATAATGAATCTCACTTTTGTAATGAAGTACATATCCAGTTTTAAATCAATTGTTTCTTTGTTGTTGTTTTTTTTTTCTAACTTCACCAAGTTCATCAATGTTCCATTTAATATTAAATAATTCTTCCAGTTTGTGCAATCTTTCTACACTTGAAAGTTATTTGAAGTTGTATGTACTGTATCAATCATGCCATTTGAATAAGGAGAGCACCAAGGTTAAGCACAAATTATAATAAACCTCTTAATATGAAAAGTTAATGCTTAATAATAAAAGATAACCTTTGAGATTTCACACTTAAATCCAAATAAAGAGATAAAACAAGATAGGAAAAAAAATAAAATTTAATTCAATCATAAATTATATTTATGGTCATCTTTTCAAACATTTAAATCATTCATAATTAGCTGAAGAGAATTAGATTCACTATGGATTATGAATTTATATTATATTTAAAACCAGAGTGCCCCCAATATTGGTAAATCCACAGGAGGATATTTTACACCATCAGGATTATTAAATTATGCCACGACTGGTTTAGTAGAATTTGAACTCATCTCACAAGCTATTACAAATTAGTAGTATTTATAAATATCACTTGTTACCATCTCTTATGCTAGTACATAACTGTTCTTAAGCAGGCAAAACTCTCCATACAGTAGTGCCACCCTGTGCCAACCAGAGTAATCAATGGATGCCAGAAGGCTTGTGCATAAAATCCCTATCTAATGCCTACTCATCCAATATCCCCAGACTAGTTTCTGGTTTGTGGCCTTCGTCAGTGAGGAGCCTTGGATCTGAGAGCACTGCACCTAGATCTTAGGATCTAATGCAACCCTCCAGCAGCCAATTTTTATCTCTACTTAACTATAAAACTATGAGAATGAAATTGGAAAACACAATAATATTTTCAATCTAATATCAATAGCTTATATAGTCATATAGGTATGAACTCAGTTCAGCACCCATACATTTTGGTATCTTTGGCTCTTTAACAACCATAGCCACCACTGTCCTATTAGGCAAGATTGGTGTTAAATCACTAAACATCACATGATCACCATCTCTTTTGCTAGCACATAACTGTTATTAAACAGGCAAAACTCTCCATACAATAGTGCCACCCTGTGCCAACCAGAGTAATCAATGGATGCCAGAAGGCTTGTGCATAAAATCCCCATCTAATGCTTACTCATCCAATATCTCCAGACTAGTTTCTGGCTCGTGGCCTTCGTCAATGAGGATTGCTGGATTTGAGAGCACAGGGTGGCACTGTTGTATTGTATGGAGAGTTTTGCCTGTTTAGTTGTATTTATATGTTGAACCATTACCATCATCTAATATGAGTATTGAATATCTTTAGAAAAATTTAATGTTATTTAAATATTCCAAATACATTCGACAATAGTAATAGCGCACAGGTTAGTATATGCACAATGTTTTAAGAGGTATTATTCTCCCCTCTTCTTCAGGTGTTGCTGACCTAACCAGTGACAGTACTAGCACGGAAATTGAACCTGTACCCTTAGATTCTTGAGTATTGAATTTTTTTTTTCTTTGAACCTTTATTAATAAAAGACTACAAAAATTTTGGGTACACTTACCCATTGAGGATTACACAGTGATTCAATGTAACAAGGTAAAATGTACATATGTTCAAAAATAATTACATCCATAAACATTGCTGTAATGTGATTAATGTGTATCTGTATGTGGATCCACATGGCCCGGCCATCGAGAAGTTAACCATCACCCAATGGTCTCACCCCTGGGGCCCCGAAGTGAAGACTCGAAAGCTTCAGCTGAATAGGTGAAGTCCAGCATTGTGCTAACCACCACAACAGGCAGCAAGTTCCAAGGCCCAAGTTCATTAAGTAATAGACTCTCAAACCATAGCCGAGCCATGTCAAGACAATTCTGAATACCTCTGCCTCCCAATTAGCAGTCCAAATGAGCAGGGACCACAATCGGTCTACCTGCCCAGAATTGGAAAGCCAACTTGGGTAAAAACTAAGAAGTAATAAGTAAAGAACCAGATCGACACTGCCCAAAACCCATCTATCAGAGACACAGCAGCCAACCAGAGCAGGAATAGCACCAACTTTGACTGTGTAGCCCCCCAGCAGGTGTTCTGGGCAGTGGCAAAATTGTTAACAGCCCACACCATAAACCAGATACCTAATGTCTACAACCAGCCACCCATGAAGAAAAGGGGGGGAGTGCAGACCCATGCCCACAAAACAGAATTCTATCCATGTTACAAAAAAAAATGGTGGTGGCTCAAAATAGACCAACCGCTTTACAAATGCACTAAATTTAAAACTAACAAATGAAACCTAATGATAGTGAGTGCAAATGAACACTGACCTATCAAATAATCCATCAAAGGGTGCAGTAGCCCTTCATGGCAAAGTCCATGTGAAGGTAGTGACTTTCACCCTCCCAGCAGGTTTTCCCAGGCTAGACAATGATCGTCGACCATCCCTCCAAATGAACCAAGCCCCTTATAACCACTATCACCACACTTGAGGAAAAGGAATGCAAACTCACACCCACCAATACAACATTTAATTCATGTAGTCTTGAAATCAAGCTGGATTTACATGCACACCATGGGAATAAATAATATGTCCATATCATCTTGCACAATGAGGTCAATGGAGCTGAACATCTGCCCTTGATCATCATCAGACTAATGTGTCTGCAAATGTTCACTGCAGCTGCTAAACCCACCAACCAAAGTCCTTCAGGGTTCACAATGATTTTTCTTTGTTGATACTAGTTGGATTCTGCTTTTTTTGATTGAATTTTAGGTTTTGGTTAGTAATGAATGATACAAGTATAATCTGAAAGTTTGTTGTTAAATTTTGGAAAATTCTCAATAATTATTGCTTGAAAAGTATGATTAATTTGTAGCTTCAAAGTTTCTGTTTAGGTCTAAAACATCATTTGTACTCATTTTTGTCTTTAGATCATTATTTTTTAGCTCAGGAATCACTTCATTGTAGTTCTGTGTTGATTTGAAAAATTTTTATTTATTGATTTTTTTAGGGGGGGGAGGCAATCCACCAGAAGGGGAGTGATAACTTCTGTCCTGATCATCGGAGAAATCTGATTTTTGAGCAGGGCGATAGCTTAGATTATTTTCTATAATGTTCACTTCCAAAATTGAGATCGAATTAATAATTGAAACTTGTTTAACACTGCTAAAATCTGATGCAAAGATAAAATTCTTAAAACCATCATTGCTAACATATTATATTCCGTGTTTTCTATGAGATTTGATGTGCAAATGAATTTCCTGTTTATTCTATTAATAAAATTAGGATTTCTAGTGTTTATTCTTTTTAGAAATATTTGGTTTCATTTAAAATTATTTTTAAAAGGTTTATAATATTTTAATGATTCCAAGAATTATTTAAGCTAGCTTTTGTCTCTTTCTAATGGCATCCATTTGCATAAAACGGAACGATGGATAATTTCAATTATCATTGAATGAAAACTGTTTCAAAATTTCTTCTAAAGATGAAAAAACAATAAAGCAGACATTCACTTACATTTTGGTAACCTTTTTGTTTATGAATCCAACAATGGACTATGACTTTGGTGAATAGAACAGGGAGCCTGAAACAGCAAAAACTGGAATCCCAGGCTCCCTCTAGTGGACTTAGTATTGAATTTTTATGGTAACGCTCTAACCACTGATCCATATGCTTATCTATGAAGTTCCTGATTTCTCCACTTTTTTTTAAAAGCAAAGTTGATTAGTGGTTTCCATACATTATATATAATCACACTAGGTTGACTTATGGAATTGTTTGCCATTGTCATGTGAGCAACTTCTTTAAATTTTCTTCTTTGTACCTTTTCTCTCTAGACAATATTTTCCCAATTGAACATATGCTCATTTGTACAAACATGGTCTGCTATCTTAGACACATCTTTTTTCGCTCTTCTAATCATCAGTTTCTGTTCTTGCAAGCATTTTTCAATGGGTTGACGGGTCTCACCCATATACGTTCTTCCACTTTCACATGGTACTTCGTAGATGCAGTTTTTTATTTTTAATATTTTAAGTTTAGGCTTTATAGATGTTAGAATTCCTCATAGTGTGGCATGGCTCTTGGAAGCTGTTTTGATGTTATACTGATTGTAGATTTTCTTTAATTTGTCTGCTAATTTTGGTATGTATGGGTACATTACACTACCAATAATTGTTGTTTTTTTTTTATGGTTCTTTTTGTTATCTATTTAAGGTTTTCTTAATAACAGCTAATGAATAACTGTTTTTCATAGAGTTTGTTCTATATAGATCTTTTCTTTTTTCATATCGCTGGTTTCTGAACAGACTTCTTTTGCTCTGTTCTATAGTGATAGTATTACTCCGTTTTGTGTTTCCGGTATGATTGAATGTATAGGCTGTTTTTTCCTATATATGTGGGTTTTCGGTGAACTGTAGTTTTGATTTTGCCTTGAGGGAGTCTTGTCACAAGAATATCTAGGAATGTCAATTTTTGTTCTTGTTCTGATTCTATTGTGAATTTAATGTTGTTGTGTTTCCAGAAAATTTGTAGTAGTGCTTCATCAGGTGACCATACAACAAATGTATCTTCTACATAGTGAAGCCAAACTTTAGATGAATATGGAGTTTTTATGGTTGTATATTCAAGTTCTTCCATGTAAATATTGCTAATCAGGGGTGACAATGGTGAGCTCATAGCCATTCTTGATTTTGTTAAAAGAATTCTGTGTTATATTGAAATTAGTTTGTTTTAATGCAGAATGTTAATAATTCCATTATAATTGTTCTGGTTTGTAAAATATTATCACCATTTAATCTTTTCCTTACAATAGACAATGTTTTTTTCACAAATCTTCAGGAAAATACTATTGCAAATTAATTTATATTTAAATGGTCAGAATTTATGAGAATCAGAAGACTAGATTACTAAACAACAATAAAAAATATTTATTGTACAATAGCATTTATTGACTAAATTACCCTGCATTATTTCTATAAATTTAATATTATATATTAAGACATAAATAAAATATTAAGCCACTATTACATTAGGTTATAAAATATAAATAAATACATAATATACTACCATCCTTCAGGTGACCATATTTAAAACATTAAAAATTTTATCAGTCTCTTGTTTAAAATCTCTTTTTTGTTAAACTTAACATTTTTCTTCGTTTGTTTATTTTTGTATTATATCTATTCTGTTATTTAAGATGCTATAAACCCATCCTTGAAAATTTAGAAACATTAAATTTTCAACTTATTTAGCTGCTTCAAATTTTAAATCAATTAGATCATATTTCTTCACCTCTAAAGACACAAATATTCGATGAGGACTTTCGTTTAACAGTATATTCAAGCATAATTTTTTTTAACGTAGATTAAGCGCAACCCAGAAATGGCAATTCAAGTTTGATCACATATCAAGCTTTCAATAGATAATCAATGCAAACTACATTGTATCCAGGGTAAACAGTACAAACAGAGTGGATTTAACCACCACACATTATCATGATCATTTTAAAATATTTATTTTTGTTCATAACTTGGCTGCTAAAAAAAATAAATAACCAAAAGACAGACATAAATCACTGGGAAGAGTGCAAGATTATAATAAAAATTTAAAATACGGTGTTTGTATTATAGATAAAGTCGCCGTAGGATGGCGCTGTTTTCACGCTAAAACTATAAAATATGAACTTTCACGGACCGTTGATTTTAATAATTTTTCTGTGCTTTTTTGTAATGCAAAAATAAAAACAAAACAAAATCGTCTTTTTTAAATATTATTTTTTATTAACGTATACAATTTAAATGATAATAATAAATGTAAAATAAAATCAACAAATTACAATTTGATTCGTGTTTTTTATATCGTATACTTTTTAAATTGTGTTACGGCTTCTTTTTTATCAATTTCTATCGGATATTTTTTTACTTGTGTTACGACTTTTTTTGTTGTTGTTTAACTAAAAAATAATAATCGTAATAAAAGTAAAAGTTGTTACGGTTAGATTTAGCGTTAGTTTTAGGGTTAGTTTAGGATTAGGTTTAGGGTTAGTTTTAGGGTTAGGGTTAGTTTTAGAGTTAGTGTTCTGTTTGTTTGTAATGCTAAAATAAAAAAATTCAAAATCGTATCCGTACTCGGACAGAAGAAAGAAACTCAAACTTTTTTAAACAACAACAAACACATACAAATGTCTTCTTTACTTATTAAACATGTTTATAATATTTGCTTTTTATTAAATTTACAAAAAAACCTGTATATTTGAACTTTTCTTACTGGATATTTTTTTTCATACCGCTCTTTTTTACTTCAAAAATATACAGACGGTAGAATCTTCTTTGTCTCGTGGAATGGTAATAACAGTACGTTACTTGACACGTTACCTAATTGCAACTCAATAAAAAAAAAGATATTTAACATTTTCCCAAATAAAAGTTCAATATAGTACATTGTAAAAAGTCTTATAATTATTGTTTTAAAAAATCTGAACATTTCAATAGTTTAAAATAAAAAAAAATCCAATCAAACAACATTTCAATACAATTCAAATACAAACTCTCTCATCAAGCCGTAATTACTTTATAAATTGTGCGAATTCGGAAAATGTATTTGCTTTCATGCAACATACATGCTGTACTGGGACGCGACATAGCGGCCTGCATTCTGTAGCGCAACAAAAAAGTTGTACTATTGAAAACGCGGGTTTGAACGTGTCGGCCACGGAAACAGCATTTTAATGTGCTTTGGCGCGAAAAGCGCGACATAGAGCGGTGCCTTTAGCTAAAAGATGAGTACCTAAATTACACTTTTATTTAAATTGATAGTGTTTAAAAATAAATAAATCATATTTATTACCTTTCTGATTATTTTTTTTTATTTTATAATAACAAAAAAAAAAAAATATTTGTTGCAATACAATTTTTTTTTTTTTTTTTTTAAAGAAAAAAATATATTTCAATTATTCAAACTTTGAATAATTGACCTTTGAACTTTGATAGTTAAATTTAGAAATAATACAAGCAAATTTAAATTTGTAAAGTAAAAGAAATTTTTTTCCTTTTTTTTTTTTTTACTTACTTGTCTACTCTTTTTTTTTTTACATTTATTTAAATTGTTAACCCAACATTAATCAGTATTTAGTCACCCTTGCTGTTAATTATGTATCTTGCTTTGCAACTGATACATTGCCCTCTAATTGGGTTAAAAATAAAATAAGTCAATTCAGATCTTTTGACATTGGATAACTTTATTTCTATGTTAAATATTAACATATTCTTTTTACACATAAAATAAAAATAGTAGAGGAACTAAGTTTAAAATCACTTTTCAATATTAGAGTAAACTGATTAAATGTTAACTAAACTATTATAATTTCTCAAGGATTTTGTAACCACATCATGATCCAAATTGTGCAATATATACTTGCTAACCATGGATTTTTGGTTTGGATAGCTTTTTGCAAATATCGGGATAACACTCGACTGAACATCCGATTTTAACTTACAATTTGTAATTAATTATTTATCATTTCATTGGGAATTTTTTTCTATCAGCTACTTTGTAGTCAGCCCAGAATATCTTGTTTGCTGCTTCACCATCAACTTATATGGTGTTTTGAGCCCAAGCATTCGCCTGTAGTTCAGCTGACTTCCAGAGAAAAGATTTAATCATACAAATATTTCCAATCCACAATTAGTATGCATACTATAAATCTTGTATTCTATACCTTTACACTTTCAATCATCTACTTATTATCACTAGTGAAATGCTCTTTGACAAATTTCAAAGAGTGGGCATTGCGTGTTCCCATTTCTATTTTTTCATTAGCCAGTAAAAAGACATTATTATTATATTAGCAAATAAATTTCTTGAAAATTTTTTAGATATGTTTTTTAGGATGATGGGCATTTTTCAAACCATCATTATTTCCCCATACAGAATAATAATAAAGCAATAAATGGAGAGATCATATTCTGTAAATATTTTCTTTTCTGCAAATATCAACTCATGTAAGTCCATAATTTCATCTCTGTGATAGCCATGATTATTAATTTTTTAAGATATATGATAAAAATATTTATTTGTCTTACTTTTCAACTATAGTTTTTGTAACAAGAAATATGTTTTTGATTATGTGTTACAATCTTTTTCATAATCAATCTCTTCTATATTTGAAATGTAAATATCCAGTGATGGGCTATTTGTTAGATATCATACTCTTCTTCCATGTCTTAGATATATTTAAATATCCAACGTAAACACAACAAATATTATATGAGTAATATATAATTAAAATTGTAGAAGTATCATAAGACTATAAACTTTTTTACATGAAAAATGGTGGTTCTTTTTTTCGTCTCAAAATTATTATATGTCTCATTATGATTTTTGACAATTATAATTAAAGTAGAACATAATTTTTTTTTTTAAAAAAAATGTTTCTGTAAAATTATATTTTATTTTTCATTTGTACCTGAATTCATTAATCAGTCTTTGAGGAGCCATCCAAATTTAAAGCAGTATTAAACTGGAATTAAAACTTTTTCCTCTCTCCATATATTTTTCAACTACTCTCAGCATTTCCAAATGGAATAGCAAGAAAATTTCTCTATCTTTGCTACCATCTATCATATGATCACCCTTATTAATTTTCCACTGGAGTGGATATTTAATTTGTTTTCTAGAGGTTCTTTTTTTTTTTGCCATTACAGCTGTGGCTCTTTTAATTTTTATTTTCACCTTTTCCCTTATTCTACAGTGTATGGATTTATAAACTTATGCTACACATTTATAATCAATCACTTGGAATTTTAATTTTTCTATTCCTTCTATATTATCATAAATTTTACTCTAAAATTTCTATATCTTTGGAAATAGTTTCATTTTCCAAATATATTTTATTTACTTTTGTTGAATATCTTAGCCTTTATTTTCTTACTTTGTTGTAACTATTTGACATTTGGAAGTTTCATATCTAAGCTTTGTTGCTCTTTTATATACTTTATATCTACCACATCATTAGATTTCAAACTTTTCAACAATAGTAGCTGTTGTTTCTAAGCGAAGTTGTTCTAATGCCTTGTGATTTTCTGTTTTTATCTCTTCTATTATCTCATGCAATGTGTATTTTACTTTCCTGTTCAATTTTATTTTGATATATTTCTTCGCATGCCTCATCAACTTTATTCTTAATGTGGGCTAAATCGCCCTCTAGTTCTTTCATAATTTTTTTTTTTCATCGGTTCATATTCCCTTTTAATTTGATATTTCAGCTTTTCAAACATTTTGTTTTATTTTTCAAATTTTATAGCTGCTCTGTATTTTGACTTTCTAATTTTTCTAATATTTTTTTTGTGTGTGTGTTTTGTTTTATTTTGATTTTCTGATTCTATTATAATTTTAAAAAAATTTTAAGCATTGCTCTCATTTTAACTAGTTGACTTTCAGTCATTTTATGAAGCATTTTTATCACCATTTGTCTAAACTTATTATCTCTATGCTAGATTGCTATTCTATCTTTACTTTGTTCCTCACTGGAAACGTTTTTTTTTCCCCTGGAGCTTGCATTTTTGCTCTTGATCTTGCAAGCATCTAATAAATTATATTTATCTTTAATATTTATTTCTGTTTAACTTTCTTATTCAATTGATTGATGTAACCATTCACCCTCTGATTATTTTATTGCCTCTCATATACACACATTTAATTTATATTATTTGCTTATATTTTTTATTAACGGCAAAATTCAATAGCTATTATAAAATTCAATTTAGTTATTATTTTAACTGTTAGCCTCTGCTCTGTTTCCACATATCTCACCAAATTATTATTCTCGATTTAATTTTTAATCATTTTTATATTAAATAGCCAGAGTCACTATCAAACACTGATGTTATATACCAATTTATAACTGACTTATCTCAGGTCTAAAGAATGGTTAAAGCCCTTTGTTTAAGGTGCCTATTGTACGGACTGGAGTATTTTTAGTATCATGTAACCAGGATCATTCTCGAGCACTCATGTCGGATGCCAAATTGTAACAATCCTGTTATTTCAATAAAGATAGAGCACCAAAGTTAAGCACAAATTATAAAAGTTTTCTGAATATGAAAAATAATAGAAGATAATCTTTGAGATTTCACACAGATATAAATAACAGAGATAAAATTAGATAAGAGGAAAAATATAATTTAGTTTAGTCATAAAGTTATATTTATGGTCAGACCTAACTATCTATATTCATAAAATATTATAAACTATGGTCACCTTTTCAGATCATTAAATCATTCCTAATTAACTGAAGGTAAATCTGATCCTCTATGTATTTAGAATTTATATTAGGTTTAAAACCAGCACCACTGAATACTGTGAAATCCACGAGAGGATATTCTACATCATCAGTATTATTAAACTATAATACCCTGATTAATTTAATGGAGTATGAACTCTTATCTCACAAGTTATTACAAATTAATTTATTATATTTAAATGGTCAGAATTTATGAGAAGAGAAACAGGAGGCTAGATTTATAAATAATAATAATAAAAATTCATTGATTAAATTACCCTACATTATTTCAATAAACTTAATATTATACATTAAGGCATATAAAATGTTAAAATACTATTACCCTTAGGTTATAAAATATAAATAATATCTGGTAAAATGAAAATGCATACGGAAAAGATAGTGTAATTTCATTTTACCAGATATTACTTTGGCTCAGAAAAGAAGACAATTAGTCACAATTGAATTACAAAATATAATAAATACATAAATGATACCATCCTCATTTAAAACATTAAAAGTTTTATCAAAGTCTATGGAGTTTATTCCAGTAGTTAAGCTGCTATTAATACATCCTTGCAAATTTAGAAACATTGAATTTTCAACTTCTTTATCTGCTTCAAATTTTAAATCATTTAGATCATATTTCTTCATCTCTCTAAAGTTACAAATATTCCATGAGAGGACTTTCATTTAACCTTATGTGCAAGCATAATTTTTTTAACATAGATTAAGCACAACTCAGAAATGGCAATTCAAGTTTGTTCACATATCAGATTTTTTAAACAAATCATATGTATCATTTTTCTAATCATTTTTTTTAGATAATTTTATTACAATAACAAAAAAAAAAAATTGTTACAATACAAAATCATTTTTATAAACTTGACATGTTAACAAATTTAAACTTAGACTTTTTTAAAAAAAAAAAAATGAAAAAAATCAGATTTCAATTATTTAAAGTTTGAATAAGTGACCTTTGAACTATGAATGTTCAAGCTAATTTAAATTTGTAAACTAAAAAATCTTTTTCCGTTTTTTTTTTTCATTTATTTATTTTAAACTATTACTACAAAAGTAATCAGCGCTTTAATCACTCTTGTGGTCAGGTCATCATTGAATGGCAGCTAGTCTGCAATTAGAGAAATCTTAGTACTTTTCATCTTGATTAGCCATATTACCACCTTCTGGGAATTAGGGCTGCAGTTTAGTTTTCTCTGTCATGAATATAAATATTTATCAAAAAAAAAAAAAAAAATGTTCATTCATATACAAGCATTCTGCCTTTAAGAAAATGACTAATATTTCAGTTAAGAGCTGTCAGGCAACTAAGAAGAAAGACCATGATATTTCTTGATGTTAAATTCTAAGGTAAAAAGACAATAAACTCACCACACTTGTTGATACATATTGGTGTGCAGTTCATCTATGTTTATAATCATATAAAAATGCAATGACAAGGATGTATGAAGTGGACATTATGAATTTGCCCTGCTCAATTTGTTTAATGCCTCAAGGAGGAAGCATATTGTTTCCTTTCACTTAACAGCAAACTGCTTTCAGTAACTTACAATAGGTATATGTAATTTATATTTTTTATTTAGTTATAAATTGAGGAGACCATTTAAACATAAGACTTTAGTAGATTGGTTATTTTTGTTCATACTAACACATTAGACTTTTTCTTAATCACTTTTAAATAACTAGTGATGATCAGATAGGTATGGCAAAGAAGTAACTACCTCTAATTCCGAAATCGAATAAGTGCAAAAATTACAAAAATAATATAGTAGCTGAAACACACAGGCTTATATATACCTGTGTCTATATATGTAATATATAGGGTATATGCGCACAGACTTTAACATGACCCACCACTCTCCACACTATCTCTTAACACTGATACACTCGAACACATATATGTTGAAAAGATAAATAATCACCAATATTCATATTTCATGCTAAACCAGCAATCATCAGTTGGTCCAAATTACCATCTCTACACATATATGCTATAAATGCTCAGATATATATTAAGATAGCCAAACCTCACACTTTAATGGACAGGCTTCAATCCACTCCAACTCTTCAACCGTCCATCCAATTGAAAATCTGATGATGGAATGCTCAAAGGCCACTCTTAGGCCGAGATTCTTGTCACACCCATGTTGACCTACGATCAATCTGACCCCTGATGTACAGAACATAATCCATTTAATACACACAGAAGGGATGGGCAGACATCTCTACTTATGTAATAGCTGAAACCCACAGGCTTAAATAGACACAAGTATATATAAGCCTGTGTGTTTCAGCTATTATATAAGTAGAGATGTCTGCCCATCCCTTCTATTAAATGGATTATGTCCTGTACATGAGGGGTCAGATTGACCGTAGGTGAACATGGGTGTGACAAGAATCTCGGCCTAAGGGTGGCCTTTGAGCATTCCATCATCAGATTTTCAATTGGATGGACGGTTGAAGAGTTGGAGTGTGGAGTGGATTGAAGCCTGTCCATTAAAGTGTGAGGTTTGGCTATCTTAATATATATCTGAGCATTTATAGCATATATGTGTAGAGGAGGTAATCTGGACCAACTGATGATTGCTGGTTTAGCATGAAATATGTATATTGGTGATTATTTATCTTTTCAACATATATGTGTTCGAGTGTATCAATGTTAAGAGATAGTGTGGAGAATGGTGGGTCATGTGAAAGTCTGTGCTCATATACCCTATATATTAAAAATAGTATAGCAAAATATGGAAATAGAAAAGATTTTATAACATTTGTGATTTATAATAATTTTAAAAAATATTATTAAATTAGTAGTAGAAAAGTATATAAATAATTTTTTTTTAAAAATTTAAGAGCAATTTATTGAATTTTTTTATTTATTCATAAAATTTTTCTAATTAATTTTTTAATTGAACATATAGATGTAAACAAGAGTTTATAGAATCTGTTTATGAAAAAAAATATTTCTCAAGGTTTTCTCAATAAGCTGAGGTTGACAACTGGTAAAATGAATAAAATTTTTGCATATTATTGAAAGATAAAACTAAAAAATATAATTGTAATTTTAAAGCAATTTAATTAGAACTTAAATGCAGTTTGGGCACGGGGGGGGGGGTGTCTTTGTGCCAACATGTAATTGTCATCTATTTTGCTTTTTTTAAAATAGAAAACTAAAATAAAGAAGGAATTTCTAGTAACTGTGTTTTTCTATTCTCAGAATTTAATGCAGCAAAAGATTTGAAATTATCATGTCTATTAATTATTTTCAAGATATCTGCAAATATATTTGTGTAAGTAAAATTAAAGAAAATATAACTGAATAATTAAATAATGGGTGGGCAAAAAAGAGATATGTTAGATGTTTTTAGTGAAATTAGATGTTATGACATTTAATTCTCTTAAATAAAAAAATTATATTAGATTGTTTGTGCAAATATAAAGTGGTTCGAAAATAAAAATTGAAAGATCACACATATAGTTATAGATATTTTGGATTATGTAACTGATAAATGTTAATTGAAAATATTAATTAGGAATATAAATATAAAGCAAAAATAAAATGAATAATTTAAATTTTTGTTAGAGTAATTATGCAATGGATTGATTAAAGTAAGATACTGATAAGTGAATAATTTACTTCATTTTGGTTGAAAAACAAAATGCATTTTATTTTCTTTGTAGACAAAAGAACAAAATTAAAATGATGTTTAAAAAATTAATTAGAGGATTTTAATTAGAAATCTAATAGTCTTATTTTTAAATATTAAATAATAGATATTAAAAAATATTTTATAATAAATGCTTTTATTTAATTAGTTTGTACTAAAAACACAAAATAATTGTTTCTTCAACCACATTCGGGGGGGGGGGGGTTACATTTAACTTGGATTCAAAAATTAATTAAGTCACTCCCTTATTATAAAAAGTAGGGATTGATTTAATTAATTTATAATCTCCCCCCTCTCCACACACACACACCCTTTTATTTCAAGTTAAATGTAAAAATCCCAATTATGATTGAAGAAACAGTTATTTTGTGTGTTTTTAGTATAAAGTAAATGAAAAAAAGCATTTATTATAAAATATTTTTTATTTCAATTTTAAATGATTGCTACAATATTTTTAAAATTTGAAGTAAAATCATAAATATTAAATCAGTTTTGTTTACAAAATATTATAGTTTGGTTGAGCATTTTAAAAAAAATCAACTCTTGCAATCTAAAAAAAAAAAAATTCATGTGCTTTTTAAAAAAGAAATGTTTTATAGTTAAGACTTGTTTGTTTCAATTTTAAAAAATTGTTAAAATAAATGTAAAGTTTTTTTTTTTCTTTTAATAAATATATATACCATCCTCTCTTGCACCTAACTCACCACTTATTGAAGTGATACCAACATTTTTGTAATTTGATAAAAAATATTTGAAATTTCATCTTACCACCTGTCTGGATTTAAGAAATTAGGTAACTATGTCAAATGTTTTAGTATTTTATTGTATTGCCAATGATTTATATCAAGTGTATCAAATTTGAACACATTCTATTGCATATAAATATATAGAACTTCGATTTTAAAATTTTATTCTTAATTAAATAAAAGTGTTTAATTAAAACAACAGAGATTATAATTTAAATAAAAGCATTTAAAAAAAGAGAGTTTTTATGTATTATACTAAAATTGCAAAAGAAGTCATTGTATATGGATTATATTTTATAGCCTAAATTATATTCTTTAATAGAAAAAATAGTTAAATATTGTTACTGAGTTGTTTATTTTAGTATACTGAGATTGGGTTTTATAATTATTTCCACTATAAAGGTACTGACCACCTGAAATTAAAATAATTTTTGAGTAGTGATCAGAGTTTTTGTTCATTTCTGTTAAAAATCTTGAAGTCAAGCTCAGCAAAGATTATTATATCCAATCTGTTTGCCAGTTATTGCTGACTTTCCAAAGTGGAACTATGTAGCCTAATAAGTTAAAAAACTTTATCACTACATCTAACTCATACATGGACTTAGTAATGAATCAGTCATTGCCAAAAGAATATTCTATTATAAACCGATATGTAGTTTTACACTCAAAAGAATACAACATCTGGAAGGTTTAATATACTTACTCTTTGTATCCGTGAAGATTTAGTAATTGCCTATACAGACATAAACATATATGTGTATATAGAAGAATCTGCTAAATCATATATAAAGCATCAGAAATTTCGCAAGTTTAAAGTGCAACTTGTTTAAAGTAAAAAAAATTTATTATATTAACCTAGGAAATTGACATGCTGTAAGTTTCTACTGAAAGCAAGAATTATTTATTTCAAGTTTATTAGAAACAGAGTCAATCTGAAAAATGTTTCATTAAATCAAAAAGCAAGAAACAACCATGTCAGTTTAGTAAAGAAGAAATAAAAAGAAAAAAGTCATTTATTGTTTTTATATATTGTAATCTTCTGAAAAGTTATTTATTGAATGTCAACAAAGAGATCTTGCTGATTTTCAAGTGATTAATTAATAACCAATAAGATATTACCAATAATGTTGTTTTAATGATATAAAATCTTATCTAACTTTATGGTATTTAAACAATATGGGACCTAGGGTTAGTTACAAAAGTAATGAGCTTGAACATTGAATTTTTACAAAGTACTTCTCCAATGACATTGAATATTGCAAAAGATCACATTATAATATATTATTAACTATTTCAAAAATCTTATAATAAATCAATGACTAACTTTATTAACAATAATTTATCTTCTATTATCTTGGAATAATGTTTAATTTACTTAACAATCAATAAAATTTCCAAATAACTTTAAAATCAAATTTACCTTTTAATGCAAAAATATTTTTATAAATTCTTAGTAATTATTATTTATTTACAATTAGACTAATTTTAATCCAGATAGTGAAATAAGTAAGAAGGATTTTATTAAGATTCCACTACCTATAATATTATAATAATAATCCAATCATATTACAACCTTAATATTTTTAATTATTTTATGTTCATTAATTATTATCAAGATTAAATAAAAACTCATAGAATTACAATTAACTTGATTATTCCTACTATTGAACTTTCTGTATTAATAATAATATTCATAATATTCAACTCCTCCATATATCAACAAACAAATACTAAGAAGTGAAAATAATAATTTTATTAATATATTCCCTTTTAAAATTCAAATTTATTAAAATTTAAATTATTTTAACTTATAAATTATAATATAATTTTAATGATACTAAAATATATATTTTCTTTCCATATGTTGATTCATTAGACTATTCATCCTATTTTAAAACAATTCTCAAAATGTACATTTATAATGTTGCCTTCCATCTATTAAATTCTTTAAATATAATTACATTATTAAATCCTTAACATTGATTTAGCTTATTAATCTGGAAATAAAATATGTATCAATTCTTTTTATATATTTTTATTATTATCCATAACTATGCCATGATCATATGCTTTTAGTGTACATAATCATAGACTATTAAGACCTAATAAAATTTATAGACTCTAATCAGAAGTAGGATATTATAAATTAATACTTATCTAAACAAGATTATTGCCAATTGCTCAACAAGCTTTGTGATAAGTGCTTAGCCAGAGAAAGCAATTAAAATATCTCTTAACTCCCCCCCCCAACCTCTGACCATGGTTTCGTGCTTTGGCACTCCTCAGAGAAGCGCTAGGGTAGCTTCAGACACTAGATCTAAAAATACCAACCCAAATCCAGCATATATCTAAAAGTTATCTATTGAGTGGAAAATCTGAAATTTTTAGACACCTACTTGTCTTCAAACCCAACTATCCAACTCAAATAGCTATATGGGGCTAAGAGATCTTCAGTCATATCATATATTAGTAGTTTTAGCAATATATTAGTAGTCTTAACAATATAGCTACTAATATATGGTATGGCTGAAGATCTCTCAGCCCCATATAGCTATTTGAGTTGGATAGCTGGGTTTGAAGACATGTAGGTGTCTGATAATTTCAAATTTTCCACTCAATAGAACTTTTAGATAAATGCTAGCTTTGGGTTGGTATTTTTAGATCTAGTGTCTGAAGCTACTCTAGCGCCTCTGAGGAGTGCCAAAGCACAAAACCATGGTCAGAGGTTAGGGTAGGTTTCCTGACAGAGATATTTTAAATGCTTACTCTGGCTAAGCATTTATCACAAAGCTTGTTGAGCAATTGGCAATGCTCAGTGTTTATATTTCACAAACTTAAGAGAAATGGGTCATGTGACCTATGACTTTTATTTTGACTATTTTCTGTGCTATTGTTTTAAAATTAATAATATAATAAGACTCCAGAGGGGAAATAATGATATCGGACATTAATTTTAGTTATAAAATTAATAATTCTTATCTTACAAATGCATTCATTAAATATCATGCTAAATATATATATGTTTTAAATCATTTCTATTTTCTTAAATACAATTCCTTAATATATTTTCAAACACACTTTCATTATACCTTACATCAATATTTAAGATATTGTTTTGATTCTTATTGTATATTCATCTTTCTTAAATATATATACCTTAATAATTCACTCAAATTATATTTATTATTTAAATGAAATATATCAAATATAAATTATAAACTAAAAAAAAAAAAAAATTGTTTTACTCTATGGATTTACCAATATCATTAAAACATTTTATATTCAAATGATCTCTTTTTTATTTTATTTGATCTCATTTCATGGTATTATTTAAAACACATAACCATTTGCTTTGTACATGAATATCATGACTTTATATGATTCTCTTTTCTTCCAGTTTTGAAGGCACAAGATCCTAATCTTTTATAAGAATAATAAAATACAAATGATGTATTCTCCCTGGTACATAGTTTAAGAAAATATTTAAGTGTATATGATCCAATGAGGATTAATGAATCGATTAAATAAGATAGATGTAACCTAAAGGCCTTTACTAACATTGACATGAAATAACTTTTTTTTTCCTGGCTTATTGCTTTATACCACTTACAGGAATATTATTGGTTACCTACTTAACTATATTTTCAATGGATAACTTACTAAGTCAATGGTATCTTACCAGAGTTAACCATTTACACACTATTAATTGTATCAGGATTAAACAAAACTTTTCTTGACATCATTATAACTAATATACTTTTCCAGTAAGAAATATTATCATTATAAAAATATCACTTCCAATATATATGTGAAGAAAATGAGAACCCTATACATCTTTAATCCCGAATGTGGACTTCTCTTCTATGAAAACAATCAATAATACAAAACAAATGTTAATAACATAATAAATATTATAATATATTATTATATTAAATTATGAGATCATATTATATTTTCATTAGGAATAATAACATTTGTCAATGTATTATTCAATACTATAATTTATATATATATTTTAATTTTATCTCTGTGCAATATTTCCTTAATTACAGAATAAAATAATAAATGCAGATATAGCTAATATATCATATGAAAATAAATTGTATATGTAAAAAACTAATTTTATTTTAATTCTGTATTTTACCGGAAAAATTTTTTTTGATGAATCAAAGTGATATCTTCCCACTGTATAGTGTATCATTATCATTAATATTAGCTAAATGGATTCATTTTTTTTAAATAAATAAATATATCAATAGTTTCCATCTTTCTTATCTTTAAATCTAAACACATTAATATTATTGACATGTAATTAATTTTGGTACTTTTTTGTCACACTGGACAAGCCGCCACTTGACACTGCAGAACCACCAAGAAGCCTGTAAGTGATGAATTTCTATCCAAAAATTGCTCAAATCGCTGAAATCCGTGGAAAATTAAAATGCAAGAATCACTGAAATTGATAGAAAATTAAAACGCCTGAGGTGAGAAATTTCTATCCAAAAATGCCTGAAATCAATGGAAAAATAAAATGCAAGAATCGCTGAAATCGATGGAAAATGAAAACGCAAAAATTGCTGAAATTGATGGAAAATTATAACTCTGAGTTGAGAAATGGTTAGAACAAATTCTCAACTTCCCCCCACAAAATGCCCAAGGCAAACAAATTGAAAATTGAACAAATCCTTCTAAAATACAAATCAAAAAGAAATTGAATAAAATGCTATAAAATTCAAATTACAAAAACAAAAATTGATCTAATATATAAATACAAATTGCCCCCCCCCCTTGTACAAAGAGTTCAATGAAAAATAAGTAAAATGCAAATTATGAATGCTATTTTCAAAAGCCTATGAAATAAAAGCAAAAAAACTAATAAAAGCCTACGAAATTAAACAAAAACATACTAAATCTCCAAAACAAATTAACGGTGGTAATGCAGTACATTTGAAAAAAAATTACTCTGACTTTCAACACTATAACGACGAGGAGCATATTAAATATAGATAACGAGCTCATAGCTATTTAAAAAATAAAAGTAGCTATAAAATACAAAAACAACAGCACAAAGAATTAAATGAAAAATGGTGGGAAAATTTTTTTTAAAAATCCCTCTACTTTTCGAAAATAGATTAAATTTTATCTAACTAACAGATAAAATAATAATTCAAACCTTAATAACATACTAATACATATTAAGTAATTAATGTCCATATTAACCTATAATTACTACAGCCTTTGCCTGAATTTTATTACAGAATATTAATAGCATCATTAGCTTCACAGTACATAAGGAATAGTTTAAATTAGGTCAATATGTTATTCTATTACTAGTTTATAACAAAATTATTGCAAATACTTGGGTTAGGTCGCACATATATAAAATCATACCTCAACATATAATGTAGAAAATGTTTAGAAATAAAATAATCAGAATAGAAAATAGAATTTCAAGTAATTAAAAATAGATTTGTATCAAAAAATACTACCAATTTCCCTCCAGAGTGAATTGTGCCTTTGTCTTCTTTGTGCAATCTAGTAAACAGCAAGGAAAAAAAAATTAAATGAACTGATTACTAAAAAATCAAAATTTTGTCTGAATTCAATATGCCGTGTGCCGTTTTAATAAGGAACTCAAGCCGCAGAGAGTGATGATATTTGTATATACATCATCCTATTAATTTTCCTGCAATTTTTAAAAGAAGACAAAAGAAATTTTAATTTCAAAAAATCAGTGGCAGCTGCACTAACATTTACGATATAGTTAATATATATGACCAATCTTCATCAATTAATTTTTTCATATTTTTTCACTTATCCTTCATCCTATACTTTATTATAGGAAAAGTTTATCAATCATTTAAAACCTTTAAAGAATTATAAAAGTTTTTGTCTTCCAATTTAAATATTTTACTTTATATGATATTGGATACTTATCATATGATTTTCATATATCAATTCAATTGTATTTTAATAAAGTTTTATTAGTATTTATAACAACTTCATTATCTTGCTTCTATTAAATATGCTTAATTCTTCTTATTTAAGTACTTCTGATCACTAGAACAAGCAGAGGGATTTTTTTTTTTTAGTCTTACAAAATATTTCCTTAATTAACAATTCTTTTAAGATTTAAATCAGGTCTATTATTAAACAAATAATTGATTAATTTTTAATATTTTTTAAAATAAATAAAACAAATATCAATAAATAGGAGTATCTTTTCCAAAGTTTTGAGCCCATCCGTATTCCAATATTTGATCTAAAAGAGGCATTTTTCCTGAAATCATGGTAGAAGTTTTATATTTAAGCAATGTATGTATCCCAAAGTGAATGAATAGCAGAGGTCAAAGTTTTTGTCCTGATGAAGTATTTGTTGGTTTAATCTATTATTATCATTAAAATAATATATTTTACTTTACTTGTAAGCATTCAGCAATATTTATCACATTTCTGAAATTTCGAAATCAAACTTTAAATAGATAATAATTGCGTATCTTGTAGTTATTAATTTATTTTTTTAAAGAATCATTGCTCTTATTTTTATTAATCAGTGATGTAAACTTTAACAATCTGTTGGTCATGACTGGTCATTTATTTTAAAACTAACTTCAGAATCGAAGATTTAATAAACTTATTTATTTTTTGTCATATAGAAAATCACATATCATATTTGATTTAGTTTACAATACTACTAAAGTTTCTTAAACATTTTATATTATCACATATAAATTTATACTATTAAATTTAAAACCATATACATTTATTTTTAAGCAACATTTTATTTAGTTAAACGATTTAATCACATTAATTTATATTTTATCAACTTCTAATGTAACAATTTTGATTTTCCAAAAAGACAAAATAAATTCAATCATTGTTAAAAATAAAATTGTAACCACATAAAGACTTATCACACACATAATTTAAAATAACACTATTGACTTTAACAAGTGTAACTGATTTTAACCGGTAATTATAAAATCATATTACTAATCAATGTACTATTGATGTATACAATTTATGTTATTTAGTAATAAATGTGTTATTAATTCCCACAACTCACTCCCAGTGAAATATCAAAATACTTGATAATTATTTACTTTAAAATATATACATTTTCTGTTTAACTATATTAAATTTAAAATTTTGAATTATTAAACTACAGTGTATTTGTCTTTTTAGAGAATCCATCAAATCAAAAACGTTACAATATATATAAACATGTTTCCTTAAATTTAATATATATAAACTTTCCATTAAATCAATTTATTCTGCTGTCTCAGGATGGAAGTAAAAAACCAAGTTCAGTTGAATAAAGTATAAGAAATAAGAATGAAAGGATATAATTATATAGTCTGTTCTTAGTACACTCATTACAACAAGTTTAATTTTTCTAACATTTTTTTTTTTTTAATTTCCATTCATTTAACAGTTCACATTTAAGTCATCAGTAACTAGAGCAAATTCTGTCAAAATATAAATAATCAATTACAAGGATTATAGAAATGTAAGTTTATAGATTAAAATATGCATAAATTATTCTTTATTTGTAATTTAATAATTTCTATTTGATGAAATCACAATACATTTATTAATGGATTGAACATTTAAGAATGGTAGCAAATTATTTATAATGTGGTAATTTAATTTTTTTTTTATCAAATATAACATTGATAGTATTTATTTTCTTTAAATAAAAAAATTACATATTGAATTATTAATTTAGTTGTTTGTTTATAATGTTATATATATGTTCTTATGCTTAAATGTTTATACAAATGTATCAGTCTTTTGTCCTTTTTGTTGTGCATCCAGAATGGAATACTTTGTATATCATATAGTTTTATTTTATAATTATGTGAGTAATACTCACTTGTCATTATCAGCATAGTGATGACAATTTATTGGGATTGTCAAAAGTCATTTTCTTTAAATCTCCTCTTCGCTCATTACAATATTAATGGCCACTGTGACTCCAGTAAAATGGCATGTGTTTTTTTTATTTATTTTGAACCATAGCCATTGACTATCCAACATGAGAAATGATCCTCATCACACTATATTAGAAGTATTTATCATTGTTACTCTTAGTAAAGTTTATAAATAACTGATCTAGAAAATAAATACAAGTTTTACAAGAAAAGAATTATTTAATACTGTATATTTAAACTTTTTTTTCTATTTTTTCCAAGTTAGTTTATAGATATAAAGGTTAAAACAGGCAAAACTCACTATATGTATTGCCACACCCAGCTAATCAATGGATGCCAGAAGGCCTGTGCATAAAATCCCCATCTAGTGCCTACTCATCCAATATCCCCAGACTAGTTTCTGGCTTGTGGCCTTTGTCAGTGAGGAGCCTTGGATCTGAGGGTACTGCACCTAGATCTTAGGATCTAATGCAACTCTCCAACAATCACCTTTTATCTCCATTTAACTACAAAACTATGAGTCTTAAACTGAAATCACCTTAATGTTTTCAATCCAAGCCCATTAGCTTATATAGTCATATGGGTCTGAACCCAGTTCAGCACCCATACATTTTGGTGTCTTTGGTTTTTTAATAACTGTAGCCACCACTATCCTATTAGGCAGGATTGGTTTTTAGCCAATAAACATCACATGACCACCACCTCTTATGCTTGTGTATAACTGTTGTTAAAACAGGCAAAACTCACTATAGTATTGCCACACACAGCAAGCTAGAGTAATCAGTGGATGCCAGAAGGCTTGTGCATAAAATCCCCATCTAGTGCCTACTCATCCAATATCCCCAGACTAGTTTCTGGCTTGTGGCCTTCGTCAGTGAGGAGCCTTGGATCTGAGAGTACTGCACCTAGAGTAGGCACTAGATGGGGATTTTATGCACAAGCCTTCTGGCATCCATTGATTACTCTAGCTTGCTGTGTGTGGCAATACGTATAGTGAGTTTTGCCTGTTTTAACAACAGTTATACACAAGCATAAGACGTAGTGGTCATGTGGTGTTTATTGGCTTAAAACCAATCCTGTCTAATAGGATAGTGGTGGCTATGGTTATTAAAGAACCAAAGACACCAAAATGTATGGGTGCTGAACTGGATTCAGACCCATATGACTATATAAGCTACAGGACTTAGATTGAAAACATTGAGGTGGTTTCAGTTTAAGACTCATAGTTTTGTAGTTAAATGGAAATAAAAGGTGTTTGCTGGAGGGTTGCATTAGATTCTAAGATCTAGGTGCAGAACTCTCAGATCCAAGACTCCTCACTGACGAAGGCCACAAGCCAGAAACTAGTTGGGGATATTGGATGAGTAGGCACTAGATGGGGATTTTATGCACAAGCCTTCTGGCATCCATTGATTACTCTAGCTTGCTGTGTGTGGCAATACGTATAGTTAGTTTTGCCTGTTTTAACAACAGTTATACACAAGCATAAGAGGTGGTAGTCATGTGATGTTTATTAGATTAACAGGTCTCAGAATTATTATTTATAAAGTTATAAATATATTTATATTAAATAAAATGATATTTGAAAATAAAATTAGATGGCCACAGACTTAGAATGAGAATAATCAGATATTGAAACTTATTAAATCAATGCTACTTACACAATATTTGCACTTTTTTAGAAACAAAAAGAAAAATAGACTTAGTAATAATTGAAAACTCTCTTTTATTGATTCAAATTTAAAAAAAACTTAATTATTCTCTAAGTGAAGAATATTAGAATAACTGTCACAAGTAAAATGATTGATTGAATCCAGATTGTATTGGAAGTTTTTTGTTTGTGAAAAATCTTTATAAATGCCTATTTTCAAATAATATTTTAGCCCAAACACTTCCATAAACCATATCTATAAGTGTAACAGCAATCAGGATAATTTTTCTAAATTGAAAGTTTTATAAAAAAAAAATTTATAATCCATAAAATCCCTAAGTCACTTAAGTTATCAAACAGTATTTTTTTTATAAAAAAGCCTATATCTAAATGACAAATTATAAAGATATTATTATTGGGGTATAAATGTCAGTGTGTGCACATGTCTACAGGCTTACCCATATATGTAAAATCAGTCATTATGTATGTCTTGTTAAAAATAAAATGATCTTTATTCATTTACAACAATTTGAATATGTTACTTTTATATATTATTGTATGGGCATGTCTGTGTGCTTATATTTACATGTGACCTATTATGTTTTCAATCATTGTAAGTATTTTCAAATATTTATAAATCTGAATGATATATTTATATTATAAAATACTTGGATTAATTTTATTTTTATTATTATTTCTAGTTAATAAAGTTATCTATCATTGTTTTAAGTTATTCCAGTAAAGTTATTTAATACTAAAATAGGATTAAGTAGTATATATTGGAATTTTTTCTTGTTCACAGTCACAGTTTCTAAAGTCCTTGCATCCAAAGCTAGTTTTGAACAGTAAAGGCGTTTACTATATATATATGTTTGTGTTTAGGCATCCTGATTATTCTCTGTAGAATGATTTGGATGGCTAAAGGTTTAAAGTCCGCTCACTTTATGATACTTTATTGATGGTCAGTGTGCTCAAAGTGCTACATCTCCAAGATCATTGATGGTGATCACCATGATATCTTGATCTCAGCATTTTTTATGTGTATTATTGTAACTTTAGAACTTGAAAATGTGCATGCAGATTATTGCTTTTATATTATGCCATAAGTTTGGCATGCACTTGATCATTAGCCTAAATTTTATAGAGTACCTTTTTTAATTCCAATCACAAAGGATGACTGTTTATTCTATTAATGATTAATGCTAGTGATGTATATAATATATATTATCTTTATAATTTATTTATTAGGTATTTCTAGCTTAGAATGCTGACTCTCTGCTCATATTCACTGTATTTATTTTTTTTACAATGCTGATTTTGTTAAATTGTGAGGTTTGGAGTGTGCATATATTAACCTGTTTGATGTGCTATTACTAACAATTGAATGTATTTGGAGTATTTAAATAAAGTTAATTTTATCTAAAGACATTCAATACTCATATTAGATTATGGAAATAGTCTACTATAAAAATACAGCTAAAACACCATCATCACAAACCTTTAGAAAAACACTAAATATTCAGTATGGACCCAATACTATATCAAATTTTAGACATTATGAAAAATTATGTCTAAAGCTGGCCAAAGTAGAAAATCATTTAACTTTCTTATGTAAATGTAAATCTGAATGAATAATTCCTAAAGGTCTGCAACTAAAACCTCCAATTCATTCCCAGAGAGGTGAGAAAATTACTCAGAAAGCAATTGAAGTTCTGTTAAGAGAAAGAATAAATGCTCAAAGGTTTTCTAAATATCAAACAATGCATTCCATTAATGACATAGAATGTTTTGTAAAAAATAATTTTACTTATGAAGACTTATGGGAGTTTCTCAAGCAGTAAGAAAATCATATTCTATATTAGATGGAAAAATAAAAAAATGCCAAAAGAAGAAACTTGCTAACCTACATGGGCATATCAAAAATCATAATTTATCAAGTAGTGTACCAACTTCATATATTAAAAATATCAGTTCTAAACATCTAACAAATAGTGAAATTTCTGTTCTTGAAAGAGGATTAAACTTTGCCATAACACCATCTAATATTCCTTTATTAGATATAATGGCAGTCACCAGGGGAATCACTCAAAAATTGCCTTTAGAAGAAGCATCAGGATTATGCTGGAGAATAAAAAGAACACTTGACAAGCAACAAAAATTGAAGTCAAATATATCCTATAGTGAGAGGGAAGCAATTAAATCTCTCAAAGTAGATAAATCTATAATTATTCTCCCTGCTGACAAAGGCAATGCAACAGTTGTAATAGATACAACTGATTATGACAACAAAATACAAGAACTCTTTACAGCAGACTAATGTAGAAAAGTAGCAACTCACAAAGCGTTACAGGTACTTCACTGATTCAGAAAAAAGTAAAAACATTTCAGCAAAATTTTTCATTTTTATGGACTACTAAAAATCCATGTTCCATTGAGACCTATTGTTAGTTCTAGAAATTCACCTTTTCAAAATTTGTCAAGATTTCTTCTCAAAGTTCCAAGTCCTTTGGCATCTCTTGTGGTATCACTTTTAGTATCTTCCTTAGATTGTTTTATCACTTCTATGAACCAGTTTTGTATATTTTTCTTCATCTCATCTATTTTTATGTCATTTATGATGCCAACTACTTTTTGAGTTTTTTATATCTTCTCTCGAGTCTCTTGAACTTTTTATTTAAACAATGAATTTTGAATTTGACTTTTATCTCTCTTCACTTTTTCTCTTCCAATTTTTCCATTCTTTGTACTATACTTTAAATACTTTCTTTTATTTATTTTTAATAGATTGAGTAGATTATTGGACCATTTACTCTAAATCATTTTATAATTTTTTTCTATACACTTCATTTTCTGTTTTACTTGCTCTTTTATTTGAACTGCAATTTCCAACTTTATGCTGTTTATAGTCCACATCAAAAAGAAATATTATCTATAACAGAAATTAAAAGATATTTTCAAAAAATAAAATAAATATAATAATGGATCAGCGTGTTTTATATGTGGAAATGTTTATGATTCATAGGTGAGATTGTATAATCATCACAAAACTTATCTCTAGAGTAGTTTTTTTTTAAATCTCTATGGCCATATTTATTTTTGAGTGGCTGCTATAAATATTATTTAAGATATTTTTAAAAGATAAATAACTAATGTAGTAAAATAACATATAATATAAATTAATTGAACATATGTCTTCATTCTGCTAATATCTTCTTTCAGTAATTCATTCTTGAAATTTTAATTCAATTTATCTGTGTAATACAGTGGTGTCCAACCTTTAACTTGACGCGAGCCAGTTGAGAATTTAAAAAAATTTGGGGAGCCACAATTATATATTACACTTTTCATATTACATTTATAAACATGGTACTTGGGTACTAAACCTGCAATGTAGGGAGATAGGTGGGGGGGGGGGGAACGGCCTATTCACATTGGTATCAATCCGCCGTTTCTAATGTGGCCAAAATAACGTGTACACGGATCTTTCTCGATGAAAACATCAATATATACAGCAAAATATATATGTGTACACCAATCTATCTCGATAAAAACAACTATTTACAGCACTAAACATCAATATATATATATATACAGCAAAATATATACGTGTACACGGATAAAAACAACTGTTTACAGCACTAAATATCGATATATACAGCAAAATATATACGTGTACATGGATTTATCTCGATAAAAACTATTTCCAGCACTAAACACAATATATATACAGCACCAAACCAAACATCTACAAGGATCTTTCTCGATAAAAACAACAATATATACAAGAGCACTAAACACATATATATATATAGCACCAAACCAAACGTGTACAGCAAAAAAAAAAAATGGTGTAATATGTTAAAAAGAAAAAAAAATGTAAATACATTTTATTTATTAAAAATTTGGTAACATACATATAAATTACAATTATAGGAAAAATATATTTTATTTAATGTGAAACCTGACACTGCATATCGTTATTGTTTGTATTGTAAAAATGTTTATTTTTTAGTGTGTGCATGAGCCATCAAGGAACATAAAATATTTTATCAATTTTTTTGAAGAGTGCAATTCGAGCCACATTAAACAGTTACGCGAGCCACATGTGACTCGCGAGCTACGGGTTGGGCATCCCTGGTGTAATAGTTATTTTCATCAGCTTCCAGAATATTTTTGGAATCAAATCCATGAATAAATTTATTGAAAAGAATAAATAACATACACTGAAGAATCTAATTGTTTTTCTGGAAATATTTTTGCGACATGTGTGGAAAATGCGTCAAAGAATTTATGTGCAGGTATAGCTCCCGTTAGATACTTTAATAACACTTACCATATCTACAAAATCTTTATTTTCATCTTGTAGTTCAAGATTTAATTGGTTTAATTTATGATAGCTAAAAAAGTTAAGTCACCCAACCAAGAATGATCTTTGAGAACATTATAGACCTCCTTTTGCTCAAGAAATTATTTTATTTTAGCAATCAAATTAAGAAAACAATCTTTTTGAATCACTCATATACTGAAGACCAGTAGTTTTTAAAAAAGTTTGTGCTGTAATGGTGCAACTCTTATAGAATTTATAAATTTAGCCTATGGGATCCAACACATGGTTAAATCAAAGAACTTCAGTACATAGAACTTGCTGACATAATAGGCAATGGTAAGCAAAAAATTCTGGAAATAATTCAGCTTTTCTACATAAGGTTACAAATTTTTTGTTTGTACCGATAGTTTTTGTTCCAAAACAAAACTTTTAAAAATTTGATAAGTATCTTCATCTCTTGTTCTTTTCTTCATTGGCAAAAGGCATAACATTTCTTCTTTCACAGAGTATTTGAAAATCCTTATTATTATTAATTGAGATGCCTTACCATTACATCTAAAGATTCATTCATTTGAAGTGAATACTAACAACCACTTATCCATGTCAGTTTCATGTTGATATTAGCAAATATTTGAATAGTTTTTTCATTATACTCTCTGATAATTGTAAATTGTTCATTACAATATGTATTTTGTTTGTTAGAGAAAGAATCAAAGAGGGAATCAGCACCAGATAGTAAAGCATCATTAATTAATTTCTCATTTTCTTTGCAAGGAAATATAAAATTTTGAATTATGCTATGCTGAATTTTTTATTTATCATTTACCTTTTTAAATGGTTCAATAATTTTTCTTCAAACTATTTATTTTCTCACTACTAATATGACTTGGGGCATATATTTTTGATCAAAGTTTTTATGCTCTAATTTAAAATGCTTTTCAGTATTATAGTTTTTAATTGTTACATTACAATTGCACAGAAGACATGTGACATGTTCCTTTATTTTCACTAAATAATATATTTCCTATTCTTCTTGGAAGTTGTAAAAACGAGGCCATTTTCTTGATCCTGCTTCAGTTATGTTACTGGGTTCTTTATTTTAAATGTTATAAACAAGTAATTTTTATCAAAAAATAATTATCATAAATTCACAAAGCATTAGAAACAACTATTTGACAGATGATGTATGCAATTCAAATCATTAATCTCAACTGACTTGCAAGACAACAAATTCTCAAAGGACATATAGCTGATGTTATGCATGCAACACATAATAAGAAAGTCATCTGAAAAAGAGAGCAAAACTTATACTTAATTGCACAATAATATTAATATATTTTTATTATAAAATTATTTTTTAATTATCTTTACATATTTTTAAAAAGTTGAGAAATGACTTTAAATTGTACTTTTTAGATGATTGTCCCACAGTTGCTTAGAAGACCAATCATGGGTACTGAGCTGGCCACCCCTGGTGTAAAACCAGTAAATTTTAAGATTTTCTTATAATCAGTGGAGGAAATAGTAATTAAACATTATTGTAGTCTAATGGATATCTAATAATACTAATTTGAAATATCATGTTGTGATAGTATATCAACTTAATTGAAAGAAGGACAGTCAATGCAGATATATTTATTAATTTAAATATTCAGTTTTGAAATCAATATAATATCTATACCAGTGAATTAATAATCATTTATTTTGTTTGTGGTAGTTATTTCATTGTTTTAGTATTTACTTATTTATATGCTTACATCTAAATCAAGATATATAATTATTTCCTTTTTTTTTTTTTTAATTTTATAAATGTTATTTATATTACATAATTAATCTCTGGAATCTTTTTTTTAAGTGCATCTTATCTTTGATGTGATAGCATATTTGTTTTGAATAACAAAACATCCACTAAGATAAATAAAGCTTTAACAATTAAAATATTAACTTTATTATAACATCACTTAAGTATTACTGTTAATTTAAAATTGATTGTATAATTTTACATTATGATTAATTAATATATATGTGCTCTGCGCACAGATAATGAAGCTATTAATAAATTGTCATGATATTATTAAAATTTTACCGCCAAGCGCTTTCAGGACAGTCTACAGTCCCATATTCATGGCGAGTTATTCTGTTAATAACTGTAAAATTATGCAAATAGAATAATTCAAGAAGATTTACAAACTATAATATTCAGAATCATTAAATATTTATATGAAATATCATTTTCTTCATGCATTAGTTTATTGAGATTACAGTTTATAAAAAACATAGCACTATATAAAATAAATGTCTTATTTACATATCATTATCTTAAGTTGATAAGCATAAAATAAGATATATTTGAACTTTTGATAAGTAGAGTGAATTTTGTTTTTTTGTTTTTTTTTAATGAAAGAGACAGTAGATATATTCTTTATAGTATGTTAGTATGGAAATTGGTAGTATTTAGCTTATAATACATAAGGCTCTTGGATTCCAAGAGATTGTAAAAGACCCAGAAGTAGACCACATGTAAGATGGATGGATGAAATAAGAAAATGTGTAGGGGTGATGTGGAGAAGAGAAGCTAAAGATCGGAGAAGATGGATTAAACTTGGAGAGACCTTCATCCTGCAGTGGATTGATAATGGTTGATAATGATGATGATGATGACATAAGGCTACATTTTTTTTTTATGTTACATTGTAATAATGTAGGAATGGTGTGTTTAATGAGTATTATCTTAAAAGAAAAATGCCTAAATATAAACCACTGAGAAATCCTTTTAATTATTTATATATTTTTTAAAAAGATATTTTTGTTACATGATGGGAACCTCAGGAAGTACAAGTGCTGTTAGGTATATTTTTCCTGCTTCCATATCTATGCAACAATTATAATTAAGTAGATCAATAATAGTATTATAATTATTATATAGGCCCATATTCCTAATACGTTGTGTTGAAATATAATCAAATCATGTTTTGCTAATAGTAATTTTCTTTAAATCATAGGAGTATTTATTGTTCAGGTATCAGATATATTCAATGTTTAAGTTAAATACCATATAAAATTATTGTTATATCTGTTTGTAACATTTTGTTGATTTTTTTTTAATCAAAATTTCCAATATTATTATTTCTATAAAATCCAGTTGTATTAATTATTTTTTGCATAATATTGTATGCTAGGAATATTGTTGAAGACATTATCCATGTATAGAAATAGGCCATTTATGATTTATTTCAAAAAGGGTATAAAATATTAAATACTGATGAATATAATTTAATTAATGGTTTCAATTTTTCTTATATCTTAAATTTGATCATTCTACAAGGAAGAGGTACAAATAAAATAAATTATTTTCATGAGAATAATCACTAAATAAAATCTCATACAATATTTAATTTTATTGTTCAGTTTTCAACCAGATAAAATAATAGAGAATTTAATTATTTACATATATAATATATACATACTTACATCTGACTTGCTTTAATCAAAATTTTGTTTTCACTCATAAGATGATTATTATTTTAATTTATAGCTTGTTAGGGGGAATCTTGTCCCTTTAAGATCATAACGTTTTTTATTTATTTAATATTCAACTTTTATTATTATTAATAAATTATTATTTTATTTAAAATCTCTGTGATAGTTTTCCTTTTATCCATAATAAAAGAGTTAAGATTTGATGTGTTAATATTATTCCATTGCATATATATTATTGTTTTTTAAGTCTTTAATCAATAAAATTATCACAAATCAATATCTATTTGCTGTCCACTAATGTGAATCATAGCTATGCAGCTGATTCAAAGTTAGAGTAATAATTTCAAGTCAAGATACTTACTTGCTCTCTCTAATTTGCTCTTGATTAACTATAGAATTCTTTGATTGGTATGATATTATTAGATAAGTAAATCACTTTAAATTTAATTTTAAATTGCTTCAAACTTGATGGTACTTGGATAATCACTAATCAAAGTAATATCCCACTTAATTACAAATTGTGCATGCAGATCATTATGATATATATCTGTCCATCATCCAGTTATCACACATTGTGCAATCGTTTACCAGTTAGTGAATAACATTATAGTACTCTTATGAATATTTATTTGAATACTTTGTAACTGTTTGAAAATTAGAAAATTACACTTCAGTATTAATAATAATCTTTTTGATTTAATTCATTTAGTGATAATATATATATATTAAAAAAAAAAAATTCTGTGCAAATATTTATGATAAATTGAAATAGTTGAGATTTCCAATGAAGATATATAAACATCTATACTGAAATTTATAAATAAAATTACATTTCTTTAATTTTGAGACTATTTTGGCATAATTATTAATAAATCTGCCATTTTCATTTTGGAGTATGTTACTTTATATGATATTATTATAATAATTGATGATCTCAGTGATAATAAACCATTTGTTTAGGAAACCTCAACATTTGCTATATTATCATAGAAGAAATAGAATAAAAAATTAAATTCTACTATATAACAATACTAACCAAAAATATTTTTTTTTATAAAATTCTTCCACAACTATGGTTTCATCTATTAACAAATAGATCTTTTCAAATGAAATTTAACAAGATACATATAATATATGTATACAAAAACAAACTAGTCTTCTCATCATTCATTTCAAAAAACAACTTTCTTTAACATCAAAGGATGGCTTCATGCAATTGATGATCTCAGATTCAAGAAAATTTATCATCAGAATTTCATTTTCCATTTTTATACTTCTTTCATAAAAGATAATCTATCAAATAATATTTTATGGCCTGTATTTAATTCATGAATATACAAAGCTGAGTTATGATACCTATTTTAATCTACTCTTATGAACTTTAACTCTTTTATTAAGACTTAATTTACTTTGACCTATATAAATTTTATGACAACTGCAAGGAATTTTATAAACTACACAAGGAATAGATTTTCTATCAATTGACTGATATAGTTTATAAAATATCTTGCAGTTGTCATAAAATTTATATTGGTCAAAGTAAATTAAATCTTAATGAAAGAGTTAAAATTCATAAGATGAAAAAATAGTTATCATAATTCAGTTTGTACATTCATGAACTAAATACAGATTATAATATGTTATTTGACAATGCAGAGGTTATCTTCTATGAAAGAAGTTAAATAAAAAAGAGTAAAATAAACATTGATGATAAATTTTCTTGAATCTAAGGCCATCAATCTCATGAAGGTATCATTTGATATTAAAGAAAGTTGGTTTTTGAAATGAGTGATGGGAAAGCTATATATATTGTAACACGAATGTGAGATATATGCTATAAAAACTATATATATCTCGCATTACATATTTCTCATTTAAAATAAATGATTATGTTATTAATAAAAATGAAAGTAGACAAGTATAATAGTAAGTTTTTAAAATAGATTTTAAAATGCAAACTTGTAAAAAGAAAAGTATTGCATCATATTTTTTTTTTTAGAATAAAACTGTTCTTAGCAAAAGAGTGGGGGGTGGGATTTTAAAACTTTTTTTATAAAGAAAACTATCTTTATTTTATAAAGCAAAATTAAGTTAGGGGAATAAAATGTGTAAAATAAACCTTACGCGAAATCTAAAATAAAAAAGTTTAAAATTCATTCTCTCCTTTTTATAAATAATAAAATGGTTAAAAATAAACAAATGTAAAATAAAATTTGTTATAAAAGAAATTTTCGTGAAAATATTTCATCGGCTTTGCAATGCAGTTAAGTTTGCAAGATTCCTGGACAATAAGATATTAGATTAATCTAAGTAAAAGATTAGATTAAAACAAAATGTAAAAATTAATAATAAAATAGATTTAAATGTGATAAACATTAAAAACTGAAAAACAATGAGAAAGAAAAAGGTATGTAAAGAGCAACTTTGCTTATTGTTCATCATGTTTGTGATATACAGTCGGGATTACTATTAGTGTTATCGCTATTCAGTCTGATCATCAATCTGTAAATCAGTTTGGACAGAATACAGAATCCAAATAACCAGAGATCCAAATATTTGGAAACTCTAAATGCAGTAATAGGCCAGTCATTACTGCTTAGATCAACATTAATGGAAAGATCGCATAAGCCATATAAGTGTCTGACAGGGCTTCATGCCCAACCTCAGCCATCAACTATCCTGCCTGAATCAGTACCTGGAACCAATGCCGAGATTGTAAACTGCCAATAATCTCTCTCATTATTCAACATAAAACTGGAAGGAAAGCCATGAAGGCATCGATAGAGAAACAAAAGGCTAACTGGTTGGAAAATAAAACAAATGAAAACCTAGTTAAAGACATTTTTAAATATATTCTGATCACAGTCTAGTCTCTTTTATTTTAAATGAAATGAATTTTAATTAACAGTCTATTATAACTATAGCCTAAAGTAATCATTTAAAATTTTCTTATGTAAAATTTATTGTTATTTAATATTATATTAAATATATGTGTATAAATAAATATTAATGTTTGCTTGAATATTATTTTGTCTATTTTTTCTCTTTCTCATGTCATTGTGTCTCCAGTAATTTAAATGAATAGTTATTTTTTATATGTCAAATGTGCTGGACCCCGAGACAGAGTGTGAGTTAGTCATGAGATATTTCAAGTGCTGGATTATGTGCCTGTTGTTCAAAGCATGCTGACTATAATCTATGGTTGGCTGGCACCTGAGATTGATCCTCAAAACAAATAAAATATTTTGGATGGCAGGGGTTTGAATCCAGAAGTCGAGGGGGGCACGGTTTAGAAATGTAATCATGTTATGCTTTGCATAGCTCAATCTTACCATGGGTATCATTGATGGCTAATGCTATCAATGGTATTCTCCCCTCTGCTTGAAGGGCTGGTCCTTTCCTGTAGTAAAGTAAATATTGAAACTTAATAAAGTTTTAGATTCCAGAAATTATTATTAAGAAAGTTATTATTATAATTATAAAAGGTATTTAAACCCAAACAAATAATATCTCTTCTATTATCAAACCTGGTTCAATGTATATATATCATAACCATCTAGGTTATATGGCACACAGCAACATAGTTGTGTGTGTGTTCATATATATAAAGGAAAGTAGAAATAAACACAGACATAAATTTTTGTAGATTTTTTTTTACATTTCACTTGGAATAATAATGACTGTAAAGGGTTAAACAATTCTGAATTTAAAACAGGATTTTAATATTAATTAAAACATTTAAAAAGGTCTAAATAAATTATTATTATTATTCTGATTTTGAAATTTTAAAATAAGCATGTTTTCTGATAATTATAAAAATGTCTATTTTTGAAATCTTTTAATTAATTGGTAAATCACACCTTGATAAAATTTCAAACTTGTTTTCAAAAGGATTAGACAGATTGAAAATGGTCACTATGTTTTTATCACTTGACCAACCAAGATTGTAAAAAGACTGATAAAAAAATATCAGTTCAGTTTGGCTTGTTGTTTTTGTAAAAGTGTCCAGAAGGCTTGACTAATATTTTTAAAAAGCAGAAAAGCTAGCTGCAGGATTAGCTAGCAGAGTTGGACAGAGCTCCCATGATTTAGCTGAAGTCAAGGCAGGAGATCTAGCAGCAGTCTACAGTTTAATGGTGGAGTTTGAATTTACATGAGGAAAATGACCCACTTTTTTGTGTTGAAATTCATAGCTACGAATTTGTGCTGAGGACAATTCCTTGCCTGAAATCTATCAAACCAAGACAGCTTATCAAGCCCTAGACAGAAGGGAACTTATGGAATACCAACATACCTAATTGTACTTTTCCAATAGTGACAAGTGCCTGTACTGTATTTCCCTGATGATGATACTTACCCGGCAGCTTGCCAAAGAATTGGTAAGCATGTGCTGCTGTTTATCTATACATGCAAGGGACTACATATATATATGCTTCACATAAAAAATGACATTGTAAAAAATGAGATATATGACATAGAACAGTATCATCTTAAATTGTTTAAATTATATTTTTTTTAAAAGTGTAATGCAAATAAATGACTGCTTGGATTTAAAAAATATAAGAGTCAGAATTAGCAGTCAAAAGATATTTTAAAATCTTTTAGAAAAGCAACCTGTGATCTGAGATATATGTAGAAGAATATTATTTTAAAATATATTTTTTTTAAATAATGCAACCATAATTTTGTTTGAATTAAAATCAAAAAAGCAAATCTTTTAGATTAATTTAAAAGCGTTGATAATTAATTAATCAACAATCAAAAAGCGGCCTGTCATAAAAGTGGCTATTTCCTTTTAAAAAAAGAATTATAATTAGTTAAGAGTTACCTGATAAAAAAAGAACTTTTCTGTCAAAAATTGACTATACTTTATTTTTTAAAGAAAAAGTAACTGAAATAGAATTTGGTAAACTGATTTTTATTATTATTATTGATAGACACACATATATGTAAATTTTATGTATATTATAACGGACGGAAAGATTCCCACTTAGCCCCAAAAGTTGATGACGCCAGATATAATGGACGGAACGATTCACTTGGATATTTTGATCAGATTCAACAATCAGCTGGTTCGATCACAATGTATGAACAACTTACACAAAGTATTTATGTGATGATACACCTATCTATCGAGCCCCAAACGTTGTTGGTGCAGATATAACAGACAGAACGATGACCACTAGCCCCAAAAGTTGATGGCGCCAGATATAACGGACGGAACGACAACCACTAGCCCCAAAAGTTGATGGCACCATATATAATGGACGGAATGATTACAACTAATCCCAAATATTGCTAACACCAGATAATGGGCAGTACTCTTCATCAACAGTCATAAACTAACCAAGCCCAATGAAGGTGCACCAGATGTAATGGATGGTCATCTAACTTGCAGACTGTACTACTATGTAGATGTAGCAATAAAGTGTGGGGATAAGTTAATATGCTCTAATTTATTGCCCCTAATGAAACAATATGCAGACCTACCAGGCTTAGAAGAGAAAAAAAATTGCGTCCAACTATGTTCAGACTGTGGGTCATCTGATAGAGTGCTAATGAGAACCCAATGAAATGCTTAACCAATGATTGCATACTCTTTAATTGACTAACTCTATCCCTATTTAATAATATTAAATGCAATTTAGGTTAATTCATCCACTTTCCCCCTTTTTAATTCCATTATGCCCTAATATTCAAACCTAGAGAGAATATTGCTTTTAACTCCTTTAGCAGGTATGAACAGATACACACAGCAACATCTGCACCTATATATAGGTTACAACTAGCATTTATTATATTTGTTTTATTTTCAAGCTTTTATATGATAAAAAAATAGATGTGTATGCATGCCTAATTGTTTATAGACTGTGGAATGTCAGGACAATTCAATAAACCAGAGACCGGAATAATACAAACTCTCAAACATTTATTAACAATAATAAACATCAAGTATAACAACAATAGTAATGATAAAAAAAAATATAAAAAATAATAATGATCATATGTACATGTGTCACATGTGAACCTCTACCATTGTACTAATTAATGATTATAATCCAACCCTTATACCCCATGGTAGAAATCCACCTATGTCACTCATTCTCTACAAATCATAATTATATAGAAAAATAAACTTTAGTTATTTAATATCATTGAGATGCTGGCTAGCTAAATTATATATATATATTTGCAGATGTTAACAACCTATTTAACAAGTTTCCCCAATTTATATATATATGATAGAGACAGATACTAGTTGATTAGTCAAACATACTGGAAAATATATGTACAAGGTTAATCACAAAATAAAGCATAATATGTATTCTGTATAAGTGTTGTAATTTAACCTATGAAAATAAATTTAGATAATCTTATCTTAATATTTATGTGGATAACCTAAATTTTATTTACAATGAAAATAGAAAAATATCAAAGTGAATAACCCCCCCCTTTCTTCTTTGCTAATTCTCAAAAAAAATGAGGCTTCAGCATCAGAGTGTGAAAATACAACAGATAACATGAATAAAAAAATAAACAAAAATTTACAATATTGATTCTTTGATTAAAAATTGTAATTGGAACAAAGTTCATAAAAATCATCATAATAGAAGTTTAGTTAGGCTTAGTAAATCATTTTCCTTAGCAAGGATAGATAGGTACAATGGTGTCTCCTGTAGTTGTGTTTAATGGTAAACACCTTGATCCTCATTTGATTCACCATAATGTATTCCAATCCTTGTTTACTTTGGACTGCAGGCATCTTGAGTGTTACAATAAAGTAGAAATATATATATATATAGATAGGTTTAATGCAGCTGGTAGGAAATACCATGACACACAATAGCATGTGTTATATCCGCACTTACAACTGTGCCAATGTTATATCTGCAAGTCATTCTGTGCGGTCAGCCAATAACGTTATACAATTCCCACGCTGTTCTTTTCCGAGTGCTCTCCAATGAATCGGTCTGCAACGAAGCTCTCCAACGAATTGGTCTGCAATCTCTCCGGTGAATTGGTCTGCAACAAATGCTCTCCAACGAATTGGTCTGCCACGAAGCTCTCCAAACGAATTGGTCTGCAACGAAGCTCTCTAACGAATTGGTCTGCAACGAAGCTCTCTAACGAATTGGTCTGCAACGAAGCCCTCCAACAAATGCTCTCAATATCTCCGCTGCGGTCTCTTTCAGCTACACCCGTGAACTACATTTTTACTGGGCGCTGATCATTAACCGCCAGCACTGATGCGAGATATCTCTACTTAAATACTGCTTACTCAGTACTGCTTGACTGCTCTATATTACACTGCTAGAGGTTACCCTGTCTTCTTATCGCTCTCTGACAACTGCAACGATCAATCAATGCATTGACCAATAAGGTAACGTCTCTTATCTAGAAACATTTGTAATTAGCAAATATTTCTAGGAATTTTTGATTGCCATTACGTCAATGCACTAATTAAATTCCTCAGCTATCAGAGCGCGATCTAAAAACAGCCTTATGAATAAATTCTAGTTTTTTCTGGAGTGCACAAACATGTCTGCCATTTTACAAAACACTACAGCATGTTTTGCTCTAGTCCATTTTCATATTAAAGTACAATTTAATAATTATTTATAATCATATATTTATATTGAATAGTATTGAAACGCTTTAAATATATATTAAGAAAATTATTTCATTTTTTTTTTCTTTTCCAATTTTCAGCAGTCTTAATTCTCGTTATTCTTTTTGAAAAGATTTAAAATATTCAAATTTACTCCAACAACTTTTAAAACACGATTTAATTATTTAAAAATTTATCAATTATTCTTAAGTATTATTTCATTTTCTTTCCTCTGAATTTAGTAAACTTTTAGTTACAGCATTTGACTTATAAAATGTTTATAATTTAACTAAAAGAAAAAGTAAAACTCCATTTTAGCATTCTAAATTTTAGATTTAATTGCTGTCTTTTGTTACAGGTGCTATAACAATAAGAAGAACGATTTGTAAACTGTTTTTTGTGTTTATACATTTCACGCGCGTAGATTTCCAGGAACGCTAAGATTTTTAACTGCCTATTGTTTAAATTCATTTAGATTTTTATATGTATTGTTTAAATACATTTCATTTATTACAAATAAAAAAAAAAATAATAATAAAATCAGTTTTATTTTCACACATGTGTGCCCACCGCAACTTAACTTCAAGCCATCCCAAATTCATTTAACTATAAATTAATATTCAATTTTAAATTTAAAAAAATATATATACATTACAGTTTATTTAATCAAATAGTTATATATATACAATATTACTTTGTAAAATATTGATCGTATTTTATTTTATAATAAAACAATCTATTGTGCATTACATGTATATATGTAATAAATAACAAACAAATAATCTTCCCATTATTAATATAAATTCCAAATGGATTGGGTTCAATAAATATGCTTGATCTTTTTAGGAATGTGTGCATTGTAAGCTACCCTTTACAATATTCAAAATGGAATTAGTAATTATAAAAATTATTGTCATTTATTTTGTTTGACAAAATTAAATTTGTTAATAATCTGTGTAATTCTATGTGTTTTAGTAAATCTAGCATAGGTATTTGTATTATTAAAAATATAACTTAAAAGTTTAATCATGTATTATTATAGGAGTTCAGAAATTGCACATGCATGTATGTGTGCATATATTGACAATGCTTGTCAAGTATAACATATAAAATTTTAGTCATTTTAAAATTTTATTAGATGTCAATTGAAATGTATTTCTTGTATATTATAAAAAGCATGTATCTGATATATATATATATGTGTGTGTATATGTTTATGGAAACCTATTAAGAAGTATTGTAAATCAATGTAATACCAAAATTAATGTTGAAATAATTGTCCAAGCTGAAAATGGCTCAGTAGTTAGCCTGGTCTACAGAAGACTCATTTCCAATCCAGTCACCATATTGACTGTTGATTTCTTTTGCTGGATCATTCATGATGATGAATGATTATTACTTGGAGTATTACTCATACTTACTTTGACTTATTATAATGCTGATTGGTTTATAGTTAATCATAGTTGCTCTAAGGAGCTAACTGATCTCTGCTGATCTAACTGGTCTCATCTTACAGTGAGTTCTTTAATATCATGCTCTCTTGAAATATAAAATTACTTTACTTTGAATATATAACATTATTTATATATATTTTTGATGTTAAACATTACTTTAACATTTATTTAATACTTTGTAATATCTTTACTTTAATATTTAATTTTAAAATTTTGTTTGACTGGGGTGGATGATGATTTTACCACCACTCCACTTTGTAAATACTCCCATCTTGTTACTATATATATACATTGTATGTACCTTGTTGAATTTCACTTGAAATGGTTTGTTTATTAATAAATGAAACCATGCTTTTGGAAGAGTTTTACTAAAATTTTATCTTTTTGGCTAGTATTGTAATGTTATATGATTTTCTATTTTTTAAAAATATAATATATTTATAATATTTAGTGCTATGTATAGAAATTAGCAGTCACATTTTTCTACTTTAAACATGTATATGTATATATATAAAGTAGCAACTTAAAATGTCACTACAAGGCAAAAATCTCTTCAGCAATTCTTTATAAGATATTCTTTGGAAAATTTCTCTCTGTTTTTAGGATTTTAATTCCAAATATTGTGCCATGAAACATTTATATGTAAATATAGAGAGAACCATTATTAATAATATTGAATTTTTTTTGTTAAGATTTTATAACTTAATTAAATGTGGCTTGATTGTTTTGTGATGTATTTTTATTCATTCTTTGTAAAATATTTTTATTTACATGAGTTAATTTTTTCTATTCAAAGGCCTGAGACAATAACTTGGCAAAAAGTTTTGTGATAATACATGGTTATTATTCATGACCATTTTTTGCTTCTTAATATATTTTTTTTATTATTTAATTTTTCATTGTTTATAATTATATTAGGAACTTAATAGCATTAACTTGCATGACTTAAGGTTCTTAGTTATATAACTTAAATAGTAAAAAATATTTTAATTTTGTTTAAATATTATTTGAACCTATTTCAGGAATGGTCATATGATGACGCACCTCAACAAGAAGCCATACGAATGCAAAGTGGAGAATTGTGGGAAAAGTTACTGTGATGGTCGCTCTTTAAGGCGGCATATGGAAAATCATCATCAAGGAAATACATCTGCTACTGCACCATCTGCTGACATTACAATTACTGTCATGCCAACTCATATGAATCTTCCACAAGACACTATTCCATTTTCTGATGACAAAGTACGTCATGAAACAGGAAACTTTAATGAAACTTCTCTTGGAAATCGGATCCAATATGCACCACCACTTCCATCATATAATCCTTCCCAAGTGGTTTCAATGCCAAATACAACTTCGGCAAATCCACAGTTACCTTTCTTGACATACCATCCACAAGAAGCACCACGTTTAGGGAATAATAATATAATGCCATGGCATAACTCACAGTTTTATATGGGACAGGCAATTGGAATATATACAGATCCCAATCAAGAAGGTAGAAATGATCGTTTTCTTATACCTGGTAATCCTGTACTTCAACCTGCATCACATCCTACAGATGCAATGACTGTTGCTCATGATTCTCATCATGTGACACATCATACACAGTCTACTCAAGCTACAATTATGCAGCAACAACAGCAGCAGGCTGCACTTGTACAACACCGACCTTGGCCTCGGGTAAGTATAAATTATTAAAAAGTGACACAAAGTGCTTATTTATATTTGAATAAGAAATAACATTTTTTAGTCTTACAGAATTAAATTTTATATAATTTAATAAGACCTCATATTTTATTTTAATTTTTATCCTGGATCATTATTAATTTTTTGGTATGTTTTTTTTTTGCTTTACTATATCTTCATTTATTTTCCTTTCATGTTTCACTTTATTTAAAACAACAAACATAGAATCTTTGTCTTCACTTGTTAATATTAAGTTTTTATTCTTTACCCAATTAATTTTTGTTTATAAATCTTTCAAATTATTTGTAGATTCCAAATTAACAATTATTTTTTTAGGAATATCGCTATCCACAAATACTACAATGATGCCTTTGTGCTGATACACATTCTACAATGGAACATATGCTAATTTATGAAATGTTATTTAATGCTTGACATACTGATTAAAGAATCATCTTATTCCTTTTCATATTATTAGCTTTATTTCTTTTTTTTAAGAATGCTGCTGTATATACAATACATACATTAAACCCATAACAATTGATGATCAAACACTAATTCACCCACTTTTCCATGTAACAATTTTAAGTTAAGTAAAAACTCTTGTGATTATCAAGGCACTTAAATGTATATACAAATAATAAGAAATATCAAAAGTTTGTAATAAAATATGGATTTAATAAATAAAATTAATAAAGTAAATGGTTCAACAATACTTTTAGTTAATAATATATGATAATAGCTTTGAATTATAAATGCTGATTTAAATAAAAAATCATAATTTAATATAAATTATTATGGCATCATAATTGCAAATAGACTTAAAACTCTAGAATAACTAGAAAACAATCAGTTTATTTTTATCTTCTCATCTGAGCCGAAAGTAGTTTGATTTAAGCCCCCATAAGTTGTAAGTATAATTGCAGATGCATGTTTTATAAGTTAGTATTTAATATTCGATTAATCTTATTGAACTACAAACTTAATGTGTATACAGTAATAAAAAAAATTATAAATAAAAAAACATTTGATTTTACTTAATGAATTAAAATAAGAATGTTAAGATTTAGCCGAAAATGAAATTAAGGCAATAATGCTTTACCTTATCTTAATTCTTGTTTTAGAAATGTAGGTTTACAAATAGAAATCCTTTGAGCTTCTTCTTTCCATTTAAAATAAATTTCACCAGAGATTTTTTTTAATGAATTGAAAATAGATTTTATGTACTCTAATATCATAAAGACAAAGCATGATTTTTGAAACATATCCGGGTCTCATTTTATGCGGATTTATTTATTGCAGTTTTGAAGTTATGCGATTCATGTTTTTTCTTAATATCTTTGTATGCGGTTTTCTTTTATGCGATAAAAATTATTAGATCACAAGTCGAGCTCCGATAATGCGCTATTACTTTAAATATTATAAATTTTGCGCACTCATGTCATATTTAAAGTAATAGCGCATTATCGGAGTTCGACTTCCATCTAATAATTTCAATATTTTCAGCGCTTTATAATAGTACTGTAATAGATTTTATGCAATAAAGAAGTTCATAATTCACTTAAAATCAGAATTTCCCCATTTTATATACACCCATTAACAAACGTTATAGATGAAAAATACTATGTATATTGTTGTTTTTGCATTTTAAATCATGTTCTATTTTGCTTTTTATAAAAAGAGTACCTAATTAATTAATCATTTAGTGTCCGCAAGTTTATTTTTAAAAAGTGAGTAACAAAGGTTGGCAAAATTTAATTTGACAATTAAACTCTGATTTTTAATTGTAATTAACAATTTAAAAATTACATAATGTGATCTGAAATTAATGTGATATGCAACGATGAAATTTGATTTTTAAATGGAATTGAAAATTAAAAAATTAGACAAAAATAAGAATTTAATTTTTAATTGTCAAACAGCGGTGAGTTGGTGTCTTTTTATTATCATAAGTTCTTATTTTTATTTTAAACTTTTAGTTTACTCTAATGGAGAGGAAAAACACCCAAGAAAATGAATTTCTTTGTAAACAAAAATATCAATTTTAGATCGCTTAGCGAAATGGGAAGGATCAACAGTGATTGGAAAACTTTTTAGTTATATTTCCTCTTGACTTCGTTTAAGGAGAAGCTATGGTACAACACATCACATCATGATGAATCTGCATGTATGAAAAAAATGTAAATTACGCATGTAAATATATTGTTTTGAATAAAATTAAATTCTGTAGTTAATAAAAAAAGTAAAAAAAAGTTTGTCTTGTATCAATTTTTTTCAAATTTGAAATTTTTTATTAGTCATATTTTATTTTCTTCTTTTTTTTTTTATGCGAATTTTAAAGTAATTTTACATTGTTGCTTTGCTTTATGCGATTTTTGGAAAATTACAGCACGTATCCCCCATTTTTCAAGGTAAGTTAAGTCTATTTTTGTGCAATTTCTTTTGTGCGCATTTTCTGAGAAACCTATCTACCGCATAAAACGAGACCCAGGTGTACTTAGTAACAACAGACTCAGGATAGTTTTCATTACCATTACAGTAGATAAGGTGGTATTTGGATATAATATCAGGCAGTTTTTTCTGACTAGTTCTTAAATATTTAATAATAGCAGTATAATTATAAATTAAACTTTATTTTTTCTGGAAGATGAATTTCACTAAGAGTATCTGTGTAATCTTTATTCTTTACAGCTTCTTAACTATCATATTCCATATTTCTATATTTAAAAATTGAAATAACTTTAATACTCCCATTGCTATTTATCATCTTATGATTATTGTACTTTTTCTATTGCTTTGATCAATAATTTTCAAGGCATGATGACCTAGTTAGATTGTCAACACAGAGCATTTTTAGATTACTTTTTCTTTTTATAATTTTTTTTATAAAAAATATTGTTTTTTTTATATACTTTTATTATCAGGTTAAGCAGAAGGATCTCTGAATAACATTGCCCAAATCATTTGTAGAATTGAAATTCTTGTTTGAAAGTGACTCCTTAATGGCTATATTGCTTAACACTAGATCACAGTTAAAAAACTTATTATTTTCTAAACATGCTCCATTCATTTCTTTCTCAATGGTCAAAAGAAAGAAATAGAAAAAGGTTGGAGTCAGTACTGTCGTGCATGCATAAACATATAATTCCATTGTTATAATTAGGACAGGCAAATGACAAATATCATGTAATTCTTATGATAATAAATTCTATACTACTTATAGTACTAGTGACATTTAGATTTAAAAAAATAGAAAGAGAAGACAGAAAAGACTATCTGAAGTAATATTTAATTTTTGGGAAACACAAGACAGCAGAGATATTATTAGAAAAGTCATTGCTTATTGATTCAATTTTATAAAGAGCAAGGGTATATATATATATATTATAGTGGTCACCCAGCATGGCAAATATGTACTGAATTATTAAAGATTATTTTAAGTTCTTTTAAAATTAAAATATTATTATGACTATGCATGTATATGTATGCATGGGTGAGAGATGTATAAAAGCATCTTATTTGGATTAAGTAAACAAATAAGAATAAATAAAACTTAATTATTAAAATGAATTTTAATAGATGAATCCATGTAAGATTGCTTAAATTAAGCAAAAGTATATTTCTTGTTTATTTGTTTGAAAAAAAATTTAATTTGAACAGATTTACTGATAACAAAAATGAATTTACAAACAGTAATTAAAAGGTAATTTATTCTGTCTTTTAATTACCGGTCTATTGTATATTTTAATTTTTTATTAAAAAGTAAAAGAATTGATAAAGAGGGAGAATAAAAGAAAAAGATCACTTTTTTTATTTATTAATTTAGTCAGGATTAGAGAGTTTAGCTATGATTTTTAAAAAGGGAAGAAATTTGTTAACTTGATGAACTCTTAAGTGGGTGAAAATTATATGGCAGTTTTAAAAAAAATATGCTGCTGTAATTGTCCTTGCTAGGAACAGAATTTTTGTTTTATGGAATTGCAAGGATTCTTGCTTGATACAGCCAGAAAATATGTAGTGCTAATTACTGTATATTAATCATATACTATGTAAATTTCTTCTGGAAACTTCCTGAGTTCAAACTTTAATGTCTAACTCAGGATTATCTAAAAGATAGGATGGAAAATGTGTGCCTATATTTTATCTTAAAAAATGGAACATTTAAAAAAAAAAAAACAGTTGAAAGAAAAAGATGACGATTTTTACTCATTCTGATTAGTAATGGAAGTACTAAAAAAATAAAAAGATCATGATAAGGCTAATAATTTTTATTAGTCATTTATTGGACTAGAGATTATCCAATAATGAATAATAATAATAATAATTAATAAATTGCACTGCAGAAATATTAACTATAGCAAGACTATTTATTTTGAAACTTTAAAAAAAAAAGTGTACTGAAAATGCCTTAAGTCAGTACAATCTGATTTCTTTATTAGAATGCATTTAATATGTATTAGTTGCCAAGTTATTGTTAGTCATCTATTTTTTATATACTTAGCTGTATGAATGCATTTTAAAATAATTATTTTTAATTATGTGCTTGCTTGCGTGTATAAATATGAATAATTTTAATTATTGAATAAATGATTGTTTTAAAAATTCAAGTTGTCATTGCCATTTTATTTAGCAGCTTTATTTTTAATTGTGTGCTTGCTTGCGTGTATAAATATGAATAATTTTAATTATTGAATAAATGATTGTTAGTTTTAAAATTCAAGTTGTCATTGCCATTTTATTTAGCAGCTTTCATTACCAAATGTCACATTAGCACTTATTATTTCTGTGATTATCATATGTAACGGGCACATGCATACGTACGTTACATTGTTTTTTATTATTAAACATGAAAAAAATAAAAGTTCACCAATAAAACTTTTTTTTTTTAAGAATTAAAAATTGAAAATTAAAAATCATCTTAAACTCGTATATATATAAAATCGCACAGATGAAAAAAATTATTAAAATAAAACTTTATTAAAAATAGAAAAAGTATTTTAAAAGCAAAAACTTAAAAAGATTTAGAGATAAAAATATATCTTTAAGTTTGAAAACAAATTAATTAATGTTATTGAAAAGTGGAAATGATTATTTTAATTAGTCAAAGTGAACTAGCCTTTGGGCATTTAAATGTATAAGCAACGGTCAGATAGGAAAACAATAGAAACTAATAGCAAATGAGAGAAATCCATCGGGAAATCGGATCTCAATGGAAGGATCATCATCATTGATGATGTAATGTCAATTGAATCCTTAAAATTAATATAAAAGGAAAAGTTTGGAAATTATTAGTCAGTTATTACAAGAGGACAGATATGTGTTAAGTTGGAGAGGGTTAGAGGAGAAGGGATTGAAAGACGCACTTTCAATTCCTTCAGTGGTTATAAAAAAGAAAGAAAGAGAAATGACCGATCATTTTCTACATTAAGGACCAGCTAAAGTAAAAGACCTCCTGGATAAATAAAAAACAACGGCTAACTGAATACCAATATCTTCAGGACGGCATGGGAATTCCCATTCAAAATTACAAACAACTACAAATTATGGACCTTTTAAAACCGTAAGAACTTTAGATAATTCATGAACATTAAATTGAAAACTTTCCATATTTAAAAAAAAATAGAAATAGATTCCTATCTGACCAAACTAAATTATTTATTAATTAGTTATAATTTTATTTGATGTATTTTTTTTTTTGTAAAATCATTTCCATTTATTTTTTTTTTGTTCTTTAAGTTTTATTTATGATTTTTGTTTTGCGATAAATTAAATTATATAAATGTTAAACTTAAGTCGGGCGTGAATGGCTATATAGATTTGTAAAGTTATATTAGGGGAGGGTAATCTTAGGTTATTTGTGTCGTAGTTGAATTAGGTCAATGGATTGGATATATTGGTGTAATTAGTAGATGTAGTATGAGATTCGCTACGGGCAGAATCGCTGTATACGCCGCACAAAACCTTTTTGCCTATGGATGGGATTGTAAGTCGGCAAAAAGGGCCGCGGTTCCTTCCTATGGAGTTTTTATTTTATTGTTCTTCTTGCCATACAGATGTAATATTCCTGTATTGGACAAGAGTCAATGTCTTCTTTAATTATACTGTTCAGATGTCCATTTCTGACAATATAGTATATTGTGCTGTTGTATTTTCATGCTACATTGAATACATCAATGTATCAGATGGATTGACGCCGGTTTGACTGTGAACTTTTGGCCTAAGGTTAAACAAGGATAGAATATTTTCTTTTCCAAATGCAAATCTGTGTAGTCTATTCATACTCGACACTCTAAATAAAAATGTATTAAAATTAAGTTGGGTATAGACGCTTACATGGATTTGTTAATGGTTACTTATGTTTATTGGTTTTCATATTTGATTAGGATATTAAGTTATTGGTGTCTCTGTGGCATCTTATGATGAATGCTATTGGGTTTCTTATAAATTTACCTCTGCAATTCCACCAATGATTTTATATTTTGATCATTTATGTTTATTTTAAAATGTTTTTGACCGTGTAATCTATGTAACTGATCTATACTCAACATTAAAAACACATTTTATAAATCCATCTGTGCGAACTTATAAAATTTAAAATGTAAACTTATAAAAATTAAAATGTAAAATCAAATTCTAAAATCAAGTTAAAATTATAAAGTAAAAGTAATGTTAAAATGATTCAAAATTTATATGTGCGTTAATGAATGTTTGTGTGTATAATTACTGGCAGTGGCTTATTTTATTCTTTTTTTTAAATATTCTTAGATAAGAATTTATTGTAAAATATAAATCTCTGCTGTTCCATTGAGCTAGTGACAATGGGCTAACGACCGGAATCAACCAATATAATTTTTTTTTAAACTTACGTATCTGCCTACTATATAAATTTTTCTAGGTTCAAATGCCTAGTGGCGCCCTGTAGTATAGATTACGTTAAGTCTAACTTCTTCGGATCGTTATACATAAGAAGAAAAAAATCTTAATTAGAGAAAATGTTTAACCTCTGAGAAAATACCCGAATGTTCTGTGAATTGAAGGACCATGGTATTTGAAAATTGGTCCATTTAGCATGGCACCCTAGCATACGTTTGTTTGTTTGTTTTTTTATTTAAATTAAATTGCTGAGTAGTAAAATTATTTCAAATCACTAGTGTTGAATTTGGGGAGAGGATTGGGAAATATAAGCTGTTTTTTGTTCAATCATCTCCACTTTCTACTTTTGATATGACTATAAAATTGACAAGTGTTTAGTCATATTTAAGAAAGGTCCATCAAAGTTACTGGTATATATTACTTAGATACCAACCAGTAACCACCTAAACAATTAGATACCAACCAGTAACCACCTAAACATTCACAGTAAAGATAGTAATCAATATTTTTCACTGCTGTCAAGCAACCTTCTCACCTTTTAATAGCAAGAATGGAAATCATTTTTATAATGGTCCATATATACATTGAGACAATTTCGCTATAAATGTTTTTATTATGAGTGAGCATTGTAGATTGAAACATACACAATTACTTTAAATTTGCATTTCTGTTTAATATCCATTTGTATTTTTAAATGCTATCAGTAAAAAAAACGTGATAAATAAAACTCAAAACTCCTTTTTTAAGCTTATCTTATTTCTAAATCTTGAAGAAACATACAATGGAAACTTTTTATTTTTGAAGATACAGATCATATATCCTAAAAATGAAAATTAAATTTTGATCTCATTTTTAGAAAATAAAGGACAAGAACTCAGATTTTTTTTATTTACAATCATAAAAGAATTTTAATGTAAATTGCAGATTGGAAATAACTAAAAAAGATGTTTTTTTTTTAGTTTGATTGATGTCTGATCTATTAAAGATATAGCAGCTTGAGAATAGAGTATCAGGTAATTCAGTTATTTTGTCGTAATTCATATATGATGCTAATCAAATAACTGTCGTCTATAAAATGAAATGTTTTATTCCTTAATGTTGAAGTTTGACTAATACATGTAAATATAATTGGAAATTTTATTTTCATGGGAATAATAGATAACAGCCTAGACCATTTTATTTTTTTTACCCAATAGTTTTTTGTAATAGAATATTTTAATTGACAAGGGTTTCCAGTTTACAAGTTTTTCTGTAGCCACTTTAATATATTGTATCTTTACTTTTTGTTCAACTGGAGTGCTAATTAAATTTTTTTATTCTTCTACTCCCTCTCTATTTTTTTTTTTTTTTTAGCTACCATCTTTTTATCACTAATTTGGCGTATGAATGCATTAGTAATTGTAATATTTATGAATTTCAAATAATTCTTATTAATATTATATGGCGTAACTTTATAATATATTGATTACATAATTAGTTTTATATGTCTATTATATTTAGTTGGGGGTGTTGTATAAAATGGTAATAAGTTTTTACCTGACTAAAATATATTTGTATCTATACTTATTATTTATCTTAAAAAACAAATGGGGAAATTTTCATGATATATTATGTTTTAATCTTATATTAACTTATGAATTAATAACCAAGGTTACTTTTTATTTTCAACCATTATCAATCCACTGCAGGATAAAGGTCTCTTTAAGTTTAGTCCCATCTTTTCCGATCTCTAGACTTTCTTCTTTACATCACCCCAGAACACTTCCTTATTTCATTCATTCATCTCACGTTATCTCTTTCTAAGTCTTTTACAATCTCTTTGAATCCAGTTTAAGATTTCAACCGTCCATCTATTATCATCTCTTCTAGCAATATGCCAAGCCCAGCTCCACTACAGTCCTTTAATTCTTTTATTCTTAAATCATTATATATTCTAAATATCAAGATTGGAAAAGAATAAAAATCCTTATGCTGCTTTTCCATAAAATAATAATTTTATATATTAAAAACCTTTTTCAGGACCTGCTTTGGTGCCCTTTTCAAATGTTACTAATCTATTTAATGTTAACAAATTATTTCAGACATAAAACCATACAGTGTCCAATAATGGAATTAAAACAAACAAAAACAATATAAATTGTTAAAATAAATCAAAACTCTCATTTGTAAATTCAGTAATTACAAAATAAATGCATTTAATATTTATTTCATGTATTGTTATGATATAGTCAATTATTTTGTAATTACTGAATTTATATATGAGAGTTTTGATTTATTTTAATATTTTATAATTGTTATTATTTGTTTTATTTCCATTATTGGACACTAGATGGTTTTATGTCTGAAATAATTAGTCAACATTAAATAGATTAAGTAACATTTTGAAAAGGGCACCAAAGCAGGTCCTGAAAAAGGTTTTTAATGTAGAAAATTATTATTGATTATGTAGCTGTTGTAAAGAATTTATTATTATTTTTTGATTATTATATTCTAAATGTAAAAAAAAATATTTTTAAAGTTGCAGAATATACTGTGCAGTCCATTAGTGTTCTCCCAACTCTAGTATAACAAAGTCTGAGCTTGATAGTATATCAAACTTGACATTATTAAGATAATTAATTTGATTAAAAATTTTGAAATAAAATGGATAAATACTAAAATAAATTTAGAAAATGCATCTTTTTGTATTTTATTTATAATAATGTTAAATGTTAACAGGATCAGTTTTTTTATGGGTAAAAGATTTCTAAAAGAAGTGCCAGTGTGATCTTTTTTCTTTATCAACTAACATAAGCACTTTTTCGGTTTTCTTAAAATATTTTCTGGATGGTGACTAATTTGTCACTGATGGTCTTCATTGATAGTATAGATCAGTCATAGGCAATTGTGAGAGCCTTATGACGTTCTATATAGCAAGTTTAATTCATAATTATATTATTATTTTTAATAATTTTATCTTGGTACTTTGTAATAAATGCAATGATTGTAAAAAAATTATTATAGTGATATTTGATTTATGATGAATAATATCTCATAAAACTTGCTACTGTAAATTGTGAATGATTTCTGGTGTTATAAGAGCACAAGCACGTAAATTATTGGCTATAATAAATGAAGATAATTGCATTAAGTATAGAATATTTTTAGCTTTAGTGATTGTTATGTGTAAACTTTATATCTTTTAACTAGCCATGATATTTTTTTCAAGTACTTGTTGAGGACTCTTGAATATATTTAAGCTTCTCTACTATAATAATAATCATTTAGTAATCCTAATTCAAGAAGACCTATTTTATCCCCTTTCCCATTCTTCTCTCTCTTATCCTCTCTCTATTCTTCCTTTCTCTTTTTTTTTTCTATGTAAATAGCAAAATGGATTGATCATTACTACTAATGATTATCCAAATGACTGTATTTTTATGCACTAATTTTAACGTGAATAAACCAAGTTTTTAAAACAAATTCAAACTTAAATATAGGTCTATTAAGTTCTTTGCACAGAGCCAAGTTGAGATAAAAAGTATCAAGTAATAGTATTGGGGTATTTTATTATTTGTAGCATAAACTCTTATGAGCTTTTTACATCATTGAAATGTATATTTTATGTATATTATATATTCATTTGATCAAATAGTTTTAACAGAAAGGTTTCAGATTATATCAACAATAAGTAATATTATTAATGATAACAAAATTTGATATTGTAATATAATTTTTGACTCAGGATATTGGCCGTTAGATTTTCTTTCAATAACTACGATTCCAGTGTCGGGTAATGGAGTACAACTAGTACAATAAAATGAGAAGATTTTAGAATGCTTAGTTTAATCTGACATGTTAGTAGGGATCATGAATAGCAGAATGGGTATATATATATATATGAAGAATAGTTTGGATTTACAAATGAAAGAGGTATAAAAGATGTAATTTGGGTGATGAGAATTACTATTGAGGGAAATGGAGATTAATATATGTTTTATTGGTATTGAAAGGGCATTTATTAGACTGAATTGGGTTCCTTTATTGTATATTTTGAAAACAAAAACATATGTGAGTGAGATCTGTTTATTAGAAATTTAATATATGAATTAGAAGATATTTGCAAGATTTCATCTTTTTTTTAAAGAATAAATACCTACAAGGAGATATATAATACAGTGATTTAGCATATCTTCTATTTTGTTTATTGCTGCTTCAAATGCCTTGCTAAAGTCTTGTTGTGATAGTGATGGTTCGTAATGTAATATTTGCTGATAATATGGTAGAATGAGCTTAAAATATTTTATAAATAGATAGAGCTTGTAGAATATTGAGATGAAAAGAAATGTTAAGCATAAGCATAGAACATTAAGTTGTAGCACAGTTTTTTTGGCTTTAGATAATTGGGAAGTTGGTTAATAACTGATGAAAATAATGATAAAGTACAAAGCATTTTAATGAGTACACAAAGTTATTTTGTATTCATCAAAATCATATTTTATTCTTATCTCAGTGCATCTTTCACCTTAGTTCAATTATATCACAACCATCTATCAGATCAATCCCTCTCATTCTGAATGCATTTTTGAATCATCCTGTTCCCTTTTTTTCAAATGAATAATATATATATATATATTACTCATATTGTAATTTTAAATTTATGTACACTTTTTTTTAGATATACTTGAATTAACTTTATGTGTGTGTGTCAATTTCTATTTAATCACGATTTTCTGAAACATATGACCAAAGATGTGTGGAAAAAATGCACATTCCATGCTGAATCAGTATTCATCAATTAGCACAGATCACAATCTCTTAACAACTATTTTCATCATTTGTTTAGGATTTTATATGTAGCAATTTACTATAATTTGATTACAAGTGTTAAACTTTGCCACAAACCAATTTATAGAATTGTATTAATGATTATTACTGATCCTTTATTAAATATTTTGTTTAGAATATCACTTTATATGGAGTAGAATCTTAAATAGTATGGAAAAAGAGGGGGGAGATTGAATGCTTTAGAAGTATAAATTTAGAGTAAAGTAAAAGATAATTTAGTAGTAAACTTAGAAATGTAGAATTGTTGGAAAAAGAATTATGTAAAAAAGATTATTTCAAGAAAATTTTGAGAGAAAATATCAGCTTTCGAATTATTAAAATTTAAATGTGCATAAAAAATATAATTAAGAAATATGAAAATATATTAATTGAATACTTCTTTTGAAAGAAATATTTAAATAAAAATTAGAAAACAAAATTATTTACAACTTCATTTTTAACAGAATATATGCATTTTTTTATTTCCCAATTGATTTTTTTCCTTCACCTAAGCACAAATGAATTGCATTTATATTTAAAGTTATCTTGGAATTGAGCTGTTGTAAGGTTTCTTTGTAAGGATGGTTAATTGTTATAACTTGCACCATGATCAGCAAGAAATAGAGCCCCATAAAAAACTAGTAAAGCTATAGGAATGCTTGATAATTTTTATTAGATGGGAAAGCATTTATTTCCACAGTTAATATTGTCAAAATTATTTTAATCACTAGCATAAATCTAGATAAATTGTACAGAGGATTAAATATTTTAATAAATATTAAAATAAATATAAATATTAAAAAGTTAGGGTTAATTTTATTTTGTCTTTATATATTATTTGTTATTTATATACTTTTAAAATAATTGTATTAATGTTTTCATATATGTAAAAGGAAAAACAAAATCCTAATACAATGTATCATTCCTAAAATAAAATAAAAAGTGGAGAGGAGAGCCATATTATGTTGTATATATATAGCTCATTAGTTTGTAACTATGAAATGTTTTATACAATCCTCTTAGGTACTTAACTATGTTGAGTCCTTGAAAAAATTATTGAATGAAATATTTGGTATTAGAACTAGCTTAAATAATGAAGTTTTGATCATTAAATAGTTTTCAAAGAGATTTGCTATCAACTAAAATATTTTGCTGTTATGGAATTTTGAATAGCATATTGACTGGTTATCACAAACACTTTTTTTTTAAGCAGAATAACCATTATTTAGTAACTTCGATGCATTCATATTCAAAAAATATCAACTTAAAACTTATATTACTGTTAGGAATCAGAATGCAAAAGAGGTTTGCACTTTGTAAGCAATTATAGGTACAGATTGTTACATATCATAAAATGGTATGCTCCAAGATTAAAATAATAGTTGTATTTAAAGTAGGTCCTATTCTAAGTATATTATTATAAAATTTGATGTTTATTCTTTAGAAGTAAATATGCTAAATTTTGATAGCTATTGAATACTAAAATGTGAGTTAGGAGTTTCAAGATTAAACCAAAACATCACTTGATGTGACTATTTCTTATGCTTGCTCTTAACTGTTATTAAAACAGGCAAAACTCTCTATATGTATTGCTAGTCAGTGGAAGACAGAGTAATCAATGGATGCCAGAAGGCTTGTGCATAAAATCCCCATCTGGTGGCTACTCGTCCAATATCCTCAGACTAGTTTCTGGCTTGTGGCCTTCGTTAGTGCTCTTTACTCTGGCTTGCACTGAGTGGCAATACATATAGAGAGTTTTGCCTGTTTTAATAACAGTAAAGAGCAAGCATAAGAAATAGTGATCATGTGATGTTTATTGGCTTAAAACCAATCCTGCCTAAAAGAATAGTGGTGGCTATGGTTATTAAAAAACCAAAAGACACCAAAATGTATAGGTACTGAACTGAGTTCAGACTAAGCTGATGAGCTTGGATTGAAAATATTGTGGTGTTTTCAATTTAAGACTCATTGTTTTGTAGTTAAGTAGAAATAAAAGGTGGCTGCTGGAGGGTTGCATTAGATCCTAAGATCTAGGTGCAGTGTCTTCAGATACAAGGCTTCTCACTGACGCAAGCCACAAGCCAAAAACTAGTGTGGGAATATTGGATGAAATAGGCACTAGATGGGGATTTTATGCACAAGCCTTCTGGCATCCATTGATTACTCTGGCTTGCACTGAGTGGCAATGCATGTAGGGAGTTTCAAGATTGGCATGTTACTTAGGAATAGAATTCTTATAAGATGTGTGATATAGGTACAAGTAATTTGATTCTTGAATTCATTAAAAAGAAGAACAGTGATTTTATTATTAGTGATTAAACATGTAACAGTATTAATGTGTAACTTCATAAGCAATATGAAGATTTAAAGGTAAAAGTTCAATAATGATTAAAAATGATTGGTAGATTAAAACTGTAAAGGAGATAGTCATTTGCTGGTTGCAATCACTTCTTTTGGTTGTTTTTTTTTTTTACATATTTAAGTAATGTATGGATCTGAAAAATGGTATAATCTTTTTAAATAAGATAATAGTGATATTTCAATCAGATGGGGAGAATATTTCGAAATCTTTTGAGAATAATATAAGAATTGAAATGGCAATTTTTAATTTTGAAAAAGCTTTTTATAATCTTAAAAAATGAAAAACTTCATGTCCTAATGAGAAATCTGCAAATTTTACAATATGTTTGTGATATTTTAACTTCAAAACTATTGCATTTTTTTAGGAGTATATAGTCTCACAAAGTGCTGCCATCTGATCTTAAGAATGCTTCTATAATTCCAATTTATAAAATAAAGGAGGTAAAAAAAGCACTTGTAATTATTATGAAATATTATTGTTATCAACTACTTCAAAATACTTTCAAGGATCTATTAAATAGACTCTTTTGAGTCATAGATTCAGTGACTACTAGAAATTCAATGTGACTTTAGAGAATCAAAAAGCATTATAGATATAACATGATCACCATCTCTTATGCTAGCACATAACTGTTATTAAACATTATAGACGTAGTTTTTGTTGCTAGATAAATGTAAAAGTGTTGAAACAAAAGGACAACTTCTATTTCACTTTTATTCATTTGGTCAAGGCATCCAACTTACTCAATGAAAATGAAAATTTGAGCATTTAAAATAAGAACTGATATCAAACAAAGCTATGTATTAGCTCCAACTTTGTTTTTTATTTTTATGGCAGTGACTTTTGGAATGGTTTATAGGTGGCTTAACATAGTCATCAATGTTGCGATGTAGATTTGATAATGAAGTTTTTAATTTGAATCAGTTAAAAGCAAAAATGTGGACTTCATTTATTTGTTGTCTGGTGGATGTATTATTCTTTCAATTCAAAAGATAAAATGCAGAATGTTCTTTAGGTTTTGAATATAATCTATAAAGACTGATTTAATAATTAATATTTTAAAAAACTCAAATACTTTAGCAGTCAATGATGGGGGGAGGGGGGATCTTCAGCCATTTTCACTGTGGATAGTTATTAACTTAGGAATATGAATCAGTTTAAAATATTTGAAAATTTATCAGGTAGAAAGACAGACTTGGATCTTGATATGGACATAAAATTTATTCTGTTGCTATTACATTTAGCAAGTTAAGAGATAGGTAATTCATCATAGTAATATAATTACTAATAAATTAGTTGTATATTGTAAATGGGAGAAAATAAGTTCACAAAGTAGATAAAATAAGTAATTCAGCTATGGGTTAGCCATATATTGATATGCTAAATGTGATGGGATGTGACTTGGATAAATTATACTTGCATAAGTGTAATTCAGCACACCAAATTCCATGTAAATAAATTGTTTGATGCTCTGTGTTGCATCAGTGACTTAACAACCTCTAGATTTTCAGATTTATTAATAAACATTAATGGCATTTATGTTTAATAGTGTAATAGACTTAAGTAGATAGAACAGAAAATATTTAATCCTCTTATAAACTGCCCCTCCCAGCCAACAAAAGTACTTTTATTTATAATATGTATCATCACACACTAATGATCAGAATATTCTATTATTCACATTTCTTCATCAAAAATTTCTGTCAGAATTCAAGATACATCATGTAATACTGAAATGTTGGGGAAATGTGTAATCTGTGATAACTTTTATTTATGTTGGCCCATAGGACAGACCATGATAATTAGCGCTATCTTCTGATGAAAGACACCTCCAGAATTTAATTCAAACTCTTTCTTTCTTGCCATTTTTTTAATAGTCCCAGATTTTAGCTCACAGAAATCTTCGAGACTAAAAATGATGTTGTTCACTATTTTTATGTAACAAAAGTTATGAAAAAACTATGCAAGAATGAGATTAAGATGAGAATTGATCAATAACATTTATTAAAATAATATAAATAATCAAAAATATCAATTAAACATTATTGTCATAAATATATATGTTAGGGATTTGAACTACTATATTTGTCAGATGTTCTTTTTTAATGTCTGCCAATAGATATAGAATTATTATCTACAATATTATAGTCTTAACAATATATGATGGATTGGTTAAATTCAATCACATTACAGCTTAAGCAATAATATATATAATAAAAATTCTTCCCATTTTACAATTTGAATACAGAGAAAAATTTAAAGTAAAAAAAAAATAACTACATATATCTGTCATACTTGAACACATTGATAATTTTGCAAATATCTAATCATTCACTCTAAAGTCTTCTTAAAGTTAAGTATATAAATTCTTACCAACATTTAATTATTTAAATGTGCATATATACTATAAGGTATCTTTACATATAATTTGAATTGGGGATTGTTTCATAGTTCTTCAGTTGATTTTGAAGGTTTATTATGTTTTCAATTCAGTTGTTTTCAAAGTGACATCGTCTTTGGTTTAAATACTGGTTAACTTATTGATGGATTTGACCGTTTTCTTGGTAGGTATAGAGTTCCTAATTATCACAGGCAAACAGGCAGGAAGCAAACCATCTCTGCATCAGGTCAACACATTCTTAGTGATACAGGTAACACCTGTATATCAAACTCTGTGCTAGGTTTAGGCCGATCATTTTTCTCTCCTAGGCATTACATGGCTGGGATATGATGGGACAATGCTTATTTAGTGACCTTTAGCAAGACATTTTGAGGCAGCTGTAAGCATAAATTGTAATAAGAATATGCTGACAGGTATTTTTTAACTATTAGCTATGTTTTTTGTTTATCTGGTAGTCTGCTTTATTATGGGAAATAGCTAAATAATGTTGCTGAAATACTCACTTGATTTCATACTTCAAATAGCTAAAGTTAAATTGGTAATGTAAATTTTGATCTGAATTGAATTATTATATTTGACTCTTCACACTATCTTTTATTGCTTATACTTTTTTATTTATCAAAAACATCCCAAGCTTTTTTTTATGTTTTTCAAATCTTACTTACTTATTGTTTTTATAAAAAAATAAATTATTTTGAGAATAATATTTTGCAATTTTTTAAGTCTTTACACTAATTAATTGTATATACATTACAAAAAGGATATTAGAAATGACAAACTTATTAGCCTTTTATAAGTTCTATATAAGATTTCAACAAAATAATAACTCATCTACAGCAAAATTTGGACTCAAATCAACCAAATGAACAAGCTGAATTTTAGAAATGGTTTGGCACAGTAGATAGAAAGAATTAATAAATATGAGTTATTGTGCTTTGAATTGGTAGATTTTGAAAAGGCATTTAATTTTACAAACATTTTCACAGTGATTAATGCTTTGGATCATCAAGATATAGACCTAGCATATTGTCATATTCTGAAAAACATCAAAATGCAGCAGCAATGATTAAATTACATAATGATAATAAAAACATTAACATTGAGAATGTATTCAGCAGGATGATTCCATTTCTCCAAAACTTTTTTAACAGTTTGGTAAGCAGTATTTTGTGGATTGAAATAGGAAGCAAAAAGAGTGGAAGTGAAGATTATTTAAGTCATCTAGATTTTGCAGATGATGTAGTTGTTTTTGCAAATAATGCTTTAGAACTTCAGGAAGTGTGGCAAGAGTTATCAGATGAAAGAAAGAAATTTAGACTAAAGATAAATACTAAAAAAAACAATTCGTGTTTGATGGATTTTCTCAAAAGAAGATAATAAACATTGAAAATCATGAATGAGAAAAAGTTTACAGCTACAAATATTTTGGTCATGTTATTAATATAAATGGAAACATAATGAATGATATTATTAATCATGGAATTAGATTTGAGATGAGTATTTTTAGTAGAAATAATATTAAAAGGAAAGGTGTTTATTTGTTCTTAAGTATGAATTTAGATTTTAAATGCTTAGCAGAAGTGTAATACTGAGACTTCAGATCACTCAACAAAGTATGGAGAAATATATGTTACTAACAGAAGAGATTGAAAGCAAAATATCTAGATGAGAGAGTAAATGTGTTTTGCTGACATTATTGAAAGAATTCAGAAACTGAAATGGAACAAAACTGGACATATTGCTAGAAAAGATGATAATAGATGGACAATTAAAATCTTAAACTGGATATGAAGATATTGTAGAAGACCTACAAAGAAATACATGAGATGGAGGGCTGAAATAAGGAAATTTATTAATATGATATGGAGAAAAGATTCTATGGACTGGGAAAACTGGATTAAATTTGAAGAGACTTTTCATTCTGCAGTGGATCAATAATTACTAAAAATGATAGATATTAATTTATTATTATTATTATTTTATTTTATACCAAGTTAAATAATTTTTTATAGTTCTATTAAAATTTACTACTAGCTAAACTCTCCTTTATAATCTAAATCTGTGTGTGTTCATGAAAACTGACCTCCTTTATCCATGGCAATATGAATAGAATTTTTCACTAAATAGTTTTCATAAGCATATATTATAATAATCAACAAAGCAAGTCATATATAACGTGACATTACTTTTATAAGCTTGTATTTACAAAAATGTAATACAGAGAACATACCAATAGCTCAAACAAGCTCTTAATTGATAAGTGCAGTATGAGAAAATATTTAAAATCTATCCAGAACCTTCCCATCTCCAGACCAACTGATTTCGAGCTTATGGCTCACATCAGTGGAGAGCTAGAATATTCGGACACTAGATCTAAAACATCAACTCAAAACCCAGCACTTATTTCATACTTAATAATTTAAGTAGAAACTCTGAAATTTTCGGACATGAAAATGTCTTTAAATCCAGCTATCTAACTTAAATAGCTATATGGAACTGAACTAAATTCAGATCTACCATACATGAGCATATATTGCAAAATTTATATAGCTTATATAATTGACAAATATAAAAAATATAATTCACTTTTCAGATTTGAATAATTCTGAAAGTTACCCATATCCCTCATTTTGATAGAATCAGGTTACTTTAAATAAAATATCTAAACACTTGAAATTATTCAATATTATTACTTTGCTCTACATATGTGTATTTTAGAAATATGTACTTCTATATGATATAATTGGTTTATTTACTTTGGCTATATTTTATTTAATTTTTGATAACCATGTTGTCATAATATTGGAATTTCTGGCTTAAATCCTTTTTATTAGTTTAAGCTCTGCTTGTTTTTATGTTCATCTAAACTAAACTGTCTGTTGGAATAATGACTTGCTTCTTGCCATCGGAATATAAAGCTGCAATTTTGCATAATGAATTGTGTAGTTATTAGCATACAATCCTCCTATTGATGTAATATCATTACATAAAAAAAAATTATTTAAAGATATATCAAGATCACAAGACCAATCAATGAATTTGTTAGTTTTCTGTATGCAATATAGACTCTACAATTGTAAACGCATGTCATCTTTGGATCAAATAATGAAGGGAAAGAAGAGTGGCAGACTTTATGGTAAACTTAATTATGTTTTTTATATGGACCAGTCCCCAATCACTTTATAAAAATTATTTAAAGATATTTTAAAGAAAGGAATATTAATTGCTTTCATTGAGAAGACATGGTTGAGAATAAAATACAATTGAAAACTACATTTTTAAAAAACTGACTTGAGACCCAATTTTCACAATAACTTCAGTTTTAATAATGTTAGAGCAAAATGCTATATATTAACAGAAAATAGAAAAACTAAGGAAGCAATAAGGCTAAGGCAAATAGTGATTACCATTAAAAAAGTAAGGAAAAAAAAGAAATTTCAACATCCTAAATAATTATTACTTTATTGTTGGTTCATAATTTCTAATTTATCATTAATTAAGTTTAAATTACATCTTCATTGATAACTTATTTGTATTCCTCAGAAAATTCTCATTCAAACCATATATAATATTTTTTACCTGAGGTAATCCATAGGTTCAGAATCTACAAAAATAGTTGTATAAGAATTCTTCATTTTTATCTTGTAAACCAAAAGTTAACAAATCTCAAGAGTCTAAGAAAAAAATTCATCCTAATAAAAGATACAAAAAATAAATAATTTCCAGAAGGTAAATATGCATTTGTCATCATAGCAATTGGCTTCTTCTCTATCCAAAACTAGAAATTAAAGGCTACTGTCTATATCAATGATAAAACTAGTTTCATCTTTTCATTTTAATAATAATTAGCATTAAGCTAATGCACATGCACTTTGTAGATCTTAACAATAAATGAATACTCTCATCATGAGAGTATTCATTTATAGTTAAGATCTACAAAGCGCATGTGCATTAGCTTAATGCTAATTATTATTACAATTTAAAACATCGCGCTATATAAAATAAATATCTTCTTTTCATTTTATATTTTTTGTGTAAACCAGTGATGCTTATATTTTTTGTGCACATCAGTGATGTTATTTTGTACAATTTATTTGAATTAGCTCATTTGCTAGCTATAGATTTGAAAATAATGTGATGCATTATGTGGCAAAACTACTGATTCCACAGCATAAGTACCAAGGCATAGGCAAGAATCCGGATTTGAGTCTTTTCCTGCATACAATTCCATGTGATATACATAACCATTGTGGCTATTACCGCACACATCATTTGAAACCTCTCTTTATTGATTTTATGAGTTTATATTTTTACATAGTACTATGCCCAGTAAATTTTGTGATTGCTTTATCAACATGTGGTTGTTTTCTCTTAGCGTGTTGAAACCGCTTGAGGATGTAATTTCTGTGCAAAATGCACAGAAATATGCCGTTTAAGTGGCTGTGATGCTATGTAACGTTCTATTCCAATGGTTAAGGATAGAAATAGTCCGTTTACTTGTCTGCAGCGTCTATTTCTATGCTACAGCACAGAAATAGGACGTTTATTCTGCCGCATAGGACAACGTCACTTACAGTGAACTTTGGGTTGCGCAATTTATACGAACAATCCCATTTTAAATTTAACTATGCTATCTATTTCTATGCTACAATACAGAAGTAGGACATATATATTCTGCCGCAGTTTATACGAACAATCCCATTATTAACATTTTGGTATAGGTATTTACAGCACAGAAGTAGGATGTTTATTCTGCCGCATGCAGCGGCCGCTGCCGCTTACAGTGAACTTTGTGTTATGCAGTTTCTACGAACAATTCCATTTTAAATTTCGCTATGGTATTTTGTGAGGGTGTCTGTAATTGAGACTATCAAAAGTCTTCAAATTCGCACGCCCAAGTCATTATTTTCCAAATCCAATGATGAAATATGAGGTAATAAAAATTGTGGAAACTTTGCCCCGCTTCTCTAAATAAGGGTGACACCTTAATCAATTGTCAAAGGGGAGGTGTAAGCGTGATTTTTACGAAATCATGCTAAAATTCACGTTTGCGTGAGATAAATGCACTCCTGTATAATACCTTAATTTTATTTATAAAAATCATTACTTGTTATACAAACACAGACATGCAAGTGCAAACACAAACATACTAATACAAATATAAACACACACTAATAAATTATTAAATCTTTTATAAAATAAGATTGCCTCAAACTTGAATTAGAGCCCCAAAATTACATGTACATAAACCACTACATTTTATTTGAATACAAGTATAATTTATATACTATACAGACACACTAATATAAATGCAAACACATTAATAAATTATACATTTATCAAATAATAAATACTATACAAATAATAAAAACATTTAAAATAATACTATGCAAATAAAAAAAAAAAATTAAAATTGAATACTTTTGCCCGATATTCTGATATTAAGTTTTTATCAGGACGAAGGCCTTGAATCATCGAGACATCTTTAATCCAGTTTATTACAGTGTCTTGCCAATATGAAAATTGTACCTTTGTCTTCTTCATGCAATCTAGTAAACTGAGCAGAAAAGAAAAAAAATTAAATGAACCTATTAATAAAAATATTAATAAAAAATCCAGATTCTGTCCAATTTTAACATGTCATGTGCTATTTTAAAAAGAAACTAAAGCTGTGGAGAATTATGGGTTTTTAATAAACATCATTCTAATGATTAAAGAAAACAAGAAATCTTAATTTCAGCGAATCATCTGCTGCGAGCGGCAATCAGACTACTATCACTGAAGCTGATTAAAAAGATGTGTACATTTTTTAAAAAGTAAAATATGTTGTACAAATTAAAAAACACCATAACATGTCACATAATTAGTCTAAAGAACTATTGTGTCATATATATGGATTTTATAAATCAATTTGTTTCACAAATTAATGTGTATAGTCATCACAAAACTCATCTTTAACTTTTTGTTTATTCCCCCTTCCCCATTTACAGTCAATTTGATCATACTTCTTTACAATGGGATGCTAATAATGATATATATAGATTAGATAAGTAATATCTTTTGTTGAAATTCATGTTCAAATTTTCATTTTGATGTTTTTACAAAATATTGGACATCATTATTTTAATTTATCTACAATTCCTATCATTAATTATTTTGTAGAAAAATAATGATAAAAATGCCAATTTCCCTAAAAATTATTATGCTATCAATCAAAATTAAGCAAAAATAACTAATAAACTTTAGACTCAAATCCTTTTTCCAAATCAGTATATAAATTACTAAAATAATTCTTAGTCTTTTGAATAAATTAATGTTATAATTTCTGCTTGTTAATCAGTAGAATATTTTTAACTTTAGTCAGTTTCACAGTATTTTAGAAAATAGTATAAAACTCATTTGAAGATTTTTTTTAATAAATGCAGTTAGATTATTTTTTTGCAATCACCAATTTAACAAAGTGTTTTAAATGATTCATTTTAAAGACCAATATAAAATTCATTTAATTATTATTTCAGTGCATAATTTTTACATATTTATTATTAACAATTAATAATTATCTGCACATAAATAATTGAATAAAAATATAAATATAGAATATTATCATAAATATACTTATAACTTATCATTTCTCCATAAATATTTTAAACATATGAATAAAGAGATCTAAAAATAATAATGATCCCAAGATGCATTTTTTGTTGAATAACCTTTAACATATTTTCATTATCGTCATTCAGTATTTATTGATATTTAATTATAATTTAATCTAAAGATGGCAAGTTTTCTACACTCCTAACTATAATACCATCCTCCCTGGATAAATATCATAATGATTACTATTAATCATTTATGATAGTTCATAGTTACAAGTGCAGTAAATTTCACCTTTAGATTAAACTATAATAATTTGGTATTGATAAATATGAAGCAATGATAATAAAGACATTCCTGAGAGTGATTGTAACCTAGGCGAACTGAAGAGTACTAATTTGTCATAAAAAGCATTTTATATTTACATAGTTGGGGGGGGGGGGTGGCATTGTTTATCTTTTTTAGATGTCTTTATTTATGTGATTAAAATATGTGTAATGAAAGTTATAAATAGGTTTAAGATATTATATATAGAGCTCGAAAATAAGCTCTTAACAAGCTTTGCAGAATATCCCCAATAACATTTAACATTTGTAATACAAGCTTGTTAAATTGGTCATGTGACATATTTTTTTGTAATATGTTTAAGATATAATATATGAAAAAAAAAGAGAAATAGAGTTGAATTAATTCTTTTATGTGATTGTATTTAATAGATATATTAATCTTTAATTAAAATTTTAAAGGGATATATACTGTGGCTAAAAATGATGTGATAATTTCTAGCTTTATAAATGATTAATTATAATCATTGTGATATTTATCAAGAAGAGTAATGTCATAGCTGTGAGTGCAGGAAGTTTGGCATCTTTACATTAAACTATAATAAAATAATATTGCTGAATAAATGATAAATTGTTAATTTTGTTATCAATAATAAACAATGATTTTTTTATATCTACAAGATGTTCAATGATTAGTATAACAATAATGAACTTTTAAATTTTTACATGCAGCATATTATATTATAAAGAAGCTTTGTATACAGAGAGTTTTTTCATAGAAATATACTTGCATTATTTAACTCATTTTACTCCTTAATTTTATAAAATTATATAATTAAAAAATAAAAATGAATTCAAATATATTTAATTTAGAGATTAAAAAATCATATAGAAGCAGGATTTGAATTACTTAATAAATAATATTAATAATGTTTTTTTTTTTCAGTTTTTTTATGATCTGATATTAATTGTTAAATGTTTTTAGAAAAATTAAACTTTTTAAATACATTCAACTATTGGTGATAGCATACAGTTAGTATATAACACATACCTAGCTTCTTTGTTTATAATTACTAAAAGGTGAATATCTGAAAAGTTTAAATAAAGTTTGAATTTTTCTAAAAACATTTAACAAGTATTAAATGATGGAAATAGTTCAACATATAATTACAATTAAAATACCATAAGCACAAACTTTCAGACATTAAAAAAAAAAGTCTATTTGTGAATTGATCCAGGTCATTAGTATTGGTGATTTACATCAAACCCTTCCAAGTACATTGTGATTTAATGTAATAATTAATTGTTTGTACAATTCTAAAATTTATTCTGAATAAATAAATGCCAGGCAAGATAAAAGTGTAAGAATTTTGTTCAATTAGAATAATATGCAAATTGCTATGACATAGCCCATTATGTATAAATGAAATTCAACTACAATAGTGTGAATCCAGCATCAAATATTCTGATACTCTTTTATTCAGATCAAGTATTATGGGAGGGGGGGGGAGTACTGCGAATGTGCATTATCACCATTCTTAATTAATGTTTTATTTAATTTAAATACATTCATTTTTTTTTTAAAAAAATATCAATAATAGACTTATGACAATAAATTAATATACTACCATTTTAAAACATTTTTAAAAACCTGTTCATTAAGTATCCATAATTGATTTGAGCACTATGCTTCTATTTATCTTTTTTTAATATATCCAACATTTCTGCTTTATTCACAATTTTTATTTTTTTTCCAAGAAAAGAGCAAATGAAATTTTTAAATATTTAACATACATTTTTTCCAATTATAGAACATTATTGGGGAAAAAAGTGATTGAAAAAAATTAATTAAGAGATAGGAGACATATTGATGAATTATTACTTCATATCCTATTAATCTAGGAAAGTTACTAATCCAGGAACACTAATTAACAAAGACTGTTGGAGTAACAATGAACAAATTGATATTTGGCAAAATATTATTAATCCTTCTTTTCAAATTCAGCCCTTTGAATGTTCATGACCGCCAGATATTATTTTAGGATGTATCAGTATTATTTAAGTAACATTTTTTATTTAATCTTGGATACACATGCATTAAACATATACCATAATACAACAAATAATCTAATATTTACACACATTTTAAAATAAAATTAATGGGAAAAAAATGTAAATGAGTAATTTAATATATTTATTGATACAAATGCCATGTTTCTATTTTTTTACTAACAAAAAAAATAAAAAATTTTAAAAGCATGGAACACTCATGCTTAGAAATACTTTTGGTTATACCTTGCATAAATAGAAATTATATTTTTAATAATTTTAATAAATATGTCATTTATTCACAAATCAGATTCCCAAAGAATTATTTAAATAAACTTGAAAATAACATCTACTTTTTTGTACTAATGCCAATCTATTAAAAATCATTTTTTATCTGATGAATAGAATGGTATTCATGCAAGAAAATTAGCTTTAATTGCAGATTTATTTAAATAATTTTTGGAGGAATCTGATTTGTGAATTAATATAGTAGCAAAACTGAAGAATATTAAATTTAAAATGTTAAATTATAATTTTTGATTGATAAAAATTCCATAATTTAATATATAACTACAAGTAAAACATCATCACAAACCTTCAGTTAGATGGGGGGGGGGTAATTAATTAGTAATTTTTTTTGCTACATATAAAAACAAATATAAAGAATGAATTACACTTAATATCTGTTTAAATTTGCAGCCACCATATACAACTGCTTTAAAGACAAGGAGGCTTGGGAGCGGAGGTGTTTAAAAGTATATTTTGAATAACTTTTAATCTGGCACATCTCTAATTTGAGAAGTCTTGACAATCAAGAATGCCAGATTAATCATGTTGCAACTTTTAATATAATAATATGCTTTTAATTTCTTAATAATTAATTTTTATTATTCTCATCTTTTTTTTTTTCTTTTTAGTTACCTTTTCCTTTAACTAATTCAACTTTCAGGTAAGATATAATTTTATTGTTGATTTCTAGTATATAAATTACTTGTATGTCTATATATGTAATCTTGATTTAATTATACTCTCAGCAAAAATAAAGATTTTATTATCAGCTTTCATGGCATATATTTACAATTGGAAATATTGAAGATATGAAAAGTACAAAGATGAATCTGATTAAATATAAAGGAGACAGTTTACTGTGACAACATGAGAGGCATTTGATACAGTTGATGCTAAAATACATGTGTATGCAGATTTAACCTCCTTGAATTATTTACCAATAAATTATCCTCCAATCAAAAGATTTATTAAGGTAGTTGGAGATTAAATTAAAAAGAAAAACGAAGCAAATTTCTGTATATTTAAAGATTTCCTTGTTTTTTTTAAAAAAGGGTAATTGTACTGGAGAATAAATACTTTAAAATACTTGTTATATAATTAGAGAGGAATTTAATTAAAACCTGTTAACTATGATTAATTAATCTTCTCTTTCTCCCCGCATAGTTAAAATTACTACAAAGTAATAAATAATATTTAGAAGTAAGTGCAAATCAGAGATTTCTGCTTTTTTTATGCATCGTTCTTCTGCTACTACTTTGAAAATAATTGTTTTGGATTAGTGCAAAAACCAGAGAGATCCATCTCCAAAGATATCAAAATGGTTCTAGAGTTATTTAAAGGCATCATCAGTCTTATTTGTATATGCTTTCAGATAAATAATTGTAAATGTCTTTGTTAATATGAAATTGTAACATTGATGTATATTCTTATTATTAGCAATTGTTATACTTTTATATATATTTCATTAAATGGCTAATTGTTTATTAAATTTATTTAAAGTATTTGTTTGTCCTGAATTTCATGGTTATTCCCATTTAGCAAGATAATGCAATTGGCAAAGTCAAAGAATCTAGAATGTAATTGTAAATGAAAATTGAATTTTGTTCTTATTAATAATAATGGTCTATGTAATGCAAATGTCAATCAGAAATTGAGATATCAAGAATGATGTTAATTGGTTATTGTATATTAAACATGTAGGAAAGTTTTTTCTAGTCAACAATATTAAAGAAGACTATGTAAAAGTAGCCACATTGTTGAAATTCTTTGGATTAAAAATAACAGAAATTGCAAATTGTTTACATGAACCAGTGGAATCGGAAAGCTTTCCTACAATGAAGTGATAAAAAAGTTATATGCATATTTTTGCTCTCCTCCCTCAAAACATCTTTTGATGTTACCCAGTGAAGAATTTCAAAAAATATGGTATGGCTCTCAGAGATTTGGCAAAAATTGTGTTTACAGCCAAGCCCTATTAGACCAATTGCTTTAAACTATGTCCGTAATTTAATTTAGAGAGTAATTATTTGCAGATATGGACCTAAGTTATAAGGAAGCGATTAAAAAAGGTATCGCACATGAATTGTTGCTTTATCAGGCCAAGTTGTAAGTTGATTTCACATTATTAAAAAAATATCTGAACAAAAGTAAAACAAAAATGCAGCAGACTGTAAACAATAGTAATTTTGACTGATATTGTTGTGGTAAACCAGACTACAGAGTTTTAAATGATGTGTAATCAAGTGAACAATATGAATTGTAGACTGAAGAGCTATCTAACAACAGTATCCCATAAACTTAAAACGGACAGAAAAATCAAAGTTAGTCTTAAAATTTTAAATCACAATTGTAATGAAGCAGAACTCCTTTGGCTTCCAGTTTTAATTGAAGGTAAATATTTTGATATGGAGATTGACAGTGGTTCAGGTGTTGAATTAATGTCTTTTGAAGATTGGAAATAGATATGAATACCCAAAAATTAAAAAAAAAAAATTCGAGAGCTAAAAACGTAAATGACAATATTGTAGAAATAATTGAAATTGTTATAATAGAAGTAAAATTAAACGCATTCTTGTTTATAATTTCCACAAAGATAAATCTGTTAATAGGCCAGAATTGATTTAAACCTCTCAAGGTAAATGTCAGTGTCATAAAAAAGTATTAACATTGAAAAAGAAATCCAAAGTAAAGTTCCTGATCTATTTAACACAAAACTGGGGTGATAAAAACGCCTGTTGAATTTCAGCTTAGAGAAAACTCAGGCCTAGTTTATATGTAAAGCCTAAAAGATGCCATTTGCACAGACAGCAAGAGTAGAAGAAGTATTTAATTATTTTTAATTCAGAAAGATACACTGAGTCTGACAGAAAATTTGATTGGGCTACTTCTATTATGATAATAACAAACCAGATGGTAAAATATGAATTTGCGGAGATTATCAGATGGCAATTAAAAAAACTTATGTAAAAGTGCATACCACTTAACTAATGCAAGAGAGATCCTAGTTTTATTACAGAAATTATTATACTTTGCCAAACTCAATCTTCAAGCGCATTTCGCCAAATATGTATGTTTAAAGAGAGACCTCTGACTTGTTACAATTACAACTCACTTGAGATTGTGGGATTAATGTGGCACAGAACATTTTTCAGATGAAGGCAAATATTATTTAATGGATTAGAAGGAGTAATCTCTTATTTTGACAACATACTGATAACAGCTCAGTAAACATTCTCAGAAAGAGAGTAATTTCAAATATGTTAGAAGATTGAAAGATTTGTGTGACACTAAATGCACATAAATGTATATGGTATTTAGTTTAAATTTTGGGGTCATATCCCACACCTGCTTAAATTAGAGTGTTTAAAAAGGTGCCTAGATCAAAAAACAGAAAAGAAATTTCAAGCATTTCAGGGACAAATCTGTTACTTCCAAGTTGCCACTCAGTGCAAGCCAGAGTAATCAATGGATTCCAGAAGACTTGTGCATAAAATCCTATCTAGTACCTACTCATCCAATATTCCCAGACTATTTTTTAGCTTGTAGCTTTCGTCAGTGAGGAGCCTTAGATCTGACAGCACTGCACCTAGATTTTAGGATTGGTCAATCACCCAAGAAATTGCTTTCATTAAAACAGTCTCTGTTTACATCAGATAAATTGCTGCTGCATTACAATAGCAATCTAGATATAATATTGACTATGAACCTTTCAGATTTTAGAGCCGGAACCATCTTAACCCATCCCACCCATATATGCATTGTAATTGATGTCTAATACAGAAAAAAATTATAGTCAGCTTGATAAAGAGGCTTTGACTGTAGTTTTTGGAATTTGGAAATTTCATCAGTGCTTACATGACTGTCATTTTGCAGCCATAATTGACCACAAACCATTGCTAGATATATTGGTAAAGATAAAAAAACCTATCTCACCATATCAGCCCATTTATGCTGTATTTGATCACTTTTCTTAACTTATGATTACGAATTCAGCCATAAAAAAGTAGGATTGATACAATGTACTGATGTGCTTTATAAACATGAATATCAATTAGATTGATAATATCCTTTCAGGGTTATTAAATAGTAAAATAGGGTCAGAGTGGATTAGCAGGGCTTCAAGGTACCAACTATTAATTAAGTCGCTTAGTAATGTCTGGCCTTTAAAACTACTTCAGATCTTGCCATTGTCTTTTTGGAATGTTCGCGAAAATGTATTTGTATTCACAAAATGCATATTAAATGGGGATAGAATAGTAATACCTCCCCAAGGTTGTTGCAAAATACTGAATACACTGTACAACAAATACATAGGAGTTTATGTACTAAAGCACTTGCTAGAAGCTACCTCTGATGGCCTAAAATTAATGAAGACATCAAGACATTTGCTTAAAAATGAACAGTGTGCCATTCACTTGCCAATTACCTAAAAAAGAATATAATGTATGCCCACAGGCTACAAATCCATGGCAATCATGTCAGTTCCTTTATAGGCCATATATTATTAATATTCGTTGATGCTTACTTTCATTGGGTAGAAACACTGATGCTGACAAGATTGTTGACCAACTAAATGAATTTTTTTTTCAATGCATAGTTATCCAGAAATGTTTGTTATGGATAACGACTCAGACTTTACTTAGAAAAAATTGAAGATTATTTAGAAGCCCAGTCTATTAAGCATATGAGCTCACAGTGAAATCATCCTGACTATAATGAATTGGCAGAAAACACTGTTTATCAGCTGAAACTTGGACTGTAAAAAAAAAAAATTTATGTTAAAGTGAAAGAGACAATTTATCAATATTGTTATATCAACATTCTATTCCCACAGCAGGGAATGGCAATTCTCCAGTTGAATTGCTAATGAAAAGAGAAAATTGAGGATAGAATGTTTAATGTTGGGGATAAAGTATGAGTTAAAGTTAGTTTGTGTAAAACATGGATTGACAGGAAAATTTCTAACTTACAAATTTTATAGTAGCTGTAACAACTGAAGATTATGTGATTTATAAAAGACATATAAATCACATATGCTATTGAAGTTATGGAAGCTGGGAAAACTAATCCCCAGCAGAAACAACAGTAGCCAGTCTGCTGCCACATAAACAGAAAAAGATGAGTCAGAAACTGCCCCCCCCCCCAGAAAAAAAACACCATGAACTACAAGGAATATCAGAAAACAATATGACACCAATAGAAGGTAATGTAATGATAGGAGCAGGCAACAAAGAGAAAGAAAAATAAGATGAGAATATGACAGCTGACATCGACAATAAAAACGTTTAGAATGCAGAACAATAACATTGTCAAGACCTCAAAAGACAAAAAAATCTGCCCATGTATTTAAAAAACTATTTTTGTTAAAAACTTTTTGCGGAAATGGAAAAAAAAAATTATCAACTGCAACCTAATTCTGTGTAGTGGGAGAGAAATATTATATGATTATAGAAGAATTTAATTAAAACTTTTAACTATAATTAATTGATCTTCTCTTCCTCCGCATAGTTAAAATTATTACATAGTATGAAGTAACAAATAGGAGAACAAATTAGAGGTTCCTGCTATTTTTATGCATCACTCTTGTGCTACTCATCCTTGATTTGGACTTTTATGATTGTATTCATGATAAATCAGTGCAGAAGTGTAGCAATCTACCTCCAAAGGTATAATATGAATCTATGGCTATTTATCAATCTCATTGGTTTTATTATTTGTATATGCCTCTGGGTAAATAGTTGTATATATTTTTTTTGTTAACATAAAATTGTAATGTCATAATAATTTTCTATGTATATTCTTATTATTAGCAATTGTTATATTTTTATATACATTTCAGTAAATGGTTAATTATTTATTAAATTTATCAAAATGTTTGCTTGACTAGGTAATGCAATACTCTAGATAGTGAGGAAAATAAATTAGATAATTTATCATTTAGTTGTCAACTTTCATACAAATAATCAAAAATCATTTTATTCACATTTTGAGATGATTCAAGTCATTAATAAAATATATAATACTCAGAAAAATTTATGGTAAATCAGAAAGGTGAATTATTCAGCATTACAAAGAAGGTGTATCTAGAAATATGAAAAATTCAGAAGATTGCTAAAGAAATATTTATATTAGCTTGGAAATAAATCACTTTGAAATAGATAGTTTGTTGAGCATGTAATTCCTTGAGATACTAGACCATCTTATATTTTGGAAAAACTAGACTAGTCATAAATGGTTACATTGTCTGTATATCACAAACTTTTGATAAGAAATCTTTAAAATTAGCTTGTGAATCCTCTCAATAATAATTGCTTCCAGATTTTACTTCTTAATGAAAAAAGGAATCTCAGATTTATACCCAGCTCATAAATATCTGTTATTAAAACAGACAAAACTCTCCATACAATAGTGCCACTATGAAAGCAGAGTAATCAATGGATGCCAGAAGGCATGTGCATAAATGCCTATCTAGTGCCTACTCATCCAATATCCCCAGACTAGTTTCTGGCTTGTGACCTTCGTCAGTGATGAGCCTAGTATCTGAGAGCACTGCACCTAGATCTTAGGATCTAATAATGCAACCCTTCAGCAGCCACCCTTTACCTTATTAGCTAATTATAAAGCTTTTGAGTCCAAAACATTTTCCAATTCAAACTCATTAGCTTGTATAGTCATCATAATCCTATTGAGCAGGATTGGTATTAAGCCACTAAACATCACATGATCACTATTATTTTTGCTTTCACAAGCTTTACACAGAGGCAAAACTCTCCATACAGTAGTGCCATTCAGTGCAGGCCAGAATAATCTATGGGTGCAGGAAGGTTTTTACATAAAATCCCTATCTAGTGCCTTCTCACCCAATATCCCCAAACTAGCTTCTAGCTTCTGGCTTTCATCGGTGAGGAGCCTTGGATCTGAGACAATTATGGTGACTGTGTTTATTAAAGAACCAAAGATACCAAAAAATGTGGATGCTGAACCGAGTTCACATCTATATAACTATACAAGCTAATGAGCTGAATTGAAAATATTGTTTCATTTTGGACTTAAAGCTAATTTATAGTTAGCTAATAAGGTAAAAGGTGGCTGAGGGAGAGCTGCATTAGATCCTAAGATCTAGTTGCAGTGCTCTCAGATCCAAGGCTGCTCACTGCTGAAAGCTGCAAGCTAGAAACCAGTCTTGAGGATATTGAATGAGTAGACACTAGATAGGGATTTTATGCAAAAATCTTCCTGCATCAATGATTACTCTGGATTGCACTGAGTGGTGCTACTATATAAAGAGTTTGGTATCTGTGTAAATAGCTTGTGCAAGCAAAAAGAATGGTGATCATGTGATATTTAGTAATTTGAATGATTATGCAAAATATTAAGATTCATTTATATAATATTTTTAGAAACCAATGAAAATTTCATAGCAGTATCTATATTAAATTCAATTAATTATCTCACATTACATCATCCAATTCTTTTTAACAAATTGAAATGGAATCACTTTTAATTGCTTCTTGAGATTTTATTAAAACTTTTATAAGTAACGGTCCATATAAATCTAATTATTTCATATAATTTTTATGTATATGAAAAAAAATCTAACCATATTTATTCAAGTGGTTTTTTATTGCACTTTGATTATAAATTATTTTAATAGCATTATAATTAGAAAGTTTATATTTTTATTTTTTATGTGTTTTTAGAACCAATGAAAATCCCAAACCAGTTGAATGTTCTATTTGCCAACGGAGATTTAAAAATATACCAGCACTTAATGGGCATATGAGGCTACATGGAGGTTACTTTAAAAAGGTAGATTATACAGTGGCATTTAAATATTTATTTTTATTAAAAATTAATATTAATTTTCATAAGGAAAAAGTTTATATGCATAGGGTTGGAAAAAAAAAATTAATGATTTTATTGAAAAATAGGAAATATTTTTATTTATTTAAATAGAAACTGATATAAATATAATTGCAAGTCTTCCTCAGATATATTTTTACTTGCAACATCTTCACTTTCAGAACTTGAATTATCATTTTCATTATTCCACTAGAGTACATCATCTTCACTATCACTTAAATAGTTAGCATTGCAACATTTTAAGAAAGATTTTTTGGTAAATTTTTTTAGATATCTTTGCAAGAATGTAAAACCCACTGAGCTATTGTAGACGATAAAGCTCATTTTATTTTATCAGTTGGTGTCAAAGGATGATCTTGATTTTTTTTTTTTTTTCTCATGTGTCGGGAAGCGAACCCGCTAACCCGGGAGAACTGCTTGGAAAGCAGCTGTCGCTGACCTCTTGACCACCAATGCTTGACTGATCATCTTGATTTAACAATACTTTATAATTAGTTCTCATTCTATCTGTAAAGAATTTATTAACCGACATATCAAGTTGTTGGAGTTTACAAGTCACACCTACTGGTATCATTACTTGATCACAGTTTTTTGTTTTTACTTTAAGCTTAATGTTATCCAATTATATGGTAAATTGCAGCCGAACATTATAATTTCTTTAACAATTTGCTTTTGTGTAAAAGTAAATTTTTCTATTAAACTCTGAATCATTCTAAAATAATTAATATTTTCACAAATTTTCTGAAAAAAATTTACCATTGTGTAAAAAAAGATTCTAAAACATACATTTTCACTTTGAAATTCAAAACAACAAAAATATTGGAACTGTCAGTAGAGAACAAGAAAAAAAACAATCAGGCCTAGGAAGAGAGGTTTTTATTGTATTGTTATAACTTTAAATCTTATTGTTAAACTGTAAAAAAAAATTCTAATCGTTGTTAAGTGTAGTTTTCTCGATAATATAACAATAAAATTGGCAAAATAACATTAAAAGATTCTAAAACATATATTTTCAAAGTAAATCTTATTGTTTTATCAGTATTACTTGTAAAAAAAATTCTAAATCTTATTCAATACAGTTTTCTCGAAAAAATAACAGTAAAATTGGCAAAATAATGTTAAAAGTAGCAGTTTGAGTAGAGTTAAAGCTATTTATGAAATTAATTCACAAAATATTGATATTTAATGTGAAATCTTTTTTTTTTATTAAAAAAGATATAATAAGCTGTTTTACATAGGGATATCAATCATAATACTATGCGCATGTATTGTTTAAAGCAATGGTCTGCAGAAATAAGATGCTAAAAATTTTTGTTTCGAATTTAAGATGGATGCCGCCCCTCTTTTATGGGCCCAAAATTTGGGAAAAAGTATATCTTAAATTCAAAGTAATACGAAAATTTTATTGACAAAATATGTATAAAATGTAAAATTGCATTTGTACTATTTAATAATTCTTTCTATTTATTACTCAGGAATATTGTTTTTTTTTATTGAAATCTTATTTGTTTGTATTAAATGTAAAGTTCCATATCTTATTTTACTACAGACAAGTTTTAATATCTAAGTAGATATTAATCTAGATCGTTCACTAGCTATGACAAGCAACTCCTTTAAATGTCAACAAAGTCTTTATTTTTTCAGCTCACACTATATATGATAAAACAGGAATAGCTATTTGCTCTAGTACCATCTACTGTATGTTTGATTAATTTTCAGATCAATTTTTGGAATTTACCTTCAGGAATTCAAAACTGAAAATTATGCATCTAATACCATCTGGAATTCAAATCTGCCTAAGGTTTTGAACCCAAATCAACCTATTTGATTAATAATAAAATTCTGACCCCAGTTCATTAAATATATATTTTGGTACCTCATTTCTTTGTAATCTTTTAGGCAAATTTTTCTTCTTGTTAAGAGTATTAATAAGAAATCATTTAATTTTTTAACTCATACAATATATGATAAATGCAATGTGATACATTGTGACTTTTCCTTTTTTGAAGTCTCAGCCATTATGCTCAGAGAAACCAGTTAGCCACCTTACCGTCCCTTTCATTCCATTTTCACAATATTATCTTTGTCCATTCTATGGCCTTTATATCTAAATCCCCCTTATCTTTTTCCAAACCTAGTATAATAATTGCATTGTTTATATTTATTTTCCCACAACTTCATTATTCGCACTCTTTCTATTTGTAAGCATTTACACTCAATTAATAGATGCCTAATATTTTCTATGATTTCCTTACATAACTTGCAGACTAAATCACCCACATTTCTCCATTTATGTGTACATTCCGTTGTTGCTAATGATCCTGTTTGAGCCTTAAACAATAATCTACTTTCCTTGCTATTGCCATAAATTAATTCACACTCAGTATTCTATTTACTTTTTTATATATTTAAGCTTTTTTCACTCTCCTTACTAGTTCTCTATCTAATGTTTGTTAATGCATCTATTCTTTTATCCCATTCCTTGCCACTATAACAGTCAAAAATTCTCCTAACACAATCATCCCACCTTTTATATAAGTATACTGACATAAATTCTTTATCGAAATCTTCTGCATACCCATCTTGTTGCCTATCCTTTATTCACAGCCCAATTAAATACTATTTTGACTATTCTCTTATTATCCATAAATTGCAATCTACTGAACATTTTCATTTTATTTTTTTGCATCTCATATAAAAACTTAACTATTCCATTTTTTCTTGAATTGCCTCCTGCTGACCACACGTCTGCATCTTATGTATTTCTTCCTACTTTTCTTGTACTTTTTCTAAGTAATCTAACACCCCTTTACTAATACATAACGCATCATTATCGTACGTTAACCTTGCTACTGCCATTCTTTTTTTCCTCATACAATTCTAGCTACATCATATTATATGAAATCACTGTTAATTTCTTTATCAGTCTTTTTTTTTTCTTTGCTTCATTTATCAATTTTTTTTCCCATTCATCCCAACAATTTCTCCGATTACTTAAGACGATTCCCAAAAAGTTATACCTATTCATCACATTTAACTTTATATCCTCCAATAAAAATTATTTCTTTTCTCTATCCCCAGCATTTATCATCATTACTTTTGATTTTACTTCACTAAATTTAATCCCCATCTCTTTACCCACTCTTGCACATGTCCTCAGCATAACTCCTTTCTGTGCACAAGAACATATCATCAGCAAATAAAAGACCTGAAAATATATATACTCCCTTGCCATCTATTAAAGGTATTTCTACCCCTCTTAGTTTTTCTGTTGCTCTCTATTTCTCTCAAATATAACAAAATTGGTGACATAGGGCATCCTTGCCTTAGTCCCACCTCATTTTTGTCTATCTGATTCTATATTTCCTAATTGATATGTATACTAATTTTCATACAATCTCTTAATAAGGTCCACTAAAGCTCTATTCATTCCCAAATTTACTCTATTTATCCATAATCTATTTCTACTTTCTCTATTACATGCATTCTCTACATATATAAAGACCATATTTTTATGAAGCAGAATGAATATATATGTGAATGTAACTTTTTTTAAAAATAGATATTTATAATCATGACAAACAGAACTAAATTGTGGCCCTTCTTCCCAAGAAGCTGTAACCATCCAAGATAATTTTTGGTGGCTGAAAGTGAAAAGTATTAAGAATCACTGATCATGGTTCCAAGCTGCCATTCAGTGAACATCTTTTATTTAGGTACTTATAACTATTGATCACTTTCAAGCCAAGGAAGATTTCACAAATGGAAGAATTGCCTAATATTAAATGGGACAATGTTAGACTTTATGAAGTTAAAAGAAAAAGTGAAGAGATATTAATTTATAATGTGGATATATATTTTGATAAAAATTTGGATATATATTTTGGTACAAATGTGGATATGTATTTTGGTACAAATGCACAAATATTGGAAGCACAAGTGACATTCATTATAAATAAAAAAAATGGAAGAAGAAATTGTTCAAATTGATGGCATATCAGATAGAGTGGTAAGATTAGATATTCAACTCAATTGAAAATATCAAATGCAATTAATTCAGTTTTATGTCTTGATAATTTTTCATTGTGATGAACAAGTAGAAGATTTTTCTATGGAATATATATATATTTGATTGGATCAAACGCTATCTTAAAATTATCATGAGATTTTAATGTCAAAATTGATAAACTATTAAAGTATGAAAGTGTTGTGGGTAAATTTAGTTATCATGCAATGCAATGTATTTGGCTTCTCCTTAAACGAAGTCAAGAATATCTCAACAATTATGCCCAGATAAACCTGTTAGCCACTTTATTTTCCATCCCCCACTCTTAAGTCTTCCCATATTCTGCCCCATCCCATTTCCACAACATAATCTTTGTCAACTCTATGGCCTTTATATCTAAATCCCCCTTATCTCTTCGCAAACCCAACATAAAAACTAATAACTCACTTTCTGTTTAGTCAATTTGTTCATGTCTATTCTCCCATAACTTCATTATCTGTACCCTTTCTGCTTTCAAGCATTTACATTCAATCAACAGATGCCTAGTATTTTCTATACCTTCCTTACACAATTTGCACACTAAATCATCCATATTTTTCCATTTACATGTATATTCTGTTGTTGCTAAGGTTCCTGTTCGAGCCTTAAATAATAAACTATTTTCCTTACTATTATCATAAATTAACTCACATCCAATATCCCGTTTACTTATATATTTAAACTCTTCTTACCCTCCATACTAGTTCTCCATCTCTCTAACTCCCTATTTTTTATTAATGCTTCTATTCTTTTATCCCATTCCTTACCACTATAACCCTCAACAATCCTCCTAATACAATCATCCCACCTTTTATACAAGTATACTGATATAAATTCTTTATCCAGATCTTTCGCATACCGCATTACCTTTCTTACCCAACGAGTTACCTGCCCTTTACTCATAACCCAATTGAACACTATTTTTGCTATTCTTTTACTATCCATAAACTGCAACCTACCAAACATTTTTCATTTTACTTTTTGCATCTCTCATATAAAAACTTGACCATCCCATTTCTCCTTGAATTGCCTTCTTTGCTGTCCACATCTCTGCATCTAATGCATGTCTTCCTACTTCCCTTTGTACTTTCTCTAAATAATCTAAAACCCTTTTACTAACACATAATGCATCATTACCATATGTTAACCCTGCTACTGCAATTCCCTTCCATACCATTCTAGCTACATCATATTTATTATATGAAAATACTATTAGTTCTTTACCATACCCTTTCTTTTCTTTGCTTCATTTACCAATTTTTTCTCCCATTCATCCAAGCAATTTTCCTGATTACATAAGATGATTCCCAAATACCTACATCTATCCACCACACTTAACTTTATATCCCCCAATAAAAACTCTACATCTTCTCTTTCCCCAGTATTAACCATCATTATATTTGATTTTTCTTCACTAAATTTAATCCCCATCTCTTTACCCACCCTTGCACATGTCCTCAACATAATTTCCATATCTTCTCTTCTTTCTGCACACAAAAAGATGTCATCTGCAAAAAAGGACCCGACACAATATATACTCCCTTGCTACCTATTAATGGTATCTCTACCCCTCTTCCTAGTCTTTCTATTGCTTTCTCCATTTCACTCAAAAACAACAAAAACAAAATAGGTGACATAGGGCATCCTTGCCTTAATCCCACCCCATTTTTAACTTTAACTGATTCTATATCCCCTAACTGGTAAGTATAATAATTATTTTCATATAATTTCTTAATAATATTTACTAAAGCTTCATCATTCCCAAATTGGCTAACCTTACCCATAATCTATTTCTATTTACTCTATCATATGCTTTCTTTATATCTATAAAACTCATATATAATGATCTACCTGAATTCCTACTCATCTCCATAAATTGTATAATAACAAACAAACTATCTCCTATACACCTATCTGACCTAAAACCTCCTTGCATTTCCCCCACTACATTATTCTTTTCCATCCATTTTACAAATCTTCCAATTACCATATATGAGACAACTATATAAAACTGATGTTACCACTATCAGTCTATAATTATTTAACTTTCTCTGATCCTTACCCTTTCCATTAAATAATAATCTTATTCTTGTATTACTCCAACTAGCCGGAAAAACTGTTTTCTGTGCCATCTTATTAAAACATGATAATAACTTTGCTTTTGCTCTATGCCCTAAATTCATTACCATCTCTGCTGCCCATCTATCTAAACCTCTCGCCTTTCCACATTTCAATCTCTTCCCTGCCTCATTCAATTCATTTTTTGTGAACCTAATATTCCCATTACTAACTGCTTTCATTTTTTCTATCACTACTTCCTTCACATCTAACATCTTTTCTATATCCATTACATATCTATTTAAGATTCTCTCTACCTCTTCTCTAGAGCTACACTCTATTCCCTCATCATCTATTAATACTATCTCTTTTCCCCTACATTTCTCCTTTTAATGTAATTCCAAAATTTTTTACTCCCATCTCTTCCACTTTTATTAATATCCTCCAACAATTTACTATTTAATTTCATCCTCTCTCTATAATTATCCATTTTAGCCAACTTCTTCTTTTCTAAGTACTTTCCCCATTTAGCATTAATATCATTTTCACTTTCTTTGTTCTTAATAGCACACTTATATTCTCTGCATGCTTCTTTCCTCTCTTTTACACTTTTACTAACTCTCATTTTTTTATTACTTTTATTCTTCTGCATATTCTCAATTAAAACCCTATTTGCCACTTTTTCTATTTCACCACACCAGTCCTTATACTCATCCCCATCCAACTGCTCCATGGTTTCTTCAACTTTTAATTTATATTCTTCCAACTTATTCTTATCATTCACTCTCCATCCACATCTTTCACTATTATTTCTACCTTTATTTCTATCCTCCATCACATTACTAACCATTTCTATTACAATAAAATTAGGATCACTATTACATACTCTCTCTTCATTAACAAACACCTTAATTTTCCGTATTTTATTCATTCCCTCTTTCTCTACCAATACATAATCTATTGTGTGAAATACATTATTCCTAGACCATGTGTATTGTCCCTCATACATATTTGATAAATTCCCAATGCTCAAATTTACTCATTGACAAAATTCCTTCAAAAACTGACCATTCTTATTATCTACATCATCAATTTCTTCAATATGTCCATTCATATCCCCTATAACCATTATACTCTTTCCCTTTTCTTTAAAAATTTGTATATCCTTAACTAGGCATTCATATATACTACTGTTCCACTCCATTACAGTTTGTCTATCTCCAGTAGCTATATACACCACAGCCACCATCCATTCTTGTCTACCCAACCTTATTTCAAACCACAAATGCTCTTGACATTTAACAATATTTAAATATTTCCTCGATATAACACCTATACCACCACCCCTTTTTTCTTTTCTGTTTACACCCTGCCATACCACCTCTTCCAAAATAGGTTCTTCTTCTTTTAGATGAGTTTCCACTACTACTAATACCTCCAGCTCTTCATTTTCAATTGCTTTATTTAATTCCAACCGCTTTTCTGGTCTCTTACCACCTTGCATATTCAAAAACCCAATTTTAACAATTTTTTCTTTCCTAACTATTCTTTTATAAATTCTTTTGATTCTTTCTTCTCCATTACGTTTACAATAAACTTTCTTACCATTAATCTTATAAAACCATTCCCTCTCCACATCTACACTTATATCTAAATCAACCATCTTTTGCTTATTTTTTATATCCCCTCCATTCTTCTTGTTTTTGATAATATTACAATTTAAAAGCTCACCCCCCTTTAAAAGTTTCCCGAATTATATTCTTTAAATATCAAACTCCCTAAAACTTCACTTCCTTGTTTTCCTAAGTGCAATCCATCTTTATCAGGCAAAAATAGTAGTGCCACCTTGTGCTATCCAGAGTAATCAATGGATGCCAGAAGACTTGTGCATAAAATCCCTATCTAGTGCCTATTCATCCAATATCCCCAGGCTAGTTTCTGGCTTATGGCCTTCATCAGTGAGGAGCTTTGGATCTGAGAGCACTGCACCTAGATCTTAGGATCTAATGCAATCCTCCAGCAGCCACCTTTTATCTCTACTTCACTACAAAACTATGAGAATGAAATTGAAAACACAATATTTTCAATCTAAGCTCAATAGCTTATATAGTCATAATGGTGGCTATGGTTGTTAAAGAGCCAAAGTCACCAAAATGTATGGGTTCTGAATTGAGTTCAGACCCATATGACTATATAAGTTATTGAGTTTAGATTGAAAATATTATTGTGTTTTCACTTTCATTTTCATAGTATTGTAGTGAAGTAGAGACAAAAGGTGGCTGCTGGAGGGTTGCATTAGATCCTAAGATCTAGGTACAGTGCTCTCAGATCCAAGGCTCCTCACTGATGAAGACCACAAACCAGAAATTAGTCTGGGGATATTGGATGAGTAGGCACTAGATAGGGATTTTATGAACAAGGTGGCATTACTATATGGAGAGTTTTTGCATGTTTACTAACAGTTATGTGCTAGCATGAGATGGTGATCATGTGATGTTTAGTGGTTTAAATTTAGTTATGTTGTTAAAAATGAGAGAGATGACACACATTTGTGAAATTCATAGAAAAAGAAAAACTATATTATGAAATGTTTCTTTGAGAAAAATGCTAGACAGAAATGGATATGACAAATGAAGATACAGCAGAATAGGATTATACTTTGACTAACAGAAAATATGTATTTCAATATTATAATGTTCTTAATAGATTCAACATAGGAAGTAATATGAATTAATGCAAAATTAGAGAAAGACAAAAATTATTAAGAAACACTGTATTCTTCTCGGTTGATATTCCTAATTCCCAGAAACATACCAATGAATTTAAATGAGAACATTCAAATTGTTCTAAAATATTAATAGATTTTGAAGATATTTCATATGTGTATGAAATCAATAGGGAGATAATTGATACATTACTGAGAATTGAGCAAAGATAACTGGTATAGAAAAGCAGCAATTTGCCAATAAATTTTTTATTGAGATATGACAAAATATGAGGGAAGGAAGGAATACGAAAATATATTAAAATAAATCCATTAAGAAGAATTGAACATCTAAAATTTGCAAATTGATATGAAAAAGTGTTGATAACGATATAAGAAAATATAATTGTGAATTAACAATTAAAGCTATTGAAAATATTAGAAGTATCAAAAGTGTAAAGCAATGTCTTTATATTTGTAGAAATCTTATTTTTGCAATAAGAAGAAAAAATGAAACTATTACTTAAAAGAGATGACATCATTAAATACATCAAAGAGTTCTGTAAAGAATTATATGGTAGTAAAGAACAAGAAAACGATGTATTCCCTACAATTACTACAACTTCTGAATTTCCCAGAATGTTAAATGAAGAAGTGAAATATGCAAAAAGGGAAATGCATTAGAAAATGATGAAATTATACTCTACATCTTAAATGAACCAAGTGCAGAAATAGAAAAAATTGTTGGCAAAGTTATACACCAAATGTCTAAATGTTAAAGATATATCAGATGAATAGAAGACTGCAATAGTAATATTGATATTTAAGAAAGCTGATGAAGATATTAGAAATTACTGTCCTATCAATCTTTAATCAATTCTATACTAAATTTTTTATTAAGGTAATTACAATTCATCTGTAGCAAACTTTGGGTTTTAACCAACCAAAAATAAACAAAAGTGGTTTTAGCACAGTGGATCACATCCATGTATTGAAAGAAGTTATAGAAAAGACCAGTAAATATGAATTCCATTATACTTTAGATTAAAACATTAAATCATCAAAATATATACTTAGGATATCACATTATGAAGAATATTTATCAAAATACAACCGCAATAATTAGATTAAATAGTAATACTAAGAAGATTAATGTAGAGAAAGGGCTTTCAAAACTATTTACAGCAGTTTTGCAAGAAGTATTTTGTGTAGTAAAATGGGACACTAAGGAAGTAAAAATAAATGAAGATTATTTAAGTCATCTCGATTTTTCAGATGATGTAGTTGATTTTGCAAATAGTGCCTCAGAGTTTCAGGAAATAATGCAACAATTATCAGATGAAAATAATAAAAGTAGGATTTAAGATCTCCGAAGACTAAAATAATATTCCATGGATTTTCTCAGAAGAAAAAAATAAAGATTGATATTATGAATTTTAACAAGTTAACAATTGCAAATACTTCGGTCAGATTATTAATATAGGTGGAAACATAATAGATGCAAGTAGCCTAGAATTAAACTTGGATGAAATGCTTTTGACTGAAATAATTTAATATTAAAAGAAAAAAAGCCTATATATTTGAAAAGGAAGGTTTTTAATAAATATGTTTTACGAGTTTTATTTATGGCTCTGAAATGTAGACATTTAACCGAAGAGCTCTGTAGTGGCTTCAAACTATTCAACAAAAGTATGGAAAGATATATGTTAGGAGTATCAAAAAGGGGTTGATAATGAAATACATAGATGAAAGACTAAACAGGTATTATTGATATCACTGAAAGAATTTATGGACTAAAATGGAGCTTGACTCGATGTATGCAAGAAGAGATGAAAATAGGTGGACTGTTAAGTCTTAAAGTAGATCCCAAGAAATTATAAATATAGAAGGAGAACACATTAGATGGATGAAATAAGTTTTGCTGATGTGTTGTGGCGAAGAGAAATTAGAGATCAGAGAAACTGGATTAAATTTGAAGAGACTTTTATCCTGCAGTACATTGATAAATGGTTAAAGTAGTGAATATAATGGGAGTAAGGTGATAATAGCTAGATTTCAACAGTCAAATCAAATTGTTAGAGCTAAATAATTTGTTTTTAAATATTTCATTTTATGTTGCCTGATATACCACAACCTGATAAACTTTGAAATTTTTTCATTTCACAAACAGGCTTATTTATAATCATCCAATAGAGTTGATAATCTAGCTATTTTTAGTTAGAAATGAAAATAAAATGTCTGATGTATTAATAAGAAGAATAAAAAATATAAATTATAATATGGTGTAGCTTTCATCATTGAAGAAGAGAAATCATAATATTATAGACATTGGAGCCCAAGGTTATTCTTAATTTTTTTAAGTTTTATTTGAAAATAGATAAATATAAAAAAAATATTTTAATTTTTTATAAAAGATATTAGTGGAGCCATAGTGAGTATTTTTTATTCTTAGATTTTGTAGAAAATTAATTCAATATTTTGATTATGTAATTGGTACAGTTTGGTATATAGTGTGTTTTATACTGACAGTTTAATGTCTAGAGTGAAGAGAAAGATGTCACCACTGTTAATTAAATTTGCTTTAGGAAAGTCACGTAATACTTAGTATTGGAGTTGGCCATAAAATTGCTTCCAGCCAATTTTTAACTTAGACTATTAAAATACATTATGTCTGATATATATATAATTGTAAACATTGCTTTTAATTTAAAATCTTAGATCAAAAATTATTACATGTATTATTTTTTTAAATTTACATTATTCATATTTTAACTGAAAAAGCAATGGAAAATCAACAAATAAATTACAATGATTATATTATATGTAATTAGTATTATTATTATTGTTTTAATAACTGTCTCAATTAGGAATATTTTTGTATTATATATATATTTAAATTTTCTGGTCTTGAAAGCAGGTTTCTTAATTGGTCAAAGAACTTATCTTATATCTGTGTGTACATTAAATTTTGGCTTTTGTTTTGTAGGATAGTGATGGGAGTTCTCATAAAAAGCATGAGAAAAAGACTGTTGAAGAAAATACCCATCCTCCTCCACCACCAGTTATTTCTGAAGCAAAAATTGAAGATTCAGAAAATTCAATTACTGTGAAGAAGGATGAATTGCCAGTAAATCAATCGCACAATCAATCTCAAAATCAGTCTTTGACAAGGATTAATTTCACTGCTCAGAAATTGGCATTCCAACAAGAGACCAAAACTAATCACCTTGAACAAATCTCAGATCACCATGTTCAAGAACCAAAGCCTCAACAAGTTATGGATGCTGAACAAACTCTGGAAAAGCCTGTCTGTTTAGATGGCAGTATTTCTTCACCACAACAGATACAACAGCCTCAAATGCATCCATCTTCTCAGCAACCTCAAATGGATTCAGATTCCTTAGGACAACAGGTTTTGGATACTGCACAAAATGTTTTTAACAGTACAGTTTTGAGTTTGCAATTAGCCAAACATCAACAATTCCAAAAACAGATTCAACATCAGGAATTGCAGCAGTTGCAACACATACAGCAGCAGTTACAGGAACAACACCAATTACAACAAAATTTACAGCAACAGCAGCAATTGCAACAACAGCAGTTAGAACAGCAACATTTACAATTACAACATCAGCATTTGCAGCATTTTCTACAGCAGCAAGAACTTCAATTACAACATCAGCAACAGCAACAGATTCACATTCCTCAGAGACAGACTATTGAAGTGATCTCGCCTCATTCTAAAAAGGAGGAAGAAATGCAAGAAACTCCATTTTTTTCTACTCAGCCAGTTAATAATGAAAAAATGCGTAGGCATTCTGATTCTGACAAATTTATGCCTCCCAAAAAATCTCCATCATTGGCAGAATTGCTAAGAGCTAAAATTGCTGGACATAGCAATGCCCACAGTAATACAAACACTGTTGTAACAAATACAAACATTTCTAACAATACAGGGGTTTGTCAGGTGCAAAATACTCCTGAACCAATTAAGATGCAGGTAATTACACCTCGCATTGAAGAAAATATAAATAAATCTAAAATAAGAGTAGATGAATGTGTTTCATCACTTTCTCATACTAAACTGCAGAGCTGTGTAACAGAAGAGCATCATAATGATGATGTATTTTTAAATCCTTCCAGTTTGCCAACCAGTCCAATGCGAGTTAAACGAAAGCACCGTCCAGAGCCATTATATATCCCACCACATGTTAATACTTCAGTCTTCCAGAGTCGACTTCGTTCACCCAGACTTTGGGATGGTTCTGAAGGCAAAGGATGTAGTCCACCACCTTATACCCCACCTCCAATGTTGAGTCCTGTCAGAAGTGGTTCTGGACTATTTTGGCACATAATTAGTTCCTCGGGCTCACTTACACCAAAGTCTGCTCCTGTGACACCACGTTTTTCATTACTTAGCCGTAGAAGTAAGTTTACTTTTTTTTATCATTACTGCTATTTTAAAATAATATATTGTTGGCAGCAATAAGTTAAGAGTTTGTAAATAAATATATTTTGATAAATTGTTCAGGATTTAAACTGAATTTATATTAGTTATTGAATGGATATCTTCTATAGCACATTTAAATTCGCAAATGGTTTGTTTAATTTATATATAGATTTGTTGACAATGCAGGAAATATAAAAAGATGTGTTTGCATGATATCAAATAATATTTGTTTTCTTATAACTAAATCATAACATTATATGATCTTCCAAAGTGTTATAAATAACTTGATGGTCGAGAGTAAAATTAATATTTTTATTTATTTTTTGAAAATAAGTAGATATTTAGTATAATTTTTTTTTCTTGATAATTTGTACATTAAACTAGCAAGTATTAGATTACAAATGTGCACAGTATGTACAAAGAAATTAGTGATTTTTTTTTATCTCATCAAAAGATGCCTTTTCTTTTTAATTATATTTTATGTAATGTAAAATAATTTGTAAATCTGATTGGCAGAAATGGCATTCTCTTATATTTTTTTTTTCCTTTGCCCTGTATAATTGGATATATATGCAACTGAATGTACAATAAAATAGGGAATGGCTATAGTCTCTCGTGAATTTAATAAATCTACATTTGTCATGTTCATTTTGGGAAAAGTGGATCAAAGCTTAATCTATCGTTTTTTGTGCTTGAATGTCAGATGACTTCCTGAGTGACTAACTATTTGATTTTGATTTTTTTTATAGCATTAGTCATTTAAATAATAAGGAAGGAAATATTTAACTTTTGTCAAAAAAAAATCAATGTTGATTTATTGTACAATATTATCCATTTAAAAAAATGAGAAAATTTTATTTTACATTAGAAGTTCTAAATCATATATTTATAATCAAAAATTTTAAGTTTGATTGTCGTAAAAAATATCTTCATGTAAAATGACATAAAATGTTTGTTGATTTAATGTACACTCAGTAAAAAAAATTTACGCTACAAATAAATTTATTTCTAATTTTCCTTTTCAAATAGTGACTACAATTATTGTGGAATTATATTACCTGTTAAGTTTAGAACTATTATTTTGCTTAAGTTAAAACTTTTTATCTGCAAAATGAATTTACAACTATTAAGTGAATTTTCATTATATATGCATTTATATAAATGAGATAATCAAATATTAACATTGTCCTATTTAATGATTCAATATCTGTTTTAAATTATTGTAGGTTACAATTATTAAATATTATGCACGATAAGGATTTTATTAAATGAAATAATTTTAGTGTAAATAAAAAAAAGTAATGCCTTGCCAGAAATTGTCATTAGTTATTAGAGACCACAAGTTATGGCTTTCAAAATAATATTTGTTCAGCTAAACGATAATAGTTAAACTATTACTGATAGTCAGAACATTGTCTTTACAATAATAACATCTAAGTGATACTAATTACCACAATATTCTTTCATTTTATGTTCATCAAATTGTTTTTAAGAATAAATTTTAAATCTTATATATCTAAAAAAGATATTTTGCTGTAAAGCTTTTTTATTAAAGATGATTTCTTGGTTAATTATGAAAAAAGTTTATTGTAGATACAACATTTGGTGCAAAATAAATTTTAAGAAATACTTGCTTCAATAGGTTTATGCTGTCACAACATTTTAATCAAACACTGTAAATAAGAAATTACATTATTCCAGGAAAGCGGTTAAATATTTTTTTAAAAAAGTAATTGTATGATAAATTACTTCAGAAATTGTGTGATTTAATTAGATGTAGTGATTTATTTCCTTATAATTAATCTGTGTTGTTTTTTACTTTACTCAACTGAGAATCAATCCAGAAATCTTTCACTTTTGAAATCATCATTCCAGTATACTGAATTAAACCACACAGGTTGAAATAATTATATATCTGTTGGTCAAGGAGTCATATGGCGTTTGAGCACTAAAAAATGTGTTAACCACTACAGTTCCTCTTAATTTATCAGTCTGAGATTTTTTTCTCAGCTGGTCATTAATCACTGAATCTTTAATTGCATCGTCTGCTCTAAGTTATGACAGTCAATATATATATTTATGCATTTTATTAAATTTTTTGCATAAAATAATTTTGAAATATTTTGTAAGTTTTGTTTTATGCTTTTATATACCTTCAGATCACTATATCTTTATATGAACATTTATAATTAGATCTTTTGATTTTGTTCGTAAATAAAAGCATATTCTCACATTAAAAACAAATATAAACCTTCAAGTATATGCAATTCTTTGAATACTTTCAATTTGAAATAGTCTGTAAATTTTAATTAAATTAATATAGCACAATTAATTTCAAATTTTTTTAGTATGCACTATTTTTTTGTATAATAGATTCATGTGAATTGCTTTTAATATTTCAAAAAAAAAAAAAGTATGAGAATTTTAAATAAAACTAATTTAAAGTTCAAAAATGAATTGTGATAATCATATGTATTTTTTTTTTCCTTTTGAAGAATATATTAAATATATATATATATTCCTAGATTGATAAATTTTACAGGAGTTTAGGGTAATCAAATAATATTTAAATGTGGCTTTTTAAAACACAAAATTGCTTTTTGTTCTTGCTAGTGGTTATTAACATGTAAAAATTTTAATTATTTATGTAACTTCTGAAAGAATGTTATTTGATTTAAAATTTTATATAATATATATATTTTTAAAAGATGTATTTATACATATGTGAAAATTTATTTAAATTGTTTAGATAGTACGGGTGATACTGAAACTGATGTGGAAGATGAAATTGGAGAACCACCAGAAACTGATATTCAGCCGTAAGTAAATTTTAAAAAGTAATTAATTATGAATAGATAATTTTATTTCTGTGAGTATATCTGTATTTTTAATTTGTTGTAAAACTTTTCCCATCATTTATCCTTCTTAGATAGAATTACATTAGACCTGTTAGTTCATTAATACCATTGATTAGTCCAAATGAAATAATTTGCATATTGTTAATAATAAAATTTGACAATTAATAAATGAAAGATTACGTTTTTAAAAAAAGAGCCTACAGCTAAGCTATTATCACTAAAATTTTTGTAAAATGAATATATTAATTTACAGATTATTCATTTTGCACATCTAAGAAAAAAAATTACCTTTGTTGAGAATTGCACATTAATTTCAATAAAATTAAAATATTGATTAAACTCATTTTTAAAAAATGTAAAATTGATTCGTACAGTATTTGTATTAAAGTACTACCAGTTGTGAAGAAATTGTTTTATTGGTTTTAAAGATAAAAGGTAACATGTCTTAATAATCATGGTAATATGAAAATGACACTTCCTTGCTGATTAAGCAATGGTTGCTTTATTTATTACATTTTTATCATCATTAATCATAAACTTAAACATTTTAATTTATAGTTTAATTGCATTTTTTTTTTTTTAACAAAATAAATATTAAGATTCTTTCTTTGTTATACAAGAAGAGTTTGTCACACAGCATATTTGGAATATAATGACTTAACTATGGAAATAGAATTATGCAATATTCATTCTTATAGAATGCAGATATTATTGTGAAATGAATATAGTGGCATCTGTGCTAGAAACTAGTTTAAGTATAAAATTTGGAATTAGATTCTTTTTAAATTCAATATTCATTCATATTATCTATCAAGTAAAGTTATATTTATTATTATCATCAAGATAAATAAATATCTATTTTCTTTTGTATGTAATAACTAGATATAGGTAAACATGAAGCTTTCTTTCAGTGCTTATTGTTTATGAAATTGGATATATATTCTACATGATATGTATGATATGTTTCTTAATGAAGTTTGCTATTTTACAATGATGTTGTTTATTTGTGTCAGTCAGCACTCATCTTAGTAATCATCCTTACATTGTTCATCTCAATAATCATTGCATTTTCCAATTTTGAATAGTTATTAAGCCTTGAATGTCTTATTACTAAAATATGAGACTGAGTCATAATGAATATATTCTTAATTATATCTCTATATTGATTACTTTTTTTATGATTAATGTAAAACAGTCTTAAATTATCCATTGCATGATAAAGATTTTTGCTCCATCTTTTTCAAAAAGCATTGGGTAAGAGATCAGGTGTTTCCTCCTCCTCCAAGTAAAAATAGCATTTACCAATTTATCAATTAATAATTAGTTGATTATTGAAAAAAAAATTAAAATTGGAAATTTCTGTATGAAAATTTTTTTAAATTCTATCTATATTAACAGTGTAAGAATAGTTTGTACATTATCTCTTAAAAATATTGTTTCACATTAAATTTAATATTCATTACTTGTCACGTAAAGAAGTATTTCTCATTATCATCCAGATAATGAATATATTTGTTAACCTTTGTGTATTAATTAGCTAAAGCTAGACATGAATTTGTGTATCAATGCTTATTGTTATGAGATTGTAAGTAAAATTCTATTTCTTAACTAATTAATAATATTAATATTAAACCATAGACTATGCTGCACATATGTTACAATTTTTTTAACAAAAGCTACTCATCATGTTTTTGTTTACATTCAGCACTCATCAAATCAATCCTGATTATCATGGTATCATTTCCTTCTAATTAAGCATAGTTAAATGTCCATTATCTAACCATATTGCATGGGTTAACTAGGTTAGTTATAGGTTTTCTACTTAAAAATATTTTATTGAAAAATTCTCAGCTTATTAAAAATTCTCCAAACTTCACTACATTTGAACCTTAAGTTAAATGCATGGCTAACTAATGCCCTAACCATGAAGATCTTTTTAGGCATAAACTTAACTGAAATGAAAAGGCACATTAATTAATTATTAAAATGATGTTGATATATCGATATTATATAAATATATTGCCAAAGTTGTTTCCTAAAAACTTGATTTTGCATTTAAAGTTGTATAAATTACTTTTCTTATAACTTTTTATCTTGTACAAAATCCAAATTTGACTTTCTACTAAATAAATCTGAGGAGAGCATTCCCATCCAGTTTTCATCTTTTGAATACTATTCAGAATATGTATTCCTAATATGCAAGACTTGTTATCTGTTTTTAATGTTAACATTATCATCCAAACAATTGGGAAGAGATCATGAGTTTTATCCCATAATCTCCATAAACATATTTTTTTTTTAGAAGTTAACTCAATGGTATTAATGAACTAATAGGTCCAATGTAATTCTATCTAAGAAGGATAAATGATGGAAAAAGTTTTAATAGCCGTTTGAATGACACTATGTATAACCTACTATTTAATGTTGAATATCATTGGCTTTCTATGTAACTTATACAATAAATAAAATCACAGAGTATAATTTATAGTTACTGGATTAAACATAAAATGTCTAAAATATTTTTTTTTAATGCACCACTAAGCAAATCTTAATTTTCAATGATAACAAAGTCAACAGTATCAATCTTTCATGTTACATATTAAGAGGTATAATCAACAAGTTGTTGTAGACTAAAATTGGTTTAGAATAATAGGACTATAATTTCATTTTATCATAACCACAGTAAATATTCTTGAAATTAAAATGACAGACCTTGTTTAAAGTTTAGATTAATTAATGATAGATGATGTGGTTTGAATAGGAAATATGTTAGTTTAACTTAGTGAATGACTTTGAATATTTTAGATTACCAAATACTTTGCTATCCATAATAATTATCTCTTTTCATTCTGTAATAATTGTGTCACTTCTTTTGTATAGGATGTTATATTTTTATCAAACGCAAATGGTCATCTTGTGTTCATATTGGCTTGCATCTAAATTTTATATATATAAAACATTAAGTAATAAATGATATTTATCTCATCTAGAATTTCATTATCGATATTAGAAAGTTTGACTAGTGGGTGGCAGCATGATTAGCAAGTTAACAATAATGACATTGGTATGAAATATGTGAATTGCAGGATAGTGGCATACGTTATATTTGTTACAGATGTAACAAGCACTTTAAGATAGAATAAGACATGTCACTAATAGGTGAGTAAACTAGTCATGATGAGACCAAAAAAAGTAATGAATTTTATAAATGCACTTTTTGGCATTCTGATTTAATTTGTCTGCTGCTTTTTTCAAGAATTACATCCAGAGATTGGTATAATCTAATTTGACTGGTATTTTTAAATTTTACTTTTTATTTATAACCTAACAAAGAAAAAGAGGAGAGAAAAACTTAAAGTTGTTTTCAAATTTTTTCATTACTAGTTTATTTAACTTTAGAAAAGTATATAGGAATACTAAAAAAAAAAAATGGGGACTAGCTTGAAAGAAAAATTACCCACCCCCCTCTTTTTTTTTTTTTTTATGGTCACTGTCACAAAAATAGTTTGATATATTGAATAGTAATATAGTAAATTATTTTGAATGCCCAATAAAATACATATATTAAAAACTATGAAAAAAATAGAAAAATATCAACTTAATAGTAACAAGGTGAAGTATAGTTCATGTGTAGCATCATCTTTGCCTCTAATAAGGAATTCTACATAAATTGTAAATAGAAATGATTCTAATTAAGTCTCATGAGAGAGGTGTAATTTTTTAAGATTGTATTGCAGTTTGGAATTTATTATTTTTTTAGCAAAATTAAATATGGATGTAAGATTCTTATGCATTAATGTTAATTAAAGGTAATTATTATTGATGCTCTGAGAAACTATGTAATAAGTAAGCTTTTGTTGTTTAACATACAAAATGACTTTGTAATAGCATTTACTTTACTAAATGATCTTTTTACTATTGATGAAGAAAGTATTCTTTAAGATTTTGCATTTTAATTTAAAACAATATTACTATATTTATAAAAGAAGTAAATATTTTATTCATTTATTAGGCATGTAAATATTGGGCCTCAGTTTCAAGCAACTTTACCACTGTATAATCGTAAGTTTATTCTTTATATATTTAATAATAATAAGTTCTTCAAGTATATATAATTTTTGTTTTGACAACAGAACATTGTTAAATCATTATTAACCATCCCTATCATTTCCTTTAAAGCCACATAAAAAGAATCTATGTTTTTATCTCATATATAATCAATTTCATCACTATTTTTATATATCACTGTAACTGTAATGGTCATTTTGCATTGGTTTGGTAGACTAGTAAAGGCATGAGTAATGAAAAGTGATTTAACAAAGTTTTGTTAAGTTTTGGTATTGGAAATTGTATCTAGATGTATATTCTGTTTTGCTAAAATATCTTCAAATTGCACAATAAATTTTGAAAGATTTTATCTTTCAATTCTGTCATGAATGCCTTTTTAAATTATTTATTTTTCAGGAAACTGTTATTTTATGTTGTTTTATTCATTTATTTTTTATATATAACTACATGAATATATATAGTATTTACAAATATCAAAGCATTGTAAAATCATATTTAATTTTATTATTGCTTTAAAAAGTAAATATACTTATAAAATGCTTTTTTTTATAATACTTTTTATAATTTTTTTTTCTTAGTTTTAGATAAACTCAACCCAAATTTAAAATTAAGACTATCCAAAAAAAAAAATTTAACACAACCAATGGTTTCCCTGCCAAAACAAACTTCTCAAATGTAAAGGCTACAAAACACATCAACAAATATATTAATTATATTTTTTACACTACATCTTACACACCTTTAATATTAAAAGAACTCTTAAATAAATTGATTGCCTCAGTATCATAAATGTTTAATAATAAAGGTTGTTTAATTCTTTTTATTTTATTTCTTTTAAAGAAAACAACCTTAGCCTCTTCAAATCTAATATTATGGCCTGCATTTCTTTCATGGATATATAAAGCAGAATTAAGATATTTATTTTTTACCCTATTTTTATGAATTTCTCTTCCTTCGTTTAAGCTCAAATTACTTTGACCTATATATATATTTACAAAAACTAAGGATAATATACATAATAAGTAAGAATGTTAATTTGTTTGTTAATTTAAAAAATTGATTGAAAGAGCAGTATTTTATTGAATAATTTATTAAATAAAACAAAGATTTTTGATAGGAATTCTACTTCTGGAATAGCTTTTATTATCTCTTGTTTTTGTAAAAAAAAAAAAAAATTGTATATTGGTCAAAGTAGATTGAGCTTAAATGAAAGAAGAAAAGTTCATAAAAAAATAAATATCTTAATTCTGTTTTATATATCCATGAAAGAAATACAGACCATAATATTAGGTTTGAAGAAGCAAAAGAATTAAAAATTTATGATAGTGAAGTATTTAGCTTATGTAAGAATTCTGTTAATATTAAAGGTGTGTAGGATGTAATTCTGATTTGTGGGAAATCTAATTAGTATATATTTGTTGATGTATTTTGTAGTGCTTTACACTTGAGAAGTCTGCTTTGGCAGGTAAACAATATTGTATTAATTTTTTTTTTTTTTTTAGCAAAACTTGTTTAATTTCGAATTTGCAGTAATTAAGTTATTTTATTGACTAGTTTAGCTTTAGGCTTTTTGTAATTAGTATTAGATTAGTATCTAAAAAATGTCTAATTTTTTTTTATTACTAATTTGTTTTTGAAAAACTATTGCTGCCATATTGCCACATTTCCAACAAACTTGTCCCTATGAAAGATTTATTCTTAATCATCATATTCATTGACAATCTTCTATGAGAAAGTCTATGACAGTTTATATTTTCAGCAGAATTCCTGAAAACTTAATTATCCCATTTCAATCTCTTTCTATAGTTTTTAATATGTTTGAATTCCAATTTATGGCTTTATTTGTCCATTTATTATCATCTTTTCCATAAAAAATCAAATTCATCTTCAGCCTTTTAATTATCTCATTGAGGTCAATGATATCTATATAGTTTTTAATTCCTGCATTCTGCTTTCAATTCCTTTTCTTAGGTCTAATATACATCTTTTCTCCTTAATTTCATTTTGTGGTTTGCAATTTTAACACTTTAACATGTTCCCAAATATCAGATCTTTAAGTAAGCCTTTTCACTACATATTTGTTTAAAATCTTTTTCCAGGCACATCAATATATTTTATCAAAAGCAGTCCTTCCAACTTCAGTTTTATGATTATTATCCATAGATTTTCCTTCATGGTAATTTTTTTGATTTTAAAAAAACCCATTGGATATTATTTTAGTCTTTTTACTATTTATTTTTAATTCTACATTTTTTATGCAGATATAAATGTTCATTTTACATTTTCTGGGTTTTCTTTTAAAGAAGATAGCACATTGATATAAATGCCACTTGGACAAGTTGTCATTTCCAGTATTTACATTTATTGGAAGTGTTGCATATTATTAATAATTTAATATTTGATATTATTATTAATTCACAAAGGTTATTAAATGTGTAGACATGAACTTTACTTTGTAAAATATGATTATTAGCCATATTAAAAAAAGCTGTGGTCAGTTTGAAATTCATCTTTATTAATATCATTTGAAAGATTATCCATCTTTATAAGAACCAAGATTGCAGATACAAGTGATCATTTTACATTTGCTGAATTTTCTGACAAAGAGGATAACCCTTTAATATAAATGGCACTTAGAAAAGCTATCATTTTCAATGTTTATATACAGTGAAAACATTGTGTTTATTTTTTAAAAAATTTTAATCACATCAGTAATTAATACAATTAGTTCTCAGGCAGAAAACTTAAAATTTGAAGGATGTATAAAGTTTAGAAAGTGGCCTTCCCTACTAGTAATTTGAGAGATTTCTTCTGCCAAGCATATAATGGAATACTAAGGAATATTTTAATCATCATTATATAATGAATCAAAAAGCAGCTCACAGAAATAAATTAGTCAAACAAAAGCAATTAAGTGGATATTGAACTTTGAGCATTGCATCATGTAATAAAATTAAATGTTTAAATTGAGGTTAATTTAAAAAAGGAGAAATTGTTGAATCAGAATAGTGAAAAAGAAATGACATTTTTTTTATATATTTTAAATAATTTTTTTAGTAAATAATATAAAACTTATTTACAGTATAGACAAAGAAATCATTCTCACAATTAAAATGTTGGCAGATAATAATTGTTTTGAATGCAAAAACTTGATAGAAATATACATTTTTGAGAAAAAGATTCTATTTATATCAAAATAAACAAAAACAGTGAAGACTGTATTTCCAAGAGGATTTCTGATATAGAATAACTTTGGTAACAAAATGTATTTGTCTTCATGAAAATAATATTAATAGACATTGTTTGCAAGATGGTCTTCTAATCTAGTTCTGCCACTTTGTCTAATATTGAGAAAGCCATAAAATAGAATGGATAGGTCAGCATTGGATAAGGGATTTATTAAGCATTACTATCTAGTAGGAGTGGATTAAGAGAAATAGATTTTTTATTTAAAAGAAATATATGCAAAGGTCATATGATATTTTGCTGGTATTATAACAATCCTGGTCAAGGAAATAAGTGCCTATAGTTATTAAAACTCTGAGGAGAATTAAAATATAAATTTGTTTTTAATTTCAGGCTGATAACATAGTATGAAGAAAAGAAATAAATGATGGGATCTGGAGGAACAATGCATTGGATCCAAAAATCTAGGTTGCATTAGATTTAAATTCCAAACCATCTCAGTGATGAAAGCCATATAGTGGGGAAATGGATAGGTCCATGTGGGCTAAAGATTTATTGAGCACTATCTAACATTTATTAATTACTTAAACTTACATTAGATGGCAAATTTGGAACTGAAGAAATGGCTTTTCTATTTAAAAGTAATGTATAGGGAATGTTCGTGTGATATTATTATTAGACGCTTGAAAAATACTTTAATAAATGGTTAATTGATTAAGATATAATAAATAAAATATTTTTAAAGAAAAGGATAGTTTTTCATGTTTTGAAAATTATTTTAATATATGAACTGAATCAAAGTTTATAAGAAAGTGCTAGAATACAGTATATTTTTTGGTCTAAGTTATTTCAAAAAATTAGTTTGATCATTTAAATAGAACCATTATACTTAGTCTAATTTTAAAACCTGAGTATTTCATGTAGTTGACTGTACAATAAATTTATTTTATTATTGTTCTCCATTTAGAAATTGAATTAATCTAAAGAGCTAAAAATACTTTTCTTTGCCTTTTTTAAACATGTACAAATGTATGCATATGTGTCTGTATATTTTTTTCTTAGTAATAAAAGGTTGTGACAGCAGATCAAATATTCTTGATATTGTTAAGCATGGATTGCTGTCATGTAATATGTGTGTGTATATATATATCCATATTCACATCCATACAATATCAACTTTTAATAGAATGACAAAATTACTTGCACTAGCTCCAATAATGTTATAATTCACAAAGAAGATGTACTTATTTTTGATATGAAAATGATAATTTTAAAACTTAATCATTCGGTTAAAATTTTTGAAATTAATTTGGAATATTAAGGAACTGAGAACATTTGTTTTTGTTTTTATAACATCAGCTAACAGTATATTTTTTGTATTTATTTTTATTAATAATTATTTAAATTTTAAAATAGTCAGCCAAAATTCTTGTTTGTTTTTTTTAAATTGTAAATATTTACTAAATGTAATAACATGTTTTTAAATACATATAACTTACAGCTTTTAAAAAGCAAGCACTCTTGGTAGAAAGCAAAGAAGATTTAGTTTTTGATCCCAAGCTAACAGAAGATATTAGTGATGAAGACTGTAAGTAGTTTTTTTTTAATGTAAAACTTAATATTTACAATTTTTAAATTATATCATTAATATTTGATTTACAAATTAGATGTAAAAAGAAATTTATAAACTAAACAAATATTTAATAAGTATTTTCATTTGTAGATTATTTTTTATAAGTTTTGTGTATGTATTTTTCTCTTTTGGAAGGAAATCTCATTTAGATACAAATGAAGAACTTGTATTTTACAAATGTAAGATAAATCTTATATTATTGGTTTAATATATTATTTACTTTATTATAAATCTTGAATATAAGCTAATAAAGTAATTTTTGTTAAAATTAAGGGGAAAGAAATGGCAAATTATCATAATAAACATTTGAATGATTTTAATATTTATCACAATATTTTTTTTACCGAAAATTGAATCATTTAGCATGCTTATTATTATAAACCAAAAATTTTTACTTCATATACTATTAATAGAACTTTAATGAAATCTTTAATTATTATGAACTTTTTTACTTTCAAAAAAAAAAAAACTGAAATTGTCTAAAACAAATTCATTAATTTTATCAAATGGCTCAAAAGAAGATACACAAAATTGACCTAAATTTATATAATAATTCTAAAAAAAATTTAAAACTTCATGTGAATTTTTGGCTGAATTAAATTTTAAATCTTTTATTGATTAACTAAGATAAACTAAAGTTATTAAATTAATTAAAGAGAAAGGATTTCATCTTTTTACATACGCACTTTAATTTATATAATAGCTCAACAATGTCGTGTTGAGTACAGAGGAAATTCTCAAACCCAACTCAAAATAGAGAATTTATAAAGATAAGAGTAACCTTCTTATCTTTAACCTAAATTCTTAATTATATAAATCAGTCTGAAGCATCTTGGTTTGAGAGTGTGAAGATGTTACTCTGTTGACTTATCTTTATAAAGTCTATCTTGTGTTTGAGTTTCCTATGTACTCAACACTACATCATTGAGCTATTATATAAATTATTAAGGCGCATATCCTTTCTCTTTCATTACATATGTCCTATGCACTTAATAAATAAATTTGAACATTTAAAGTTGTTAAAGTAAAAGTGAAAATAATTAATATTAAAAGATTTCAAGAAACAAATTTAAAAGCATATTTTGAATTCATTAAAATATAAATTGAATTATATTAAAATATCATAACTGATCTGCATTTTGTAAACTTTTATAAAAATGAGTTGAGTAGAACTTTAAAATGTACTTATCTTTGTTTCATTCATTGATTTATAAACACAGATTTGTATCTTTAAGCTAAAGTGCTTGTCTTTTGTTTTTATAAATATATGGATAATTAGATATCTAAAAACTTCAGAATATAAAATCTGAATTGTAATTTTAATAGATAGGTAAAACACCATCACTTTACATTAATCAGATTTTAATTTCATCAAAACAGACTGAGGAAGTATTCATCCTAATTAATTGATTCCAAAAAAATATTTAATGAAAGATAAACATTTAATTAGGTTTATGACTCTATTATAAAACTGTATACATATCAGCTTTTATGTAATAGTTATATTCTGCATTAAAAAATATATATTTCATTTAAAAAAGTTTACTTCGATTGCAGTTTAAGTTTTTAAAAAAGTCAAAAAGTATAATTAAATTATTTATAGTGATTTACACCCCCCCCCCTCTTCTCTTACTGTTTTTTAGTTGAAATATTAACACTTTTGTGCATTAAATTACTATCAAGTGGGATGGGAAGTAGAGTTGCAATTTTTTGTTTTAATAAAAACAAAAATATGAATTTATTATTTTTATAATGTTATTATTTTTTTATTATAAATATTTTAGTAATAATTTGTTATAATTACAGGTACTTGAGTATTAGTCCTGCAACCCGGAGCATGTATTAGACATGCTATGCCTTTTCACATTCGTATCAATCCACTGATAACTTTGTAATCTTATGATCTGACCAAAATAAGTGTACGCAGATCTTGTACACGATATTTTTTGCAAGATTTGCAAAAAAGTAACTTGTACATGATATTTTCGCAAGATTTACAAAGTTATCAGCAGGTTGAATACGTATGTGAAAAGGTGGAGTATGTTTAATGCATGCTTCATGTTGCAGGACTAAAAATATCACTTTCACACAACTAAAAGTATAAAATATGGAGCAGATTTATATATGACTTTCACACGATTAAAAATATAAAATTTATAACAACAATAATAAATGGAGTGGAATTTAAATTTGTAATAATAATAAAGATATATAAAATTGAGCAAGAAATTGATATTAAAAAGAACATTTTAGAAAAGTGTTGATTTGCCATACACAAATATATACGACTTTCACACGAAAAACTTTAAAATTTATAACAATAGTAAATTGATATTAAAAATAATACTTTAAAAATAAATATTGATTTACCATACAGAAATATATACAAATTTCACATTGTAAAATTTATAACAACACTAAAGATGTGAATTTCACTTAAAAAAAAAGCTGATCTTAAAAAGTAGATTTTCTCTGCCCAAAAATATGTAAAATACAAAATGCTATTACTCTAGTACCAAAATGATGTTTTAAATACGGACAAAAGACTCAGTAAATTATTATTTTTTTTAATATTATTTACAAAAAACCATAAAATATACACATTTGCGTTGAAGCAAGCAATTTGGCATTTACATTTTTGACACAAAATGGAGATCTCAACTGAAAGTTTTCCCCCAAAATGGAGTTTTACTGAAATTGTGATTGCACAATCTATCGGCTGAATGGGATTTTCTATAGAAATGCTAATAAACTAATGTATTTTTTTAAAAAACCAAAACAATTCACAAACATAAAAAAATATAAATTACAACACTTTTATTAATTTTTCATCCTGGCAGAAATTTTTTTTTTACATCGTTCAGTATGCAAATGACACCGTTGTCATTTTTTATGCAATCTATGAAGTTTATATCTGCATTTCACGTGAAAATGATCGTAACTGGCATTAGGAGGTTATGAAAAGAACAAAAATGAACACTATATACTTACATACTTGAAATAATTTAGAAATATCAAATAATGTCAAAATGTCCAAAAAAAAAAACACGTTTTTACATGAGATTGAATAGCATCGCAGGGTTTATTTTGTTTCAATTTGAAGTGATTGCATGATTACACATTTATTGCGGATGTGAAAAGGCATACCATCTCCCCTATATTGCAGGACTAATACTCAAGTACCTAATTATGTATTGCTAATTACCTTGTATTATATGGCAGTATTATAAAATAAAATTTAAATCTTAAGTATTTCTAGCTATTAGTTTCCCTCCCATTTATGTCACTTTCATATTTTTTTGTTCTTTGTGACTTTGCATATTATGAAATATTTACATTTAGTGAGTTTTTATGGAGATGCAGAAAGTTTATCATAATTCTATAGTAGTTAATCAATCATGATCATGTGAATTTATGATGTTTTTAAATTAAATCCTATAGATTATTTTTAATGACAATTTTTTATCTCTATTTAAAGTAAGTTGAAGATTTTTAAAAATGTTTTAGTCTTTGCAGTGCTTCTGCTTGTGGATGAGGCGATTACACACCCTGCACAAAGGCTCCTCATCAAGGGGTGCACCATGTTACTGCAATAATTAATCATAATTGTATGTAAATGAAAATGTTCAGACTCCCAAACTGGTCCATTATTAGAAACACATTCTAACTGTAAATATTTTTTATTTAAATATAGAAGGATTAGTTTTTTGCTTAATTTTGTGATAATTGCTCAAAATATACTACATATTATATACTCTACCATTGCATTAAACTGAACAGGCCATATTGATATTTTAGAGTAGATCATTGGAAGAGATTATGCTATCGCTATTAAAACTTACGGTAATCAATTTCTTTTAAAAAAATAATTTTTATTTAAATATCCTAGTTTATATTTTTTTTAAAATGACACTCTACTATTAATAGTTTATTTAAAAATAAACTTTAAAAAATATTGCCTCATAATAATTACAGTAATTCTGCAATATGTTAAACAACAGTCATGTAGTGTATAATTACATTTGTCAGTGATATTATTTAAATACTAATATAGTCATGACTTTCAGTTTATCACGGTGGTAGAGTCAGATTCTGGAATGTGGGATTCTAAGATTGATTCTGGTGGTGTCTTTTGCAATTAAGCTATTTGAATTTTTTTTTTTTAATATTGATATCTTTTTTTAATACCAGTATTATCTTTTTACATGTTTTATTAATCTGTTTTTTTTTTTAATGTGTATGGATCATCATGTGGTTTCTTACCCAGTTAAGAATTTATAATTTATCTATAATATTACCCAAATATATCCAAAAATTATTGTTTTCATTGCAGGCCTGCTTTAATTACATGACAGTTCAAATACAAGGAAAACAAAATTAATAATTTTTAAAAATAACGTTATGCATCAAAATATGTAATTATTAGCAAATTTTATTATATTATTATTTAATGCTAGTCTGTTAAATGAAATGACTATATAACATCATTTGAAAGTTCTTTTAAATGGTCACACTATTGGCAAAGCACCTAAAAAATTTATTATCTAGTGCAAAAAACTTTTTGATCTTTTTGTATAGATATCCATCATAAACCTACCATTTAACAAAATAAAGTGCAAGGTATGCTAATAGTTTCTAAAAATATATCAAATAAACAATGTATGTATGAAAATTTAAAATTTCTTCCCCTAAATAAATTTAAATGTAATGTAAATAATTAATCCCTAGATGTCAGACTATATAATATAATAAATTTTATTATGTGCAATATGTCCAAGTTATTAATAGTGAAATAACAAACATATATAAAAAAAAAAAAAATTAAATAATAAAGTAGTGTAAATATTTTATTATTGAGTGAATAAAAAAGAAACTAATTTTGTTAATAGAAAACAAAAACAAGTTATACATGAGAGATCCTTTGAATTAAACTAAAAGTAACTAATGGTTTTTAAAACAAACAAGAACTATTTATCAAAAACTAATTGACATGCTGGTTAAAGTTGGCCTAAAACTGTTAATGAAATCTCACTTTAGATCAGCCATGGTATAATTATTGTGTTCCTGAAAATATAATGGAGACAAACTTATATAAGGAATAGAGAAAACAAGGAATCCTATCTTCTTTTTGCAATGGGAGATGCAGCTGCAAGAGTATCCAAACTTCAGAGGCTATGCAGACAGAGAAGGGAAGCAATGGAAGATGCAATTAAATATCATATCTTAAAGAATCAGTTGCTGGATGTTGATAAAGAACTTTATAGGATTTCTAAGTTACTCTAATCTTATGTTTTTTAGTAAGACCAATGGCATTGCATAGATTGTAAAATTACATAAACTAGAAATAGAATTATTTATATAACATATATATGTATTAATTAGTTTTATGACAGTATATAGCAAAATATACTACTTATAAAAATAATTAATATATATATACACATCAGGTTTTTTAGATGTGTATTTTATAAATTATGTGTATATTCAGATCCAAATTTGTATATTAATTCCATTGTATATATAATTCATTGTTTGCATTAAACTGATTTTAAATTAAGTCCCTTGTTATTGAGCCATTGTGTCCTTTGTGTATTTCTTATTCTATGTGCGAAAGATTTATATTCATTTGTTTCAATTTCTTCACTTGAGGACACAACATGATTAAAATATCAAATAAGTTATCTGGATCTCAAAATAGAGAAAGAAGTTGAAGCAAATTGTGTTTCTGATAATTAAAAATCTGAAACTTCTAATTTTACATTAATTTTTAATGTTCCAGGCAGTTATCCAAAAATTATGAACATAAAAATGAGTTGAAAATTCTATTAATCATGTAGTTAGTAATGATTTTCTTAAAAACAGATAGTTTTTAGAATCATATTATCATTACACTTGGAGAGATAATTTCTAGCAATTATTTTGACAGTCAAAGCCAGGAGAAGTAATATATAAATAAAAAAGTAAGAGTGTAAATAATTATAATTTTTTAAAAGTTTTATTGTATCTATATGTTTTGTCAAATAAAATTTTATAGAATTAATTTTATTTTAATTTACAAATTTTATATCATGGAATTTAACTTGCACAAAGGTATCTCTTACCCACATGGCAGTCCTAGCTAGCTTTTTTTTTCCTATTAGAAAGATATTAAATACATCAGTTACAGTATATATATATTTTTAAACACTTTTTTTTTTCTGTTACGATGATAAAAATAGATTTTTTAAATCTTGAAAAAATGCACTATTTACATTCTGTTTTTGTAAATTCTTAGTTGTTTTTAAAAATTGTGTTTAATAATAAATTCTTCATCTATAATTTTTCAAGGGACCATAGAAAATAAATGCTAGACACATAAAAACAATGTAAATGTAGTAGAAATTAAAGATTAGAAGCAATTTAATGATTATTTATTAAAATATTTATACATTATATATAATTTAATAGTTTTAAATACAACTTTAACATTATAATTCAAAACATTTCATAATTTTTATAATATTGTAAATTAGAAGATGTAAATCTTCATATTTCTAAAAATAGTTATCTGGCTTTAAATCCTTAAAACAATTTGGATTAGAAATAAAACTTAAATTCAAGCTATAAAAAAAAGATATTATTGATTCTAGAGCAAAAGTGGTTTAGCCACAGGACTGTCGATTGTAAATGATGATATCTCTAACATCATTGTTAAACATATTTTTATTTATTTGCATGGAAATAGTGTCACATTCTATTTTGTTTATAGTACTGTATATATATATATATAACTTTAATACAATGTAAATACATAAGTTTAAAAAACCAGCATTAATACTAATTATATACAGTCATTACATTTTTTAAAAATAAATAATCATATTTAATCATTAATTTATTATAAAAAGTAAAAAAAAATTAAAGAAATAGTTATTACATTTTTTGAATCATAAGAATTAAAAGGTACTTACATATAATTTCTTTGCTCTCTTCACCAGGCGTTTTTTGGTTAATTATCCATTTTCAGGGGCATCATGTTTTAAACACTATAGCTGGGTTTTTTTTAAGATGATTATCATATTAAATATTTTGGTTATTTTTTTTTTTTTAAAGATGATTATAAAAACACAATAAATTGCACAAAACTCCAAACAATTGTAATTAAATAAAATTTAATATAACTGTAATAAACAAAATAAAAAATATGATGAAAGAATACTCACTTTGAACATGTTTTGAAATTACACCGCTATTATCTCTGTTCTTACATAAAGTTTCATATACCCATGAGCTCTCATTTTTTATGCAGGCACTATTTTGTAATTTTGAAAATATTTCACTGCATTTTCTTCTTTCACTTGTAGATTAAACCACTAAAACATCACTGGTAGATTCCAAATTTTAATCATTCTTGCAAAAAGTTAGAAAAAATAATTAACTATTAGTTTGAATGAAAATGCTATAGAGAACATAAAAAAATATCACATGTTAATGGTTTGTACTTTATAGTAAAAAAAAATATTTTTTATTTTAAACTTAACAAATAATGCATAATAAATAATTTTGAGGAAAAAAAGAACAAATATTTTAATGCCCCTGAAAATGGATAATTAACCAAAAAATACCTGGCAAAAAAGAGTGAGGGAATTATACATAAATACCAAATTAAATTAGAGAGAAAAAATATAATTGTTATTATTAATTTTTAATAAAATAAGAATGTCAACTCAAAATAATAAAAAAACTATTCATGTAAATAAATATTGCTTTGGGGCTATGATTTGTCAATGATAAATGCCAAAAAATGACAGTTGGAAAGCAATGGATGTATATTTTTATAACATATACTTTTATCATTCTGAATTCAGAATCAAAGACAGGAACATAAATAACTGAAAATTATACATATATTTGATGGATTGAGAATTCACTGTATCAATAAATTAAATTGCATATTGTTTTATCTATTAAATTATGCAGTTAACATGAGATGGTTTTTTGTACATTTAATACAATATTTCCTCTACTATTTAATAAGAAATTTAGTTAATGACATTACTATCAGAGGATTTTAGCAAATTGTGTTGATAAGATTTGAGCTTTACCCATATTATTATCACATGAACTTTTAATATTTAAAGTAGAGAGGAGTAATAAGCTTTTAATCATAATGCTACACAATAGATGGAATGAAAACTTAGTGATTGTTTAATTTTATAGATATTACATGGAATATGTTTAATTACAAAGACTCTCGAGTAACAAACTACTGTTAGTTCTGATCTGAATTACAAAATTATCAAAAATAAATAATTATCATGTATGGTTTAGTGCATGAGTAGAAGTGATTTATAGTTAAGATTTTAATGTTTCTATTTCTGATGTTTGAATACTAAATGACCTCGGAGTAATTAAGCATGGGATTATTTTTTCGTAAAGAATTTATAGTATGAAAATTTTAAATTAAACATAGCTTACTGTATATGTAAACAAAGAGAATAAATCAACCTTCCCCAAGCTATGATTTAAAAGCACTAAATGTTGAACAAGGAATCAAGAATAGAATAAATCCATCTATGTTTATTCTATTCTTGATTTTTTGTTTAACATTTAGAGTGCTTTTAATTTATAGCCTGAGAGAGGTTGATTTACTCCCTTTGTTTACATCAAGAAACCAAAATGACATTCTGAAAATACTAGAACTGATAGGATATTACATGCTAATACATACAGCATAAGTGTATAAAATTAGGATTAGAAAACTAGGAATTAAGTTGTATGTATATAAACTTTAAACTTGATAGTAAATCCAACAGCAGATCATTATTTGTAATAAAGACCACATGTTCAAATATTTGTCTATTGAATATCTTGCATTACCATGTGAATATATATAAATGTAATTAAAGAGTTTTATGGTATAATATTTACACATTTGTCTTTCATACTCTTAATCTGGAATTCAAATTCAATCCAAGTAAAATTTTAAAAAAATTCAATTTCCAAATAGGCTTAGGATATTTATTTAAGTGGCTGGCCTATAATCAATCAGCTAGCTATTATCATCTAGAAGATGAATAAACTAATTAGCCTGATAATACTTTTTGTTTCATTATTTCTCTGTGACAAGATATTGGAGATCTTGCAATAAGCTACTTAAAAGGCTGTTTTATTTTTATCTTCAAAAACCGATTTTAAGTTACTTCACAGCAAAGATTGCTTAAGTATTAATCTGGGGTGATGAAAGTTATCAGCACAAACAAATGTATATATGAAGAATGAATTAAACATATTTACAATCTTCTAAAAAGAAAATGAATTAATTTTATAAATAGACAAAATTGCACGGTTAAATATATGTATATTATTTTTTGGGTTTGGTTACCCCTTGTAATAAATGTAAATTGTTAAAAAACATAAATGCATGTTTGTTTCATTATCATTAAATTAAGTTATAGGTCGTCATTTCTCCAAACAAATCTTTAATTGGTCGATGAAGTTTCTCAGAAGCTCATGTGTAAACATTATTTTCTGAGATCGCAAGATTAGAAAATTATTGGCAGACTAATATGTATATGAAATCTCACCACAGGACTAATATGTAAGTACCATGCAAAATCCTCTCCAAAATCTCAATAAAAAATAAGGAAATGAAAAGACAATACTGTATTTATTGTTTTTGACCAATGCCATATAATGAGGAATTTGCCATGAATAATTAAGTATCTGGAGAAAAAAAAATCCGAGACTGCTTATATTTTTTAAAATTCCTAATTTATGTGACTTTGAATATCAAGTCATAGGTTTTGTGGATACATGTGTTAATTAATATGTCAGAAGTTAATAACTTTTTTTTTTCTCTTTTAATATTTGAAAACTTATTTTCCCATTACCAAAAAAAGAATTCTATCATAGTCTAGATTTTAAAAATGCATATTTCAATCTCCAAAAATATATTTACATAAAATAATTTTCACATTTCTTTTGATTAACACCTGTTTTATTCTTTTTTAATACTTTTCAAATTTCAAAAAACAAAATATTATTATTATTTTTCAATGCACCAAACTGAATTTTCTCCAAATTTTTAAGACTGAAAGTGATTAGTATTTTTATTAATAAAGAACAATTTATTATTAATGTTAATAATCTTTAATTAATTAATAATAAACTAGATGAATTCAGAAAATAAATGTTAATAAGAAAATAACTGAAAATAAATAGCCAAAAAAAAAGAATTTCCTAGTTACATATTATTTTGAAAGTGTGTCTAGGAGTAATCTTTAGTCTAAATTCAAATTTTGCAAAATCGTAGCATTTACTTTATTTATTGTTTTTGTTTTTTTTTTAAATATATAAGCAAATAATTTATTCTTTTTTTAAATTACATAAAGAAAATATTTAAGAATATTAATTTTGTGTGGATTTTTTTAAAAAATAGGCTTCTTTAATTTTTTTTTCCATCACCTCTTTATCAAAGCAAATAAAACAATTCATGTTTAGTTATATATATATATCATTATTATAAATAAAAATATTAATAATAAAAATTATACTAATATTAAAATAATATAAATGATACTACTTTATAATTTTCAATAGCACAGTTACAAGCCTCTAATTAATTTTATAAATTACTGCATTAAAATGTAGATTTATTAAGATTTTTTTTTAATTAATGAAATAAATATAAGGAGTGCCTATTAGACAGATAGATTTTTTTAACTACATGTACATATTCTGAAAACATGTTTAGGTCACTCTGTTGCCTAAATTTAATATAAACATCATGGCCACCTTTAAAAAGAAAACATATGATGATATGAATATCGCTTGCACTAATGTTGTAAAGTTCAAGTAGAAACAAATAATAATATTATGGATGCTAACTGAGATCACTATATTAAGCAAAATACAATGCTGAGATTTTATAAGATTATATTGAAAGATATTATAAATTGACCTTTTAATAGACACAGCTTTAGAAAATAACATACTACAGAATATTTCAGATAAATTCAGTTTGATCCATAGAGAATTATTTAATTTCTTTAAATAGTTTTCACCGATAGATTCTCATTTAACTGCATGATTACTAGATAAATTTCTAAGAGAATTATTATATGAATCCCTCTCAGCACATACTGTATGGATTAGTATTCTGCGAATAGCTGACTACCTGAGTCACTAATACTTTATCTTGTAATTTTATGATATCAAGCAAAAAAAAAACAGATTCAAATGAGAAATACACACTTGTTAAGGATCACTGTTTCTTATGCTTACCTAATCTGTTAACACACCAATAACTTTCATCATACAATATTGCCATCCTAGTGCAAGCCATACTAATCAATGGCTGCTAGAAGGTTGGTGCATCAAAGTCATTATCTAGTGCCTATTCATCTAATATCTTCAGACTAGTTTCTAGCTTATAACTTTTATCAGTGAGGATTCTTGGATCTGAGAGCACTGCACCCAGATCTTTAAATCTGATGCATCTCACCAGCAGCCACTTTCTACCTTTTTAGTTAACTAATGCATTAGATCCAAAGATTTAATTGCAGTGCTCTCAGAACCAAGGCTCCCTACTGATGGAAGCTAGAAACTATTCTGGGGATATTGACTGAATAGGCACTAGATAGGGATTTTGATATAGTAATCTGGCATCCATTGATTCCTGTGGTAAATCAATATAGAAGAAACATAATTTCTTGATTACTTAAAATACTTAATTAGCTATATGATAAATAATTTTAAAAAGTTAATAGAACCCTTTTGTAATGTTAATTTATAACCAATATATTTTAAAGATATACCAGTCCTTGTACTTAGAAATAGTTATGAGTTTGAAGTTAGTATAATAATACTGATCCACAAAATATACTAGTACAAATTACAAACCAAGAAACTATGTTATTATTTATTAAACAAATTCAGCTTCAATGTTTTTAGTATTGCTTTGGTGGACATATATCAGTGATCTGGGCCAATGCGTGATGCAAACACTGTGATATGATTAACACACCCACACTTCAATGCCCAGGGGATAAATATTAAATGTATATAAATAAGATTTCTTTTAGCTCTTTAGAAAGATAAAACAATCTAGAAAAAAATAGAATACAATCTGATTGGAAACACAATAGCAATCATAATAAAATGCAATATGAAGATTATGCATCAAGTATTTCAGTGCTGTTGCCTGTAATAAATAAAACACCCAAAGGCCAATGACACTTTAACTCTTTGCATGCCACAAATACAAATAGTGATCTCAGCAGAAGAAAACTTCATCAGTCACCAAGAAACATGGAACGAAAAAGCAAAGAGCATCACAGGACAACAGCAAAAGTGAAGATATTTCATTAAAATAATTACATGCAAAAAAAATAAATAAATGAAAACTTATCTCCAACACATATGATAAATGAAAGCACAGATGTCTCAAAAAATGACATAGTGGACAAGAAAATAATAAGTACCTCTTACATTTAGCATAATGATTATATAGATCAGATACTGTTATTTGAAAGCACTGATTAACATATATAACACTTAATTAACATACGGTAATATATAAACAACACAAAGAGATAAATTAATATAACAAACTTTTCAACAGTATGAAATTAAACATATGTATATTTAACATTAAAGGATTGACTTCAATTCCTAAAAATTTTCAACTAGTGAAATGACTAGATATTGTAGAATGACATATATCTGGTTTCGGTAGAAACAAAAGTTTACAATAGATCTCTGATTGATTCCTCTGTCTATTTTAATAGAATGGGTTTCTCACCTTTTTCTAGAATATCAATAATCAACTTCAGCAGGTGCAGAAATGAGTATTATGGAAGTCCTGCCCATTTCATTCATTCAAAATATTATACATTGATGATTATTCTCTAATATTTACAATACACCATAAACTCAAATTTAGTTCCAGAAAACAATGAATAGGATAATGCAAATTATAAATTCATTTTTAACAACTTTCTCTTTTGCTTATGGAAGATTTTAACATGACATATACTCAATTTGAATTTAAATGGTTACAGCTTATTATTACTTCACTAAGAGGTTTCTGCCTAATAAAGCAATCTCATTTAATAACAGTAGATATCCATCACTTGTAGATCTAGTTTTTTATTCACCAGTACTACATTAATCATATGCACTCAACAATGATGACCGTTCACTCTTACAACATCATAATATATTAAGAATACTCTGCCTAGTTGAAAGACAAAGAATTAGACTCATATAGAAATGGATATTGTTCACACATATAATTTCTCATACCACATACCATATCAGGAAGCTCACAATGCCTCTTACAATTCTCTTAGTCCTTGCTGATGAACTGTTTAAAAGAATCCCACAGTATACACTCACAACAGACAATAATCCATGCATAAAATTAAAGAAAACTTATAAATCTACATATGACATATTCAAAGAATACATCTGATAAGTTTTGGGTCAAACCATCTACTTCAAGAGTTTCCATAGCAATAGAAATTGGGAATATGTTTTTTTCTGATAATAATACATTTACTTCAATCTGTAAAAGACTTTAAGAATACATTATAGAAAGAAGCAGTATTCAAATCCTTTATAATTCTTTCATAGCTACAGATGATTAAAAAATAATATTCAAGCCAAAGTATTTTTTACAATGTTTGGAGAGTATGCCTGAGTCTTGCTAAACAGGCCACCAAGCATAGTAAAGTTTGTATTTGCACACCTAAATCAGTCCATCCCTTCATATCTTGTGAACATTGCTAATTTTTTATCAAAGTAACTATATGGGATGTGTATCCAGTTACAATTGCCTCATTCATGAAGAAACACATCACAATGCCTATAGTATGTATCCATTAGGAATCTTATCATTGTTATCTCAATCACAATTTGTGGATTCATGAACAGGGTAAGCAGCATTTTTATTCAAGACAGTTTTAATGTGCAAATTAACCCATTGGTCGTGCAGCTTTGTGTAAAAATAGCTTTTGGTTCAGACCAACTGATATTCTCATACAAACAATGGAAAAAAACTGTAACACCAAGTCTATTTTATACATATTTAAAAATTAACTAATAAACAGGAAAATGCATATTATCTTTAATGGAAAACTGTCTCCCTCATTTAACCCATATCAATTGATGTCACAAACTTACTGCTTAATGCTTTATTATTTATAACATAGAAAAATATCTTCCCGGCAACTATATTACTGCAATGAGTCACTGTATAGTCTGCATAGCATATATGGATGATATCAGTTATTGTAATAACAAAAAAACCTTCATACATTAATTAAAATGATAAAGGAATACAAACTTCCATAAATTTCAATTCAACTTAGATAAATTTTATGCAGTAATAAATTGAAGAAACATACCCAAATACATTCCAAGGTAAACCAACAACATATTTAGAATTCTTGTTTTACTTAAGTAATATGGCTATTGAAAACAAGGTAAATTGTTATGTGCAGCAGAACACACTCTTATTCCTCTCAGAAACATATCTCGCTATATTCCAAAGTAGTTCTCATAAACATGCTTATCACAATGATCATATAATACTTAGCAATCATAATCTTCACAAAATTATTCATATCAAATGTTTATTCACTGTGTAGAAAGTTCTTATGGAGAAAAAAAAAGTTTCCATTTTACTCAGGAAATTAAAATTTTATAATACTTAAAATGGCTTAGGATTACATTCAATTTTTGTATATAGAATACAGAAACAACCGCATATCCATAACAAGATTATTTCCACTTTTTGAAACAAGCCTCAATATAATGCCTACAGATAAACCTTCTCCAAACATAAAACTGCATGTAATTCTAATATCAATTAACCTAATGACTAACACTAAAATCATTTTCCCACAAAAGCAAACAGTACTATTGTAAAACTAATGCACTTCTAAATCCAAATATAAATGAAGATACAGACTTCCCAGTATTGGCATTAATAATAAGATAAAATTTAAGTATTGCACTTCTGAGTTGAAATAGTCTAATTTTATGCTAAAAATAAATATGTGGTCATTGCCTATCTTTCACTTTCTTAGATATAAGAGAAACATTATCAACACATAATATATGTGAACTGTGTTACTGGGAAGAAGATCAAAAAAAAAAATTTGTTTAGTGTAATATCCTGCAATATGCTCAATCATCACAAAAATATCTCTTAAAAACAATCTCACAATCCATTCAACTGTTATATCTTTTCCACTTGTTTTGCAAAAATAAGAAATCTCATTCATCCTAATATGCCTTGTGCTGCACAAGATGTATTTTCATTTATAATAATAATGCTATAAGACACCCTGACATATTTAAAAACAAATTAGATTCAATAAAACATAAAATTACAATACCAGATATATATGCAGCTATATGCTCCCATATAAATCAATGCTCCAAGCTATAGTTGGATGTGTTAACTACGTTCCCTACTTTAATGCAAATATACACATTGAATATGAAAATAACATGTATGCAATGTATTATATTTTTAGATCTAACAAACGTAATTTTTTTTTTGTAATGCTAATGGATCCTCTTTATTCTGTAATCCATAAATTGTCAATAATTTTTTTTTGAAAAATAATAATAATAAAAACACCTAAAAAGATTATTCAATAACAAATATATTAATACAAAAAAGCTTTTTTGATAACATGTCATTATCCTCTTTAGTTTATTATATGAACATTCACATGTACATACCAGTGTATTCAATAGCACATTATTTTTAATAACATCTTTTTTTTTTCATATGTCAAATGCATTGACCAGGAAACAAACCCAGGCCAGCTGCTTGGAAGGCAGCTATGCTAACCGCTAGCCACCAACATCTTTTCTTTTTTACTATTATATATATTTAAATAATTCTCATTACAAAATTTTTTTTTTTTTACTTTTTATTCTCTGATTTTCCCTTGTATCCATTTTTTTTTTTTTTTGAGACTTGTTTATGAAAGTCTTAATAATAAATAAATGAAAACATGAATATTAATTATGCATTGATATAGTCACATAGTCAGGTTGAAAATAAAGTTTATATTTTATTGGTTATTATTAATATGATATATATTCACATTTGCATACACAAAAATACATACAACAAATTTTGTTGATATATATATATATAAAGTTCTCATTTATAATGGCTTCCTGTTTTTTCACATATTTCTTCACTAGATATCAGAAGAGAAATAGCATCATGGAAATTTTATAAAAATCTGTTAAGTAGATCCAACTTCCAACAACTCAAAATATAATTTTATCACCTAAGACCATCTCAAATCAAGATCCTCCTTTCTAGATGTTCAATGGGAAATTTTTTAAACCTGAAGAATGATAATGTAAACAAAAATGCACTTCTTATGAAGTTCCAAACAAATTTATTTTTCTTGATTCAACCATTAAGTTATCTAGATTTGATCTTCCTTAATATTTTTAGTCTCAAAATAGATTCATTGCAACTATGATCTTGTGGTTATCTCCTTCATAAATAGAATTGAATGGCCACTGATCTTTGTAGATGGTGGCAATTAAAATTCATGGACCACATAGCTAATGAATGTTAAATCTGGATATTGTGGCAGAATTTCTGAAGATCTTTAGTAAATATATTTTTTGGTTGGAATCTCTACAGGTTATTTTATGATATTTTGTTGTTAATTATGCTGTTTTGTTTTTTTAAAAAATTTGCTGAAAAAATTTTGTATATGTATTTATATATATATATGGTTCTTCATCATAATTGACATATTTTGTAATATGCATGGATATGTTTGTATGCATATACTTTTGGTATAAATAAATCTATATTAATAAAATATATTAATTTTAGCTTTCTAAGCTAAGTTTGTAATTTTTTTTCATAATCACTAACAGCTTGAGATTAATTTATCATATACTTATTTATCAATAGAAAAGTGTTAATCCTGTATTCAGGATAAGACTGGCTGTAGAGAGAAACTTGGAGATTTATTAATCAAACTTAAGTATATTTTAAGTAGCCAATTTATAACCAAACTCAACTAGTTATTCAGTGTTTGTCAGTATCCTGCAAGGTTTGGTACAGTGATAGAGAGGCAGTCTTGGGAATTCAAAATCTATGAATTGCAGCTCAGCTCTGTCATCTCGATATTTAAACTTCTTATAAACTCTTGAACAATAAATCATTTGATTTTTTTTTTCTAACTTGATATAAAAAAATAATCTTAATATTATTCTCAACCTTTCCATGTTTTATATCAATGCAATAAATAATATTGACATATTTTTATTTTCTGTATAATATTGCATAAATAAAATAAAATTATACATGTAATTCTAAAAATAAAACGTAGATTTTTAAGAAAAGAAAATAGGTATTAAGTTTACTAAAGAAAATTAAAGATATTGTTCATTTAATATATTAAAAAATGAATATAAAAAAAGAGGTTATTAGTGTGATACACTTATTTGGGGATTAAAATTAATGATATCATGTTCCTTGGAATAGAAAAAGAACTTGATAATAAAGAAAAGGGATAGGTTAAGAAATTGTCATTATTTGTTTATAATAGATGTAAATAGAATCTTATGAAAAGAGTGACTTTATTTTGTCTCTTATAGAAAGAACATGAAAGAATTTTTTATTTAAAGCTACAGATAAGATTCAGAAAGAAATGGAAATATATACATTGGAAGACATAGATGGCAGTGAAGGTTTATATGGTAAAGTGGAATAATCATCATTTTATATAACAAGTGCCAAGAGGAAATTTAACATGTTAGAAAGATTGCATTTTATGTATAAGAACAAAATTGGCAAATAAATTGGTTAAAACAAATAATGAAATATGCATAAGAGTTAGGTGGAAAATCCGTTTCAGTGAAAGTATACAAATACTGGAAGGAATATTCCAATAAAATATTAGATATACAATGTATCAAAAACAAGATCATCATTAAAGCTGAAGATATTTATAATATCAATAAAGGAAGAGATTTGTTATTTTAGGCTAGAGCAGAAATTCTAGGGTCAAATGAATTAAGAATTGAATAAAAATAAATAAAATTTGTTATGTGATTTATTTAAGTGTGGAACAGATGTTTAATATTTATTATTATAATGTATCAGTTTACTAAAGACAAAAAATATATTGTTGAGGATAGTGGTATATATATGTAATATAGGGAACGAACCAATAGCTCTAACAAGCTTTCATTGATAAGTACCGCAAGAGAAAGCATTTAAAAATCTATCTAGAATAATCCCTATCCTCAGACTGTTTTTGAGCTTTTGGCTCACCTCAGTGAGGTGCTGGGACATTAGTCTGCTCTGTTTTTGTTTGTTTTTTTTGGCTCAAATATTTTTCTCAACAATGATATAATAAAATCAAACAGCAAATACAAATATAAAAATATAAATTTACAAATAAGATAATCACTTTACAAATTAAAATATGATTTAATTTTTACATTTTATCCCCTTTCCCAAATAAAACATTTAACTTGTGATTTATTTATTTTAATAAAAAAAAATTCCCATTTATGTTGGAGGGTTAAATGATTTCACTTAATCTTTTATATTCAGTTTTTTAATAATTTATAGTATTGTCAAAACAACAATAATATTTAATCTTTATTTTTCAAATATTTATACATGGGTATTTTGTTTGTCTCATTTCTACATTTCCTTTTTTAATTTTTAAATACATATGTGCACACACTCAGAATCATGTGCCATGAGATCATTCCATCTTACAAAATTTTTCATGACACACCCTTCCTGCCATGTTAACTTTTTATTATATTCACCTCATTTCTGACCTAATTCTATTTCAACTATTTCTATTTTTAAAAAATAATTATTCCACCTAACCTTTACATTCTATTTGTTTTTTAATAGCTTCTTTTTATTTCCTAAATGCCTTTTATCCTCCATTTCTAGGGTATTTTTAATCCATAATCCTATTAATTGTAAATAAACATTAATTTGCATTCTTTTTTACCATATCAGTCTTTTTTTCGTAATTTTTTGTATTTATTTGCATATTTTTTTCCAAGATATTACTTAATCTGCTTAGTTTAGACTTGTCTCTTGTTTTATCCACGTCCTCAATCTTTTTATAAAATTCTGTAACTAACTTTTCAGTTATCCTTATTTTGTCATCGTACAATTATTACTTCTATACCTTTTTTTTCATCATTTTGTCCTTTAATTCTTTTCATCTTTATCTATCATTGTAATGGTTATACTTACTGATTATATTCATCTCTCCAGACTGGAATCAATCAATGTGATATTTGAGAGAGATCACATACATACCCTTTCAAGAAAAGCTTTTATTAGGATGTCAGCATTAAGTTAATCATCCCACTATATTTGAGGTGGAGTTGAGTGCTTCCCCAAAATGATTAATTGTAATACTATTTATCAAATGTCAATTTTTTTTTAAACTCTTAATTGAAATTTTATGTTCATAACCAATATGCAATTGATTTAAACAATTATTTAATATACAAAACATTATTTTAAATAATAAACAAGTAAAGAAAAATATTATAACTCTAAAAATTGATTAGATAATTAAATTATACATTTTAATTCAAAAATATAACTGATTATTAGGCATAAGAAAAAGCCTCTTCTTAGGAGGGAAATAAGAATGTCGATTATATAATAATAATAAAGAAGAAAAAATATAAATTTAAAAATACAATCAAGTGTATAAAAAAAATGTAGTTTTTTTTTTTTTCATCTAGAACAGTCTTCATTAATTAATACATATTACTGGAATAATTTATTTTAGTGATATTTTATTAAACTAACTTCAGTACTTGGTTTGTTTGTTTTTTACTGTTCTCTGTCTTGATTTTTTAGAATGCTTTCTGAGTTTATGAATGGTCTTATGTTAGATAAGTTCTTCATTTTTTTCTGAATCACAACAGTCTTTTTGAGAATTGTTTGGAGATAATTAGCAGATTAACATAATTTCTATTGAATCTTTAATTAACTATTTAGCATCAGACTAGGACTTATACTTTTCAGAACAACATTTCAATCGCACTTGGCACATAATGCAGTTTAACAGTGATAGATGTACAAGAGATTTCTTGCTACTTATATTAAATATTTTCAAACTGTTTTAGGATTTGCAATTAAAAATGGCTTTTCAATGTTCAATCTCATCTTCCATGTAGGTTATCAACTTTACTACTCCCAAACTCACGATGAACCCAAGGTTTCTCAGTTATCCTATTAATGATTAGCTGCTTACAAAGCAGAGAAATAGAATGAATAAAATTTGCTTGACCCAGTTTTATATATTCTTCCTAATCTTTCACCATTCATTTAAAAAAACAGGATGGCTTTTCTTTTAGTTTGAACTTTTACTTTAGAAACTAAATTAAGATTTAATCCACAATTATAATTATCCCCAGGACACTATTTGCTACTTTTGTTACATTTTTCAATTTTATAATGTTGCTTGTCATCATCTCTTGAATTTTAATTATAGAATAAAAAAAATAATATGTATTTTATAATTTGAAGAGTTTCTCTTTTTTAAAAATACAAAATATAATTGTTCTAACAATATAATATATACTTTTACAATAAAATCTTAATTTTGACTTGTCTTTTGACTTAATTAAGTGATATTTTTTGTCATTTACATATTCCTTACTATTACATAAAAGTATATTTATCATTTTATTTCTTTTATTTATAATTTTAGTCAATTGTTGGGATAGAATACCAAACATTAATGTCAGTAGTCAGTTAAAACTCTAAAGTTTTATTCTATCCACAATATGCCAATAGATGTTGTACAGCTAGATGGTACACTATCCATTCATAACAAACTCCTCAAGTTCTATCTCAAGCATACATACTTCTGATTATATACTTGGATTTTCATTTCATCTCTCAGCTTTTTTTAATAATGAATTATTCATATTGTCTAAGATTACTATCTATACTTTTTTCTAAACTTATTTATATTTCCATATAAACATTTCCAATTCTTCTACTCCACTCTTTCCCCATTTCCATTAGCTAAGTATATTCATTTATTTTTCTTTACTTACTTTCAGTCTATCATACATAATTTTACAATTTTTTTTTAAAATTATTTTTGATAATAGTTTTCTTATATCTAACATTTTTTTAATCATACATTTATTTCTATTCACATTTCTAAAAATATATTTCATTTTGAATGTTTTTTTACTAGCAATTTTTCTCTATAAAAATTTCCACCAACTCTATATATATATATGTAGGAAATATATCTGTATATTTTGATATATATGTGTATTTTTATATATATGTGAAATGGTTATGTATTTATATTATTCAAATATTGTGGCTCTGATGAAGACTGCTGGACAGTCGAAACTGTAAGGAAAATAAAGAAGTTTTTTAAGAAAATTTGTTTACATTGAAGTGTATATGAAAGAAGTATTATAAACTCTCCATTTATTAATATATTTTCTCTACATATTTATTAAACTACTTTAAAATTAATACTTTTGACTTTTCAATATTATTTTTATAAGGGGGAAAAACACAATTCATCATTCTATCCTCAAGCACATTTTTATTTTATTATCTTCCTAACCATAAACATTTTTTTTAACCATTACTATCATTATTAATAAATAATTAGTAACAGTAAAATCCTTTTGTTTAAGTTAATGGATAATAAAATTTATAGTAAATTAGCTCATCTGTATGTTTTAACTAAATCCTTATTTCTAAGAAACCCATTACATAATACACCTAAAAACGTAATATTATTTTTTTGTAAACAATTTAATCTCAAATTAAGCTTTGAAAATTTAATTATGTTTTTGAAAGAAAAGAATAGGGGTGATAAAGAATTACTACCAAGACTTGCTGGTGATATAATTTAAGGAAAATATGTAAGGCATCCTTACAGTCTATTCATTTCCTTCAAAAACATACTTATATCTTCAAACTGCCTTAATTCTTCAGTACCCTTTTGTACACCATCACATTATTTTTTATTATATTATCCTAAATAAAAGCTAGCACTTATTAAATATTTCCTTACATTCTTCCATCCTAGCTATTCTTATTATTATTTTCTCAATTTTTAATCATTTAGTTGTTTTTTTTAAAATTCCCACATATTTTTTTCCAACTTATATTTATCATTTTGTAAAGCTGTTTTGTAGTGAACATATTCCTTAAAATTTCATCATTCCATGCTTAATTCTTGTATTCGTTAATGCCATCTCATGAAAAAATAACAATAGATTGCCCTTGATTGATCATTATTTAAACACAAATCTTAAAAGATATATCAAGTAGGGAAATCTCAAATTCACAATTGGGAAAAAAGTGTTGATATATTAAATTTACATTTGCCTTAATTGAGATAATCAATATCTATCTTGGATATACAGGACTTTCTACATTTCAAATGCCAAATAAAAGCACTTCATTTAGCAAATCTTTTAGAAAGTGACATTTAAAACTGCCACATGTTCTCTAAAAAATGGTTATAACATTACAATGAGTTTTAATATAAAATTCTAAAACAAACTTTTTAATATATATTAATATAATCAATTCACTTTCCCCTGCCCAAAAAAAAAAAGTTAATTTGTAAATGTAAAAGTGAATCTGTTAGCATTAACTAATTCCAGATATCTACATATGATTACTTGAGGGTAGCCAATATTAACGCCATTAATTAAATTGTTATAGCTTATTAAACAGCAAATAACAGACCACATTCATATAGAATTTAAATTTTTGTACTTTAGCAAAGTTGTCATTCACTATCTAATTGCAGCAATCAAATGAATAAATGTTGTTTTTTTCATATTTTGTCACAAAATATAAAAATGTTTAGAATTATATTTAAATTCATATGATATTTAATCCAAATAACAGATAAGTCAGAAATAACCAGTTCATTTTAATCTAAAAGCCATTGTGCAGCAAATAATAAATTTAAGTATACAATATTTGAATAATCATAAATATTATATAGTCAAATTATTTTACATTTTACCATTCAGACAGAAAAATTGCAAAATACCATCACATAAAATCTAGATTTCTACTTGCATGAGATTCGTTAGTATATATTAGCCAAGCAATCATTCAGTAAATATCTGATAACTATCTTGTCTTATTTATATGCAATCTTTATATTTTATTATGAAGCATAAAAATATTAAGAATTATAGTTCAATTCATGTTACTTCTAAATTTAAATAATACATGGCATTGTATGTAAGGAAACAGCTTATATTGTTTTCTTGCTATATCCCTCCAAAGAAAAACTTACTAATTTAAGATTATTTTTCAACAATGTCTTATTGAACTTATTTGATCCCTAAGTTTTATAATACCCTTATAGAATGTTTTGGTTTCCCATGAAGCAATATATGAACTACTTTTTTCCCATTGTTAATCCCTTTTTACATGCTTAAATAGATCAAAAACCAAATATCAGTGTTAAATTGTAAATGAGGGACAATTTCAAAAAGTTTGTAGTAATTTTTTTTTTACTTTAAGAAACCTAATTACAATACAATCTTCAAAAATAGTAAACCAGAAAAAATGAGCCTTTTAATCTTTACTTAATTTTTTCACAGTAAAGTGATCTTGATAAGTATAACAACATCACATTGCTTGAAGTCCTCTATTAATGTTTAAAGTTCCATCTTTGATGTCTTTAAATAAATAAATAAGTCAAGTTAAGATAATATTTTGTGTTAATTTAATTTCTGAATGTCAGAGCTATTGCTTATTTGTTAAACAAATATCTTTAACCTTAACAAAATTTGTTTGTAATAATAATACCTATAATATTAGCATTATATTTTTGATAACATGTAGCACTGAAATGGATTTTTGATTTTACAAATAGCAACCCAAAAAAAATGTCTTATGTCATATTTGTTCACAATAATAAGTGTTTGATTTCCAATTAAAGTTAATAATAAATATTCTGTAATTGTATTAGCAGCTAGACAAACCATTAAAGTTAATGAATGAATTAAATGTTTAATTGCTTCAAAGCCAATCATAAAAGTTATTAATACCGAAGGAGTTCCTATTGAAATTATTAACTACTTTATTAAGTTAGCTACAGCTTAAAAATCTTAATAATACTGAAGATGCTAACCTTAATGTAATTATGAGATATCATCAAGTTGATCATTGTTTTTAGGTCTATGAGTCTGAATTTAAAAGGAATCAAATTGTTGATGTTCATTTAAGTGGTGCAATGTTTCCAAAACAAATAAACTTTAATATTTCAAGATCTAGAATTTTACTAAAAATGGGAAGGTTGATGTCTGCTTGAATAATAATAGTTGTTAATCATTGCTTATTGAGAAAGATTTACAGATTTTAAAAAGGATTGTAAAAGAAAATACAAAGCACATGAATAAATTATCAGAGAAGTCTCATAGTTGAACCTTCTAATGTCTACCAAAAGAGTCTGCTTTAAAGTTTTACAAGTAGAACATTTATGGTAAAATTATTTTTGTAAAATCATTGTTTTTTGACAGTAATGCTGCTATGCTAAAGCGGTGATATAACAAGCATAAAAATGGTTATAAATGTTAAAAACATGTTCTATAGTTAGATAGATTATTATTTAGATACTTTTTTCATCTGGAAAAATTTATATCTGATGATTGTCAAAGGAAACCTGTCAAGAAGACTACATTTTTTAGCTATAAAATATTTTTCTGGTTGTGTTTATGATATGGATAATCATTGTATAACATTTCCCTGTTTTAAATTATTCCTTTCCTTAACTGAGTTTCATTTGCAGTCTAGTTTAGAAGACCAGATTGTTCCCATATAACTCTGTTATCTTTCAACGTGGTAATGGTTCGATTTGCATATCACAATAGTTAAATAGTGTTTTTATGTATATTTATACTTTCCCAGTTATTATATTCATCAACAGTGAATAAAAGATTGATATTCTCTTCTGACATATCTTAAGAAACTTTACAATTTTATTCATAGAAAGTGGTTAAATATTTTTTGTTAGGTATGTAAACGTATTAAACTTATCCTACATGGAATAGAAATAGTTTTTGATATAGATGGACACACACGCACCCCAATACCTCATTAAGAGAAATACTCGGTGTCCCCATCATTTTGTTTAATCCTTGTATGTTTATATGTGTGCGTAGATAAATTTGTTAATACCCACATTTTTATCTTTTTCAAGTGTCCTACATTCAATATTTAAGTTTTATAATGAATATCTTTTCTGCTTTTAATTTTTGTCATTGAATTTCTAATATGACATCATTTTTTATAACATTGTTGTTTTTTTTCTTTTAACAACTTTTTCATTTTGTATGGTTATACAGAATCTTATTACATCAGTTTTACAGTAATAGTAGCACTTAATTCCTTATAATGTTTTATATCAAATTTATTAAGCGCAAACAGATAACATTGTAATAATGTGAAAGCTAAAATCTTCAACAGATACGCTTTAAACATGCTTATGTGACAGCCAATCAGATGTTTTATTTAGCTAAATACAAACAACAAATTGTTCTTTTCATATTAAAAGTTTATAATGATAAAAAGTTCAGGCTTTGCTTGCTTCTTCATATGAAGAAGTTGAAAAATTATTCAATCATTACAATTAGTGAACTTTCGTTTCTTTTGTTAATATTTCTAAGATGAAGTTAAATATTTGACATGATCATAAATAAATGTGAAGTAAATAAAAAAAATATTATTTTTAGAAAATTCATTATAAATTATGCTTAACCAATGTTCATAGGCTTTTAATTTCTAAAAAAAAAAAAATTAATTGAACTTTTTTTTTTTTTTTTGGACTGAATAATTGTTAGCTTTGTTTTTGACTTTTATGTTTCAATTTTTTTTTTTTTCCAGTTCTCCTATCTAATAATTGATTCAGGGACCATTATCATTTGAATTAACTATATAGTGCACGGTATTAAGAGTATGGACTAGAGAATTAAAAATTCCTGAATTGACTACCATCTAAAAAAAAATTTAAAAATCAATTTAGTAAAATGAATAAAAACATTGTGCTTGACTTGAAACTTGGGTACTCAAATGATACATGACCTCCAATCATGCTAATATTAATTTAATACTCCTTAATCAGTTCAATTTTTTCCTTGACTGAAATAATTTTCCAATATATTTTGACCAAATTACTAATAAAGAAATTGCTCTATATTGCATAAATCTATAAAATCTTAGAATTTTGTTTCATATTTTTATTCTGAAAAATTCTATGAGTTTTTATAGAAACAGTAGATGAATAAATTGAGCCAAAGCCACTTTGTGCAACTTCTAACACAATATAAATATTGCTTTTCATTACTATTTTTTCTAATGTTTTAGATTAATAGTCTATAGTAGTTTATTATATATCAGCATTAGAATGTCTTATTTTGCAAATGCTTTAAAGATAAAATTCATATTTTGAAACATAAAATTTTTAGTTTTTAAATGATTATCAGTCAAAAGAATTATTAATGTGAATTTTATTATCATATTTGGTTAAGTAACATTTTATTTCCTGTATCACTTCTAAAATTAGTTCCAAGAGTGATTACTATGGCTTTTGAACATTTAAAAATGTATAAAATTTATTATATGTGGCTCTTATTATTAAAGAATTTGCCCATCTTTGTTTTAATGTTTTGTACTACGAATTAAAGAATAGTGAATTCAGATGCTCATTTATTTTAATCCTATTTTTCTGTTAATAATAATGAATTTGTATTTTTTTTATTGTTTGTGAGAATTTTTTTTGTAGAAATTTAACTAATGCTTTGTCTTATAATGTTTAATCAGTTGCAAATGTAATACAAAAACCTAAGTAAACAAAAGTATGTATTTTTTTTAATTTAAAAAAAAAACAGTCATATATATAATTTTTAATTTAAAAAAAATAAAACACTGTTTTGTATTTGATTTTAGTGGAAAGTTATACTGATTTTGCCTGTTGTGCAGCAGTACCTGGTGGAGGTCGTAACAAGGAGTATGCTCTTCATCTTTTACATCTGACTAAAGGAAATATTAGGGTAAGATATATATCAAAAAAATAAAGCTATTATTTATTTAAATTAATTAAATATAAACTAATGAAATATTGAAATTTTAAAAAAAAAGTAAAACAATTTGGAAGTTCAACCTTCGTCATCTATGTTTTTACAAAATATTATCCTTTAAATTTATCATTCAATAATAACTATTTCATCATATAAAATGGAAATTTCTTTATGTTTATTTCAGAGGATGAGAGATTTTAATTGCATAATTATTTTAAGATGAGGTGTTTGACTAATATGATAATTCTCTAATAAACTTTGTTCAGGTGCCTCATAATATATGATTAAAATTTTTCATGCATTGAAACTTTCTTATGTTTTTTTGGAGACTTATTTAGTAATGAACTCCAAATTTGGTCTAACATGGCTGATGAGGAGTTGGGGGTTTTATAACTTGATTCTGACTGCCTTTAGCATCTTGATGACTTTATGATATGTTGTTCTAAAGGTAACCCTTTGTTACATGTTTTGGTTACTTTTAATAGATGCATCATCATTTTTAACTATTATCAATTCACTGCAGAATGAAAGTTTCTCCAAGTTTAGTCCAGTTTCTCTGATTTGTAGCCTCTTTTCTTCACAATACACCAACAAACTTCTATATTTCATCCATCCATTTCACATGTGGTCTATTCCTGGGTCTTTTACAATCATATATAAATCTATATAAGTTAAAACTTTCTAATCTCATCTAAATATGAATATGATTCAAAACTAATTCATAAATATGCTGGCATATTTATAAATTAAATATGTTGTACACTTTAATCTGATACTTGATAATATTTTTAGAAATATTATTTTTGCAATTAGAATGAAAATTCTCACCTGTTCTTACATATATGTTTCCATATATTTTAAGATTGGACCTTTTTTTATTTTAATCTTTATAACAATATTATATTAAATAAACTAGAATTATGATAGTTCACATGGAAGAGGCATATATGCTTGGCTCACTTTATGAAATAACTATTAATCTATATCTATGCAATAAAATATATTGCTGATGAAGCTGATTCCAGAGTAAAGTGGTTTGGGAAATTTAATAAAATATTAAAAATAATATTTAATCTTTTGGATGATTGCTCTTAATAGAAGAGCAGTTCTTATCACATAGTGAACTATTGAGACTATGTTATTGTTAATACTCAGGAATGGAATATAAAATACATGACTGAAAAAATAAATTGGTATCATTTTGAAATTAATAAAAGTAAAACTGGTCTAAATATGTTGCTGTAGGAAATGATCATAAATGCCCAACTAAAGCATAAACTGGATCTCAAAAGATTTTAATTAATGGACCTAGAAAAATTAGAATAGACAGATAAGGTAAAATATGCTGATTGGATTGATGTAAAGAATTGAAGTACTGGAATAAACTTAGAGATCTATCATCTTCCACAGATCGATAATGATTGAAAAATATGATACTTGCATATTATGCAACAAAAATACAGCATGTGTTAGACTAAGTATTGTTTTTTAAATGCTTTTATTTAAGCTAAAAATTGTTTAGCTTAAATTTTATATATGTTTTAAAAATTGATGACAATGCAATATGACCTTAAAATATTTCACGCTAGAGCTCTCATTTGTTTACTGTAGCAGTATTGATGAACTAAATTTCAATACATTGTTATCATTTCAGTTTTCAGTGATGAGAAGGAGAGGCTGTTTTTTAGCGATCATTTAAAATAGAAATAAAAATAAATCTTGATTTCTCTTGATTATAAAGGTTTCTTTTTTTAAAAAATATCTATGAAATTTTATTCTTCTTTCATTTTAAAATTTGATTTTTTAAAAATAATCTCCATTTTAAATTTTGAATTATAGTAATTACAAAAAATATCTGAGTATTAAAAAAACATCACATGACCACCACTTCTTATGCTTGTGTATAGCTGTTGTTAAAACAGACAAAACTCACTGTACATATTGCCACACACAGCAAGCTAGAGTAATCAATGGATGCCAGATGGCTTGTGCATAAAATCCCCATCTAGTGCCTACTCATCCAATATCCCCAGACTAGTTTCTGGCTTGTGTCCTTCGACAGTGAGGAGCCTTGGATCTGAGAGCACTGCACCTAGATCTTAGGATCTAATGCAACTCTCCAGCAGTCACCTTTTATCTCCACTTACCCTATGAGTCTTAAACTGAAAACACCTTAATGTTTTCAATCTAAGCCCATTAGCTTATATAGTCATATGGGTCCGAACTCAGTTCAGTACCCACAAGCATAAGAAGTGGTGGTCATGTGATGTTTATTGGCTTAAAACCAATCCTGCTTAATAGGATGGTGGTGGCTATGGTTACTAAAAAACCAAAAACACCAAAATGTATGGGTACTGAACTGAGTTCGGACCCATAGATTGAAAACATTAAGGTGTTTTCAGTTTAAGACTCATAGTTTTGTAGTTAAGTGGAGATAAAAGGTGGCTGCTGGAGAGTTGTATTAGATCCTAAGATCTAGATGCAGTGCTCTCAGATACAAGGCTCCTCACTGACGAAGGCCACAAGCCAGAAACTAGTCTGGGGATATTGGATGAGTAGGCACTAGATGGGGATTTTATGGACAAGCCTTCTGGCATCCATTGATTACTCTAGCTTGCGGTGTGTGGCAATACGTATAGTGAGTTTTGCCTGTTTTAGTATTAAAAAAAGGAAATAGAATTGGAATCAATTTTTTTTTTTTTTTTATCAAGTTAACTTTGTTAATAGCAAATTATATATAAGTATTGACATGATGTACAAAAGAATAAATTTAAGTTAAATAAAATTTGATATGCAACATATTTAAACACAGGCAATTCAATTGGTGTTTCAAAGAGATAAAAAAAACTATTCAAATTTGAAGAAATTAATATATTATGTAGATGGATACGTATTTTATTTACAATTTATACACTATATATAACTGCAATGAAAGTTATGTTTGCTTTTAATACTGTACCGGTCAGAATTGTATGTTCGTCTAACAAGAGCTAGCATCTAGGCAAAAGTACCTTGAGTCCAATCATGTGCAAGATACATAAATCAGGAACAATCATGAACTCTGCTCTATTGCCTATTTTCCAGATCTATAACATTACGAACAACATTTCTGATGATAACAAATGAAATTTTATTCATTGCTGTCCCGGAGCAACAGCGGAGAAACAAGAGATCTACAGGGGATGATAATAGCCCCAACAGAATGAAATAGCTTAAGATTATAATTAGACTTTTCATCAAAATTCATTAATAAATCTAGAAGTTGGCCTAAGGTCAGTGGAAATGAGCTATATATAATGCAATCTAATTAACGATGTGTATGCATAAATCATGAGGCAAAGCAGACTTAAGTACTAATTGTACGGTTAATAATTTATTAATATTAATTAGGAGAAAATGAATAAACAAAGTTATTTAATTTGACAAAGAGTCACGAATCTATTTACATATAACACTAATAGAATTTTGGGTTTCACCTGATTATGAATGCTGATTTGCGTATTTGAAAAATTACATAATAATAGAACATAAGTTAATGATTAAATAATACGCAAACCCTCAATTGAAGACGATGATTAAAAAAAAATGTACAGATAGTCAAAAGATGCGGCTTAATATGCTAATGGTAGATACCAATTTTACCACATTATAACTTGGACGCTATGATTATTTTATGAAAAATAAATGGCCTTTAAAACAGATAAATGGGATATAAGTTACATCAACTTACTATGGTTCATTTGAACCACACACGAAAATATTTTATAATTTACATTATTTACTTAAACAGTCATTAGACTTTAAAATGTTCAGACAGAAAAGTTATTTGTATTTTATTCTATTCTTTTCTGATTGGAGAGGATTTATTTAACATTGTTTGTTAGCACACTCGAACATTGTTTCAATGAGAGGGCGGATAGCTTAAATAAGCTTTAAAATGAAATTCCCTAACTTGTAATATGAACGAAAATATGAGACGGATTTTAGAAATCCTGGCATTACGTTTTACAGATTTAAAATGAGCAAATATGAGAATATTAAACAAGAATGGTTGAGTCCATTTTAGGATGAACACTTTATCAATTACGTAAGTATAGGAAATGTGCCTGTACACGTGACAGGTCGGCATTTGAAAAAGGTGATTGTATAGGGATTCCATGGTCTGATTATTTCCAGTGTTAACTCATGCAGAACCTATCTACAACCTGACAGTATCCTGGAGTCGGTGCTTCCAAACCCCATTCAAGGATATGCCATAAGTAAAATAATCCTGGTCCTCCGGGTTTTAAGTTTAAGAAAACAAGACGAGGAAATTTCATAATGTTATCTAAACCAAGCAACGTTAATAATAAAAAAATAAATCAGGTTCTTAATGATGCTGAAATGTGAATTAAGGCCCTCGTAATTTAATAGAATCTAGCATAATGATATGACATAATTTGATCCCTCTCGAAAGGTACACAAATGACCTTTAATATTAGTTAGGATGTCAAAACATAAAAGGGGGAATATTGTTCCCTTCATTAAACAAATATTAATACGCTAACTAGTAATTAATTCCATAAAATGATTACCATGCTAGATGGCATGATGGGCAAATGATTGACCATATAAAAAAAAAAACACAGCAAAGGTAAAGTCATTAAGTTTACTTTAAAATATAATATGAAAATAAAATCAATAGCGTGAACATAGTAATAAATTGATACATTAAATGTAGCAGCGGATAATCTGCCACTAAGCAAATAGAATAATTAAAGATCTTATTCAATCGAGCGAACTTTTAGTTAGGTAAGAAAGCTTACATTTATGATTTAACATCCCATAATATCGAGAATATCTAATAAGAAAATTTAGGATCGGTTCGCTAGATTGAACTATTAGCATATTATATTAAATCATACAAAAATTTATAATATTGAAAATAAAAGTTTGCCGCATTTAAAAATATACAAATAGAAATTGTGAAACCCACTAAAGAAATGCATTAAAAAAAATAAAGGGTAATACATCGTCTATTGATCCACACCGCGCGATGGCACTGTTTCTACGCTAAAGCACATAAATATGCTGTTTACAAGGCCGCTTATAGATCTTACAGCCTGTAAACTGTTCAAACACTAAGATGTTGAAGTGCACCCTTACCCCAACATCTCTAGAATGTTGAACATTATTAGTGATGAGTATGCGACACTTTCTAGAGACATTACTCTTGACTATTGTACAGCGTATGATATGAAGGTTTCTGTAGTTGTAATGACGAAAAGTCTATTAGAATGGATTTTTTTTTTTTTTGGCTTAAATGTATTGTAATTGATGTGAGTTAGTAAAAATTGTAACGAATTGTCAAACGCCCCTACTTTCGTTGTCAGGGGTCAGAATTCATGAAATAAGGAGTGTAAATCACGATTCGGCAAAGTTCACGATCAAGTCGCGCACTTTCCGAGACTTTTTCGAGATCAAAACAGTTCAATGGCAGATGACGGTCGTTTGGCGTTGTAGCTTTGAGATTTACCTGCTACAGAAGCAGATACGGCGGTGGCCTTTTTAACACCCCCCCCCAATATTTTACCCACCCAGAAAAACTGTCTTTGTGGTGGTTTAATGAAATGAAGGCGTTGTCAAACATTTCTGAAATGGAATGTCAAGCGCGTCAATGTTGACGAAGGGGTTCCATTCGCTTATGGAACGGGCTTTGAGGGCTGCTGAATCGGTTTTTCGCAAGCGGTACGGCTAATTGATTCTTATTGAAGCCGGAATCAGCTTACAGTGAAGCGTATTAGAGCTGAGTTGGAAAGGTGTCAAAACGCCGTAAGGAATATGACGATAGGTCTTAGAGAGGTCTGTCGAGAAAGTCTTGTTGTTTCTCAATCAAAAATAACAAAAAGTTTCTTCAAAAACAATCAAAAAGACTTGGATCCAAAAAAAAAATATTAAAGTTTCTTTAAAAAAGACTGGATAAAAAGAAATTTTTGTTTTTTTTATTTTTGAGAAATATATATCAAACCAGTTACAAAAAAAAAAAAAGCAACAACAACCACCCCAAAAAGTCAAAATCAAGCAAATCCAAAAATTAAAAACATAAATCAACAAAATTATTTCAAAACAGCCCGGTAACGTTATATCTATTTGTTTTTCACTAGCAACAGCGCCATAGAGCGGTATGGGTAATTAGACGATGTATTATCAAATAAAGTTATAGATTCATGCATTAGATTTTTACAAAAGAAAGAGAAAGTCATTACTTTATAGAATTGTTATAACTAGCATTACAACGCCATGTTTTTACATAAGGAGAGAATTACATCACAAATAATTTAGGTTTTGAAAATGAAAGTTTTAAAAGAGAGTTCATATTAGCGGCATGATTAGGATTTATCTTCCATTAATTGATGACTTGATGTCCATACGGATTGGTACTCGTAAGATTATAAAATAAGGAAAACACAGTTGGCAATGCAAAGTTTGGAAAAATAATGGCTGGCATATTGAGATAGTTATTTCAGCATTTAATTTAGGCAGTCCATAAGTGGAGATGGCATGTTAGCATAGCAGTATGGAAATGATTTTTGGAGAAGAAAGGGGAAGCAAATTTAGTCCCTCTACTCCGGATTCTTTTTTCAAAATTTTGATTGATGTGGATCTGTTCTGCAACACTGATTAAAATGGTGCACACTGAGACTTGGCCTAAAGTTTCAGCTCTATTTATATGTTAGCAAGACCTCGAATATTCTGTTTCCACTTGATGAGTCCCGGATGTCCATTAAGTTGCCTGAATGCTCTTATTCTTTAATTTCAATGATAATGCAACAAGTTCTAGAGAGTATTGTTTTAATCTATTTCGAGAATGGAAATAGATTCTAAACATATAATTTCTATTAACATTGTTTGCTAAGGGATTTTAATTTATTAATTACCCTTTTTAAATTAAATCTAGAATATTCTTTTATTTATAAGTTTCAGTTATTTTAGTTACTCTCTAGAACTTTCTTTGGTATTGCATCATCAAAAATAAAATACGCGAACTATAAAATATAAAATAAATATACATAATATTTAATTATGAAAAGTATTTTTTTATCAATATTTTTTTTGCAATCTTGAACACACATACATGATTATTTAAAGGGAATGGAAATCTAAATATTTCTGGCTTAAAATTATTAAATATACACATATATCTGGGTTTAAACCTCTGATTCAAGGTTTTGAATCACCAGACAGTGAAGCAAAAATGTGTGCAACAGATTTTATGCTTCAATACTAATAACATTGTGAATTAATTGAGATATAATCTATATCTCAGAAAAATATTACAATGCCAAATTTTGCTTTTAGTTTTTTAAGATAAGGATTTGATAGCATTTAAATACATATTCAACTACTCTTTATTAATTTTTTAAGGATATTGTCTTTATTGTTATCAAATATGATAAAACAGCAAATCATGTTTCTAAGAATTGATTTTTTTTTTTTTTTTCATGTGTCATAGCATTGGCCGGGAAGCGAACCCACTAACCCAGGACAACTGCTTGTAAGGCAGTTATTATACACATTGGGGCAATGTTTTTATTCTTCATTTTAAATAAAATTGGATTAATTGCAAAAACGATTTTAATATTAAAAAATTAAAAATGTTGTTTATAAAAAATATTTTATAATAAATGTTTTTTATTTACTATGCACTAAAAAGCCAAAAAAATTTTTTCTTCAACCAAAATTAAAGTTTTTATATTTAACTTGAAATAAAGATATTGGGTTTCCAGATTAATTAATTCAATTATTTATTTATTTTTATCTTGTCATTGAATTAAATTCTGGATAAGTTAAATATAAAAATCCCAATTATGGTCGAAGAAAAAAATAATTTTTGCCTTTTTAATGGTTAGTAAATAAAAGTGTTAATTATAAAATAGTTATATATATTATTCTGAGTTTTTTTTATATATTTGATTATGATACTTGACAATCTCTTGTATTTTTGTTTGTTTTTTTTTGCATGTAAACTTTGAAAAGAATATTGTTTTAATTTCTAAAACTTAATAATTAATTCAGATTTAAACAGTTGTCACCATTATGAATTCTTAATATTTGTTATTCCCTGGCATTGCCAATATTATTATGACTATGGTTATGATCATTATATAAGTCATTTTGACACTTCATTTATATAGAATATTTAAATTTTTCTTAAAACTTAATGAAGTAAAATAATTATTTATATTTGCTACAATTTAATCACTAAGTTATTTTGGTATATTTCTGTAAATAAAAGTCATAAAAAATATACTGGAATACATACTTAATTTCAAAATTGATAATTTTAATTTCTTGCATGGGTGTTTTAATTTTGCATAGAGAGTAAATTGCTTGCATAAATTTAAGTGAGTTTTTTTTTTAAATTATGTAATTTTAAGTATGTAAAAATCTAAAGATTAAGTATTTATTTAAATTTAAGATGCTAGAATATATGTTATATGAAGGTGGCAAGTAATGATAAGCTGCCCTGGGCAATGATTTCCTGCCTAGTTACTCAACCTGCTTCAAGTAAAAAACTTAATATATATATATTGAATTAGATATATATATGGTTTATTATTAAAATTTAGAACAGAAATGAGGAGATAATATCCTTTGTAACGGTCCGGGTTTTCCACCAGAAGAGGGGCATGCATCGAACTATGGTCAGACCTAGGGTTTTCGGCAGGATTTTTGACTGATGCAATGAAGTAACTAACCAATGATTATATCCATTTCCAATTGACTAGCTCTTGGTTTACTCATTAAATCTAGATATAATTTAGGCTAATTTATCCATACCTCACACCTCTTTCGGATTCCATTATGCCTCAGTATTCGAACCCAAGGAGAATGTTGCCTTTGGCTCTTTTCAGGGGTGAATTTACTTAATGTAGCAACTAAATTTTTATTGGATTAAGATATTGTTGTGTTATATATTATAATAATATGTGTGTGCATATATATATACTTAGTTAAGTAAATTGATGAGCAAATGTATGAATGAGACCAATTTGATTTAAAGCACATTAATAAATTTAATTAATAACAAATAAAAATTGAAATTCTATTCACATAGCAAAAGATGTGTTTATATGTGTCCCATATGCATCTGTATCATTTCAATAACTAAATTATTCATTATACCAACCCATGCCTCTCATAGATATGCATTAAGACACTCTATTTACAAAGTTAATAAGTTTAGCTAAAATACAACAATAAAAATAAAAAAAAATTGTTTCATTGTTATAACGATCGCAAAGCTAAATAACTATTTACAAGATTGTATTCAATATGTCTAATAGCTCCATGATCCCATTTCTGCTGGAGAAATCTTCTTTGGGACCCCTACGTATAAGTTTCTAATGTTGATAGAAAAGAGACATTCACACAAGAGCTTTAGTCATTCATACCGAATAAACTAAATATAACAATTATTAGTTAAACATAAACAAATAACATAAATTCTGTCCTGTCCTAGTGAGTGTAAATTAATATGGACGAGTATCAAAAATTCTTACCTCCAATCATATTATATGATGCTGATGACTGAATGTCAAATCATTATGGAAGGAATAAAAAAAATTCTAGCTTAATAAACCTTTTCCCACATTGCTTCTTATGGAATGAACTCTCCCGATTACAAACACGCTGAAACTTCCAAGTATGAGAATAATAAAAGTAGAATTTTACAAACATATAAAGTAAAGAAAAAAATATATTAATATAATTTTGATTTCGTTCCAATCTTCCTGATTAGAGTCTATAATTTAAACATTAGTATCTTTCATGGATACAGTCCATTCTGATAACTCCTCTATTGTTCTTCAGATTTTCCGGTAATGTTTGGACAACGTTTCCCTTTCGGACATCATCCTCTTTTTTGTGCTGTACTCTGACACATCAGATTAGGTGTTAGGCGTTTTTCTAGGCATTATTTATACAACCGAGTTACAACATCATGCTTCATGGCAATTAAGACAGCACACCGGTCCTATGGCACATTTATCTAGCCAATATACATTGTTTGGTAAATCAAGAAAAAGATTTAAATTTCCTTCAGTTTATAATTGGTATTGAGTAAATTTATACAAAGGAAAGTTTTATTTCATTGTTTATCAGTACATGCTGGCTATATAACATTCCTTTTTCTTCTTATTCAATTGCATGGTCTTCTCTTTTGGATTGTTGCTATAAAATTAATTTAATTCTTTCATTACACTGCTAAAGTTATTAATTTTACTATTTCAAATGTTGATGACAATTTGTTTCAATTTTTAGGGCTTTAAAATCTTACACAGAATAAACAATATCTTCGAACACATTGTTCATTTTTTTTAATGTTTGATATTAAGCTATTTGCTACTTGCGATTGTTATAACAGTTGATAAAATATAAAAAAGAGTGGAAATGGATTGGATTTATATTTATACTGTGACTTAACATCTGTTGTTTAGCAAACTCGCATTTTCAATTTCCTATTCCATCACTTGTGTGAATTAATGTTGGTTGTTGATGTTGCATAATAGAATTATGTAGTAAAATTCTATTCTCATTTTCCAACATTTTGTTGCTTAGATATTGACTCGATGTCAGATCACCACATCGACTAAATTACTATCTAATATCATGACGTCTACACATTAACAAACAAGTCATTATTGGTGTGTATATATATAAAAGGTTTATAAAATTAAGCTTTTATTTTTCATTAATAAATTGCACTTACTTCATTTCAATATTATTTTCGTCTGGTACTTATTAAAACAAACTTCAAGTGTGTGTGTATTTATACGTATGTTTGCATATAAAAAAGTATGTATTTAACCTATTATTTCAGCTTATGTTTTTTTTTTATGAGTTTAATCTACTATTGTGGACGTATAAGGATGGGTTTGAGCCGGATTGTAAGCTTCACTTACACCATGTAAACAGAGATAACCTTTTGATGTTGAATTTTACTTCAACAAAAAGCGTCAACAAAAGATCTTTTATATGTTAATGAGATAACTTGCTTAGCCTCAAGGATTATCAGTGATTGAGATAGTTTCTTGGCATTACAAAAAAGTTAAAAGTTATCTCTGTTTACATGGATATTATCTTCTCATTTCTATTGTTTATTACATATATATATATAGTTGTAAGGGACTTGAACTCAGACTTTCAAACTCCCCATGGCTATCCAATCGATCTTATACAACTGATACACATCACCACATGCATGTAAAAAAGATAAATGATCTCCAATAAACATATTTTGTTGCTGAATCACTACTCATCAGTTGGTCCAGATCACCATCTCCCGTGCATACATATAATGACTGCTCATTTTATATTAAGATAGCAAATCTTCAAACTTTAATGGACAAGGTTTCAATCTTCTCACTCTCCAATTTTTCATCCATCCATTTCATTGAAAATCTGAATGCTCAAAAACCTTGTTGATGCCAATATTATTGAGTTGAAGTCTCTTATAATTTATTTAAGTTTAGTATAAACAATTTACATGTATTTAAATATTACATATTTAGCCTGTAGTTTGCTCATTCCTCTTCTGTATATTTAAATGATCATATTAAGGTTCTGGGTGTGAGGGGTCAGATTGATTTAAGGTCAACATGGGTATGACAATAATATTGGCATTAACAATGGCTTCGAGTAAGCTTGTCCATTAAAGTTTGAAGATTTGCTATTTTAATATGAACTGAGTAGTGATTGTATATATGTGTGGGAGATGGCGATCTGGACCAACTGATGAATACTGGTTCAGCACTAAATACATATGTTGGAGATCATTTATATTTTTCACATTTATGTGGTCATATATAACAGTTGTATAAGATAAATTGGAAAGCTGTGGGGAATTTGAAAGTCTGAGTTTAAGTTCCTTATAATTACATTAAGATTAGTATAAACAATATACATGTATTTAAATATTATATGTTAATTGAGTATGTTAGGTTATAATAGCCTTTGTTTATAATCAATGCCAGTTAAGTATTTGCATTGATTTAATTTGTTAATTGTTTCAACAGTGGTAGCTTATAAGATTATTAAAAACTTTAGAAATGAATGTTACCTTTTATATTGGGAATTAGAATGACAGTCAGGTTTGCCTTTGTAATATTCTTGGCTTATGTAAATATTCACTACTAATGTTGTAGAGTTTTAATTGCACTCTATCCATAAGCTTTGATGAGAAGATATTAAGATGACCATTTTTTTATAGATTGTCCTCATATTTTTTTATAATATATATCAGCATTATATATTGGTTTAATTTGCATATAGTCACATTATAACAGTAAATATACATAATCCCGATGCTAAGCTTAAAATTAAACACCCATTTAATATGATATAACAAACTGATTGTTATTATTATTTTAGATTTGACAAATAAATAGGTGTTAATTTTTTACCTTTTATGTAATTAGATATAATATTAGTAATTATGATATTATTTTACATATTAATTTTTTTAATATATATTTATGTTGTTGATTTTTAGGAAGCTATTCTTCTTTTAATGTCCAATGAGATGAAACTTCCTAAAGGAAATACTCTCTTAACATATCAGTATTCTGGTAAGTATTTTATTAAACCCAAATTTGTTTCTGAATAAAAAGAAATTAGAAATTATAGATCATTCCAAATTGCCTAGTAGAATTTTGAACTTAAAATTAATCAAAAGAATAAATAAATAGCTTTTATAAACAAATAAAAAGAGTTTTTTAAATATATATATATAATAATTTATTTTTAAATTTATCAAATATATGTAGATTGAATTTTATTTCACATTACAATTTTTGTTTTTTGCCATAGCTTGATCTCATAAGTTAGAAAGTCATTTAAATCTTTATTTTTAATTGTATGGATAGGGAGGATTGAATAAATTTTATAACCTTTTTTTTTTTGTTGTTGTTTTGTTTTTCTCTTAAATTTTTTATTACTGCAAATTTGTTTTTTAATTTAGCATTTTTAAAATTTTTTGAAGTATTTTAAAAAAATTAAATTAATTTAAGTATAACTTTAAAATTTCACATAATTTTTTTTTTTTTTTTTTGCAACTATAGTAAAAGAAGAAGTGTTACTTGAATAAAATTTAATTCTGAAACAAATGCAGCCATTTGTTCGTGAATAGTATAGTTACCATATAAACAAACAGAAAATGAATTGTGTATAACATTGTTCTAATTGAATTAAAATGCTGCCATCTTTCATACATATTTTTAATGATGAAGTTATTACTTTTATTAATAAGTAAATAAAAAGTGATTGAAAGACCAATGACAGTTTATTCTTGATTTGAATTAATTTCTTGGCTTCTTTTTGATAATAAATGAATATATATTTAGACTATCTTAAATAGTTATCTTCAGTTTGTTTTGGAAGTATACTTTATATATTTAATTGCACATTTTAAAATAGATTGAAGATTTTTTTTTTAAATGGCCAAAATATAACTACAATTTCGAATAAATTAAAAATGATTATTTAAAATAGTACTAACATCAAATTCAAAGCATTTGCAAATTTTTTAGATATTATTTTATGCACATTTATATTTTTTGTATTATTATTTATTTATGATATTTCTTTTTATTAGAATCTGATAGATGGAGTTCAGAAGAAATCGAGGCTTATCATCAAGCATTGACAAAATGTGATAAGGACTTTTTTAATATAGCACATGAGGTAAAAATTTTACATAATATGCAATTATATTTTAAGTTATAAATTCTTAATGGTACAAAGTAGTGTTGGTTGGTGTCGTTTTATGAAATAAAGAAAAATCATAATAAATTTTAAATCATTGCATTATGCAAAAGCTTTTCATCACTAAAAAAAAAAGTTCAGTAATTTTACAAAAATAATTGACTTTTTTAATTATTATCAATCAGTCTTATCATGTTGTTTTTTTAAAAAAAAGAAAGTTATTACAACAAAATTTGGTTACTCATATAAAGTTCAGATAATGTTTTGGGTAGAATAAAGAAATAATTCATCAGCTTGAAATTATTCACCAGCATTTGATTATTAAGTGAATAAGTTTATGTAAATAAAAAATTTTGCCATTTGAATCAGTAATCTATTTTTTTATTAGGACAACTATTGGAATGATTGTTTTATTTATTTATTATTTTATTATAAATTCTTATACCTTTGAATAATTTCATATTCATTTTCTAGTATATATATATATATTGTAATGGTACAAAGTAGGGGTGAAAATAAAAGTGGGAAAACATGTCCATTTAATAAATCATCAAATATAAAAGAAATATAGTGAATTTGAACAGAGAATCGGCATGGATTATGAAATAAGTAGTTATACTAATACTAAGTTATAAACTAAATAAGTTCCTCAGCATTAAACAAAAGTAATCAAATCATAAGCAATTAATATTCATGAAATAATCACCAGTCAGGCATTAATCATCAGAAATCAACAGTTAATCTTGTGACTGGATTTAAAGAGATACATTATAAACAAGACTACTTATCTAGCCACTGCCAAACTTAGGGCAGAATATACCACATTACTTGAGATGTGCATACATGGATCTAAAATATCCATCAGAATATAAAACAAAAATACTGTGATACTGAAACATGCTGATCATTATCAATGTCCTGGCTATATAATACAATTAGTTTACAGGACAACTATAAATTAAATTTCTAATAAGAAAAACAACATGCAGTGAATAAATTTTAAAGGTGATACCTGTGCACCATCCACTGTTATTAAGTGTATATCCAAGCACCAGCCTAAATCTGTACATTCATAGAATTAATTATTATGCTCTAAACTAGCTTAGAAAGCAAAAACTCTAGAGACTGACTGTGAACAAGAGATAAACAAAATAACAGCTTACTCTAAATAATTTATAGGTTAATTCTACTATAACTAAATAGTAATATTAATAAGCTAATGCACATGCGCTTTGTAGATTTAACTATAAATGAATGCTCTCACTTTCTAAACACAAGATAAAGTCTTTGAGAAAAGATAGAATGAATCCATCTATCTTTTCAACCCAATCATTTATGTATGGCCAAATCTTAAGTATTTGGAAATGAGAGTGTGAAGATGTTAATCAATCACTTTAAATTACTTTTTTACTATGCCTGAATGAATGACGCTTGCGAAATTTCTAGAAATTACGATACATCATTCTTATTAAATTAAACATATGTAAATAAGACATTTATTTTATATAGCGCTATTTTTTATAAACTGTAATATTAATAAGCCAATAAGCTAATGCACATGCGCTTTGTAGATTTAACTATAAATGAATACTCTCACATTCCAAACACAAGATAAAGTCTTTGAGAAAAGATAGAATGAATCCATCTATATAAATAGCTTTACTGGGTTAATTTATATAATCCCTAAAACACCAAGTTGTATTGAATTCAAGTTACACACACTGCCAGTTCATGTAACAGATAGCTGCAGAAATAAAGATATTAACATTAGAACATTTTTAATAATTATTTAATAAACTAACTGATTAATAATTTTTTTTTTTTTAAAAAAATGGCATGGTAATGTGATAATTGAAATTTATACATTCCTATCAAAAGTATAGTTTTATATTTTAAAAAAACTACCCAGTTGATTTTATTTTTTAAATTAAGTAGCTTTTGCTTTCATTAAGTTATTGTCCCTTAAATAACAAAAGTTAAAAAACAACTTTTTAAACAAACATAAGGCCATTTTAAATTAGTTTAACTCTTTTGTATATAATTGGATGGGGAAGATAAATGAATAAAAAATATGTCAAATTTAATAAAAATTAAGTTACTTAAAAAAAGTTATAATTTTCTAAAATCACATGGATAAAAAAATATTTCACAAGGGATGTTATCCTACTAAAATTATTCATTCTTATCAATTACTATCTATAAAAAAAATTATCTCTACATGAAAGTATGATGTGCACATGAAGAAAAAAAACTACCATGATTTTAATTGTCTTGGAAGTTCTTTGCATTTATAATTTTTAGTATTTCCATGTAGGTTTTCTTTTCAAAGGCTTCTTACTGCCAGGTTAAGATCTACAGTTCTTTCTATTTAGCAATAGAGGATTTCAGGCTAACAAACAATAAGAATTTATTCATTATTTTTCCAATAAAATTTCCAGGTTGAGCTAATACATAGGGATACTAGCGAGACATGGTATCAAGTTACATGGAGATAGATCATGTATAGCTTTTAATTAAACTTAGCAAATGATTGTCTTCATTTTAAAAAAAACATTTTTTACAGCAAAATTGAGTGTGCTCTCCATAGCTAAATTCTCCTACTGTCTTCTTTAGCAGCTTAATCAGAAACTGTCATCTTCAACAACTGGTTCAAGAAGGCTTGCTTCTTACAAGATACTGAGGTCAACTGATTGATCCACATTCCTATTTCTGTAACAAACCAATCCTGCCTTCTGTATGACAAATATTAATAATAACCAATTAGATCAATTTTGACAAAAATTGTTCATCTATTTCCCTCCTTCAACATTGATATTGGAAAACAAGTCAAAAACTTGAATTAAAATCTTAGTTTCTTGACATTTTTTGGAAATAGTTTAACATATATTTATAAGTAAATTACCATTGCATCAAACTTTCAGACAAATAGTACAGATGTTTATTGATTAGTAAGTGTTTTGGGTACTTATTGTTATATTGGTATTTATAATATTTTAATTAGATATACGTTTATGTTAATTGTATTCTCCAACAACTTGGCTGAGAAACACTCCCAAATATTATTATAATGAGATAATCTTAGTCAAACAATATTTATTATACATTTCATTTTTTTCAAAATTTAATTATATACACTTACACATAGTATATGCATACATATATCCTCTTGTATATATAGATATTCTCAGTTTCTAAATACATTTCCAACTCTTAAATTTACTGCCCGAAAATTATAGTCCTTCGTTATTGCATTTCTTTTTCAACAACTCTGCTATATATGTTACAAGTTTCCTAATATTAAATTCTGATAGGCTCGGAACGATCTGTTTTAAAACTAGTAAGGTTTTTGTACCTTCAGATTCTAGTCTCTAAGGTTACTTCCTCACTGGAACATGACGACTTGTTACAGATGATAACAGTTACTAGAATAACAAAATTCACAAGCAAAGAAAAAAGCACTTCACTTGGTAAAATATTGCCTTATCTGATTTTTTTCATTATTTACATTCCTTGTTGAAGAATTTAATTAATGTCACTTTCAAGATCTTCTATTTTAAGTTGTTTAATCTTTTCTCTGATCAGTTCTCCAACTTGACTTTTCAGTATTTTTTAATCAGTTTATAAAAAAACTTTCTAATTACACAACTATTCTACTTTTTTAATATTACTAATTCCACAAGTTTTACATTATCAGTGTTGTTGATCAAATTCCTAAATATTTATCTTTCCGTTTTCTTTAATTTATACATTTAATCTTTTCTTTTTATTATTATTACTTATACTTCTTGAGTATTCTTATCGATATTTAAAATTAAATATTTATTCAGTGTATAAATATTTCATTAATAAATTAAAAATACTTTCATAATGATCATAGAATATATTTGAAATATCCAGGTTGTAATATGTCTATTTGATCAATGATTTACTTAAAAAAGTATTTAATAATGAAATTATTTTGTGCTTAATGAAAGAACTTCATTATTATCAGTGCTTAATGAAAAAATTTCATTTATCAGATACAGCTCAAATCTTTTTCAGAGAATATTACTATTTATTATTTATATATCTGTTGTTAAAATATATTGGGAATGATAGACATGGTAAACTACTATAGTTTATAATCATCTTAAATTACAATATTTTATTATCCAAATACAAGACATGTTTTTTTAGAAGAAAGCAAAAAAAAATTTAAGATGTACATTTATATAGCCATGATATCTTTACGAGAATTATTGGGTAAATATCAAGTGCTAATTATCTTTATTTATCAGCCCTTTTTGCTTTGCCTGAGCTTCAAATATGGATATAATTATTATTTGTTATATAGCCCCCCCCCCCCTTTTTTTTTTTTTAATCATTCTGATTTGTAGAAAATGAAAGACTAGGTCAGTATATTTGTAATGACAGTTACATATTTTCATTTGAGGATTAACTAGATACCTATTTAATAATCAGTTTTAGATTGCTAGCTGAATTTTATATGGACTGCTATTTAAATTCTGAGTCTTGAACCCAAGTCATGGCATACTTAATATTGCCCACTATGCTCTTAATAGTAATGAAATGTATATTTAAATAGATGATATCTTAACTATTTTATGAACATGTATGCAATTGTTTATAGGAGAGAGAGCTAGTTAGAAGTTGAAAGGATAGCTAATAAAAGTAATATTACAAAAAAATTTAAGGTTTTTATAATAAATGGCTAATTTTAAGAAAAACTAAATAATAAATTTTATAAAATATTATATAGTTTAGCTTGTTTTTTTTTTATTAACGATTTAGAATTAGAAAAATGTCATTAAAAGAATGCATGTTTGAATTTGTGTTGTTATAAGTGCATACTGCAAAAACAACACACTTAGATATATTAAGATTAAATAAAATAAATTTAAAAATTTTAATTAAAATATCTATATTTTGGTTTACATTTTAAAAAATGAGATTAAAGAGATTTTAAAGTTGCATTTTTAGTTTGGAGATGATAAAATTAGAAAACAAAGTATAATTAGATAGAGATAAAATAGCTTAATCCAAACAAAAATTTTTACTCAGTTGAATAATTAAAATATTTTTTGTAATAATATATAATTCAGGTAGACTGAGATCACCAAGGTTATGTAAAACCAAGAGGTGACTAAGGTGTCAAAAAAACAGAGGTCAATCATATACACAGACTAATTTTTCTTGAGGAAGACTCTTGATTGTCAATTCTGAATACTTCATTTTTAATTTTTCATTGAACTGTTTATTCTACTGATTGGCTCAAAAAGGAAAACCACTGGCTGCCTGAAACCTATCTTAGATCCACTATTTGTGTATCTGAAATGCTGTTTTAAAGAAATACCAATTTTGAATGCAATTGAGAAAATGATCATTAATCAGCAAATATTTATATGAAATTGCATTAAACAAAATTGTAAAATAGGAGAGAGAAATTCCATTCTAGCTAGGAAACTAAATGCTATTTCATCATTGCCTTAGAAAGTAAAAAAGTAATAATTAAAATAAACCAATAGTAAATATCATCAAGGGAAAAATGTCAGCTTGACTAAGAATTCTCACTCTAGCTTAGAAACATTTCACTATTTCAAAAATGTTATTTTTTTTTTTTATGATGACCTCTAAAAATATTATTAGTTTTCTAACTAAAGTATATTTTATTATATAGCATTTTGAATGGTATTATTCTTCATTTTTCTTTTAATGTTATTAGCATAGGAGTTAAATTATATCTCTAGATTCTTGAATATTGAATTTTAGGTCAGCGCTCTAAACTATGTATTTATTGTAAATTATTTAATTGATTGATAAGAGAGGAAGTGAATGATTTTGTTTTCTTGTTTTAAAAGGAATTATAAGATGCAGCAGAGATTACTATCTAATTTATATAAGATTATTATTCTTTTGTAGTTGTATTTAAAGAATGTGGAAAACAAAATTTGCTTCATCTTTTGTAGAATTAATTTATAAGTTTTGTTTGTTTAAAATGTTTATTTAAAAATAAAGTGTCTTCTCATATATATATATATTGTAACCATCCGCTTGTCCTCTCAACTACCCATCGTGTCGAACTCGCTGCGGCACTCAAAATTGTGACCGTAAATTGCGTGGTCCCAACTACAGAAACGCAAATGCACTAAGAATCGTAACTTCTATCACTGATCAATTCCCGTTGCACATTGTCAGCTATTAAGAGCTGTATCCAAAAGCATATCATGCTATCTATTTATGCACGAAAGACCACAATCAACATCTGGGGCAACTTACCACAGACCAACTAATGATCTAACCAAAACTTTTTATGATTTAATTTGATCGCAGCCAGGGTGTACCGCGAAGAACTACCATAGTATTATGATAAAATACTTTAATCAAATTATAAGTGTAATGTTATTATTTTCAAACCTTAATTTGCAATTTTTTATTGTATGAGACCCGATGGCCGACCATGTACAAGATGGCATAATTTGTGGAATTACATAAGATTATGAAATTTTAAACCATCTATATGATTTCTAATACAGATGCTAGTCCAGATAAAGCTTTGCAATAAATAAACATAAATACTTGGGTTCTTTTATAGTTTACTATATCATTGAGACTCTTATTGTACTGACGAATGACAATTTAAAAATGTTAAGTAAATATATTTAATCGTGTCATTATTTGGTAAATCTGTTTACAAGTTTAATAATCAATTTGTATGGTATACTAGAATCAACTACTCAAAGCCAAAATGATGGAAAAGGTAAATGGGATTTTATTGTACCTTACACATCATAAATTACCAAAGACGAAAGCATCTAAATGATTTCTCAAAAATATCAATAAACTCTTATATCATGTTGACGATAGTATGTATTTCAATGTATGCTCTATCCAAGGTTTATGATTTCTGATTTTACAAATGACACATAGCAACGGCACAGTAAGTTTAATTATAAATCAACTTTTATTTACAAAATTATGAATAATAAGTAATTAATTCCAATGTTATAATTAAAGACATAAATAAACAAATAAAATAAATAAATTATAATTCCATCGACTTTCTTCAATAACATCTCATAGGTACAGTTTTTAAGAACCTAATCATACCTTATATTTCAATTTGATACAATGAATATTGAGAAAATTATACTAAATTCAGCATCAACTCATGAACTATTTAACGTCATTTCCAGATTCAATAAATCCATACCGTAAACTTATAATAATATAATAAATAATATTATGTCTGTAGGATTTAGCTATAATGTAATCATTAAATAAAGTGATAATTTAAACTTACACTCCGGTAAATAATAATCAACCAACAGCTAATTATTATGAAGTAACTTGAATAGAATGTCCTGCTACAAGTTGATGATCTAACTTATAAATTATGCTTACAAATGAAAGAAGATGATTTAGCAGATTAACTAAATACTTTGCCCAACTTATATCTATGAAGTAAAACATATTCCTGTGGATGTATTCATCTACACGGAGGAATTAAATAACACTAAACGTTTTGTGGATTTATACACCATCATAAAGCAATAAGTACAAGTACACCATTCCGCGGATTAACCACCAGCGCAGGAATGAGTGTAAAATACAAAAATGGCAATAAAGTAATCTGCGGATTAATCACCAGCACAGATTAATGCCCTTTACATTCTAAAACAACATTACTATTTACTTCACATTAAAGTGCAAAATCATCCCCCTCAGTTATTCTGACCATTCAGAATACACTAACACTTTAGCAAATGTGGGTTCTTGCATAATAAATGTTACGCTAATCAGGACAACTAATGTACTAACTTATCTCTCTTAAAATAAAACATGTGTAATATAATATAAGTAATATTAGTATAGGAATATAAATCTGGAAAGACTAACAAAATAACTCATAAAGATTGATACATCTCATGAATTCATTCAGTACTTTTTAAACTTTTTCGCAAGCGCTATTCTCTTGAATAAATATTTTATTCAACCCCTATTAATTTAAACTTAATAAAATATAACTTATGAACTTCACATGCAAGTTCATATAACGATAAAATTAAAGCAATGAATTATTCATCAAATACATAAAATCTAATGGGTGTGTGTGTGATATAAATTAAATGTATAGCATTTTATAGTTCAATACATAAATTTTAGCAGGTGTGTGTGTCACAAATTAGATTGTATAGCATTTTATAACGACAAATATGATCCGTGAAATCCATGTACGATGTGTTGAACAATAAAGGTACGAAGTAATAGCTATAATTATAGTTGAATTCCAAACATGTAATTTTATCCATTTGTGTTAGTTATTATAATCACTATTAGAATAACGATTTTACGTGGCTCCATAAACAAGAAACAATTTCAAACCTGACACGCAGAACTTAAATGAAAATGTTTTTCATAAGTTATTAATCCCTACATTTCTCTATTAAAAATGTTCCAAGTTTATCACATCCATGCTAATATTTATTTATCCACGCTTAAATCTAGGAATACCAATTATAGCAATTAATTCACTCATTCCAAACTGACGATAAAATTAGAAAATAGCTTTGATTAATTATTTGAAGACGGTTTATTATCCAAATGTTAAACAAATTAACTAGCAAATATATGATTGGCATTGTAAAGTTAAATATCAATCAATACTATATTTTATTAGAATTGGAAATGGAAATATTAAACTATATTGATAACTTTAACATTTTACTTTAATTTAAACTTCTTTTTTTTTTAAAAAGCAAATTTTCATATTCATAAAACTTCTGTAATTAAAATACTTATTTAATTTTTCCAAATTGTAGAATAATAAACATTTTAAAACATACCAAACTCTTGCAATTAATTCTTTTAAACTGGAAAGCTCCGACATTTTAAAAATGTAATATTGGAAAATTGTTACTGGTGATTTGATCCACTTGGCCAGCCGACTTGAACAGACTTTTTAAATTTAGCAATTCATCTTAATTAAATACCACTAGGTTATTTTTACGTTTATAGCAAATTTTGTGGTAATCCGTTTACTTATTAACTATTTTAAAATAAGCTTATCAAATTTACACCATTTGCCTTTACCATTTTCTTTTCTTTCTCCCTCCAAAAGCAAACTAACAGACGATCTCCTCTTAAATTCGCGCTCTTTTCTTTTATTACATTGAGACGCATACGTAATTACTGTATTTATTTTTAATAATTAGATTTAGTTGAACAAATGGTTTTTTAATTCAATGGCAATAATAATTTAAGATCATTTTAAACAAATAAAAATAAAATATTATTTTTAATAATACTTTACCAAATTTTAATGTGTTGTCAAATTTTTTAAAAGTTAAACGTTCTGATATGAATTAGTATATGGAACGAAGCAAATTTAAATTTATTAAAATAATATAAGAGAGTAATCTGTTCAAAGTGCAAATCAAGCCAATCAAATCACCAAAAGAAGAAAGAGAAATTTTTATACCAGTTACATCAATTAATATATTTTATACTAAAATATATGGTTACAATATATATATATATAAAGAAAACTAGAAGTCTTATTTAGAAAATGACTGTAATCACTATAATCTCAAATTAACAGTTGAATATTATTTTAAATATGATCAAGGTCTTCTTGAATATGATTTGACCATCACATTAATTACCATGAAATATACTTTTATGTGACTTTGAACTTGTAGTGTAAATGCAATTATTTAGATTGTTAATAATTTTGTATATTTGGGATCATCCACAAGACCACCTCAGGGAATTAAGTTTGAGTTGATGTTAAAAGAGAGTCAGGCTGATAAAGACTATTCCTTAGAATTAATATTATTATAAAGAGTAAATAAGTTGTGTAAGTACAGATTTACCAAGATTTACACTAGAGGTTAACTTGGAAAATGAAATCATTCTAAGCATATATATTTTAATCATACCAAAAAAAGAGAAAATTAAACTATGAAACGCTACGGCCATTTCTAACTAATAAAATAAGGAGACTCTTTACAACCATCATGATGACGATGATGTTACGGCTAAGCTCAGTGGGTTATAGGTTGCAATAAGCTTTACTACAGAGACATGCATTAAAATAAGAGTGAATTTTAAAAACAATGACAAATGCATTCTATTATAAAGTAAATAAATAAATTAAGAAGAGGAAAAAACTTCATTCATTTTTATACAATCATTTTCAAACCAAGAAATTTCCCTCTATCAAAATGCATTCTCTAAGTAGCATAAGTATTTTGCATTTAATATAAAATCTTAAAATGAAATTCTTTACTATATCTTCGAATATTTTAATAAACAAATATTTGTCATCCATCAATTTTATTGTCATGATCTGATCTAATCTACTTTTATAAAGTAGAAGATAATGTACTTTCCTTATAGTACAATGAACTATAATAAGTTTCTCATGCCGCACTATTGACTTTTGCACTAATAAAATGAATTAACAATAATTGATGAAATAATAAGTAATGATCTTAAGGTTCTTTATTAATTTTGAATATTAATCAACATATTATGTTGTTTAACAAATGAATGACATTCTAGTAGACTAAAGGAGACATACACTTCTCATAAGAAAATGTATCCTAATGTATTATAGTAATAACAATAATTAATTAAAGAAGTGTTTAATCTAATTAATAATTGCATAAAAAACATATAAATTTGGAAAAATCAAAGTCTTTTACCCAGTATGACACTCAAGTAAATAGAAAGAAAGGGTACCTTTTATATCTTTCTACTTCTCATCAACAGCACAATCAAAAATAATCAAGTTCTAAATAATGTGTTCTTTCTTTGTAAGCTAAGCAAATAATATGCAGTCTGAAATGAACTAAAGAATTCAAAATAAAATCAACTAAATATTCAATTCTTTTAACTGCAATTCCAATCTTTACAACTGTAACACCCCTGCAATTTTTGCATTTTAAAATTGGGATTTTGGATCTGTATGAAAATTGTTTATCTGATTTACCAAGATTTCTGTAATATAATTAAGAATTCAGGTTACAAGCAATCATATATAGAAAACAAAGACTAAATTTTAATAATGATAAACATATTTATTAACATCACCTTTACAAGTTACAAAATTTTATTTACAATTTTCGAAAGAAAGTCATCTGCTAAATATAGGCGCTGTTTCTTTTGATAGGATCCCATAAAATAAATGATAAAATTATCGCCTACACACTAGCAAAATTATCCATTACTGATACAAGTATTTGGGTGACTTATTAATGATACACCCATTTAAAATAAGACTATTTCAATATTTGACTAGTTTATCTTTAACATATTTTTAGGCTAAGCTAGCTTATTAAATAATCATTTAATAAAACTTTCAAACTATGATAAAGCAAAACTATTTTTAAGATACACTTTTTGTCCAGTAATAACTTATAATATTTTATTGACAGCATTTAAGACACACTAAAGCTTAAAAAACTTTAATCTGAACTGACAGATGGCTGAATTTTTACCAGAAAAGTGGTATGATAATGTTAATTATCATATAAAACACAAATAAGATAATTACTGTCTGGCATTATTTGCTTAATAATAGAAATATGGGAATACTCATCAGAAGCCATGTACATAATATACTATCTTTTGCCCATGTTCACATAATAAAATATTTAACCTTAAAATCTCTTACTGATCCATCGTCGAACTACTTCTGGATGGTGATAAAGATTATATTGCATATGTGTATCTTTTAACATGCTATGTACAAAAATTAGTAATATATTTGTTGATTTACTTATAAACTGTGGGCAAGGCACAACAGCACAATACGTACCTTACGTCCTTTAACAAAATACTACAGATAAAAAAGTATACCTGAAGCAACAAGCAGATAGTTCAAAAATCTACTTTATCATTGCAATACCAATCTTAAAACCCTAATAACTTCACCTTACATGGTGGAAAATAACTATTATCGTGAAAGATAAGACAAAAACGAAAGGTTCTGCAGAGCTAATTACACAACTGGAAAACTACGATGGTAGATTCCAATATCTTTATCTTAGGTAAATATATGTGTAGACAAGGTCTCAACATATGGAAATGAAATACATACCACACAAAAAAACGATCCTCTCTAGGACGAAGCTACACTAGCTAAATATGAAAATAATCATAAAGTATTAAAATACAATCCTCTCATGATAAATAACTGCAGCCTTCTCAATATTAATCTGCCTAATATCATTATGCAATTTAATTGCTACTGTTGCATTTTTATAAATATTCTTCAGAATATGAGGATATCCTGGGTCTATACCTTTATGATCTAATATTTTAATCACTGAAGAAATGCTTATAGAATCAAATGCTTTTTTATAATCTATAAATCCAAAGCATAATGGCAAGTCATATTCATTGGTCTTTTTTATAATATGATTCACTGCATTAAAATCACTTTTAAATCTAGCTTGTTCTTTTGATTGGTCAAAATCCAAAGTTGTGTTGTACATGGATTGTAATTATTTTAGTAAAAATTTTGTATATAACTGGTAAAAGACTGATAGGTCTGTAATTTTTAATATCTTCTTATCATCTTTTTTAAATATCAATACTGTACTGCATTCTTCCAATTATCTGGTACATCTTTATTATTTAGACATTTGGTATATAACTTTGCTAATATGTTTTTTTTAAGATATTGATTGTAATTCCAACATTTTCTAGAGCTTTTCTCTTCATAAATTTAATTGCATATCTCACTTTTTCATTTAAAATCTTGGGCAATTCAGATTTAGTAGTTATAGGAAATATTTTTCCTTTTTCTTTATTGCTATATAATTCTTGATAGAACTCTTACATATTTCATGATAATTATCTTTTTTTAATAATAGTTTCATCTTTTTTCTTATTGCAGAAATAAGTTTTCTACCAATATCAAGATATTGTTTTACGCTCCTGAGACTTTTATTCTCTTCTACAGCTTTCCTTACTTTTCACAATTATACTTTCTTATATCATTATCAACTCTTTTTCATGCCATTTTTCAAAATTCAAGATATTCATTCTTTCTTATATATTTTCATATTTTTTCTTTTCTTCATAAATTGTCTTGTCTCATTAGATATTTTACCAGTCAATTGCTGCTTTTTCTAATATTTGAAAAACGATTTGTAAGTTCTAATTTAAATTCATTAGAATGTTTCTTTAGATTAAGAATATTAACTGCGAATATTGTTTGTTTGTTTTTAATAATTTTTGTCTCTCTAGTTTTGCATTAACATGTTTATCTTACATTTCTCTATTTGATGATCACTTCCAGTGTTGAATTTATTAAGAACATTACAATCTTGAAATACATATTTTCTGTTAGTCAATATATATATTATATATGTTGTAATGAACATTTATTATTGTACCGGTCAGGTTTGTCTGTTCATATAACAAGATCTAAAATCTAGGCAAAAGAACCTCGAGTCCAATCATGCGCAAGATACATAAGTCAGGAACACTCATGAACTCTGCCCTATTTGCTTATTTTCCAGATCTACCAACTTATGAGCAACAATGCCGATGATACTGATCTAATTTATCTCTCTCTGCCAGCATCGCAAAGCAGAGACACAAAAAGACTCTAATTTAAATTTATATAATGGAATATTTTAAAAAAATATAAGTTTGACTCATTTAAAGGTCGTGACCTTTCATATTAATTATATCTATAAGATTAGTGTGAGATCTTCTAATCAGGGCAAGCATAATTTAATAACTAAAATATTAATATTATAAATGAAAGAAAACAATAATTCTGCAAGTTTATGATATATATATATAAGATTTATTAATTTAAAGAAGTATGCATGAATACTTGTTTTATTATTTAATTGATCGTCATTGGCCTCTTGACGTACATATAATTGGATTGACATTTATACGGTAACAGGTAAATCATATGAAATTTGTTTATAACTGAGAAAATGACAACTTTAATTGATTACTTTATTTGATTTATTATTGCGGCTTGCTCATATGCCAATAATGAATAATTATATTGATGAACAGTTGATTTAGCGCTATTAGAAAATATATTTGTGAGATACCAATCTACCCCCAGAAAGAACAAAAGATAGCACTTAACCGACCTAGCACGAAGATTATTTTATGATCGAAATATTAACTTTACTACAAAAATGCATTTTTATTAATAGGTGAAATGATATCAGTTGTTACTGAGTGAGAAACATGTATGGGATAGCTCGTTAACATATATATATAATGGCGTCGCAGAAAGATGCGCATATGAAAATATTAATAAATATAATAAATAGATCTGTTTAGTAGAATCATAATGTTATGGTTTATGGACATTCATAGGTTTGAGTTATGGTGAGAACTTTAAGAGAGCGGTGTATGCATGGTGGTGGAATTAGATGATCCAATCTCGAATTCGAAAAATGTGTTTCCAAATTTAAGGACGAAGAATGGTGACCGAGTTCTTTCTGCTACTTTAGCAGGGTTGGTGCACAGAATGAAGATGTCGGCTATTAATAACAATAGGCCGGGTATTTCCCAGAGCGCCCCTATGTCAATAGCTCATACAACAAAATAAGTCCTGGGTGGGGGGGGTTTGCCAGCCGTGTTCTTGGACTTGGAATGAATATACGGGATCCGGATTACCGAAAATTCCAGGGAACGAAGCATGAAGGCACACATATGTGTATTTGAACATGGAGACCTTTTTGCGTACAACGCTTGGAACAAAGACATATAATATTTTAAACACTAAGGATGAATGAATGATAACCTATATATATATTGGGAATGTCCAACAAATAGTATGATTTAAATACTAAACAGTAATGGATTATTTAAACTTATTATTGAAAATACATAAACATTGGAATAGAGACTCCCCTTACTTTAATTTATCTATAAACTTCCCACCACGTTAAATAAATAAGTACTTTATATTATAATAAACCTAATGAAATACATATACGAATGGAGTAGTGGTTATTACTTTCAAAATAACAGACTTAATTTCATATAACAAAATTTAGTTTAAGGTTAGCGCTAATTATTCAAATAAAATTTAAAAAAACATTTTTTACAATGACATTATAAGATAATTAATTTGTTTTCCCCAAACTCGCAAGCATTTGCTAATATAAAAATAACAAGACTTGTTTTAATTAGTTAATCAAGTCACCCCATAAGGTAGAGAGGGAGAAAAATAAAAGAAAACGATACTGGTGAATTTGAGGACTTATTGGCATATTTAAATATATAGAACACAATAATGAAAATTATAAAATATTATTGCCGCATGAAGGTGAAAGAAAACTAGTACACTTATTTAATAGAGGCTCAATGATAATAGAAATTAAAGAAAGTTATATAGAATTATATACAAACTAGCGGTAAGTAAATTATAAATCATTTTAACACAATATTAACTATCTAGTAGAACGATATCTTAAATTATAGACAGGGTGATTAGAAAATAATTACAGAAAGTTGAATTTAGAAGTTTAGACATTAGGCAGCGGCTAGAGTTCTTTTACCTTTATAAAATTAGTGGCGATTCTTGATGATTCATTGTCCATTGGAAATGGTGAACTAGATCTAGATTTGGTCAGTCAGGCAGGTAGCCTTTAACTATTCAGTCTTTAAGCATATTAAAGTTCATGCGTAACGGGATCCAGAGCTATGATTGTGGGAAAGAACATGTTTGAATGGAGAGAATGGTGAAAATTTCCATTACTCGCAATACATTGAATTATTGTCACGACAAGTGTGGATTATCTCTACCATTGCTGTTTAAATATTTTTAGTCACTTCTTTTGGATTCAAATCTAGCAGTATTTATACTATTTTTCTGTTTATCTTGGAAAGCACTTAGCTGCTAGACCTGAGGCACTTTATTCACTTAGTGGATCTGGAATTTGCTGACCGGATGCACCTTTTGTTTAAGTAAGTTTTAAAGACAATGCAATCCTGTTACAAATTTCTCAAACGATTGTTTTAAAATATAACCCTGTCAACGATTATTATTTAATTGGCCGAATGAGTTAAAAATCAAAACTTTTAATTGGCCAACTCACAACTTTAACAAAATCTATTGTTAAAATAAATTCACTTTTAATAATATAAATACGTTAGTTTCATTTGTAAAAAGTATATTACTAATTTGTCAGATTACGAAAGTAAACGAAAGTCTTTTCAAAAATAAAATTTGATTTATAATTTAAAAAATATTCAATTGCGGTGAAATAAAAGTAACCGCTATTCAACCAACCAAAAAAGATTGCTGACGCAATCATTTTTTTTTCACTTTAACGTTATGATAAATATGTAGCAATAAATAAATAATTCTTGGTAATATCTTAACTATTTTTCTAAAATAATTTGATTTTTAGTATTATTTTATCAATAATAATTTGTAATTCAATTCAAATATTGTTTAAAATGTTGTAAACCTTCGTTTATCATTTTCGTAATAAAAATCAAAACGAACGTAACTTTTTACTTTTTGGCAGCCATTTCCCTTTCTGACAGAAGTTGGACAGCCAATAAGATTCAAGAAAAGGTGGTGAGGAGGCAGTGCTTTGGTTTTTGTTTGACATATATGGTCATTTTTATTGATTTTTTACTTGTAAAATAATTCTGAAGAGGGCACCATCTTACAGAACTTTTGATTTTTTTCCGAATGACGTATAATATGTATACGTGAGATAAAAAGTAGCCAATTTAGAGTGACGTCAAATCTACTCGTTTTTTTACGAGTCAGGCAGTTGAAAGATTAATCTATAATTTTAAAACAAATTTCAAGTGGATAAAATTTCCACTAATGGATTCTTACATTATTCTATAAAATTATCATATGTTTTAGATGGACTAATTGGGTTTCCGGTAAATTGTCTTAATTACATTCGAGAATCTTCTTCAGAAGGATTGTGTCATCTTTAATTCTTCTGACTGCCATGATTAAAATAAATAATAAATTAAATATAATTTTAAAAATATACATTAATATAATACATTTTTCATTTATATAGGTTTTAAAATTAATCTCCCCTCACCTATAATATGTACATATCCATTACACACGCATATGAATTATAATAAAATCAAATATTTATTTATTAAAATTAGTTACATTAGGATATTTATATATATCTATGTCAGTTATTTTATTAGTTAAGCTATAAAATATATGTATTAATAAATATGTATATGTGTGTAAGGATGGAGTTCGAATATGGTTTGGTGGTGGGAGATTCTGAGTGGGCTGTGAAGCTCAATCTGAGTATCAGGTCGACTGCTTCACTATGATATTAAATACTATTTTGATGCTAGCTTATCACTTGTGTTTTTTTAATTTTTGAATAAATTTTAAAATATTAGAAAATTTTTTACAAAGTAATATGTTGATATTTAAATTTTGTGTCATAAATAATTGATTGTTAAACTTAAAATGTACTTGATTTATATGACAATTATTTTTTACATTATATTGAAAGTGAAAGTTTTTTAAATGAAATTTGTAATACGTATAAGGTTTTCATCTTTTTAAAATGCTAGTGTTTATATATTGAACCGGATTCTTTATCCGCTTCAAAAGCACTATCAGGAAATTCGAATGTACATTTGAAAGATTTTAAAAGAAATTTGAATTTAAAAATTTTTGTACTTTTTTTTTTTTTATTTATTAAGAATACAAGCCACAACATAAGTACTCAATTAAAAAGGGAAATTAAAAGCATTTTAATTTAAAATCAGTTTTGATTGTGTTGATTGTAATTTATTTTAAAAGCTAAGACTTTTTTTTTTTTAATAATTTTGAAATAGATAAGAGCTCTGGTCAGATTTTGTTTTTTTTTTCAATTAAGATTAAGCAGGAGATACAGATTAACTCTGGTCAAAACTTTTTAATTAAAGATTAGGCGGGAGAAAACAATTCATATAAATAGCTTTGGGTTTTTGACTTATTATTCTTATTGTGATTCTTATTCAGATTGCTATTCTAACTTTTATATTTGCTAATTGCTCAACACGGATCACCGAAGTGGAGTTTTGCTGACCGCTGATAGTATTTGCTGTTTGCTGTGTTCAGAAAGACTTGCTTAGCTATTTGTTAATAGAAGTAAATACATTAAGCTATTGGAAATAGCGATTGTCCATTGAGGATGCAGAAAATACTGTAAAGAACCTTAATAATAGTATGTAGTGCTAAATCAACTCAAAGACAAACCTGGAGCTTCACAATTGTGCCTTCAAGAACATGACCTAAACACCTAATCCAGAACTGATCCCAAAAGATTGCCTGCAGACTACCAAGCAGATAAATGGAAATCAAAACCTTCAAAATGTACCCTATGTAGACCTGAACTTTGTATATACTTCTGGAAGAAATCTGCCAGACAGAACATTACATTACGCATTGAATGTAAACTCTTCATTTCGTAACCAAGGCTTAAATATCTTTGTTTAAATCTCTATGTTAAAGTCTCAGTTTAATCTAAAAAGAAACCTTCTCTATAATAAGTTATATATACTCATTTAAATATCACTAATTACTTTATGATGTATTTTATTTATTATATGTATTGGAGTTTTAGTTTTAACATTTCATATTTTAAATTTATTTGTTGAGAGTGTATTGCGAGTTTATATTTTATATTCAGTATATTTTTGTTTTATATTATTAATCATTGATAAATGCTTGGGCGGATATTAGTAATTTTCTTTTTAACTCACCTATCCTTTATTCTTTCATTATAATTAATTTAGACAATCTTGGTTTGCGTTTCCTGCAGACCGTAAATCTTTTGGTTAGTGATTTATAAAGTATATTGTTCTGTTTTTTAAACAGTAGAGATTTTGGTTTTCCTATATTTCAGATTACATAATACCATAATATTTTCTTTTTCTCTTGTCGGAATCAACCTTAGGGGTCTTAAACATGATCTTTTATGAGTATTTGCAGGCAAATGACAATCCTATTATGTCCCGAGGTTTTACCGGGTTTTAGGAAAATGATCGCTCTGTGCTGTTTGTTGAATTCCTTACAAGATCATTTTCTTTTGAAATCTCTAAATAAAGGAAAGTGGAATTTGTTTAGATAAATCGCTGGCAGGAAGGCATTATAAATCTTTTTAATTCTTAGGTGAGAAAACGAACTGATCTGTCTAAATATTTGATACCAATACTCTTGTACACTCTCTGATAAACCAGGTGGAGAAATTTGAGTCAAACTTATACTTTGTGTGACTAATATTTATTTTTAAATTTAATAAACTTTAAAATTATTTATAACGTTTGTCTCTGTGTCCTTTTCTCAATTGTCTGAACAATGTTGAAGATCTCTTCTCTGAGTCTAGCTGGTAGCATTTATTATCATCAACCTTTCAATCACTGTCAGTTAAATTTTTTATGATATGATGTGATGCACTGTGACTTCTCCTTATACAGAGTTACGAAACTCTCAGCAACTATGCCCAGAGAAACCTGTTAACCACTTTATTTTCTCATTCCTTTCTCTGCCCTACATTTTCCCATATCCTGCTCCATTCCATTTCCACAACATAATCTTTGTCAACTCTATGGCCTTTATATCTAACTCCCCCCTTATCTTTTCCCAAACCCAGCATAAAAATCAATAACCCACTTTCTGTATAATCACTTTTCTTATACTTATTCTTCCACAACTTTATTATTTGTCCCCTTTCTGCTTTCAGGCATTTACATTCAATTAACAGATGCCTAATATTTTCTATGCCTTCCTTACACAACTTGCAGATTAAATCACCCACCTTTTTCCATTTATGTGTATAATCTCCTGTTTCTAAAGATCCCATTCGAACCTTAAACAGTAAACTACTTGATATTAGCATAAATTAACTCTGACCCAATATCTGTTTACTTCTACATATATTTAAACTCTGTTTACTCTCCATACTAGTTCTTCAACTCCCTATTCTTTATTAATGCATCTATTCTTCTAATGCAGTCATCCCACCTTTTGTACAAGTATACTGACATAAATTCTTTATTCAAATCTTCTGCATATCGCATTTTCTTTCTCACCAATTCATAACCCAATTAAATATTAGTTTGGCCATTCTTTTATTATCCATAAACTGCAATCTACCAAACATTTTCATTTTGCTTTTTGCATCTCTCATATGAAAATTTGACCATCCCATTTCTCCTTGAATTGCATTCTTTGCCATCCACACATCTGCATCTAATGCATGTCTTCCTACTTCTCTTTGTACTTTTTCCAAGTAATTTAATACCCCTTTACTAACACATAACACATCATTACCATATTTTAACCCTGCTACCTCCTCTCCCTTCTATACAATTCTAGTTACATCATATTCATTATATGAAAACACTGTTAATTTCTTTATTAATCCATTTCTTTTCTTTGCTTCATTTATCAATTTTTTTCTCCCATTCATCCAAGCAATTTTTCTGATTACTTAAGATGATTCCCAAATAGTTATATCTATTCACCACACTTAACTTTATATTCCAATTAAAATTCTTTGTCTTCTCTTTCCTCAATATTAATCATCACTACTTTTGATTTTTCTTCATTAAACTTAATCCCTATCTCTTTCCCCACCCTTGCTCATGTTCTTAGAATAACTTCCATATCTTCCCTTCTTTCTACGCACAAAAAGGTATCATCTGCAAATAAATGACCCGATAATGTATATACTCCCTTGCCACTTATTAATGGTATCTCTATCCCTTTTCCTAGTCTTTCTATTGCTCTCTCCATTTCTCTCAAATACAACAAAAACAAAATAGGTGACATAGGGCATCCTTGCTTTAGTCCCATCCCATTTTTAACTTTAACTGATTCTATATTCCCTAATTGATACATATAGTAATTATTTTGGTACTTATTTTTTACACTGTATAAGTCGCTTGATGGCACTTGACACTCTTTAATACCCATAAATATAATGTTACCTGGCCGGCCTTTTTTTATTGTCCGATTTATGGTATTACAAGAAAAAAAAGTCTACATTAATTAGTGTCCCATTTCTTTATTGTCCGATGTCTGGTATTATATCAAAAAAAAAAAAAGTCTACATTAATTTATCTACTTATTTATTATTGTAACCGAACAAGTTTTTTTTTTGTTTTTGCTTTTAAAAACACGCTTTTATTTTAATAACGTTACCGTGTCTTTATTGTCTGATTTCAGGTATTATTTTGAGATTAATTAAAAAAAAAAAAAAACATGTATAAATTAATTGCTGTACTTCTTTTGGATTGAAAACAAAGTATAAATTAATTTATTTACTTATTTTTATTGGAAACGAACAAGTTCTTTTTTGTTTTTGCTTTTAAAAACATGCTATTATTTTAATAACCTTACTCTTGCCGGACTTTTTTTTTTTTATTGTGCAATTTCACGATCAGAAAGGAGGAATATGTCTGCGCATAGCGATGGAATGTGCGGGGGGACGGGGGACGATGTTTTTGACGATCCAAAGGATCATTCAAAAGATGCAGTAGCAATACAATCTCAGCCATTTGATTTGTTTCATATGTGTTCATATCCAAGGATGAATTTTCGCATGAGTTCTCTGCAATGATGCTTGTCCTTAATCTTTTCTAATTGTTAAAAACCTTGAAAGTTGGGTATGGAAGCACGGCAACACCTTTAAAATTATTACTATGTAATATTACGTCAGATAGGGTGTGTAAGATCATTACTTGGAATGTACATTTCAAGAGTTATGGCCAGTTGATTTCTAGACACCCTCACATGATACGGTAGTGATCTGTGAAGTGTGCGCATTTGCACAGTTTCGCAAAGCACATCAGCGGTCCATAAGATTGGTGTGCAATGATATCTAGGCCTGCTAACAGCTAATATGAACAGAACTGTTCTAGAGGCCATAAGTTTAGCCATGTAAACAGCATTTTTATGTGTTTTGGCATATAAAAAGCACCATCAGGTGGCTTGTATGGTCTAAAATATGAGTACCATTATTTTCATATAATTTCTTAATGATATTCACTAAAGTTTTATCCATTCTCAAATTTACTAGACTTACCCATAATTTATTTCTGTTTACTCTATCATACACCTTCTCTACATCTATAAAAGCCATATGTAATTATTTATCTATATACCTACTCATATCTATAAGTTGTGTAACTACAAATAAACTATCTCCTATATGCCTATCCAATCGAAAACCTCCTTGCATTTCTCCCACTATATTATTCTCTTCTATCCATTATGCAACCCTTCCAGCCACCATATATGAAAAAACTTTATATAAAACTGATGTTACTGCTATTGGTCTATAATTATTTAACTTTCTATAATCCTTACCTTTTCCTTTAAATAGAAGCCTTATTCTTGTATTACTTCAACTAGCTGGAAAATCACTCTTCTGTGCCATCTTATTAAAACATGATAACAATTTTACTTTTGCCTTACGCCCTAAATTCATTACCATCTCTGCTGCCCATCCATCTAAATCTCTTGTCTTTCCACTTTTCACTTTCTTCCCTGCCTCATTCAGTTCATTTTCTGTAAACTTAATATTCCCATTACTATATGCTTTCATGTTTGCTATCACTCTGTCCTTCACATCTGTATCCATTACATACTTATTTAATATAATCTCCAATTTTTCTCTAGAGCTACTATCTCTCTCCCTTCTACATTCCTTTTTTTAAAGTATTTCCATAATTTTTTACTCCCATCTCTTCCACATTTATTAATATCCTCCAACAATTTATTATTCAATTTCGTTCTCTCTAATTATCTATTTTAGCCATCTCCTTTTTTTCTAAGTACTTTTCCCATTTAACATTAACATATTTTTCACTTTCTTTGTTCTTAATAGCACACTTATATTCTCTGCATGCTTTTTTACACTTTTACTAACTCTCACGTTTTTATTATTTTTATTCTTATGAATATTCTCACCTAAAACCCTATTTGTCACTTTTTCTATTTTACCACACCAGTCCTTATATTCATCCCCAACTCTCACGTTTTTATTATTTTTATTCTTCTGAATATTCTCACCTAAAACCCTATTTCTCACTTTCTCTATTTTACCACACCAGTCCTTATACTCATCCCCAACCAACTCTTCTCACTTACTCTTATCATTCACTCTCCATCCACATCTTTCACTATCATTTCTACTTTTATTTCTATTTTCAATCACATTACTAGCCACTATTACACACTCTCTCTTCATTATCAAACACTTTAATTTTCCATATTTTATTTATTCCCTCTTTCTCTACTAATACATAATCTATTGTGATGTGATGTGATGCACTGTGAATTCTCCTTATATGGAGTCAGGAATCTTAGCAACTATGCCTACTGGTGCCTTCAATGATCAAAAGAAGTTTGAAGTGACCGGTACAATATATTATATTTATTGTCAACTAGAATTTTTTTTTATTTTTGGAAATGTTTTTTGACTTTTATTCTTGGAGAAACTTCTTGAACAATTCTAAGTCATTAATGTTCCAAAGCATACTGTGTATAACATAGTTTATGAAATTGCAATGCTTTAAATGATATTGCTTCAATAAATTGTGAAGGCATAATGTGGTCATCATCAACCATTATCATTCCACTGCAGGATGAAGATCTCTCCAAATTCAGTTCATCTTCTCCAATCTTTAGCTTCTCTTCTCCACATCACCCCTGCACACTTTCTTATTTCATCCATCCATCTCACATGTGGTCTCTTTCTGAGTCTTTTACAATCTCTTAGAATCCACTTTAAGATTTCAATTGTCCATGTATTATCATTTCTTCTAGTAATATGTCCAGCTCAACTGCACTTCAGTCTTTTTAAGTTTTCAATTAGTTCAGTAACAGCTGATTGTTCTTTTACCATATATTGCATTTTTGATCTCTTCTTGTTACTCCTAACATGCATCTCTCCATGCTTTTTTGAGTGGTCTGAAGTATCTGTATTGCTCTTCTATTAAGTGTCCAAGTCTCAGATCAATAAGTAAGAACTGGTAAAGCACATTTATTAAAAACCTTCCTTTTCAAACACATAGGTAAATTTCCTTTTAGTATCAAGTTATTTCTACCAAAAGCACTCCAACCAAGTTTAATTATATGATTAATTTCATCCATTATGCTTCCATCTGTATTAATAATCTGACCAAGGTATTTGTAACTGTTAACTTCTTCTAACTCATCATAATCAATCTTTATTTTCATTTTTTGAGAAAATCCATTGAACATTACTTTAGTCTTTTTAATATTTATCTTTAGTCCTACTTTCATCTGACAACTCCTGCAGCTCTAAAGCATTATTTGCAAAAACAACATCATCTGCAAAATCTAAATGACTCAAGTAATCTCCATTTACTTTCACTCCTTTAGCTTCCCATTTTAATCCAAAAAATACTTCTTGCAGCATTGCCATAAAAAGTTTTGGAGATAAGGAGTCACTCTGTCTTATATCCATTTCAATGTTGACTTTCCTAGTATCATTATGTAATCATAATTGTTGCTGTTGCATTTTTATAAATATTCTTTAAAATATGACAATATCCTGGATTTATAATTTGATAATCCAATGCTTTAATGACTGAAGAAATGTTTATAGAATCAAATGCCTTTTCATAATCTACAAATTCAAAGCATAATGGCAACTCATATTCATTTGTCCTTTCTATAACTTCTCTCAATACCTAGATATGATCTACTGTAATAAAACCACTTTTAAATCCACCTTGTTTTCTTGGTTGGTAGAAATCTAATGTATAATGAATAAACTTTGTAATGTACTCCATATTTTTAGTATCAGTGTTGTCATTTTATTTTTGGTTGATGTAGCTTTAATGAAATCACTATCTTCATCATCAATCTTACAAAATGTCTGCCTTTTTGAAAAATGGCATTGTTTTTAAAAGAAAGTTTTAAAATTTTTTTCAAAGACCATTGTAGCACAAATAATCAATTGAAAATCAAAATTTTGAATACAAAGTGATGATGATCACTATGGTCAATCTTCATATAAAGATCCATTGCTAACTGGGATAAAGGTGTAGTTTGTATTATTTGTAAAAATGAACTTTATTAAAGTTCTTGTAAAGTGTAATATTAATTTTACAATTAAACTTATTCATACTAATTTATTTTCTAAACTGCTTTTTATTTACCATTTAAAATTAACTATTTAGAAATTACTAATCTTTAGATATTTTAAATTAGTTATTCTATCAAATTGATTTGCTCATTGCATTTTTACTCAGGATTATTATTATTTTAAGTTACTCATTTAATTAATGAGATCTAAATCTTATATATTAGATCTATATTATCACATAATATACGTATTTGGAATTATATATATAAAAAATTACTAAAAATATATATTTTAGGTTCGTACAAAAAGTGTGAAAGAATGTGTTCAGTTTTATTATCTTTGGAAAAAAGTTTGTCCAGAAGAGTACAAAAGGTTAAGGATTATCAGGCGAAGAAAAGAACAAGAAGATATCTATTATAATTTACGTTCTAAAGCTCCAAATGATGCAGACTCAGAATCTGAATCTACACACACTCCTCGTTCAACTGAAGAATGGTCAACAACACCTGTAAGTATTAAATTTATTCCTTTTTTAAAATTTTGTTTATGTATATGATTAATTTTTTGTTCAATTTTTAGAAAGAAAAGCTAGCTCATGCAGAACAGAGTTGTTTTTTATACTATACCACAAATGTAAGTATTATTTAAAAATACTTTAAAATTTATAAATAGAAACATATATATATATTTTTTTAATGTTTTTATTTAATTTGAGGACTAATGCACTAAAAACAAATAATATTTTTTCTTGGATCACAATTTTAGTTGTTATATGTAACTTTAAATAAAAGTGTGGTGTCCATAAATTAATTAATTCAAGCAATAATAGAATGTTTAATTTGATCCAAGAAAAATATTAATTTTTGCTTTTTACTGCAATATTCTGAAAATTAAATAAAAGCATTTTTTTTTAATATTTATACATATATTATTTTTTAGTGTTTAGATGTATATAATTAAATTGTTTAAAAGTGGTTACAAGATTTTGATTTTTATGAAAGTAGTGGTTTAAAAAAGCAAGTTTTATATAAATAATCCAAAAGATATTAAGATTTCATTCTTCTTTTTTTTTTTTCTATTTTAATTACCTCTAAAATTTTTTCCTCCAATTAAATGAAAGTGTTTTCTTAAAAAATATAATCCTATCTATTGTTTTTAAATCAGTATTACTATATTTCTCCGAAAATAAAATACTGTCTTATATTAATTTTTGCTCCAACCCGAGGGCTTATTTTTGAGGAATGTCTTTTTTTTTTTTTTATGTGCAACAATCTATATTTGTTTATGTACAAGAATCTACATTTATTCAAAATTAATATACAAAATTTTACTTTTATTCAAATATTATTTCCTTTAAATCTGTTATGGTATCTATTACAGTAAATCAAGTGTTATAGTAATTGAAAAATTATGAGATACATGCCAAAAAATTGCAGGAAGTAAAATTATGAAATCATTTTTTTTATTTCATACGAGTATATTATTGTAAGGATGTCTGTTATGACACATAGTTTATATAATAATAAAGTTAGTAATTCCCAAATGAATGCCCTTCTGGTTAACTTTCGTTTTAAAAGAAAAAAAACCTAGTGCATTTGACAATATAATAAATATTTTCTCAACACCAAAAGTTCACATGTGAGTTGTGTCTGCATTCTGATTGGTTATTTGGCAGTCTTGGTGGGTTATATCTATGTACAATAACCTATATTTATTCAAAAATTAATATACAAAATTTTATCTTTATTCAAATATTATTTCCTTTAAATCTGTTATGATAAATCGGTACTTATAACCTAATCGGGCTTGGCCACTTGATGGCGTTCTGGCTTGCCAAAACACCTAACAAATGCTGTTTACAAGGCCTGACTTACGGGTATAGAAAACATCTAATGTTTGTCTTAGCCGTAATGCAGAAATAATATGGCTTATTTCTGCTTCGCGACAGTTACTGTGAATCCACACACTTATCTTTCGTGTACAGTTTGATATATATGTGTGTGTAGTTTGATTAGTCAAATTTTTACAATATACGTTACACAATCTTTGTATTTGTAATGAATTTAAGAAACCTGAGTTTATAATAATTTTCCAAATGGCCACACCCTTATTTTGAGAAGGTGTAATGTGTAAAAGCTTGCCGAGGGTACGTCAACAGAATTCGGCCAAGTTCGCATGCGAAATCTCGTTTTCATGTGAAATACCACGTAGTTCATAAAATAGCTAGCGATCACGTAACTTTTTCCGCAGTTGCCGAAAACAGAAGCCGAGTATTTCTGCTGTCCAATAAAAATATACACGATTTTTTGTAAATTTCATAGAAAGCACATATTATAAACATGTTTAATAAGTAAATAAGACATTTATATGTGTTTGTTGTTGTTTAAAAAAGTTTGAGTTTTCTTTCTTTTGTCCGACTACGGTTATGGTTTTGATATCTTTTATTTTAGCATTACAAAAAACAGAACACTAACCCTAACCCTACACAGTTGTTTTGTTATGTAGAAAGCAATAATTAAGCGAAAGACATCGCTAAATAGACATCACAGAGTAGCAGCTTTGTCCAAAAACTGCGATTTAAAAATAAAAAAAAAGGTTGTCGTTTACCAATAATTAAGCGAAAGACATCGCTAAATAGACACCGCAGAGCAGCAGCTTTGTCCAAAAACAGCGATTTTAAAAAAAAGGTTGTCGTTTAGTAAATACAAAATTAAAATTAAACAACTTTTTTAATAAAAAGGCATGAAAAAAAGCGATTCGATTCAAAAATATAACACGGCCCCGAACATTGTATTGTATTGTTTTTGACTTCCAACAACGCCATCAAGTGGCCAAGCCCGATTACGTTATAATTACCGATAAATCAAATATTATGATAATTGAAGAATGACAAGATACAGCAAAAAATTGCAGAAAATAAAATTCTGAAATCGTTTCTTTGTTTCACATGAGTGTATTATTGTAAGCATATCTGTTATAACACACAATGTTTATAATTATAAAGTAATTCCAAAATGTGAGTCCTTCTGTTTAACTTTCATTTTAAAAGAAAAAAATCTAATGCATTTGACAATGTAATAAATATTTTCCCATCTCCAAAAGTTCACACATATGTTGTGTGCATTCTGATTGGTCATTTGGCAGTCTTATGATCGAACGATATTAGAGCTTACCACAACACATTTGTGAGAGAAAAGTAACGTATGTACAATTTTTTTTTGCTTTTTCTAACTAGGGCTTATTTTTTGTTTAGGTCTTATTTTCACAGAAACATGGAAGTTTCCACTGTATTTCTAGTAATTAAAATTGAAGAAAAGGTTTTTTATTCATCATTGTTTAATTTAATCACTAACTGCTTTGAAGTCTTTTTTTTTTTTATAAACAGGAAAGTTCTTTATATTCAACTATAAAAAATAAAAAAAACCATGAGAATATAAAAAATGTCCATCCAATATTAGTAAGTTTAAAATAAAATGTTTAAAAAATCTATTACAGTATTTTTATTGAGGCAGAAGTTTATAAAAGAAATTTTTATTTAAACAATTCAAAAGCAAATTAGATTTCATTCTTTTTTTTTTTTACTTTCTATTTTTTTTTAAAAGTGCTATAAATACTTTTCAAATTTTTCCCTCAATATCACAAACTATATTGATTAAATTAATTACTAAAAATTATATAACTGCTTTAAAGTTTATATCTGTGCTAGAGATAATCTCTAGTTTAGTAAATATAGTAATAATCATTATTGTATTTATCTGAGGTGGATGGTGTCAATGTTGTGAGTGGAGTGAGGTTGACAGTAGTAAATAAAAATGTAACAATTTACTCTTCATTTAATAGAGATATATATGGGAGATGAAACTGATGAGTGCTGATTCAGCACGAAATGCTTCTTGGGGATCATTAGTCTTTTATTGTATCTTTATTTATATAAATTTTTAAAAAAATGGGGATGTATGGAGATTATTTAATATATCTATAAAGATATTACACATGAGAAAGAGAAAAGTGAATAACTTCATGTGTGTGTATGTTTAAAATTAAAAAAATCTGATATATTAATCTTTAACTATGGTTTAAAGTTTATATCTGTGTTAGAGATAATCTCTAGTTTAGTAAATGAGTAGTAATAATCATTATTGTATTTATCTGAGATGGAAGGTGTGAGTGGAGTGAGTTTGACAGTTGTAAATAAAAATGTAAAAATTATATATATATTGTTTCAAAATCTTTTTTTTTTTTCATAAACAGATCTTCATTTCTCTCCATTTTAATTAAATAATTGCCCCTAAATTTTTTTCATCAAATTAAATGAAAATATTTAAAAATTGGTTACAAGCTTTTTGTTTTTATTAAAGAAATAAAACAAACTAACTCCTTTTTAAAAACTTGTTTTTTATATGACTATAATCATGAAAGAAAAATAAAAAAATCCATCGTTAGACTATTTTATATAGTCTTTTTCAATGCACACTAAAATAATATATATATATAACAAATAACACATATTCCAAAAAAAAAAAAATTATAAAATATATTCATAACCAAAAATTTACCTTATCTCACTCCCCTTTCCTATTACCAACAATCGCAACTTAAACACAAACAATTTTCTTTTTTTTTTTTAAAAAAAAAAAATCTATATATATCCTTTAAAACATTTAATTAAAAACCTATTATTTTCTTTTCTGTTTTTCTATTAACATCCTATTTAATTCTGGTTTTATGTCATTAATGTATACACTTTCTTTTATCATCCTTTCATTATATGACTTAATACATTCCAAAGGCTTTATATCAAAATCCCCATGCTTAAATTTATTCATGTGAATGTAAACAGCAGAATTTTTTTTTCATGATTATAGTAGTTCTATAAAAAACAAATTTTTAAAAAGGTGTTAATTTGTTTTATTTCTATATTGTATATTTATGAACTATTTTGAAAAGAAGAACTGTGTGCTTGATATATTAAATTATTTTTTCTATTAAAGCAGTAATTTCTTGCTTAATATCTTTTTTCCAAAATTAACTGAAAATGCCCCTAAAATTTCTTACTTAAATTAAATGAAAGCATCTTAAAAAATATCATGCTGTCTATTGTGCATCTCTCAAAACGTGAAAGAATCTATAATAAGGATAATTTAAAATGCAACCCACCATCCACTGTTAATCATAACCTTGAAATATTGCATTGTTATCAAAACCAACATGTGCACAAAATTTGATGAAAATTGATTCAGTTAACGTATTGTAATGGAATAAAAATAAGAGCAATGGGAGATGGCTTTTCTATATCATATGAACTGTAATATCAAATATATAATGGATGAAAAATAATCACAAAAGAAAGAAAGAGGCTCTATTTTTATGCCCTAGCTCTGAATGCCAAAATTTGTACATATATAAATGAGAACATGAAAATTCCTCTCATTAATATCCAAAGTCTTTAGGCAAATTAATTGATTTAGTTATTACAATAAATATCAATGCCTATGAATAATAAAATTTATAATGGAATAAATTGATCAAATGGAAATGTTAACACTTATATGGCTTATGAATTATATAATTAAAATCTGTAATGACATAAATTATACAATACCAATTTATAATAATGTAAATTGGCTAACTAAAATTAAGTGCTGTACAAGTTAAGTAAATCAAATCTGTAATAGAATAAAATGAGCAAGGATTAAACAAGTTCTATTAATAAAATAATCCAGCATCTGTATCGAAATAGTATTTAAAATTTATTAATATTTATATTGATATTGATATTCATTCATAAATAACCCTCCTATTACTAGGTGGTAAATTTATATTATATTCAATATCTGAATATAGTTATTAAGCTTAATGATTATTATAATAATTTATTAATTTTAATCATTATTGAATTCTGTCATAATAGTGATAAAATCTATATTACTTGCTACTTAAATTTTATAGTTTATGTTCATAACGAGACTATAAATTATGATCCTATATCACATATCTATTAATTTGAATAAGACTCTTAACTCAAATTTAATGAATAGTAATAACTTTATTTAAAAAATTAATATTACGACAATAAATATGTTATAATAATTTAAATTAATGTATCATAGAATATTATATTTTTTTAAACAATCAAAATGGTGCAAGATATTAAAAATACTTACTCAAACCAGAAGAAAATATTTATTTATCTATTATTTCCAACAGATAATATATAAAAATCATATAAAAGAAAAATATTAACTTGTTTTAGTTTACCTACTTTTAAAGATAAAATTTAGAATTATTAAGATTTTTTTTTTTTGGGGGGGGGGGTTAAATACACATTTATATATTCATCCTCACACATGTATACATTAGATGATCTTTTTAAAATAAGAGTAATATTAAATCCAAATAATTACATAAATAAAATATATACAATCTGCATGAATAGTGATTAACATTTATCATAAAGAGTTCACAATTTTAAGCCACTTTAAAGTCCACAAGAAAATCCAATATTTAAAATATAATAATTCCCAAATAAGTTTGTTTCTTTTAGAAAATCCAATGTTTATAGAGCAAATTGACAAGATTTTACATTGAAGTTGAAATTAATTAATAAGTATCCTCTCTTTTAAAATGAATAAGTATCACATTTGAAGTTATAATTATTTTAAATCCTTGGTAAGTTATTGATCTGCTTGTTGGTATTAAACATATATATATGCTAGCACAGCAAGTCAAACCTTGATCAGCATTTTATAACATAATTATTCCATTTGTTAAAATAATTATTATTTTATCCTTGGTATATTATTGATTTATTTGTTGGCACTTGTCTGTATATATATATTAAACACCGATGTCTATACATTCACTAAATGTTAAATAAGCATTTTTTAAAAAATTATTCCATCTAGAAAATATTATTATCCTTGATAGACTATTAATTCATTAGGACTCACATATAGACGTAGATATATATGATTTTTAAATAAGCATTTTAATAAATTTTCCAGAACACTTTCAAATAATAAATCCCATTTTAGTTGGCATTTTAAAATCTCAAAAAATTACATCTGCTCCAAAGTAAACGTCAAAACTTCTGTTTATTTTTCCATTATGTTGTTTTACTCAAAACATTTTTTAAAGTATATATGTTGAATTTTTTTTAAAAAAAAATATTGTGAAAACACCTTGTTAACCGAAGTGATCACATATACAAGAACTTCTCAAGTGAATACATGGACTATTTATATTATTTTTAATTTATATATTAATGAGGTCATCACATAGATACCATCACCAATATGTAACTCGAATTTATCTCCTTTATTTTAAAAAAATCATTTCTCTTTTATTAGAGTTTTATCTTCTTTTATAAACAGAATAGCATCTCTGACATTATGTCTTTTTTAGATTTTAAAACAAAATGATAACAATGACATAAATATTTTCTTTTAAAAATAAAATACATTGTTTATTTTAAAAATATATTATCATAACAATTTTATTAACAAATAATACCTTTAAAAATATTCACAATCTAAAATTCATACCTGCACATAAATGTAATTTGTTATTTATCTAAACCTATTGTCTTTTGAAATATGTTTATAAACACAACATTACTGTTTTTTATAAAATACACTTTTTAAATTTATAACTAACTTTTAAAATAGGATGTTAAGTTTATCATACAGTTTCAAATGGTTTTGTATTTTGTTATGTCTACAATAATTTTAAATTTAAGACAAAATATCACTTGACAATTTTAAACAATCAATGGCCTATAAAATAATGACAATATTTTTTTTTTACATATATATTTATTTGTTAATGTCCATTTAAAGTTTAATTCAGGATGGTACAATATATTAATGATTGGTTACAAGATTTGACCCAAATAAAGCATTTAAAAATACATAATTGTATGCAAACCATGAGTGAATAATTTGGCTGTCCATGATGAATATAATTGCCCACATAGATTCAAGTTCCCTCTTTGATATTTAAAATGTTTAATACTTATTGGCAAGTTCATCATTAATTGGAAAGCAGAGGCTTTGATTGTCTTTTTATTTTAATGGTGGCCATAGTTATACTTTTTAGATCAGCACACTCTCATTATTTGAAAATAGAAAATTATGATTTGAGTGAGCAAGTTTGCACATATTCATGACTTATGCAAGAGTTTTTGCAATTACATGTAGAGTATATAATGAAAGTTTATATATTATTGTTCTTAGAATGGAGTAAATCCCAATCACCAATGTATAGTCATTGCAACTTTTGCTGTTCATAATAAATAGCATGTTTTAACTGATTTAAAATTTCAAGATAAGTATATTACTTCATAGTAGCACACTTTGCCACCTTCTTTTTGCCACTTATTATACGCTTTAGAAACAAATAATAATTGCCAAATGACAGTGCTTAATAAATCCCTATGCTAGCACTGTCATCTGACAACTATCACTGCTTTCTAAAGCCTATAATAAGTGGCAAAAAGAAGATGGAAAGTATGCTACTAAAACAGCAATATATAAGTTGAAGAGGTGTGATGATAGATTATATGATGTGTTATTGGTATACATTACTTCATCATCACTTTTGATAATTTTTGAAGCCAGGATTTTTTTTATATATTTCAGAATCCTAAATAGCTTGTATATGAAAGATTGCGATCAAAATAATATAAAAGGGCATGATAGAATTGTTCTCATGATTTTCTTCTAGTATTTAATATAGATTTTACCGTTTTCTGAATATTTTTTTTTTGTAATGATCTTGCATATTTTTCTCAAATTTTGGATTGTTAGGAAAGAAATTTTGTTAGAAATCTGATTGAGATTCTAATTGCATCATTAAAAATATTGGCAAAATATTTTTATTGATCAATATGAGAGTTATACGCATAATATGTTTAAAATTGAACCTAATTAATGAGTTGAGTAATTTTATCAAATTCATTTGTTAACTAAGTATATAAAATCAATTATTCTTTTATTTATTTGAGAAAATATATAGTTTTAATTGTTTAAATATTGCCAATACATCTTTGCTGATTATTCAAATTACATTAAATGACTGTAGTATAGTCAAAAGAAAAGACTGCTTTTGTTTATGCTGCAGTTAATTTATTTATATTAATATTTTTTAGATTGATTTGGTATTAGCTTGAAAATGGAATCGGTTTGATATTAGTGGGAAAAAATAATATATGTTAAACCACTAATATCACATGTGCATCAAAACCCCTATCTGTTGCCCACAAATTCAATATCCCCTAACCACAAGCTATAAACTAGTCTGGGAATATTAGCTGGGTAGACTAGATAGGGATTTTATTGGAAGAACTTTCTAGCATTCATTGATTACTATAATTTGCACTGTGTGGCAGTACTGTATGGAGAAAGTGTCTACTGTTTAACATCTTATATAAGTATAAAAAAATGATCATATGAGGTTTTAATGGTTCAATGCCAATCCTGTCCAAAAGATGATGGTGATTATGGTTATTAAAAAACCAAAGATACCGAAATATATTAATAATGAACTAAGTTCAGATCTATATGACTAAATAAGGGAATGAACTTGGATTGAAACGTTATTGTTTTCATTTTGGACTTGCAGCTTTATAGTAACTGAAAGGTAAAATGTGGCTTCTTGAGAATTGCATTAGAACCACAGATCTAATTGAAATGCTTTCAGATTCAAAGACTCCTCACTAATGAAGACCACAAGCTAGAAACCAGTCTCGGGTTATTCGATAAATAGGCACTAGATAGGGATTTTGATGCACAAATCTTCTAGCATCCATTGATTACTATGGCTTACAGTGGGTGGCACTACTATATGGAGAGAGTTGCTAATGTTGTAATAGCTTGTATTAGCATAAAAAGTAATGATCATATGAGGTATTGGTTGCTTAATACCATTTCTGGCCAAAAAGTGATGGTGACTTGTGATTATTAAAAAACTAAAGATATTAAAATGTATCTAAATACTGAACTAGTTCAGATCCGTTTGACTATATAAGCAAATGAACATGGATTGAAACATTATTGTGTTTTTATTTTGGACTCATAACTTTATGGCTGCTGGAGGGTTGCATTTAATCCAATGATCTAGTTTCAGTGCTCCCAGATCCAAGACTCCTCACTTATAAAGGCCACAAGCTAAAAACTATTCTGAGTATATTTGATAAGTAGGCACTAGATAAGGATTTTGGTGCACAAATCTTGTAGCATCCATTGATTAGTATGGCTTTCAGTGGGTAGTACTACAGTATGGAGAGAATTCTTACTGTTTTAATATTATATACACCTGGGTCTCATTTTACGCGATAGATAGGTTCCTCAGAAAACACGCGCAAACGAAATCGCGCAAAAATAGACGTAACTTACATTGAAAAGGGGGGGGTGCGGTCTGTGATTTTTCAAAATTCGCATAAAAGCAAAGCACCAACATAAAATTACTTTAAAATTCACGCAAAAAAAAAATAAGGAAATAAAATATGACTAATAAAAAATTTCAAATTTGAAAAAAATTGATACAAGACAAACTTTTTTTAACTATAATATTTAATTTTATTCAAAATAATATATTTTTATGCATAATTTACAGTACAGTAATTTACATTTTTTTATACACGTTTGAATTATTATCGCTATTTGCGAAAAACACGTTCATTTGCAAACTGAGGAAATACAACTAGTGCCAACTTCACACTCATGTTGTGTTAATGTTTTTCTGGTGACAGCATAATTAGTAATTAATCTTTGAGACGATGATTTTATTAATTGTTTATGAAACTAACAACTAAAAATTAAATTCTTATTTTTGTCTTTAATTTTTTAATTTTCAATTCCATTTAAAAATCAAATTTCACATCATATTAATTTCAAGTTGCCAAGTAATTTTTAAATTGTTAATTACAATTAAAAATCAGATTTTAATTGTCAAATTTAATTGTGCCCACTGCTATTACTCACCTTTTAAAAATAAACTTGTGGACACTAAATGATTAATACTGTAATTGATTACGTTCTTTTTTAAAAAGCAATAACAGAATGTGATTTAAAATGCAAAATTAACACGCACAATGTTTGAACAAATTTACATTATAATCTTGTAAAATTAATATGTGTGTACATAAAATGTGGAAATCATGATTTTAATTTCATTATTGCATAAAATCTTACTATTATAAAGCACTGAAAATATTGAAATTACTAAGATGAAAGTCGAATTCCAATAATGTGCTATTACTTTCAATATAACGTAAGTGCGCGAAATTTATTATTTAAAGTAATAGCGCATTATTTTAGTTCGACTTCCGGTGAAATTTGAATCGCGTAACTTCAAAATCATGTTAAATAAGTCCGTGTAAAAAGAGACCCAGGTGTATTGTCATAATGGTAATATATGATGGAATTTTCCATATACTTGTTTTTATAAAATAAAAATATATGGAAAAGAATTAAAACATTTTTAAAGTTATTAATTTTGTATTAGTTCGTGTATTACAAATTTTGATAAATTGATCCTTTGGTAACTCATGAAATTGTAATTAAAATGACACATAAAAACTTGTGTATGTTAATCTATGCCAAAAGTAATCAAAAAATAAAACATTTATTTTTAACATCCCCTACTGTTTTTTTCTGAAAAAGTATCTGTTAAACTTCTTCCTTAACAAAACAAAAAAGAAAAATATTTGTGTGAATGTTTATTATAAACAACATCAATAAATAACAATTTTTAAGAGTAAATGTACACAATTAATAATTTATATTGTACAGATAGCTTACAATCCATGTCAAACCCACCCTTATATATAGTAGACTAAACCCATAAAAAAACATACATATATACATATAAATGCACATACACTTGAAGTTTGTTTAATAAGCACCAAACCATGATAATGTTGAAATAAAATAAATGCTCCTTTTTTTAATCAAAAAGAAAACCTTAATCTTAGAAACCTCATATATATGTATACCAATTATGATTTGTTTGTCAATATGTAGACGTCATGATAGCAGGTAGTAATTTAGTTGATGTGGTGATGATCTGAGGTCAAGTCAGTATCTAAGCAACCAAGTGTTGGAAAGTGAGAATAGAATTTTACTACGTAAAATTATTACATAATTTTATTACGTAACAACAACCATTAATTTGCATAACAATGGCATCTACAATGATACCAAGGAAAGTTGAAAATGCGAGTTTGCTAAACTACAGAAACATGGTCGAGTACAAAATCAAACCCAAGTCATTTCCATTCTCTTTCATATTTTATCAAGTGTTATAACAATAGCAGACAGCAAATAGCTTAATATCAAACATTAATAAAATAGATGATGTGTTTGAAGATAATATCTATTCTGCATAGGATTTTCAAGCACTGAAAATTGAAACGGATTGTTATCAACATTTGAAATGGTAAAAATCAATAAACTTTAGGAGCATAATCAAAGGATTAAATTAATTCTATAGTGACAATCGATGACAGAAAACTGCGCAGTCAAAAAAAAAGGAACGTTATATAGCCAGCACATGCTGATAAACGATGCTATAAAATTTTCTTTTGCGTAAACTCACTCAATACCAATCACAAGCTGAAGAAAATTTAAATCTTTTTTTTAATAAACAAACAATGTGTATTGACTAGATAAACATGCCATATTGTCAGGGTGCTGGCTTAATTTTATGAGAGAGGCAGGTCCTGTTTGTGTTACAAGGATTATCTCAAAGGCATTTTAAAGCGATGTAATATTAATTGCTTTTATTAGATTATGGCTGAGGATAGAATACAGTGGAAATAGTGAAGTCTTCAGAAGTAAAAGTTTGCTGCAAAAGAAATTAAAAGACTAATATAAGATGTGAAAAATAAAAAAACGGAAATTAGAATATATTAAATGTGTATATAATTGCAATCACATATTGTTTTATATAATCATAAAATTCACTTTTAACTTGTTATTGGTTTATTATCTTTCTCTTTTTTTTTTTGCTGGGAATGGCTACACTCATTTATGATTGACTGGTTTTTATGATGAATAGTGGTAATGTGATATAGTAAAAAAATCTGTTAGTGTCATATTTGTTTCAATTTAGTAAGGTTTACTAATTCATTTACATGATAAATATAGATGGCATTTTTTTATGTTAATGTAAATTTTAGATCCTACTATAAAAAATTATTCTACAAATAACCTGAGAATATTTTTAATTAATGAATGCAAATATATTTTTATTGAAACTGTGAAATTGTGTGCTCACACTCTCCATAAAATATTAATTATATAGAATGTTTTTCATAAAATTAGAAATTAAGGCAGATTGTAAAATTAACTTATTAAAAAGTTTAAAACAATTATGGAAAAAATATTTGTTCTATAGAATTAAAAATTTTTGAAAGAATTTATATAAGGCAGAAGAAACTTAATTATTGCAGTGGATAGTATTATTTCAGTGATAGCTACAGTCAGTTCATAATGTTACAAAAGCTAAGTACCCCAATACTGAATGGATAGTTATAGGGAAACTATTTCCTGCTAGAGTAGAACATTTGGTCAGATCTGTGGATTAATCTACCTGCATTGGAAAAGTCTTTTGAAGCTTTATTACCAAAGACATGGGCAGTCTATTATTTGTAACAGAAAATTAGTAAATTTGTGCAGATACATAAGTTTAAAACAAAAAATGAAAATTGATTGTTAAAAACATTATAAATAAGCACATATCTCCTTGTACTTTGTAAAAAAAACATTTCAAATTATTCAAATAAATTTGTCTTAATTAACATCTTTATAAATTCATTTAAATCTATCCATTTAATGTTTAAAATGACAAATGTCTTATTTCCAGTAATTATGTTAAAATTGTAATATTTTCTTCTTATTCGTCTTTGTATTGATTACATTCATATAATTACATATATACTTGCACAGATGAGTTCAATAATTTGTTTTGAAAAAAGGTTAGTTTATTAAATGTTATTTTAGAATCTTTTTTTAGTATTAGTCTAGAATATATATGTATTAGTGAAAGAATTTATGAAGATATTTAAATTAAAAGGAAAACACTTTTGTTTTCAATTATTAAAAAAGCAATGATAAGAAAAGAAGACAAAAATATTACAAACGTCTTGTTTAATCTAAAAGTGATAGATGGTTATTTGTACCAGATTGAAATAGTGTTTTTATGAGTTATTATTAATGTTTTTGTTATTAAGTGTGTGTTTAGTAATTGTTATTGAAGGACTCTGTTGGTTGTTAATTTATTAGGCTGTAATATGTCAAAGTGTCTGTAATTCTGGTCATATTTGAATAGAGGGGATAAACTATATTTAAAGATTTTGTAGGTATAGAGCTCCATTAGTTTAATCAGGGAAGGGCAATCTTCTCTTAATAATGTCCATTAATGGCATGGTATAAGGATATAATACAAAGCAAACACATGCTATATACATAAATATTTGTTATTTATTTATGAGAATCTAGCTAGATTACCAGCATATTCTCTTTTTTTTATTCCAGAATCACTATTATTATTTGTATTTTTGATGTTTTCCTTTAAATGATCATTATCATCAGTAATGATACTGACAGTTAAATATAATTATAGCTGTTATTAACTCTTAACAATTCAAACATTTATTCAGTTATATAGAAAATAGTATGTCAACTTTTATAGCTGTTTATTTATATATATTATCTAAGTCTACTATTTTCTATTACAATATTAATGTTTATTTTGGTTTTTATACATAAGGTTATTACGGAATAGTCATTGAGTTAAAAGAAACAATTGTGTTACATCTTTCCTTTTATTTTTTTAAAAAAACAATTATATGATGCATATTTATTATTACAAAATATGGGAATGATAAGGAAGTATTGAGATAGCCATCTATAAATTATTAAATTTGCAGTGTCCTCAGCTGTAGCTGAACGATCGCAAATATTAATGCTTAATTATAAATAAGAATCACCGACTAATTTACACTAAATCTTTATTGGTACATAATAATTCACACTAACAACAGTTATGATAATTGGTTAACATATATATATACATAATCTGACTGCATTATTTAAAGTTCAAATCCCCTTCTCTGCCTTCAGTAATATAAAACGCACAGTACCTTGCCTAGGTGATGAAAATAATCCTTGTAAGAGCCACTTAGGGCGTTTAAAATTATATTAAGACCGGTGCGGTCTGCTTTTACTCTAATCGGCCGGATTCACCAACAGGCGCCGAGAACCTGGGATCGCAGTCCGTAAAGCAGCAGCACTCATCAAAAGCACAAGACGCAATATATATTTTTTTTCCCGCTCTTTTTTTTATATTGCCACAATTTGAAATCCCACTCTCGTCACTTCTTTTCTAGAGTATTAATACATTTTCTCGCATGTGTGTAAATGGCTTCATTTGATTATTAATTCCCTTGGTTATTCAATCTGTTAAACAACGCCTCTGTAAATACTTTATTTAGTTAATGCAGCCCGATCTAATTACTTTTATTTTCACTTAATTAAATGTGTGCCTTTACTGGCTCTATTTACATATGTATACAACACCTCCCCTTACTCCAGAAAAGATAGTTGCGTAATGGCACTATATATAGTCTTTTAGTTTGACCAGTCTCCGGATTTTCCGTTTCGGTCTGGCTGTATTGCTTTGTGTTTCATCTGGCTTTGAGTTCGATGCTGTATCATTCTCACTATTCGTTGGTGCTGTCTGTATCTCCATTGGTCGCTGTCGTTTCATTTCTGTGGTTTGCTGCTCATTCCACAATAACTCGCTTGTAATGTCAGGTAACGTTTGTATTTCCTCTACAACTCGCTGACGGACGTGGTTTACATGTCTTCTATAGCCGCACGAGTACTATTTGTTGAGACGGCAGTTTCATAATTATTCCCTCTACCCATTTCTTTTGCAACACATCCCGGACCCAAACTTTATCCCCGATTACGAACTTGTTTACATTTTTGTCACTGTTGTCATTTTTGGCAGGATCTGGTAGTAATAAGTCTAATTTAATTCGCAGTTTCCTGCCCATTAACAGTTCTGCAGGTGATTTCCCAATGGCCTTTGATGGCGTTGCGTGTTGCCATAACATCGCATTATCAATTGCTTGTTGTAAATCCCTATTACTTGATTTCTTTAACGCCTTTTTGATTATTTGGACAGCCTTCTCTGCCAGACCATTCAACTCCGGGTGATATGGTGGTGTACGTACGTGTCTGATGCCATTGTCATGAAAATAGCTTTCTATTTCCCTAGCTATGAATGCAGTTCCGTTATCAGACACGATGGTTTCCGGTAAACCGTGACACGCAAACAAGCATTTAACGTCTTAACTGTTTCAGTAACAGATAAATCTTTTACAATTTGGCACTCTGTCCACTCTGAGAAAGCATCTATGACTAAGAGCAAGAGTTTTCCATTCACCGGTCCAGCATGGTCTATGTGGACCCTTTGCCATGCTTTTGTGGCGGCTGGCCACGAATTGTATATCTTAGCTCTTATGTTCATTTCTGTTTGACATGCCTAACCTTTTTTAATATTTTGCTCTATGTCGACTGTAATTCGTGGTCACCAGGCATAGCTGCGAGCCAGTGCTTTAGCTCGCACAACTCCAGGGTGGCCCTCATGCAGTAAGTTCAATACTTGCTGTCGGCCTTCTATTGGTATCACAACTTCATCGCCCATTAATATAAATCCTTTGCATATAGATAGTTTATTACGATTTGTCCAGAACCCTGGGTCAACGTACTGAGGCTTTGAAGATGGCCATCCGTTTTTGATCCATCCCATAAGTATCTGATAGCCCTGGTCGGAGCTCGTCCAATTGGCTACACGTTTGCTATTCAGTATTTCTGAGTTTAGGGTGTCAATATAATTTCTGCCTCCATCGTTGATTGTTCTTGCTTGTCCGGCATTCTTGATAATGCATCGGCGTGTGCAGTCTCTTTTCCTTTTTTGTATTCTTATATGTAGTCATATGCTGACATTATGTTTCTCCAGCGCATCATACGTGGGCTTAAATGTTCGGGAGCAAAACGATCGTGGCCCAAAATACCCAATCGTGGCTTGGGGTCCGTAATTATGTGGAAATTCCTACCCAACAAGAATTGATGGAATTTTTTCAGGCCGAACATTATAGCCAAAGCCTCCTTGTCAATTTGGCTATAGTTTTTCTCTGATTTTAAGAGAGTTTTCGATGCATAAGCAATAGGGCGTTCCCCATTGTGACATGGGTGAGATAGCACCGCCCCCACTCTGATGTGTCAGTTATTAAGCGTACTTCTAAACTATTATTATAATGCACCAATAGTTTCTCGGATGACAATAAAGTTTTTGTCCGACAGAACGCTTCTTCGTGAATTCTAGACCAATGCCATTTCTGATCTTTTTTTTAATAGTTCATATAATGGCTTAGCTATGTGAGCTTTACCTTCCAAGAAGGGCTCAAAAAAATTTATGAGACCTAAGAAAGCCTGTAACAGTTTGATGTTAGTAGGTAGCGATGCATTTTTTACTGCATTTACTTTCTCCGGGGATGGTCTCTTCCCTTTATCAGAAATCAAATGGCCTAGAAACATAAATTCTTTTGACATCCATACGCTCTTGCTGGCATTTAATTTAACCCCAGATTTATTAAGTTTTTCACATATGATAAATAGTCTGTTGCGCAACATTTCTTGTGATGTAGCCGTAATAAGTATGTCATCATAATAGGGAATGACCCCTTCCAGACCCTGTAGTAAAACCTTGATCCTTGACTGAAATATATTTGGGGCTGTGGATATGCCAAAGGGTAAATGATTGCACCTAAATAGACCCATATGGGTCGTTAAAGCCAATATTTCCGCTGATTTTTCGGTAACCTGAATCTGGTGGAAAGTGGAATTAAGGTCTAGCTTCGCAAAATAGGAAGCGTTTTGCAGACCAGCCAAAACTTCCCTTACATTTGGGACAGGATAAGCTTCCCTGTTTAAAAATTTATTTATCGTTATTTGGTAATCTCCGCATAATCTAATATCACCGTTAGGCTTAGTTATTACTACTAAAGTTGTGGCCCAATCAGATGTTTCGATGGGCATCAACACTCCTTTATCCACCAATGACTTTAATTTGTCTTCGACTTTACTTTTTTGCGCAAACGGAATCTTACGCGGTTTACAAACAAGCGGTCGCGCATTTTCCGATAATTCTATTTCTACTGGTTTTGATGCGATCAATCCCAGTTTTTCATTGAACAGATCTGGATATTTATTCACTAGTTCATTTTCCAAAGAGATTTTCTTTATATTAATTTGTGTCCCGATCTCACGAAACCATTCCCTTCCTACAATGGGGCTAATTTTACCATTAACAATATATAGGGGTAGATTCGCTTTTTTGCCATTGTATTTAATTGGTACTTTAACCTGACCAATTCTTTTGAAGGCGTTACCATTTACGTCTCTCGCTTTAATATTTGTTTTTTCTAAAACAATATTTGCCTTATCATATAATTTTTTCCAATCTGACCAATTGCCGATCCGCTATCAATTTCCATTTCTATTTCTTTACCGTAAATTTTAAGTTTAATCATAAACTGACGTATACTTTTAACGTCTAGATTTTTAATCATATGGGTGGTTGAAAATTTCCCTCCCCTATCATGAGGCATGTTGGAGTGTTCTTTTATTTTTCATTTGTCGTCTTGTCTACAGACGCAAAACAAATGACCTTTTTTTGCCGCATTTAAAACACGCTTCTTTCTGCCATTTGCATTCTCTTGAAATATAGCTCGTTTTGCCACAACAGAAACATATTATTTTAGCATTACTAGTATTTGACTTCATTGGGCTTTGATTTCCTCCGTACGTTTTTAATACCCTTATTTTTGTGGTTTCATCCGATTTACATCTAAAAGCTTGTGCCTGCTCCAATATCAGCTCATACGCTATACCCTTTTTGATGGTCATTTCGTAGGTTAACTTCATCTCTACTAGCAATTGCTGTCTGAGCCTATCATCGGCCGTGCCCCAAAGTAGCTGATCCATTAAAATTTCGTCAACAAAAATCACCATAGTTACAATCTTTAGCCAATTCTCTTAAAGCTAGATTATAATCATTAATTTTCTCGCCGCTAAATTATTTCCTATTTCGGAGAGTTAATCTAGCTATGTGGTGAGAGGGACGGGGGCTAAACTGATCATTTAACTTCTTGATCACTTCCTCGTACTTGACCTTTTCAGGCAAAGGCATTTCAAAATTTTTATGAATAACCTCAATTACTCTTTTCCCGCCATAACACATTAGGGCTGCTATTTTTTTTTTGTTATCCTTAATCGCGTTCAAAGTAAAGAAATTTTCGATCTGTGTTCTATATAACAGCCATTCGGACGCGTTACTGGCGTTGAATTTGCCTATACTATTCTGCCCTAACAACATAATTTAAGGTTGTTTGAGACTGCGCCAGAAATTTGCAGTGTCCTCGGCTGTAGCTGAACGATCGCAAATATTAATGCTTAATTATAAATAAGAATCACTCACTAATTTACACTAAATCTTTATTGGTACATAATAATTCACACTAACAACAGTTATGATAACCGACTAATTTACACTAAATCTTTATTGGTACATAATAATTCACACTAACAACAGTTATGATAATTGGCTAACATATATATATACATAATCTGACCGCATTAAAGTTTTAAAGTTCAAATCCCCTTCTCTGCCTACAGTAATATAAAACGCACAGTACCTTGCCTAAGTGATGAAAATAACCCTCATAAGAGCCACTTAGGGCGTTAAAATTAAATTAAGACCGGTGCGGTCTGCTTTTACTCTAATCGGCCGGATTCACCAACAGGCGCTGAGAACCTGGGATCGCAGTTCGTAAAACAGCAGCACTCATCAAGAACAAAAGCACAAGGCGCGATATATATTTTTTTTCTCGCTCTTTTTTTTATATTGCCACAATTTGAAATCCCACTCTCGTTATTTCTTTTCTGGAGTATTAATACATTTTCTCGCGTGTGTGTAAACGGCTTCATTTGGTTATTAATTCTTTTGATAATCCAATCTGTTAAACAACGCCTCTGTAAATACTTTATTTAGTTAATGCAGTCCGATCTAATTACTTTTATTTTCACTTAATTAAATGTGTGCCTTTACTGGCTCTATTTACATATATATACAACATAAACTTACCATGAATGTTAGTTAAATGGACTGAAAGGTGGTAAATTATCATAACCATCCAAAGTGCAAATAATAATATTCATTTAGCTATGTAAATAGATTACTATGAATGAAAGCGAATATAGATTGTAATGTTCAGAGTATACACATTTAAATTATTTAAATTTATATTAATTGATTCAGGTGCTATCTGACATTAAAACATCAGGAAATAGACCAGTACATATATATTTAAATAAAATTTGAAAATATTTTCTTTAATATGATGATGACCACTACACAATCACTATTTGTAATACCAGGCTACATTCTGTAGAACATAGGTTACTCCCAATGAAATGGGCATGGGATAAATATGTACACCAAACAATAATACATTTAAGGAGTTAACACACTATTTGAACAAATAAAAAAAAAACCAATAGTTTATTACAAAATATTATAATTGTCAGACAAAATATAATTTTTTTTTTAAAAAAAAAAAAAAAATAAAATCATTTTTCCGATCTCTTTTTTTTTTTAGTTCAAATGTCTAAGGATTATTCATTTTGATCAATTTTAAAACATTAATGTTTCAATTAAATTTTATAATACAACTTTTTTTTTTATGACTGAACACATTTGCCACAGAATAAATCTTTGGCCTTGCATGGCAAACCCTCACAAATAAAATTCATTTATATTGTAAGCTTCATAGTATAGGCATACACATATATCTGATATAGGATAATTATAACTAATACATATTTCTTACAATGATAACTCTAGAGAGTGGGTAGTCAGTTTAGGGTTGTATCCCAATTTAAAACAATAACACAAACTAATTATGTGAAGTAATTTATTGAATGCGACTCCAATTTATTAGTACTTCTTCATTAAGTGAGGTAGTCCTTTGGATCTGATCCCAAATTTAGGGAATAAAATTGTGAATAAATTCACCATATAGATATTGTGCATAATAACCATTTAATAGTGATCTTACAATTGCAGGTTCTAGTAAACTATTAACTGTGCAGCCTTTGGTGGCACTGTTTCTAGTTAAAAACAGAGCGTTATAACATTACCGGGCCGCTAGATTTTTTTTTATCTAATAGATCGTATTTTGGCATATGGCTGTAATTTTTTTTTTTTTAATATTTAATATATTGTTGTTGTTTGTTTTGGACATAATTATTTTTTTTTTTTGTTTTTCATTTGATAAATTTAAAACTATAATGGACAGTTTGACCTTTTTTTTGGTTCTCAAAAGTACATAATTTTTGACATACACCTTTATTGGGGGGGAGGGGATTTCCATGTTAAATCTACTGTTTCTTTTTTACAGACGTCTTTTTTTTGTTTTGGATTCGATACATTTCAAAGTAGAAGGGACAGTTTTAACTCTTTTTTTGGAATATCTCAAATATACACAATTTGCTTTACATACGACTTTCTTTTTTGTTGTTGTTGTTATTTAAAATTAGAATCGACACTTTCTTTTTGAATTATGTTAAAAATGAGGAGGTTTGCTGTTGATTGATTTAGCAAAAAAAATTCAAACCTGTCCGACAAACTCCGCCTCAGATGTCCGTATTTGCTTATAAACTAAAAGAATTGTTTGGTATTTTATCTTACATTTATAAATACGGGGGTTTTTTTTGGACGGCATGTTTTGATTTTTTTGTTTTTTTTAATAATAACAAATAAAATGGGGTTTTGATTTTTTTGTTTTTTTTTTAATAATAAATAAAACGGGACTTCTTTTTTTTCTTAGATTTATAAATATGGTTGTTTTTTTTTTGGTGGCGGGTTTTGATTTTTTTACTTTTTTTTAATAACAAATAAAACATCCAAAACAAAAACCAAAAAGTCAATCGCGGTATTATTTTTTTAACACATAAAATATGTATGTTAACCGGTTTTGTTATTTTATGTGGATTTATTTATTTATCTTTTTTAAGAGTCGTACAAGTTTGTTAAAGATTTTTTGTTTTCATAACAAATAAAACGTCCAGTATTTTTATTCTTTTTAAACAACAAAAATTAGCTCGGGTTCATTTTTAAAATCTACTTAACATGCTGTTTATTGATTTAAAACAACAACAAAAAACCTTTTTGCTTCTAAACGGAACGAATAGGTATGTCAAAAGAAGAAGTATTTTTTTTTTAAAAAAAAAGTCAATCAAGAGATGTCCAACAAACTATGCCGCCCCTTTTAACACTGTTATTCTGGGTGTTAATTACATGATTTACAGATAAAAATAATCGCAAACAAAATACAAATTCTTTCCAGAAAATAAATTTATTAACTACATATGACTGAACTAAATCAACTGTAACGAATGGCAGGATGTTTTGGGCTTGAAAAAACACAACCACCTCACTTTCTCTGTTTGGGACATCCCACAAATATAATAACATGGTAGACATTTTGTTCTTCTTTTTCAACTCTCGACCGAGTCATGGCCGAAACGGTATTTTTCCACCAACAACTCCAATCGTCTGCCAGAGAGCTTGAGAAATTTTATTTTGTCTTTTTTGACCCCCAAAAAAGCCAAAATTAGCCAAAAAAAAAAATTTTGACAAATATCAATAATATGCTAAAAATTACTAGTACGCAAAAATCTTTCAGTTGGGAAATACAGAATCATAAACATCAACAAATAAACACTTGAAAAAGATGACAATGCTCACACTCTCATCTTAAATTCTAGCGACAATACAAATTCTGTCAATATGCATAGGAATTCAACCCGCAATGAAATCAATGGCAAACTATACGATCAAAGTATTGTTAGTAGACGTAGTGTTATTGAACGCGGAAGAATCGGCCACGTATTATAACCACTACATACGATCTACTCGTATATTAGCCGTAAGTTCAGCCACAAAAGCGATATAATTCTGTGTTTTTACACAGAAACAGTGCCAACACAGGCTGTACAGTGAATAGTGTACAAATACCCAATTGCATATATATAATAAATTCAAACATACATAAAATTTAATTGCAATCAAAAGAAAGGATAATTTACATACAAATGGACTCAATCGAATTTCCAAATATATCTAACTTAAAATCCTAATAATTATATTTATCATGCCTTTTTAAAGAAATACAAACACACACATGACTAAAATATAATATATAAATTACATTATTTATATTAAGGTGTTGATAAGCACTGGTAATTATCACCATTGAAAAGTTTATAGTAATGCTTGACTCTCATGTATATATCTTGAACTACACTTTGCCATGCTAGTTTTTTAGTTTTTAGAACTTGAATTAATATTTTGAAACCAGTATTTTTGCATAATAGCTTAATAAGCTTAAGGAATATGTAAATTCTAAATTACATGCAATAGAATGTGTATGTAATTGTAAATATACAAATAGATTGTGCTAATCTCAATATAATATGATTTCTTATCTGTTTGTTTCTTTTAGTTATTCCTATTATATTATTGTATAATTTTTTTATGTAAATAGGTCTTGTTTTGCACCTGATAAATTCTATAAACTTGGATTTGGAAAATTAATGTTTGTATTTTTAATGTTTATATACTGTAGTTGATTGTATATGTTAGTATTATTGAATATGGTAATTGATGTTCATAATTTTTGTTATCGTTGTTACATTGATGTATGAACTAAGTTATCACTATTTTTATTTATTTTGTTCCTCGGCAATTTTAATAGCTCGCCATCATATTGAACTTTACTCATTTTATTTGCATATCATAGATTTGTGCTCAGTATTTGCATATATTTTAGGATAAAGAAATGGAAGTAGGATCTAACGCAGCAAGTTTTGCCTGTGAATATCCAGACTGCACTGCTGTAAGTAATTTTGTTGTTTACATATATATGAAAATAGTTGCACAAAAACCATAACAGAATAAATGTAACTGTTTCGATGAAATAATTTATTTTATTTATTCAATTATGTGTGCTATAAGGAAAAAATTTATGACTAAGTGAATGAAAAACTTTTTTTAATAAAATATTAATTTAAAATTATCATGAGTTAATTGAGGAGCGGGGGTATTGTATATGAAAATTAACTGCAGCATCAAAAATCTTGGACTACACTCTAAAAAATTGTCTTAAATTAAAACTGCATTTTTTATATTTACAATAATGATTAAAGATTGATTTAGTTTTATATTTGAATAAGTAAATATTAAGTTAGAAATTAAACAAAAAGATTATGCAATGCTATATTGTTATTATTTTTTGTTTTTATTGAAATCTCTGAATTGTATCTGATCTAAAAAGTATTAATCTTGGCTTAATAAGTGATCAGTAATAATTAATTGTTAATGTATTTGACTAAAATCATATCAAATAAATATATTGAAATACTGTTGTATACTGAATTGTATTAATTAACCTAACTGTATATTGTTTTTTAATGTATTTCAGAGGTTCCCAACGTTTTTTGGGTCAGAAGCCACCTTTTCAAATGGTAATTCAATCAGCACCCGCTCTCCTTACAAAAACAAAGACAGATTTTTTTCAATTTATGTATTATAGGAATTTAATAATACTGGTATCTTGCTCAAAGTAGAATAAACAAAAAATATCAAAAATGCAATTATATAATACTATTAGTAGGTAACTGATCTTAGTGTGATGACACTCAATATTTGGTGCTATATTTTTGTCATCAGCAGTCTTAAATCACCTTGTTGCACTATTAGCAGTCAGTTTCTTTTTTTTTTTTTTTTTTGGCAATTGATTGGTAACCATACTAAATCCCCTTTGCTGCAGCCCAGAAAGCTGGCTATAATATTGGGATTTGATTTGGAGCCAAATTTCTTGAAACCCATTTTTTATTTTCAATTTCAGCTCTTCATTTGTTGATAATTCTATCAATTCCTCTTGATGTGATTATTCTACTGCATGTTGATTTGGAATAGCCATATTGAGGATGTTCTAAAATTGATTCATGAAATCTTAATGCTAGGTGTATACCAGAATGTATCGTCATTTGTTGCCACTGAGGCAAGATTTGAAAACGTAAAATTCTCTTTGGCCTACCTTTTGTTTGTATAAAGCAAGTTTTAACACAAATGTAGAAATAGTCACCTTTGCTTTGATGATATTTACATTATCTTATTGCAGCTGTAGATTTGTTTCATTAAATTTGTTAAACAAATATGTCAAGTATGCTTATCCATTCTTAAATGTGATTAAATTCCTTCTTAATGAATCATCTCTGCTTTCAAAAAACTAAAACTGAAAAAATCAAAGAGCTCAAAAAATCATTTTAGACTGGTACCTTGGATAATTAAGAAACTCCTGGAATAGTATACAATTGAAATTTTCATCATAAAACTTTCCAAATAATCTATTATTTGAGAGTATTGATTGCTTCTTATTTTGTTAACTGCTGTGATTATACACTAGGGAGTAATGAAGGCAATCACTCTGGTTTTTTTACCACCAAATGTTGTTTGTGAATCACACAATGTACAGCGATTACATTTGGTACTGCCTTTTTCAAATATAAAATAAATCCGCAATAGCATTCAACCATTGCTGGAGCATCACCAGTTGCAACTGTTAATATATTTTTCAAAATAATATCTTTTTCTGTAAAATAGACTTTCAATACATCACATATAGACTTTCTTTTTGTGCCCATTTCTAATTGTCTTGCGAGTAATAGTTCTTGGGAAAAAATTTAAACTTATATGATACGAACATATGCTAGAAGTAAAGCTTCCTTCTTTGTTAAGGCTGATTGGTTGAGTTGCAAAGAAATCTCAATAGTCTTCAAGAACTCATTTAGTGAACTCTCCACATTCTAGACTATTTTATTGATTCATCTCTGTACTTTATAATTGCTTAATGGGATTTTTTAATAATATATGATGGCTTGTATAATACAGTGCGCAGAATCTCACAGCTAGTAGTATCAATTTTTCACCAATAGGGTGCATTTTCTCCAATTTAGCAATAAACAATGAAAAATTATAAGAGGCATGTAATCCATCATTGTCTTGTTTTGCTTCTGCTGAAAATATATCAAGTAAAGTTGGACATCTTAATATTGATCTTTGATCATTTTGAAAGTAGGATAAATCTTTATTTTTCCTGTCAGAATAGATTTTCATTATATGTTAAGCATGAAGATTGCATGGCTTCATTGGAGGAAACTTTCTGGCAAATCAGGCACATTAATAGTGTCTTTTTTGTAGGTGACTGAATAAAACCATACTTCAAATAGTCAACATTATACTCCCTACATTTTTTTTTTTTGAATCCGACATAGTTCTATTTGGAAAATAAAACAAAGAAGGTGATTAATTTCTTTATATCTAAATTTAATATAACATGGTTTATGTTATGTAAATACCTCCTACCAATAAAAGATCTAAAAGACCATATCTACATCAGATACTCATAGGTGACAAATAGAAAATCGATTGATATTTAACACAAAAAGTAAAACAATCGTTATTAATCAAGACTCTGAAATTGAATCCAGATCTTATTGAGCCACATAGATTTGTATAATCATTAAAAGAATCAGGTGAAGAAATAGAATTTTTTTTATTAAAGTTATATATCAAATGTCTAAATAATAAAGATGTACCAGATGATTGGAAGAATGCAGTATTAATATTAATATTTAAAAAAGGTGATAAAGAAGATATTAGAAATTACAGCCTTATCAGCATTTTATCAGTTTTATACAAAATTTTTACAAAGATAATTAGAACTCATCTATAGTGAACCTTGGATTTTCACCAACCAAGAGAACAAGCTGGATTTAAAAGTGGTTTTAGTACCGTAGATCATATCCAGGTAGTGAGAGAAGTTGTAAAAGACAAATGAATATGAGTTGCCATTATGCTTTGGATTTGTAGATTATGAAAAGGCATTTGATTCTATAAACATTTCTTCAGTGATTAAAGCATTGGATCATCAAGCTATAGATCCAGGATATTGTCATAGTTTAAAGAATATTTATAAAAATGCAACAGCAACAATTAGATTACATAATGATATTGGGAAAGTCAACATCGAGAAGAGTGTAAATCAGGGTGACTCCATATCTCCAAAACGTTTTACAGCACTTCTGCAAGAAGTACTTTGTGGATTAAAATGGGAAACTAAAGGAGTGAAAGTAAATGTGGAGATTATTTAAGTCATTTAGATTTTGCAGATGATGTTGTTGTTTTTGCAAATAATACTTTAGAGCTGCAAGAAGTGTTGCAGGAGTTATCAGATGAAAGTAGGACTAAATATAAATGCTAAAAAGACTAAAATAATGTTTAATGGATTTTCTCAAAATATGAAAATAAAGATTGATTATGATGAATTAGAAGTTAACAGTTACAAATACCTTGGTCCTATTATTAATACAGATGGAAACATAATGGATGAAATTAATCATAGAATTAAACTTGGTTGGAGTGCTTTTGGTAGAAATAACTTGATACTGGGAGGAAATATGCCTATATCTTTGAAAAGGAAGGTTTTTAATAAATGTGTTTTACCAGTTTCTACTTATGGATCTGAGATTTACAGAGACTTCAGACCACTCAAAGAAGTATGGGGAGATGCATGTTGGGAATAACAAGAAGAGATTGAAAACGCAATATATGGGTCAGAGAATAAACAGGTGTTACTGACCTCGAGTTGGGCTGGACATATTGCTAGAAGAGATGATAACAGATGGGACAATTGAAATCTTAACTGGATTCCAAGAGATTGTAAGACCCAGAAAGAGACCATGTGTGAGTGGATGGATGAAATAAGAAAGTGTGCAGGGGTGATGTGGAGAAGCTAAAGATTGGAGAAGATGGATTGAACTTGGAGGGACTTTAATCCTGCAGTGGATTGATAATGGTTGATGTTGATGATGATGATAAGCAAATAAGCTTGAATTGAAAATATTATTGTGTTTTCAGTTTGGACTCAAAGCTTTATAGTTTTAAGCCAATAAACATCTCATGACCACTACCTCTTATACTTGTGTATAACTGTTGTTAAAACAGGCAAAACTCACTATATGTATCACCACACACAGCAAGCTAGAGTAATCAATGGGTGCCAGAAGGCTTGTGCATAATATCCACATCTAGTGTCTACTCTTCCAATATCACCTGACTAGTTTCTGGCTTGTGGCCTTCGTCAGTGAGGAGCTTTGGATCTGAGAGTACTGCATCTAGATCTTAGGATCTAATGCAACTCTCCAGCAACCACCTTTTATCTCCATTTAACTACAAAACTATGAGTCTTAAACCGAAAACACTTTAATGTTTTCAATCCAAGTCCATTAGCTTATATAGTCATCTGAATCCAGTTCAGTACCCATACATTTTGGTATCTTTGGTTCTTTAATAACCATAGCCACCACTATCCTATTAGGCAGGATTGGTTTTAAGCCAATGAACATCACATGACCAGGTGGTTGCTGGAGGATTGCATTAGATCCTAAGATCTATGTGCAGTGTTCTCAGATCCAACACTCCTCATTGACGAAGGCCACAAGCCAGAAACTAGTATGGGGATATTGGATGAGTAGGCACTAGATGGGGATTTTATGCACAAGCCTTCTGGCGTCCATTGATTACTTTAGGCTTGCTGTGTGTGGCAATACATATAGTGAGTTTTGCTTGTTTTAACAACGTTATACACAAACATAAGAGGTGGTGGTCGTGTGATGTTTATTGGCTTAAAACCACTCCTGCCTAATAGGATAGTGGTGGCGATGGTTATTAAAGAACCAAAGACACCAAAATGTATGGGTACTGAACTGGGCTCAGACCCATATGACTATATAAGCTAATGGGCTTGGATTGAAAACATTAAGGGGTTTTCGGTTTAAGACTCATAGTTTTTTAGTTAAACGGAGATAAAAGGTGGTTGCTGGAGGGGTTGCATTAGATCCTAAGATCTAGGTGCAGTGCTCTCAGATCCAAAGCTCTTCACCGACGATGGCCACAAGCCAGAAACTAGTCTAGGGATATTGGATAAGTAGGCATTAGATGGGGATTTTATGCACAAGTCTTCTGGCATCCATTGATTACTCTATCTTGCTGTGTGTGGCAATACGTATAGTGAGTTTTGCCTGTTTTAGCTTTATATTTAGCTAAAAAGATAAAATATGGCTGCAGGAGGGTTGCATAAGATCTAGGTGCAGTGCTCTCAGATCTGAGGCTTCTCTCTGATGGAAGCCTAGTCTGGGATATTGGATAAGTAGACACTAGATAGGGATTTTGTGCCCAAACTTTTTAGAATCCATTGATTGCTCTGACTTGTACTGAGTGGTGGTGCTACTGCAGGAGAATTTTGCCTCTGTGTTATCAGCTTGTATAAGCATAAAGAATGGTGATCACATGATATTAAAGTTAACATTATGAATGAAAAGATAAATTATAATTGTAATTATTAAAAGCTGAAATATAGAAATGAATTAGTTTTTAAGGGTTATAAAAAATTTTGTGTAATTTTCAATTGAAATAAGTACTAAAAATATTAAGATTATGTCAGCTATGAAAGGACCTATATATGAGTATAAGTCCTCTGACTAGAGACAAATATACTAGGATAATTGTTGGTATTCGTTAGCCTGATCTCACTCTTAACACAATGAAATTTTATATTAAAATGCATCTTTCATTATTTCAGGGATAAGAGCAAAATATAAGTTTACTCAAAGTTAAAAATCTTAGGGTATATATCAGCAATTAAATATAAATATATGATTATATATTATATTCATCAGCCATAGCATGTTGTAAGTTTTATAAGTTATTAAATAGTTTTCTTCTCTCTTGTTATGTTAGATTTTAATGTGCTTCTACAAGTGTTAATTTTTAGTAATCTTAACTTATATGAAAAATTTTATTTTAGTGTTTAATGTTGCTCTTCTCTTTTTTAGACTAAAAACATTTATGTATTAGCAAATCATGCTGCGAATACATGTGATAGGTAGATTAGTATGCATAAATTTCATAGTGAACAGTCTGACTTTATTACATTTATTACACTGTATCTTCTAAAAAATGCTTGAATTTAAATTAAGGCTGAAATACTGAATGTACGATCTCAAGTTATCTAACAGGCAGTTACTAGTATAGTCATAAATTAAACTTTATGTGACTTTAGATCTCTTATCATTGAAATAATAATCAAGTAATATAATTTTAATTTGTGAAAAAAAAACATCCAATTATTATAAACAATATAAAAGAAAGCATATATATTACAGTTACAGTTGATAGTTACTCATTACTTAGCCGGGCTTGATCGCTTGATGGTGTTGTTGCCAGTCAAAAACAATACTGTATAGTGCAACATTACCGGCCGCGATTTTTAAAAATACGGCAACTTTTGTTTTTTGCGATTTTATTTTTGCCTATACGGCAATTTTTTTTTTAGCTATATGGTAATTTTTTATTGCCTTTATTTATATTACGCAATTACGTTATTTTATCCTACGTCTTTAATTTTTTGATTTTTATGGTTTTTAAAAAACCTTACTACTAACAAATTACAATAATAAAAGTAATACACATCTTTACCGCTGATATAGTAAAACATTTATTTGTAAAACCAATTTCTATTACCTTTTTTTACAAAAAAAAAAAACAGAAATAACTTTTGGCTCAGTGACAACAAAGTATTTTTCACTCCACCCTTTCCCATGCTGATATAGTAAAACTTTTATTTTTAAAAACAATTTTTTTTTTTATACTGATATAGTAAAAGTTTTTTTAAAAAACAATTTTGATTATCTTTTTTTTAAAAAAATAAAAACAAACCAAAAATAACTTTTGTCTCAATGATGACAAAGTATTTCTCAACCCACGCTAATATAGTAAAACTTTTATTTTCAAAAACAATTTTGATTACCTTTTTTTTTTTAAAATAAAAACAGACCAAAAAAAATATTTAACTTTTTTAACTTTCGTTTTTTTTTTTTTTGTACTGATTTATGTCATAGAACCACAAACCTTTTGTTTTGGAAATGTGTGCAATCAAATACCTTAAGTTCATAGTTGGCCAGTACATTAATAGTACTAAGTGGCCAGAGCATTGATGATAATCAGCATGTTTTAATATCTTAGCATTATTGATTTTATTATTATATATTCGATTAGCACTTAAGTTTGTGCATCCAAATTAATGTTTAAATAATAGGCCCTGAGCTGGCAATGACTAAATAATTAGCCTGGTCTATAGTAGATCCATTTTAAATCCAGTCACTAGATTGATTGTTGATTTACTTTTATTGTTAATCATTCATGATGATGAATGAGTATTACTTTTGGGTAATGCTGGTGAACTTATAGTTAACATACTTATACTTAATATGGTTTGCTATGCTGATCTCTCAGAGTGATCTCATTAATCTCTTATGCTCATTACTTTTATATTAAATTCTGTTTACTTGTGATTGATGATAATGACTGCCATCACTCCAGGTTTACCTCTATGAGTCCGTACCATTACAATATATATATATAGTAAAATCAAAATCTGTATATATGTGAATATGTTCACTCATATATTTCAAAAAATAAAAATTACTATCCTTTTTCATTTTTCTTGTGTTGAAAATTATGATGAATTACAAAAAGATATAACTGCCATCTAATGCAAGCCATAATAGTTAATGGATGCTAAAAGGTTAGTGCATCAAAATTTCTGTTTATTGCCTAGTCATCCACTTTCTCCAGACTAGTTTCTAACTTATGACCTTCATCAGTGTGAAGCCTTGGCTTTAAGAGCAATGCACCTAGATCATTGGATCTATTGTATTCCTCCAGCAACCATTTTTTATTTTTTTAATCAACTATAAAGTTATGAGTCCAAACCTACTAGCATTCATTGATTACTATAGCTTGCACTAAGGTGGCAATATTATATGGAGAAATTGCTTCTGTATTAACAGACTGTGTAAGCATCATTTTCTTGTGTTGCTTTTTGCAGTAACAATGACAGCACTTTCACTGCAATTTTTAAAAGTAAAATTTTATTTTACATGGTCACAAAGTATAAAATTATTGATAATACTAATTCTCCCAAACCAGGTAATGAAGAATTTCATTTTTAAGTTCATATCAATTTCTGAATTTGTATAACAATCTTTTATTTGTAATATATAGCTTGATATTACTCTAGTGTATCCTTAGTTAAAGTGTTGATATAGACTTGATGCTTTCTGAAATATTCTTTTTGTTCATGTTCTCCACTCACATATTTATTGGTTTTAGTTTTTATTAAATACTCATCATGTATTGAGAATGTACTTTTAGCAAGTCAGGTGCACAAATATACCTAATACGGTTTGTTTGTTTTTTACTATTTTAAATGAAATTTCAAATTCACTGCAGAAATATAGTACCATAAGTGTAAAAGTATAATATGCACTAGTGAATGTGGAAAATAAAAAAAAATTATTGGTGCTATATTTTATAGTTAAGTACACATGAAATTCATTAATTTTTAATTTATTTTATATTTTTTATAGTTAGATAATTTATCTTGACAAATAGATACATATGATTTGGGATGTTATAAGCTGGTAATATGTTGTTGCTTATATGTGAGAGAAAAGCATCAAGCTATAAGATAAAAATGGTGCTAATATCATAATGATAATAGTTATAATAGTTAATTTAATTCACAATTAATCATTATTTACAAAAGAAATTTGCTTCCTAAAAGATTAACATTAGCGATTCTTTGCATAACATAATAGCTGCATACAGAATTAAAAATCATAATCTTAAATTTGCAGGAATAAATGATGATATCAATATTTTAGGAGAGAAATAATAAACACTGAAACTCTTAAATTAAATGACAGAACTATGGGGGGGGGGGGGGACAGAATTAAAAGCCAAAGATGGTGCTTTTGGAGTAAGAATTGTACATTGGATAAATGAATGATAAGTAGATTTTTAAAAAAAGTCATTTTTCAGATTTAAAAAGTGTTATTAAAAGAGAGAGAGATTCATAAATATTTTTTAAATAAAATGTTCAAACTAAAAACTACAGAAAAATCTTATAAAACTGGTCTATAACACAGAAGATAAAGATATAAATAATAAATATTGTGGATTACTTTTAATTTATATAATTTTACTAACTGAAAGACAGACCATTAGATATTCCTTAATGATTAATTTTGAATTACAAAAAGATTAATTGAAATAAAATAATAGTTTTCTACTTCACCTTTGAGTAGTAAGTAATTTAAACTGCGCTTTACGCAACAAAGTGAAGCTTGCAAAGTATTATTAAAGAATTATATGGCTAAGTGCTTTCAGAGATCTTAAGTCTCCATATTCATAGCATACTTTACTTGAAGTTCAGCGGTGCTTTATGCAAATTCATAACAACCATTTTTGCATGTGTCATGGGGAGGCAAGCCATATATACAGAATTTAACTGCCGTAGAAAAAATATCTACAGGATTGTTATATAAAATGCAGACATTATATAGTAATCTTTAATTTCAGATGCATATGTGATATAAAAAAAAATGACAACCTGTCTAAAAGTTCTAAATAAATAAGATTAGCTTACTAAGCTATCTATATGTATACGTGCATGTTGGCATCAGCCACACAAATCTTTATTTTCATTATATTGTTGAAATGATTTTTGAATAACTTCCAAGAGATAACTTTTGTAAAGCTAAATCTTAACTATTTAAAATTCCATCTTTCTTACATTCTTTTAAAATAAATTAACGATTTAGGATAAAGATTGATTTAACATTTTTTAAAACTAAATCTTGATTATTAAAACTATCTTTGTTATTTAAAATTTTTGAGAAACAGTCATGAAAATGAATTTGACTTTGAATTAAATTTTGTTAACAATAGTTAATCTCTGTATAACTTTTTCCTCATTAAGGTTTAATAGTACATATTCAGAAGCATACCTCATATATACATATGTCAAATTTTGTATTAAAACCAAAGTAAGTATTACAAAATATAAATCAAAGACAAAAGTTAACATTGGAAAAAATATATAAAGTAAATATTTAGAAGTCATTAATTAAACTACAAATTAACTGTTATAGATAAGCATTACTGGCTTGTGGTAACTAAAGTTTCTTGAAATTTACTTAATAAATAAATTTGTTGCCTTAAGTCTGAGAAGAGATATGTGAATGTACATTTTAATTTTGAATAGATGTAGAAGAGCTCTTTGTGGATCACTAGTAAAATATACAGTTTATAGTTCTCAAATATTCAGTCACAATTAGATTTTTATGTTTCCTGATAGAGTTTCATCAAACTTTATTAACTTAAAAATGTTGAGAAGCACATCTGTTATAGCTGTGTGTATATATGATTGGCATGAGGTTGGAGTTAGTTTAGCATATAGCTTTAGACTTCCTGGATAGGACTTGGGAAGAAATTCTTTAGTGACTTAAGTTGCTCATGGTAGTTAACTCAACTGCTTGGAAAGATTTCTTAAACCACAAGGTAACAGCAATGATGATTTTGGCGAATGGTCAGTAGAGACAGCAAGCAAAGACTGGACAAAATTATTTTCTGAGTTTGCCTATTATACAATTATCAATTTTGCAAAGCATATTTTTTATATAATTAAAATAAATCAGTAATTATTTTTAATCATCATGTTTACAAAAATGTATTCAATTAAAATTTTAAACATTTGCAAAAAATCAAACAATGGGGTTTATCTTACTATTATATTAAACTATTTTATAGTTCACTATTGCTTAAACTAATGCACATGCGCTTTGTAGATGTCACTATATAAATGAATACTCCCACTTTTTCAAACACAAGATAAAGTCTTTGGGAAAAGATAGAATGAATCCATCTATCTTTTCGACCCAAACGCATATGCATGGGCTATATAAAATAAATGTATTGCTTAAAATAGTTTTCTTTCTATATCATAGCTTTTAAATAAGTGTTATAAATTTAGAGTGGTTTTTTTTTTAAACTGAGTCAAATTTAAAAAAATAAAATAATTCTTTTTTTTTATTTCTAAACACTTATCTTTATCTATGTGGGTCTATAATATATAGAAACCTAGCTTTAATGATAAAATCTAAATTTAATTTATAAAATTTGACTCCAGATCATAATTACCAACTACTTTTATTTTCTTAAATATAAATTGAGATAGGCAATTTATTTCAATTATCTTTTATTATATCTAGGAAACAAAGAATTTCATCACTGATTTATATAATTTCAGCTTTTAATATTTTATTATTGATATTGAAAATTTTTTATTTAAATTTTCGTTTGTGTATTATAGAGTTTTACCTCTCGGCAAGCATTAAATGGTCATGTAAGGATTCATGGTGGGAATACTACCGGTAAGAGTGGGGCAGTAAGTAATTCCATTCCAGCATTATACAAAAGTCCTAATCATGATGGCAGTGACAAAAAATTGCATGGTAACGGACCTCCATCCAATGTATCTGCTTCCTCTGGTGACTTGGAAGAATTTCCTTGTAAAATTTGTGGAAAGTAAGTTAAATAACCAGTTTTAAAATCATATAATTGTGTTGTTTTTTAATAATTCATCTGATATCTATATTAATATATAAATATGAAAGTTTATTTGTTTGTGACTTTATAACTCAATAAATATATGCAACAATCTAGTTGAATCTAAATAGTTTTCCTTTTTTTGCATGGTATTTTATAGGCTGTAAATTGTTGTTTTATGGTACTTAATTGTTTTAAAAGCTTTGGTAATTTGCAATATATAAAAAAATAAATTTAGATAAATTAATGTTTAAAAAAGGAGGGTTTGGAAAATATTAATGTTATTTTTGTAAGAGAGAGAATAAAAATTGTTTCATATGTGGGATCAATAAAAAAATAATTTGAAAACTAGATTAAAACAGCATTAATAGATAAAAATTCTCATATATACTTACATATGGAAGGATTTAAGTATTTAAAAATTGAAATAAAGATATTGGAATTAGTTTTAAAAAAATGTATACAGTATATAAAAATGAGAAAACCAGTTTTTAATAAAAAGTGTTAGAATTCTGGTGTAGTTATAGAATTATAATAATTGAAGTGTATCTATATCTATCTATATTAATATATAAATGTGAAAGTTTGTTTGTTTTTACTCTATAACTCAACAAATATTGCACCAATCTAGTTTAATCTTGAAAGATTTTTCTTTTTTTTTTTTTATTTTGCATAGAATTTTATAGGCTATAAATTTTTGCTTTGTGATACATAATTATTTTTAAAACTTTGATAATTTGGAATATATATAAAGATAAATTTAGATAAATTAATAAATGTTTTTAAAAAAAGGAGGGATTGGAAAATGTGGATGCTATCTATATTGTAAACTTAGCTGGTTCTTTGGCTTTGTTCACATTAGTAGAATAAAAGAATAAAATGTAATTGGTAATTAAAATATATTTAAATAATATTTATGTGGCATAATACATGAGCTATCAACATCAGGTAAAAATGACTATTATAATTTTGTAAACAATATTGTAGATCAATTTAATCTATATTATTATGTAATGCAAATATTATTTAAATATATTTTAATTATGAATTACATTATTTTCTTCTACTAACACATGCAAATGTACAGTTATAGCTAGTATGTATATATATATATTACTCTCATAGCATATATTAGATATTTTTTTAATACAAAAATACATATATGAAGTAGCCACAGACATTGAATACAAGTAAATGCCTCCCAATATCTTAAGCTTGAATCAAGGAGGCACTATGTCAAATAGGCAGTCAATCTTTAATTTATTTTATTATAATATAACATATCATTTTGTATATATATATATATATTACTTATAACTACAATACTAATAAATCAGCTCCCAAAAATTTGCAATTTCTAACATCGGATAAAATTATGAGGTGCCATTTGAATTTTTTGACTGACAAACTCTTATTTTAGTTTGAATTTATTTATTATTAAATATATAGATATTAAAAAATAATAATAAACATAATTCAATAAATATAAGTCTGTTTGATAAAATATGTTATTTTTTAATCAAAGTATTCATTCAATGTGGAATTGATAATATTGCAATTGAATAACTGAATAATTCTGTGTAGCATACAGGTTTCCAAAATATCACAAAAAAATGTGAAATCAGTTAAAAAGGGAGAAATTATTTTAACATGAAAGTTATAGTAGAAATTAGATTTGAATATTATTGTAAAATTATTCCTTAATAAAAAGCAAGAAGCAATAGAATTGAAGAAAAAAAATCCATAACACTAAATAATAAAAGTAGTAGTAACATTTAATAATCTACATATTGTTCTTCAGCATATATAAAAAATTTAAAATCATGCCAACAAGTTTATAAATATATATATATATATTTAAATTGTTTTCCAATCTCCTTAGCTGTTTTGGAATGTCCCTGAATGGTACTGTGTTTGCTTCACTCAGGGTTTCCTATGAAATATTTACTTTTATTATTGCTAGCTAATTCTCAAGATTTTTTATTTTGCAAACTACTATACTTTATTTGTCAATAGATGGAAGCTATAATCTAGCAAAAAGAAAATGCCTGATAAATAGGACAAATTTAAATGAGAATCAATTTTCTATAAAAAAGATAATTAGTATGTGAATATATTTGGTAATTGAAGCTAAAACATAATTATTTTATGTATTTATTTCAAAATGATAAATAAGTATTTTTTAAATAAGTATTGTTTTTAATGTCTTTATTTATATATATATATGATATTTTATATCTAATGTTTTAAAAATATTCATCACTTTTTTTATTTTAAGAATATATATATATATATAATAGAATAGGAAGTAACTGAAGCTTCCAGTGAGTTGTATAATGTAAATAAATTCTCCAAAAGACTGATGATATATAACTCATTCTTCAGTTATTTATAATCTCATGTATATGTATTATAAATATGCTGTAAGATACATTTTTAATTGGGTACACAAATTAGTAGATTATTTTATTAAAGAACTACATATTCAAAAAATAAAAAGTAGGCAAAGAGAAACTTTTTTACTTTGTTAATTGCAGCAAAACTATTAAAAAAAAATATTTTTTTTATGTTGCCAAATGAAATAAAAGTGTAAATACATGAAGACTTTCTACTTAAAATATATAAGTATTTATATCTGCGTATTTGTTTGTTTTAGAAAGCCAGTATAGATTAATGATGGTATTGCACTTGTATTACAGTGTATTATCATTAATACTACTAATAAATGTTTTATATAAAATAATATATATATATACTGATGAAGATATCTAGATATTGTTCAATGGATTGTCAATTTCTAGTTTATGCATATTTTGTTTTTCCCTATCCATGTCTGTGCTCTTTAGTCCCAAAATCAGTACCATGTATTATTTTTTATGAATACATTGTTTTTCCAACAAACCATCTTCCCAATGCACTATTTTTCTCCATAGTTTGTTTGTTTGTTTTTTGAGATGATATTAGTATTATTTTATTTAAAAAAAAAATAATAATCATAATTTTTACAACTGTTTTTTTTTTTTCTTTTTTTTTTTATTAGAGACAACTAACTTTGTCCATTCTTTTTTCATTTTGCTACTTGTTCTTTTGTTTTTCTTAAAAGATAGGCAAAACTATTTAAAATTTTACATTTGAAAAGTTTGTATATTTTCAAAACTCAATTGAAACATGAAATCTGTCTAAAGCAAATAAATAATGATAGCTGTTTTTAACTATAAAAGTAATACAATCAGATAAATTTCTTTTAAAATAAATTAATGACTAAATAAAATTATTTATTAAAATTATATAAGTATTGTACTTTATATATAAACACATATTTTACAAAATTGTATGAAATATTTTAAATTATAATATCTGAAATTTACTTAAAGGTAATAGATAGGATGTAATTTATGGGTATAGTATTTTTTTAAATTAGTCATTAATAATCATCATTTCTATCATTTTTATGTACATATTATTTTCTTTCATCTCTTGAAAAATGATTATTAAAAGTTTACAGTATGAATGATATGAAATTAAAATAATAAAATGATATTTGTGTAAACTAATGACATACAATCCATCTCATCATTATCAATATTTTAACTATCAACGATTGTTCTTCAATGTTTTTCTGTAGTTGAAAACTAAAGAGGCTATTAATCTAGAATGGGCTATTTAAAGGCTGCTTTACTGATATGTTTACACACTAGCATTGCATGTAAATGTTTTATTATTTTAGGATGCATTTGTCAGTATTGTAACATAGTTATTTAAACTTATAATTTATTTTTATATCTTTCAACTAAACTTTCAATTTCTTCATTGTTATATTGTTTGTTGTGAGCAATGATGATTAATCCTTTATTGCAAAATTCTATTGTGAATTAGATATTTAATATAAAATCTTTAATATCTGTTATATTGTAAAAATGTATTCCTAAAAAATTATTTAAAATCATCATCATTTTTGATCATTATCACTCCACTGCAGAATGAAGATCTATTTCTTCAAGTTTAAACCAGTTTGTCCGATCCCTTGTTTCTCTTCTCTTAACATATCGGCAAACTTCTTTATTCCATCCTTCCCACATATGGTCTTTTCCTAGATTATTTGGTATCCAATTTAAGCATCAACTGCCTATCTATTATCATCTATTCTAATAATATGTCCAGCCCAGTTCCATTTCTGTTTTTTAATTTGTTCAATGATCTCAGTAATAATTGTTTGTTTTTTCACCTATATATTTCATTTTAAATCTCTTCCTGATATTCCTAACATACATCTTTATATATCTCACTGAATAGTTTGAAGCCTATGAATTGATCTTCTGTTAAGTGTCCAAGTCCAGATCTATAAATAATAACTGGTAAAACACTTATTAAAAAACTTTTTTTTTCAAATACATAAGCATATTTTTTTTTTATTATTATTATTTCTACCAAAATCACTATTCTATCCAAGTTAATTCTATGATTAATTTTATCCATTATGTTTCCATCTGTGCTAATAACCTGATCAAGATTTTGGAACTGTTAATCTTTTCTAATTCATGATAATTTATTATTAGTCCTAATTTTTCATTTTCATCTAAATCGTTGTATAATCTCCAGTTACTTTTACTTCCTTAGCTTCTCATATTAATCCAAAGAATTCTTTTTGTAAAACTGTTGTAAAAAGTTTTGGAGATATGGAATCCCCATATCATACACTCTTGTCAATATCTTTTTAATACTGCCATGCAATTTGATCATTGCTCTCCATTTTGACAAATATTCCTCAGAATATGATAATATCCTGGGTCTATATCTTGCTTACCCGATCCTATCATAGTAGTGAGAGAAGTACTTAGAATCAACTGTCTTTTCATAATCAATAAATCCAAAGCATAATGATAATTCATATTTGTATTTTTATATTGGACTATTTCCATCATCTAATATGTGTATTGAATGTCTTTAGAAAAATTTAACTTTATTTAAATATTCCAAATACAATTCCAATATAAAAATACAACTTGAACACCATCATCACAACCTTCAGGAAAACAAATAGTTCATATTTGTTTGGCCTTTTTATAATTTTTCTCATTAACTGAATGTGATCCATTATACTAAAACCACTTTTAAATCCAGATTGTTATTTTGGTTGGTTAAATTCCAAAGTTGTCTAATATCTTCTTTATCATCTTTCTTAAATATCAATATTACTATGCATTATTTCAACCATATGATACATCTTTATCATTTAGATATTTGATATATAATTTTTAATTTTTCTATTTATTTATTTTTACCTGCTTTTTTTAAGATATCTGTTAAAATACCATCATTTTCTGGAGCTTTTCTTTTCATAGATTTAATTATGTTTTATTTCTTTATTTAAAATGTTGAGCAATTCAAGAGGTATAATAACTGTCAGGGATATTTTGCTTTTTTGTTCATTATTATTATATACTTTTTTGTAGAACTCTTCCAGATATTTTATGTCATTTCACTTTTTAGGAGTTCCATCTTTTTATCTTGTTGTAGAAATAACTTTTTGCAATACTAAAATTTTGTTTTACATATTTGAAATTTTTATTCTCTTCTGTAGCTTTCTTTGTCAATTCACAATTATATTTTCTTATAATATTATTAACTTTTATTTAATACTAATTTACAAAACTCTAGATATGCAATACTTTTTAATAGATTATTTAAAAATATTTTTATATTCCTTTTTCTTTATACGTTGTCTTGTTTTGGTAGAAAATTTACTTGTAAATTTTTGCTTCTTTGTATCAATTATCTTTGTTGCAATTCTTAATACTGTATTAGTTATCTTTTATTAAAGGTTTTTAAATTAGAAACTGTTTGTTTGTTTGTTTAGATAAAATTGTGCAATCAAAAATTAATATACTTCTATCAAATGGATTGCCTTCAAATTTCATACATATCTTAGAAATCGATGACAATGAAATATTCTAAAGTAGTATTCTTGTTTGTTTACTGGAGAGATATCTTGTTGACTAATTTTAAATACATTATCAGTTCAATAAGTTTTCAGTAATTAGTATATATATATATTGTATTTGTTTTTGTTTTTACATGGTGATGTGATTATGTGATGTTTGGTGGTTTAAAGTATTTTAGTGATAATTTAAAATAGAAATAAAAACAGTTCTTGATTTTTCTTGATTGTAAAAGTTTTTTTTTTAAAAAAAAAGGTATGAAATTCTATTATCTTTTCATAATAAAAGTTGATTTTTTTACAACACTTTTTTCATAAACATTATATACAATATTGTATGTAATGCATGTGATTTTTCTTTAAAATATTAAATAATATATATTAAGGCTATATAAACCTTAAGACTATGTGCCTAGATGCAACAGCAGGGACCTCTACAAATCTTATCACAATATTAAACTTTAAAAGTCAGATTTGTAGAGGTCTCTACTGTCGCATCTAAGTGCATAGTCTTAAGGTTGTAGCCTTAATATATATTACTTAAGTAATGAGTATGCACTTAACAATTTTTTAATTACAACTTGAAAATGTTAAGTAGTTTTAATCTTCATAAATTGGAATAAATACAAAAAATATCTGAATACAAAAAAATTAAAAATAATATATTGTAAGATGTGATCGTACACCCTCCAAAACTATTAAAAAAACTTACCTAATTCAAACCTGATACTCATGATAACAACATTCTCTACACATAATAGAAATCATGCTATATGTATAATGAGAACGCAAATCAAATGAAACTTAGTATTGAGAGATGAAATATTCACAAGCACTATACCTAAGAAACAACTAAATGTTTTTATAATTAAAAGTTTTTTTTTTTTTAAGTCAACATTCAATAAAGATATGATAAATACATAATTCTAAACTAAACCATAAAATGTAGTAGACACTAATATTTACCTTTGTTAAAAACCTTTTGTCAATTGTTACTTAATTCACACACATTACAACAATATAAGGAAAGGATGATCAGATTTAGATGCAAGCAAGAAATTAAAAAAAGAAATACTTAAAGGAAATAAATAAGCAATTTTTTTATTATCATTAATCTATCATATATATGTATGAACTATTACAAATGACGTAAATAATTAATAACATGAACACAAATATGCTATTTGAAAACATCAAATTCATGTCCAAATAGAACAACTTTGTTTTGGTGATTAGAAAAAGATATAAATAAATGACCTTCTCAAAAACAGACTAAAAACTCTCATCACCTAACTAACATGTACATTTTTTGAGCGGAAAAATCGAACTTGCAGTTCAAACAGAAAAATCTGCCGCCATTAAAGTAAAAATATTAAACGAAAATAACTCATAGGATACTGATTAAAGCTAAATTAAAGGCATACGAATTCAAGCCCTGTCAACTAAGGGATTCTAAATTAAAAATCTCAAAAACAATTTAAATTATTCAATCTTTCCAGAGTATTTTCAAATTTAAGCCAGAAAGTAGATCAACTCTAACTTGAGATAACTAACAGAAAATATCTTGTTTTTCAATCAATTCAATAAATTTTATTAACTACATTGATAGAAACATATACAACTATGCTTTGCTAAGTATGAAGTTATATCTGCGGAAGAAAGTTGTCACCCATGGAGCTGTAACTATTGACAAAACCAAATTTAATTCAACCATAGCATTTATTTATCTATGCTGACAACAATACCAACTTTACTATTTGATGTGAAGCAGCAAACTCAACACCTCAAAGCAGGCCATACAAAGAGAGAAATTCTGATCACCATCAGATGTTTTCTAGAACACTCGAACACCACCAACTGAAATATGAACTGGATCAAAGAGACATTTATAATCTTTTTAGAACATTTTCCTTATGGACTCTTAATTGATCTTTAGATTGAAGGCACAATTTTACCCTATTATACATTAAATACCAACACTTGAACAGTGACATTGTTATTTGTTTTTGTTTGATATTGCTAATCATTTCATCATTTATTTATTTGTTTTTGGTGTGCATGATTAATTATTTCTAGTGTGAATGGTCTTTCCTATCTTTATAGTAACCAATCACAATAAAAAGGGGGATCCCATACCATCACCACATTATTGATATGAATTCATCAATAAACTTATTGGAGATAATGAATCAGGATTTTGATCAAGTTTAAATTAACAAGCAAGCGTAAACATAAATAAGAACAAGTTTTTTTTATTATTATTATTGATAGTGGATGAGTATTCTTTGAAGGGAAACAGGGAATGGATTAATGATATTAACCATAATAATTAAAGAATGTTTATCTATATCTGAACAAATTATTTGTTTTTGTCATTGCCTAAATTATGTTAATTGTAAATAAATTTGTTAAATATATGATGTTAAATTAAAGACTGCCATTTGTGTTTTTTCTATATTCAGTTCTCAATTTATCACATACTTACACATTATAAATAATGATATTGATATACTTTGAAATAGAATATTATGTATAATCTCCCTAAGTTCTAATTCTGGGATTAACAGAAATTAAAGATGAAGCAAAAGAAATGAGTATACAGGTAGATTTTTGATGTATGTTTATATCTAGTATATCATCTCCCAGGAATGAGATCGGAGTGGACATGAGTATATAAACATTTAGAAATCCTAGATACACTTTCTCACCCACTCTGATGTAATATCAAGTCCACCATCATATGTCAAGACCCATTCCATTACAATATATAAAAAATATTTTATAATAAATGCTTTTATTTACTATGAATTAAAAAGCAAAAAAATAATTGTTTTTCAATTACAATTAGGGGTTTTATATTTAACTTGGAATAAAAGTGTGGTGTATCCAGAAATTTATTAATCCAATCACTATTTTTTACAAGGAATTGAATTAATTAATTTTGTGACAGCCTATGCTTTTATTTCAAGTTAAATATAAAAATCCCAATTGTTTAAACCACTAAACATCATATGATCACTGTGTAGTACATTTTATATATATGTTTATTGATTTTATTCAAGTCTAAACTATCTTCAGAATTTGTTAATATTTTAAAGCAATTCCTAAGTTCTAATGTAAATTCATTGTAGTGTTTCTGAAAGTTAGGAATATCGCTGTTAATACTGTTTTTTAATAATTTTCATTTCTCTAGTTTTGCATTAACATTTTACTGATCCATGCTCTCTTCCCGTGTTAAATCTATTAAAAACATTACAATCTTGAAACACATTTTTTGGTAATCAGAATATAATCCACCTCTGTTGTACCTTCATTTGGATGCTTCCATTTAGCATTTTCTTCAAGAAAAGAATTCATAATATACAATTTTTCTTTCTTAGCAATCTCCACATTTGTGTTCTTTCTCATTTCTAATACCATAATCAAATTTACCTACAGCACTTTGAATTTTCAATCATTTACTAATTCTAGCATTAGTTTTCCATGATAATTTTAAAATGTCATTTTGTCTGATCAATTAGTATTTTGTATATCCAAATAAAAATTCTCTACTTTTTCATACAATGAGAACTTATTGTCATATAAACTTGAATTATCTGCATTTGGTATTTTTCAAAAAGTTAAATAACTGACCTTGCCATTCTGTCTGGTATGCCATCAATCTTCACAATATTGCTCTTCCACTTTTTATTTATAATGAATCCCATTTCATTTGTACTTCTAATATTTGTATTGAAGTATATATTCATTTTTTAAATCAATTGTCTCTTTGTCTTCTAATTTTACAAACTCCAACAATGTTCCACTTAATATTATCTAGTTCTTACAATTTATGCAATTTTTCCTTACTTGTAAGTGCCTAAATAAGAAATCATCATGAAATGTCAGCCTATGACCACAATCGGGGAATTATTAGTGCCCTCTGCCTGCATCCAACCACTGCCTTGGCTAAGACTGTAATTTAGTTTTGTCTATAATGATTGTACATATCTATTACAAAATTTTGATTTACACAAACATCCTGCCTTCAAGAAAATTCAGCTGATATTTCAGGTAAGAACTATCAAGCAACTGAGACATAAAGAACCATAGTGGGTTTTTTTTATTTTGAATTCAGTTATTGCACTGATTGATGTATGTTGGTGAGCACCCACCATGTTCCAATTACTATATGAATAATTATATAATAATAACTGAAACAATAAGCATATGGAATGTATATTAGGAATTTGACTAACTTCACAGAGTCTCCTTCTGCATCCATATGTAAAGTGTATTATTTATAATATTAATATCATTTACGTTCTTTATTACTTTTACAATGCTTTATACAACCCACTATTGACAGTTTCGATTGCCCCAGCAATCTTCTTCAGAGCTTCTACTTACAATTTCAAAAAAAAAAAAAGAGTATTATAAAAGTAATAAAGAATGTACATGATATTAATATTGTATGGATTTGGCAATGCAATAAGAAAGTTAAAGTTATATTATTTATATAATTAATTATTAAATCTCATCTGATATTGAACATAATTTTTTTTTTAATCAGAATCTGTTGACTTTATTATCTATATTTCTGTTTGATGGCATTATATATTTTACAAATTTTCCTTACTTATATTAACGTCTTCATTTATGTTTGGTACTCAATAATGAGTTTTTGTCCTATAATATCATGTACAACAACTAGAGATCATTTTGGATATCTGCATTTTGTTGATGCTTTTATTTGATAAATATTTAATATAATAATGAATAATTTCAACCAGTATTTATTATTTATTTTTAGAGCACCAAATTTCCTATTATCTATATGAATAAGCATCTAACATTTTACCATCACCTTATAAATATCAGTAAATCCTGAGTGGTGTGCAATTTAAATTGACCAATATGCATTTAATGTTAAAAATAGAAAAGTTTAATAAGTTATAAAAGTAGCTTTTCAAAATATAGCTGTCTTTTCCTTCCTCACAACATGCAAGTAATATTTCAATTGAATTTAAGAAAAGAAATTTAAGTGTTAATTTTTTGGAATAATTTTAATGTCTTTATCATATGTAGTCAATGGTAGCGCTTTATTATATTTATGTTTTTAAATTTTTTAATCTCTTTGTATGTTCTTAATATTAGCAACTATTACATTTGTATATGATTTTTCATTAATCTTTTTGCTCTTTCTTTCTCATGTCATTATTTCTACCAATATGTACATTTATTTAGGCCGAATTTAATATTCAATTAAAAAACAGATAATGTGCAAGATTCAAATCCAAGACTTCTTTTGTTATAAAAATTTTTAGAAATTATCTATTTCTTAAAATAATTAGTAAATAATGTGTAAAAAACATATATTTAGTTTTAGATCTAAATACATTGTATAAATTTTATATAAATCAACTATTATTTAATGGTTGGGTTTTCATATATGATTCACTTATGTTATGTATAAATAGATAATAATTTGAATTTTTATATTTTATTTGTAGTAAATTATTTTTTGACTTCTAGACATTATAAAATAAGTTTGAAAAGTAGATATATATAAAAATTGTTTTACTTATCTGTTACTAATCTATTGGTATTGTTAATTTGCTTTTAGAATTTTTAACAAAGTGAAGAGCCGGAGTGCTCATATGAAAAGTCATCGGCAAGTTGATACAGACAAAAAAGTGAAAACTGAGTGTCCTTCCGTTGCCTAGCAATCACAACTGTTAAATATAAGCCAAAAATAAAGATTTTATCTTTATATATATAAATTGCATCTAGGATGCTTCTTCACATGAGAAAGTGGGTAGTTGGACTATTTTAGATCAATTTACAAATTGAAAGAAGAGAAAAAAAAAGACTTTATATTATATATAAAAATATATATTATTATTTTTTAAATATATATATATAAAAACAAAAAAAAAAACTTATAAAAGAAATATAGGAAAAAAAAAAGTTATATATATATATAAGACAGTATTATTTTCATGTTAATTTTTATTCCCATTTGTACAGTGTATTCAAAGAACACAAGCCATAATTAATTTTCCCTTTTTTTTCTCATATTTTTTATTTAATTTTATTTTTCTACTGAAAATAAATATTAAAAATTAAATTTTTCATTTATTATATTTGAAATGTATATACATATTTTTATTTTAAATCCTAACTCTATATTTGTTTTTTTATTTTATTTGTTTTAAAGTTTATCTTTGTATAATTTTTGTGTATTTATTTTATTTATATATATTCATTGTTTTTATTTTTCCTACATTTTCATTTTTATTTTCCTTGTTTGTAAATAATTATGTACATAAGTTTTACATAGTTTCTGTTTTTTTATGAAAATCATAAAACTCTATGGACTTCCCATCAAATGCGAATTCCTGTTTTCATTATTTTGTGCCATGATCTAATAATACTGTAAAAGCATAAGCTTTATATATGAATGGATTTCATGACAAACTTCTTCTTTTTTTGTATATAATTTTTTTCCTTGTGTTTCCATTGTAAATGTGATGAACATTTGCTTTTATTTCATATATGTATAAAGAATCTTTTATTGCCATTAAAAAAACAACCAAGAGGGATTTTATGCTGTTAATGCAATAGATGTTTCTCTCAGCTGATTATCAGATTAGATCAATTTGTGTGTTGTTTTTTATTCATTGCTGTTTTTCTTTTTTCTGTTAATTTGTTTACAGTTTTTCCCCCCTTTTTAAACTTATATTTTTTTAAATGAATCTAAAGTTGTATTGAGTATTTTAAAATTGTACATTATTTTAATTCAGAATTACTTTTCCTCTCTTATTATAAGGTAATGGTAAGCAAAACAAAAGAAGATTCCAAATTAAAAATGAAAATTTTTAAATGTAATTTAGAATGAAATTTTATAAAATCTAAAAGAAATTATTAATTTTAATAAAGGGGAGGGAGAGAGGGTGGGAAAAAATAGGAAGTTAAAATATCTATCAACTAACACTTATCCATTACCGTATTGAAATATATATATAATTATAGTGTCAAAATATATAGATATTGTTATTGAGGCGGTATCAAGACCCTCACTACTGATAACTCCTATTTTAATGTGGTTACTCATTTTAGCTTCTAAATTTATTGTATTTTTAAAAATTCTTGTAAACTAATTTTAATGATTTTACTTTCTTTGTTTGTTTTTTTGTTTTTTTTTCATAACATCATGAAATTATATTTAGCTATATATTTAAAAATATGTGTATCTATTTTTGAAATTTTATTCTCTTTAATCGTCTGTGATGTAACATAGTTGCTGTTGTATCTATTTTTATATTTATTAATTGATCACTTCTTGATATTTATCAAGTTATTAACTATTTCTGAAAAGAATTTATGAATCTTTATTATTGAAATAATGTCTTTTTTTAAGGAGTTTCTTTAGTGAAGGTCATTTCTTGAGTAGTAAAAAAAGATCAAATATTTATTTTTCTCTCCTTTTTTTTAAAATTTAATTTTATTGTTTGTATGTTAATATTTTACATCTCTATTATTTGAAAAAGAGGGGGGGGGGTATATTGTAAAACCGGGGAGAGAAATAATAAAATCCCGGTGTCCTCATGTTGCAAGATTTTGTATATTTTTGGAAATAAGCATTTCATAAATTTGACTGTTTCATCTTAGCTAAAGTTGTTGTTTTGTTTTGTTTTTCTCATTTGTGCATCATTATTATCATTACTAATTTGTGAAGAGAAAGTTATATTTCAGTAAAAAGTATTTACAATCAATATATAAAGTCTGACACATTCTTTTTATTCATCATATTAAGAAAATCAACTATTTTATCATTTTTAAAAGCAGGTTTTTCAGTTGACACACAAATGGTACTGTCTAAAGCAAAGTTCCACAGATATACATTAAGATTGCTGAAGAGCTCATCATTTTTACTTTTACATTTTCTACAGACAAAAAAAAAATTTTTTTTTTTTGTTTTGGAAATAAGATTGATGATTTCTTCTATCTAAAAACTTATAAAGCATGTTGTATTCTGATCGTATGCATTTCTATTGGTTGAAGCATTTTAATTTTAACTTGTCACTGTGTCATATTCAACCATTGTTCAAAACCATTTTAATTTTGCATTTCTTTCCTACTTTGCTGGTTCATGATTAAACAGGCATTTTGTGCTTGTGTCAGGATTTTATATATACAGATAAAATAATATTTTGGGGTACAAACCGTATATTATTTTGCATTACAATCTGATATTTCGACGGACTAGCAACCGCCATTATCAAGGTTAACTTTTGAAAAAAACAATCGTTAGATCTTAAACAATAACGTGATTCAGTGCGAGATGAGAAGTGAGATTCAACTTGAAGTAGTTCAGCATTCACAATATATTTGTTCTTTCAAAAGTTAACCTTGATAATGGCGTTTGCTAGTCCGTTGAAATATTGTATTGTAATGCAAAATAATACATGGTTTGTACCCAAAAAAATATTATTTTATCTACATCATATAACCGTGAAAACATTAAATATAATATTATATATATACTACATACAATTGTGGAGTTAAAAAGTAAAATTATCTAAATAAAAAAAGGAGATTATTGATAATTTGAAAGAAAATGATGAAAAATATTTTTAGTTATTCAAATTAATTGATAGCTATTGAAATTATTAAAAATATGTTAATAGAAAATGGGAATTATTGAAAAGATATTTAAAAGAAACCACAGTACAGATAATAGGAATGAAAAGGAAAAATCATCTGAATGGTAAACAGTGAATATCAAAATTATCAAAAGGAAAAAGCATTATATTTTATAAGAATTAACAGTAAATTGAAGAAATGAATAGAATTGAATTAATCTGAGAGAAAAGAATATTGAGAATCAAAAAAAAACATTTTAGATATGGATGAAATGAAATATAAAAATTATGGAGATAAGAATTCTTTAAACTATCATTTATAATTTTTATATTTCATTGAAGTAATATAGCATTTAAATTTTAGCAGATTTTCTGAAAGCTTTTAGTGAAAAGAATTGATATTTGATAAAATGTCAAAAAAAAATTAAAATATATGAGAATTATACCCATTATTTTTCAGTTATTGTTGATATTTTATTCAGACATCTAATAGGTGAAATATTTTTCTATCATTTTAGATTTTAAAATGATAGTGGGATTAAGAATGCAGTTAGGCTTTTGAAATCTTATTATTTAATAGATATGAAGAGGAAAGAAAACATTAATTCTTATTTAATTTACGAAGTGCAGAAATTGTTTAAGTTAAATTGTAACATAGTTTTCTCAGTGCTTTATTTAATTCCATATACCAGTTTTAACACTTAGCCAATTTTCTTCAGATTTACAAAACAAATTATTATATGTTGTTAATAAAGAAGTAATATAATTATTTCTAGATTTGAAGAAGTCTGATTAAAAAGTCGAGACTATTGTAGAGAAGTTAAACAAAACTTGTGGAAAATGCGTTAGGAGAAGTGTAATAGATCAGAAATAAAAATATTAATTATATAAATCCATGCACAAGTGAATGTGATACGTTTATGAAAAATATATTTTTATTTTTGTAATAAGCATTACAACTTTATTCAATAAATAATTGCATAATATAGTTAAATATCAGCAATGAACCTTTTTCAAGTAGATTTTTAATAATATTTTATACAAGTATATTTTTCATTAAATATTTCTATTTTATATATATATTGCATTCATAATTTGTTACTGCAAAAAATCATAAATCTGGAATTAGTCTGGGAATATAATAACACAATCATTTGATTTTTCAAGTTTACAATAGATGGCTCTAATAATACAAGCAGAGAAAGTCATATGCTTATATATCTTCCTGCACCAAAAATTTTCTTAAAGTTAATATAAATCTGAACACTAAAAATGTCTATGGTTAAATCTATGTGACTACACAGAAAAGTTAGCTCAAAAGTATTTTAAATTATTTTTGAATTTCAGGTTGTTATCTAGATAATATAAAAGAAATAAAAGTTTCACAAATCTTCATTGAAGGAAGTCATAAAACTAATTTGGGAATGTGGATATAATAATATATTGCGTATTCATTGGTTACTTGGCTGTCCAATAGATAACACTGGAATAACGTGAATTTGTTTTAACAATTTATCATGTTTTGTATAAAAATGTAAATGGAAATTTAACTATAAGTTTTGCACTCCAGAAAAAATAAAAAAAATATATATTTTAGATCAATAACTAAGAAGGATTTAATTAGTGATTGAATTTGCATGGAGTGTAATAATGGAAATTGCCAAGAAATGAATTTGTTAATTAAAATTATTTCTTGATACAATGGAAATTGAAAATACTAATTAAAAACACTACTTAGAAATAGATAACTTATAATAGTCAAAAATGAAGCCTGGATTGCAGGAGGCCAAAAGATGGGTATAAATAGTTTTGAGCAGCAAAGTGCGTAGTTCTAATTTCCAGTGAACCAAAAGTAAATGAGATATGTGTAGTGATAGCTTTTAATCATTTGTGGATATTATTTATTGTTTTGTTTATTGGTATTCTGAGCGCTTGCATTTCAAATACACAACAATTAATGATTTTTTTTAAAAAAATTTGGTTTTAAATGGAGTTTAAATATTAACAGCTTTTTAGGTAGAAAAGTGAATTTAAATGCTAAAAAGTAGCTTAGACTCCAATGGGTTGCTCCTGCATTTGACAAGTTAAAAGATAAGATTTTTCATTGTAATGACAATTATTTCAATTAAATTAATTGTAGGTAAGATATGGTGGTATAGAATGTATTATTGTAAGAACATGGGGATGGAATGTAATTGTCTTTGTAAAAAAATTTAATGAATTTAACATTTGTTTTATGGAAGAGGCAGATTCCATTTTTATTACAGAAATTATTTTAACAATCTTTTTAAAATGTGCAATATACTTGTTTAAGGATAAAAAATTGTTTTATAATTAGGCAAAATTCTGAAACCTTTTTAAAAAAAATTCCCCATACGAAATTAAAATTCATAACTATAAAATTCAAGTAGCTTAAAGAGCCTGCATGTTTGAGGCTAACTCCAAATCAACTAAGCATGGTCGCTCACGTTACCATCAAATATACGTAATAAATATAATTACTCTACTCTCAAGGTTATTACTACAAATTCACCAATAAATAAATTTGATTATATTCTTCATCTCGAGTTGTAAACCTATAAGTGAATGTATCCTAGAGAACAATAAGATATTCAGTATTCTGATAATACTTTAATATAGTAAATATTTGTTTATATTCATATATCATACCTAAGGATTTCTTATAATCCAAGTTAAAATGATGAAATCAAATAATTCTAACCATGAATGTTACTTTAACATCAACAGCATAAACTTAAATGAAGTGACTAAGTATTATTGTACTCTTATGTTTCAAACAATATAATATTTGTATATTCAGATTTTCTGATAATACAGATGATGATACAAAGTCCAACTTTAATAAACAAACAAAAATTTTATTACTAGAAAATATAACAACTATAAATGATTATTCTTTTAATATGATTGAAATAATACAATGATTATAAGATTTTAACATTAAATTTAAATACAAAGAAAACATTGTTAGCTATGAATACAGAAAGCTCTCACATTTATTTTATTAATCCAGCTTTCTTCTCCATATGTCACAAATATGAAAAATATTCAATGGATTGACATAATCTTGAATTTGGAGAGGATGGATAATTTTATAAGCCAATATAATATAATTATATAAGTTTAAACATAGAACAGTTTATCATGATTTTTAACACCTGAGCTATGCATATCAACAGCATCAAAATACTTAAACTACTCTGATAATATCAAGAACAAAATAAAGACATGGTTGATATCGCACATGACTGACATTTTCATTAAGAAATACAATAGGCAAAATGATGGAATAATCTCAAAGTGTAAATGTCAGTAATCGTAATAAATGTAATAAGGATAAACCATCACAAAAAGATTTACCTAAGGACATACTACACTTTAAATAAGAATAATAAAGACAGTATATGAAAATAGCCTTTAAATACTGACTATCTCATATAATAGTAAACACATGATGTGAAAAACCAATAAAACATAATTAAATTAAGAGAAACTAGGCATATAAATTATGGCATGACAATTTAATAAGAAAACATACATCAGCTCCAATAATTTATTCATTCATTTATATCACAGTCTAAACAATTCTTTAATAAATGAACATATTTCCTTTAATTATATTACAATACAAAAATATTCTGAGAACTGCAATACTCATACAGGGTAAATTACACGCAAACAATATCATAAGCATAAAACTTAATTCTAAAATATATTATTGCCCTTTTACTACTTGAGAAGTTCTTTACTCTTGAAATCATTGATTTCAATATCATTCTCTACAGCACTATAGTTTTAATAATAATTCCATTGAAATTTAGAATATTTTATTAAAATATTTTAAATATATTTTGAAAAATAATTAGTCATAATCCGAGCTATTAAAGTTAAATGTTGACACAAATTAAGCCATTCAAGATAAGATAGTAATATTATTTGAAGTAAAACAGACAAAACTCATTATATGTATTGCCACTCACAGCAATCTAGAGTAATCGATGGATTTAATAACAGTTATAAGCAAGCATAAGAAATGATCATTTGAAGTAATATAATGTATAAATAATATTTTCTCTGAAGCCTAGACAGCACAATGTTAGTTTTTTTTGAAGCAATATGAAGTTGATAAAACAATATGTAGATTGTAGAATGCATAGGAGTTTATTGTATTTTTAATAACAAGTAAAAATATTTAAATAAATATATTTTTATAGCGAGTAAAATATTCCAATAATATGCAGTACATTTCAACACATTTTAATGAATGGTAAAACACATAAACAGAAAGTTAATTCTTTTATGTCATATTTGAAGATAAGACACAGTTTGTAGAAACAATATTTTCATTTGGAAATTATATAGCTGTTAAACTAAACATTTAATTTATTTTAAAATGTAACACATCTTTCAGAAAATATTTTAAATTATGAAAACATTTTTACGGAAGATAATTTAATTCCATAGTAAGGTATATGCATTTTAAATTTCCAGAATAATTATTTTACAGTTATTTTTTTTATTTTACAATATTCTACAAGCTAGCAAACTTCTAATTCTATTTTAAACAAAATTAATCTTAATGAGAATACTTGTAAATAACAATAAGTAAATATGCAGTTTATAATTAGCCATAGAATATAACATTAAGTTATTTAAATAGTTAAACCAGTTCTAATATTCATAATATTAGTAGACTTGAATTGGAAGTTAATTACAGTTCTTAGCAAATTAATCTGTTATTTTTGTGAGAATCTCTAAAGATGATAATGTAACATTACAGTTTATCATTTCCTTCCATTAAAACAAGTTTTAAAATTTTCATTCTGATATATATTTGTCTAAGACATGAATCCTGAACAGATATTATTTTAACTGTTGATGGTTTAAGTCAGGGATGGGCAATTGTTTTGGCTCGGGGGGGGCATAGAGGTTGGTGGAGGACCGCATTGGGGGCCACTTTGTGGAAGCCAAGGTTAGCAGAGGACCACACCTTTTTTTCATGACACAATAAACACTGCTTTATTCCCTGTATTACCAAAAAAATATTTGTCCATTCTTCATCAAACACAACATTCATCACTGATTTTACATTTTTTCAGAGGGTTCGTGGTTTCACTGAAGTTGGAAATGTATATATTTGCTAATGCAAAGACAAAATTGAAATTAACAGATTGACTGAAAAAGCACTGTGCATGTGTACTGACTTGGCCATCCTAGTGGAAAATACGAGACGAATCTTCGGTCACATATGGGAAGGAAATCTCAGTTCAAGGCAGATTTTTCTGATTGTCTTGGTGGGCTACATAAAAACTTAGCAGGCCGCATGTGGCCCTTGAGCCACTATTTTCCCACCCCTGGTTTAAATCAAAAAAATAAAATAACATTCAGAGACAAATTAATGAATAATAATAGGATGAAGTTAAAACACATGGACAGTTACTTTTACATGATAAACTGGTGATATAAAGAAATTAATTATTGAAAATTAGGGTGTTAATTAAATCAACTTCAAATTAGTTGTCAAGTAAAATATTCTAAAAATAACTTTTTATAGGTTTTGAAATTTTAGACAATCTAAATAACACATTGAAAAGATAATGATTTTTTTTTAAAACAAAAAAATTACTATTTAAACAATATTAATTTTTTAAAACAAGGAAATGGAATTATAATCAATTTCTTTTAGTCAAAACAAAATATGCATGCATACACACTTGAAATAGAATGTTATTTAGAACTGTTTTAAAGTGAATTGTAACTAACCATTGGTTATTTAGAATATAATAAAGAATTATTAAATTATTTAAATATGTTTCTTTTAAATTAAAGCAACTCATTTAATAAATCTTTACCTAAAACTTTATCTAGTGTATAATTGCATTTTAAAACAAAGAATAAGCTAAACATGAATAAGAATGCAACATTTATGGTTTTAAAACATTTAATAATTACAAGGTAAGTTAAACTAATATTTCAAAAATAATGAAGTTCATCTTGTTTAAATTTATAAAGAAATATTTTACAATAACATTAAATTATCAGGTTTAGTATGTGCACTGACTTATTTAAATAGAAAATAATTTTTTTTTTTTCTAGATATATCAGCATAATACATAAACATGGTTCTGGATACAGAACTTATGGTTACAATATATGTGTGTGTGAATAAATCAAATTCTAGAGTAAATTATGTAAAAAAGTTGTAATGGCAAGATGTCTGTAAAAAATATAACAAATTTAAGATTGCTTTTATGGAAGAAGCAGATCCCATTTTTGTTACAGAAATTATCTTAACAATCTTCTAAAAATGTGCAGTATGATTGTTTCAATGGAAGCATCCAAAATAATGAACTATAATTAGGGGGAAATTTGAAACCTTTTAGAAAAAAAAAATCTTGATTAAAACCCAAAACTACAAAATTCAAATGGATTAAAGAACCTGCACATGTGAGGCTACATAGATTAATTTGTATAATCATTGTCTAAAAAATATATAGTTGAAAAATGTATACTCATTTATAAATAAGTATTAATGGTAATATTGGACATTATAAAAATTTATTGCATTATATATATATATGAAAAAAGTCTAAGATTCTAGAATAAATTCTGTAAAAGTTGGATGTATTATTACCATCATAACATTTTAAACTTTGTATTAAAAACATTGTCATGCATCTTTAAGGTATGTAATTCAAATCTAGAGTGCATTTTGGATTTTTTTTTTCAGGTATTTATTCAGTCTATGACCATCGATATTTTATATTAATCAATAAAAGAATGTGTAAGTAATTGTAGCTGGATAATAAAAAATCACAAATTGCTCAAATGAGTGATACTATATTAATGATGTCGTATGGTACAATTTTTAAATATCTAAAGATTTTACTTTATTTTTAATAAATATTTGACAAAAAATAATACAATATGTTATATGTATGGTAAGACTTCAATATTTTCCTTATAGAGTAACAATAAAAACGAAACTACTAGGTTTGTTATATAATTTTAATGGGATGCATCATTGTTTAACTTTTTAATTATGAAATGTCAATTGGCTAGAGATACTTGAGCCCAGAATTGAATTACAATCCCATGAGTCCCTTATCTATACAAATATCATTTTCAACCATCAATCCACTGCAGAATAGTCTCTCCACATTTCTAGCCTCTATTTTCCACATAATATCAGGAAACTTCCTTGTTTCATTCATCCATCTCTTATTGTAAGTCTTTTATAATCTCTTGGAATTCAATTTAAGGTTTCAACTTTTCATCTCTTCTAACAATATGTTCAGCCTTACTCCATTTTAGTCTTAATTTTTTTAATGATGTAATTAACACCTGTTTACGCTCTCACTCATGTATTTTGTTTTTGATCTTTTCTTGTTACACCTAACATCTCTTCATACTTTGTTAAGTGATTTGAAGTCTCTTCGTTACTTTTCTGTTAAATCTTTGAGTCTTACATCCATAAAATAACTGGTGAAGCATATTTATTAAAAACTTTTCTTTTCAAACACATAGGGGTATTTCCTTTTAATATTAGATTATTTCTAGAAATAGCACTTCATCCAAGCTTAAATTTTTGATTAATTTCATTCATTATGTTTTTGTGTGTGTTAATAATCTGGCTAAGGTATTTGTAGTTGATAACTTTTTCTAACTAGTCATTATCAATCTTAATTTCCTTTTGAAAAAATATATTAAACATCAGTTTATTCTTTTTAACATTTATCTTTATTAATTTTTTTTACCTTCATCTGGTAATTCTTGCGATATTTCCTGAAGCTCTGGGACATTATTTGAATGATTTAAATAATCTCCATTTATTTTTATTTTCTATATATATATTTTTTTAAATCACTCTGTCACACACCTTTTCAATGTTAATTTTCTGAATAGAACTATGTAATTTGATCATAGTTATTCCTGAGTCTACATCCTGATAATCTAATGCTTTAATCACTGAAGGGATGCTTATTGAATCAAATAACTTTTCTTAATCCACAAATTCAAAATATAATGGCAACTCATATTTTTTGATAATTTCTCTCAATATTTGGAGATAATACACTTTCTAAAATCACTTTTAAATCCTGCTGGTTCTTTTGCTGTAGATTAGTTGTAATTATCTTGGTAAAAATTTTGTATAGAACTGATAAAATGCTGATAAGTCTGTAATTTCTAATATTTTCTTTATCACCTTTTTTAAATATCGAAATTACTATTGCATTTTTCTAATTCTTTGCCTACTTTTTTAAAAATATCAACCATTATTCCACCATTACAAGAAATGTTTCTCTTTTTTATAGATTTACTTGCATATTTACTTCTTCATTTAAAATTAGGGCAATTCAGAAGGAAATACTTTGTTTTGCTGTTCTTTATTGCTATGTAATTCTGTATAGAGCTCATAGTTCCATTTTCTCATTGCATAAATGTTTTTACCACTTCCAAAATATTTTACACCTTTGAGACTTATTTTTTTAAACAGCTTTCATTGTTAATTCACCATTATATTTTCTTATATTGTTATTAACTCTTTCATACTATTTTATAAAAATCTAACTATTTAAATCTTAATGGATCATTTTTATATTTTTTCATATTCATTTTTTCTTTTCATATTGTAACAGTCTGGGAACTAGGTTTCAATGCCACATGATTGGCTGTATTAGATATAATGGTCCACATAATTTCTCCAGGCTGGAAAAGTGGAAAAAATCACATCTAACTACGGTCAGACTTTGGGTCTTCAGAAAGGATGCTGCTTCTAATACAATGAAATGTATAACCAATGATTGCATCTATCTTTAATTGACTAGATCTATACCTATTTGATATCAGATACAATTTAGATTAGTTCATCCACTTCTCGCCCCTTTCTGGTATCGTTATGCCCTAATATTCAAACCCAGAGAGAATTTACCTTTGACTCTCTTAACAGGTATGAACAGATACATGAAGCAACTTCTGTACCTCTATATAGATTACAACTAGCATTTTGAATATTTAATTTATAAAAATGAAATGTGTGTGTGTGCATATTATGATTAATAGTTGACTGTTGAATGCAATGATAACTCAATAAATCAGAGACAGGAATAATGTGAACTATTAATAATGATAAAATGAATTAAAAAATAAAATATTTTAACAATAATAAAAACAAAAATAATATGTATACATGTGTCAAATATGAACCTCTACCATTGTCTCGGTTAAAAGTTTTATAGTTCCATCCTTTTTAACCAATGGTAGAAATCCATTGTAGCACTCATTATTTACAAAATCATGAAAAATAAAATTGGTTTAAAATGATCGTGACTCTAACCAACTATGTTAAATATCCATTGTCTCATTCGTAATAATATTGTGATTTATTCCTGCTGAAAATGATCTATTTGATTAAGTCCCCCAATATAAGTTTAAATACATATGATAGATAAAGGAATCTTACACTAGAAAGTTGGTCATTCACACTGATATAACATAAAACAATTGTTAATCAACAATATATAACTCAAATTCTGTAATCTACCAAGTGTTATAATTTAATCTGAGTAAAATAGATGAAAATCTTACTTCAATATATATATAGATAACCTGGTGTTAAGCAGTTAGAAATTCAATGGGCTGATCTAGATTTTATTTACAATAATAAAAAAAATAACTAAGTTACTCCCCCCCCCCCTTTCTTTTCTACTAACGCTAAAAATGAAATCTTTCACAGCATAAACTGTGAAGTTTACACTTCTGAGTATGAAAATAAAATAACAAAAGAAAAACAAGAAATTTTTACAATATTAACCACTTGATGGAAATTAATGATTGAAACAAAGTTCATTGAATCATCCTGGAAATAGTACATGATATTTAGGCGTGGAAATCTCCAATAAGCAGTTTAGCTCTCCATATCACTTTTCTCTGGTAAAAGGATTGATCACACGATGATGTCTCTTGGCATCATTTAAAATAAAAACACATCCATCCTTAACATATCCATCTTTTAATTCTCCTGTGTTTTTCTTGGGTACAATGATAAAGTAGAAAATGGAAGTTCTACGCAGTCATGTTAGGGAGGAAAGCGATCACACCATAACATGACTTTTATCCACTCTGCATCTCAAAATAATATTAAATAACTATTTGTAATCATAAATTACATTTTTATATTGAAGAATTTTTAATATGTTATATAAATGATTCCATATTTTGCTTTAACTATTAGCAGAATCAGTATTCTTTTTCTGATGAGATTTTTAAAAAATGTCAAAACTCTTCTGCTCATGATCAGAAAATAATCTAATTATTACACTTTATAATTCTTTCTGCTAAATTTGATAAAGTTTTATATTACAATACTTGATTAAAAACTCTTATAATTTCGAACAATAGATTCCATTTTTTTAGCATTCAAAATTTTAATTCAATTGATGTTCATTATAGCATATGAATTATTTTCAAGAAGAAAGATTTTTAAAAGACTTTGCTTTTATACTGCCCGTGATTTACATCGCATGATACACTAAGATCTTTATTTCCTGTTACATTGCTATAGCTGCCTATTGTTAAGTACATTTCATTAATAAAATAAAATAGTAAAATCATAGTTTCATTTCATACTGTTTCCTAGCTACCTAACTTGACATCAGGTCATCTCCAAGTTACCTAGTTTCAAATTGTGTCACATTATTGTTCAGTTTAGAATGTTTAACACAATATATTAAAGCTTATCAAATAGTATATATAATTTCTTTTACTATCTATCATGACTTTTGATTAAATGCTAGTATAAATAAACACATGTTGTATATATATGTGTGTGTGCCAATAATACTCAAATAACATTCCCATTATTAGTGCAATTTTCAAGATGGATTTAATTTAATAGGGCTAATCTTGGCTGGAATGATTGACTTGTAAGCTACCCCTTACAATATATTGTCCCAGTAGAAATTTTACTGGTAAATTGCTATTTTGTAACATCAGTTATCTTTGTTGCAGTTCTTAAAACTATCAATTATTTTTTCTATTGATTTCACTCAAATCTGGATCATCTTCAAAGTCTTTTAATATTTTAAAATGATTTGCAAGTTCTAATTTTGTGTTAACACATGTGTATATTACATCTCACTAATCGATTAGTTTTTGTGTTAAAGAACATTACAATCTTGGAAATATATATAATTTCTGTTAGTCAAAATATAATCCAATACTTCTGTACTTTCATTTGGATGCTTCCATGTTCATTTTTGCTTAACATTTTTCTCAAATAATTCATAATATAGTTTTTTATTTTCTGCAAACCCTATCAGTCTGTGTCTTTTTTCATTTCTATCCCCACAAGCAAATTTACTCTTAGCTATTCATTAATATATACCATTAATCTCCAAATGTTGTTCTTCCATTTTTTATTTATAATGAAATCTAACTCCACTTGCACTTCAAATATTTGTGCCTTTAGAGTAAAGTACTTAACCATTTTTTAAATCAATTGTCTCTTCATCTTCTAATTTTACAAAGTCTAACAATATCCCATTTAATATTAGTCAGTTCTGATAAATGCATTTTTTCATCATTTAAAAGCCATCTACAGTTGTAAGTACCTAAATAAAAAGTTGTCATGATTTAGTTTTGTCTGACATGATTGTAAATGTTTATTTTTTTAAAAAAGTTCATTCATACACACATTAATTCTGCCTTCAAAAAAAACTGATATTTTAATTAAGAAAAGGCCATGGTGTTTCTTGATATTAAAGTCAAAAATAAAAAGCCAATAAACTTACCAAGCTGTCTGAAGTATGTTGATAGAACAGCCCTGTCATGTTTGCATATTATATAAATAATCATTTAATAGTAAGAATATATGGAATGGATATTAAGAATTTGTCATATTCAGTTCCTTTAAGGCCTCAAAAGGGTCTCCATTCAGTTATCATTCTTTATTAGGTTATAAAAGATCACATTCAGGTTGTTAATATATATATTGATATGAATATTTTCATGGGCTGCATATATAAAAGACATATTTTGCTGTTTCATCCATGTTAAAAAAAAATTTAACACTGATGAACCTGCAAAATATGTCTTATATATATATTATGAACTGATTTCAGATTCAGAATGAATTTATTTATTAATTACAAAGTTTAGAACGAATGATATTTTTAGATGCTCATGTTTTGTTTTGTTTTTAATTTACATCAATATATATATATGACCCACAAAAATTTATTACATTTTGCTTTCATAAAATAAATAAATAAAATATTTGAAATTAGAAATAATTTTTAATTTTAGATCCATAAAAGTAAAAGTGCCAACTATTCATCACTCATTCAGAACTATGTTGTTTGACATTTTAATAATATGAACTCAAAATTTGCTTAAATATTATAATTTAAATAATGATTAAGACACGTTATCATATTTTGCTTAAGCAGAATTTTTAGGATGCATATTAAAGCACTAGAATTCGTTGAAGGAATTTGGGGCAAGAAATGATCTAACATTTTCTTCTTTTTGATAAGTCGATTTTTTCAAAAATATATTAAGAAATGTAAATATTTATATGTGCTATTTCAAAGTATATAGAAATATTTCTGATGAAGTAAGAGGCAATATAATCTTGTGACCAAATGATTAAACTTTATCATTTTTGGCAATTTGCTATTTCTTACCGTCATTTTATTTTAGCATCTTAATTTTAGACCTGTATCATAAATTTCAATTGTTAATAAAAGTACAGACTCTATCGAAAATATGTGAGTTCTATTTTTTTTTTAATTTACACTTTCATATATATAAAAGTAAGCAATTTTATATAAAATAAATAGCGAACATAAGTAATTAATTTAATATATGCCTCATTGTTTACTATGAATTGTTTCAAACTAACATTAATCACGGTTTATTTATTCCAATACAATAGTATGTTAGTCAATAAACAATTTAACTCCAAACAGTAAAGAAAACTTTTATGGATTTAACTTATAGTGATTATAACGTATTCTGCAAATGGATTTTATACGTAAGTTAAATAAATAATAATGCAGTTTACTCTTAAATCTAAGTTTAATATTATGCATGAAAGTTTAAAATCAGATTATTATTGTCATCTTATTATGATTCCATTTTCATCACTTTCGCCATAGTAAAAAAAAAAATTACTAAAATTAAAAACCTACTAATTGACATTTGGTAGATAATATGGTATAAAATGAACCTTTTTTGTTTTACGTTAAACTTCAACATGTGTGTGAAAAGCATTTCATCATTTTTTCAACCATTGTCCATCAACTGCAGATGAAGATCTCTCCAAGTTTAATTCACTCTCTCTCTTTCTCTCTAATGTCTAGCCTCTCTTTTCCACATCACACTAGCAAATTCCCGTATTTCATTCATCTCACATGTGATCTCTTTCTAGGTCTTTTATAATCTCTTGGGATCCAGTTTAAGAATTCAGCTGTCCATTTATTACCATCTCTTCTAGCATTATTTCCAGTCCAACTCCACTTCAGTCTCTTAATTTTTTCAATGATGTCAATAATACTTGTTCTCTCACACATACATTTCATTTTCAGTCCTTTCTTGTCATTCCTAAAGTACATCTCTCCATAATCCATTGAATGGTCTGAAATATTTCTACTGCTTTTATGTTAGTGTCCAAGTCTTAGATAAATAAATACTAGTAAGACACATTTTTTAAAAACCTTTTCAAAACACCTATGCATATTTACTTTTAATATTGTTATTCTACCAAAAGCACTCCATCCAAGTTTAATTCTATCATTAATTTAATCCATTATGTTCCATCTGTATTAACAATATGATATAGATATTTATAGTTGTTAATTCTTCTAATTTATTATTATCAATCTATTTTCTTGAAGGTTAGTGATGATGGTATGTTAATGTAATATGTTGGATTATTTCCATTATCTAGCATTAAATATTGAATGTCTAGAACATTTTAAATCTTGTTAGTAAAAACACATAAATAGATAACACTTGAAATGTGTAATCTACTTACCTATGCCATCTGTTTGTATGTTATTACTAACAATTGTTTGTATTTGAAAAGTTTAAATAAAGTTTTCTAGTCATTCAACATTTAATGGTAGATGATGGAAATAATCCAACATATCACAATCTATTTTCTTCTTTCAAGAAGATCCATTGAACATAACTTTAATCTTTTTAGGATTTATTTTCAGTCCTACTTAGTGTTTAATTAAATCTCACAACACTTTCAATATTTCCTAAAATTATGAAGCATTAATATCAAAAACAACCAAATTGTCTATAAAATCTAGATGACTTACATAATTTTCATTTACTTTTATTCCCTTATCAATGTTAATTTTTTAGCATCACTACATAATCTAATCATTGCTGTTGAATTTTGATAAATATTCTTCAAAATATGATAATGCTCTGGGTCTATGTCTTGATGATCAAATGGTTTAATCCCTATAGGAACACTTATAGAAGCAAATGCCTTTTTAGTAATCTACAAATCCAAAGTGTAATGGCAACCCATACATTGGTCCTCATACATTTTTTCTCAATAATTAGATGTGATCCACTGTGTTAAAACTATTTTTAATTCCAGTTTGTTCATTTGGTTTATTAGAATCCAAAATTCACTGTAGGTCAGTTATAATTATATTGTTAAAAAAATTATATTGATCTGATAGAAGACTGTTAGGTCTGTAATTTCTAATATCTTCTTTATCACCTTTCTTAACTATCAATATTTCTATTATATTCTTTTATCATCTAGTATATCTTTATCATTTAAACATTTGGTATATAACTTTGTGAACAATTTTCTAATTCCTTCATCTGCTTCTTTTAAGATATCGATTATAATTCCATCATTAACTAATTACATATCTTATTTTTTCATTTAGTATGCTGGATAATTCATAAAATGTAGTAATTGTAGGAAACACTTTGTTTTCTGGTTCATTATTGCTATATAATTCTTTATAGAATTCTTCTATATATTTCATGATGTCATCTCTCTTTTTAAAAATAGTTTCATCTTTTTTTCTTATTGCAGAAATAAGTTTCATACCAATATCAAAATATTGCTTAACACTTTTGAGATTTTTGTTTTATAGGTTTCTGTGCTAATTCATTAATATATTTTCCTATATTGTTATTAACTCTTTCATATTTTACAAGCTCTAGATATTCAATTCTTTTTAATGGATCATTTTTATAAATTTTATATTACTTCTTTTCTTCATACATTGTCATGTCTCAGTAGAAAATTTACTTGTAAATTGCTGCTTCTTTGTTTCAGCTATCTGTGCTGCAATTCTTAATGGTGTAAACAGTTATCTTTCTATTAATTTCATTAAAATCTGAATCATCTTCAAAATTTTAATATTTTAAAACAATTAGCAACTTCTAATTTAAATTTATTAGAATGTTGTTAACTGAATAGTATTTTCTTAATAATTTTCATCTCTCTGTTCCACATTAAGATGTATATCTCATTAACTGATTGTCACTTCATATGCTTAATTTATTGAGAACATTACAATCTTAAAATGCATATTTTCTGTTAGTAAAAAATATAGTCCAATTCTGCTGTATCTTCCTTTGGATACTTCCTTTCCATTTACTGTTTTGCTCAAAAAAATTCATAATATATAGTTTTTTCCCTTGTGAACTTCACAAGTCTATGTTCTCTCTCATTTTTATCACACTACTTTCATCTATCAGTCATTTACCAATTCTAGCATTAAAGTTCTCATGACATTTATATATATTATACCCTCACCATCGAGGGAAATAAAACATAAATATAATAAATGCTCTGGCTAAAACTTTCAATCTTAATATAGTAAAATCAATTACAAATAATATATTATGATAATTTTGGCCACTAAATTAGCTCAAATTGATAATAATAAAAATATGGTTCGATTTAAATAAATAATAATAAGATAATATAATAATAATCATGAGACATATGATAGTAGGACTACATTGAGCATATATCCTGAAAGATTCAATCTTAATGGCATAAGAATACTATTTCCCCTTTTATTTCAAGTAATAGTATAAAACCATAGCATTCTTAAGACATTAAAGAATATTATAAATAATCAAATATAATATTAATAAATATCTCAGGTTCTTTAAATAAAATCTCTAATTAATTTATAATCTCCTGTAGCCAAATATGATAAGGGATTTTGTATCATTCCTAACTATACCTAAACAATAATAATAATAAATAATACTCCTATACTTAATCTAAATAACATTTGGTACAATATTTACTACTCAATCATCTGGTCACTAATAATAATAATGATAACAATAATGATATTATTATTTTCTCATTTTTCATTTCTCATGTGGCATATTATAAGTATGGTATAATCTGAACAATATGTGGCAACAAGAAATATACTTAATTATATGGTAATATTTTCAATAATAAATTTAACCAAAATAATCTTATAAGATTTTGCTGATTAACAATTAATTTTGTTTAAATAAATAAATCATTTAAAATTATAATTAAATTGAGAGACTGCAAACCTCTTGCACTCATTACTATCTAACAGCCAATCAGATCGTAAATATTATTTACATACGTTACTGCATGTTATAACATCTAAAAACTACTGTGTAGTAAATCGTAGGATTTCACGCTGTATGTTTGTAATTTAAACTCAGTGAGTTAAGTGTGAAGATATTTAATATTCATGCATTCAGATCTAAGTACTTTAGACTGGCTTGGATATATAGAAAGACAAGTAAAGAATAGGGTGGACCGGCCTTTTCTTGTCAAATTCTCTGTCTTGTATTTATGATCTGATTGGCTGTTAGATAGTAATGAGTGTGAGAGGTTTGCAGTCTCTCAATTTAATTTCAATACTGTTTGCACTTTATAAAAATAAATATTATTTAAAATTATAATGTGAAAAATATGTAATAGGTTTAGTTCTGAATTATGTGAATCGGAATGTTTTCTGCAATGAGTAGATCAATAATAACACGGAAAACAAATTTATAACAACTTCAATAAATTTATTCTATAGTAGAAACAATTATATACAAAATATTTACAATTTTTTATAAAAAAGAACTGACAAATATTATATTAAAATAATATATATATAGAATTCAAATAAAAAAAAGATTGAATTTACAGATTTTCAATTTCAAAAATTATTAATATATAAGCCTTCATTCCAGCTTAGAAATTTTTATTCAGAAATACATATCATGAATTAATTATTCAAAACATTCCATTATTCATTCTATAATAGTATATTAAACTTATTTCTAGATCAATGAATAATCAATATCATTTTACTTTCAGTAAACATAACAAAAAAAATATCTAGCATAAATGTTATAAACCAAAACATTATTAGGTTTATCCTAAGTTAATGAAATGTAATTTAATAAAATATGTTTATTCATGTACTAAATAATAATATAATTTTGCTTGATGCCATTCTAATTTTATAATGTATGTTTCATGTTCAAAACATAAAATATAAAAATTTAAAGTAAAAGCATTCATCATACACTAACATACTTCATTTGATGTTTCACTGTAAAAATATGCATTGCTTTACAAAAATGTTGTCGATTTTTAAAAATTGAAAGTATCAAAATATTTGAAAAGTATAAGTTAGGAATAGTTATGATTCTTTTATCATCAAAAATATTTCAAAAAATATTTAGGAAAAATTATGATTCCTTTGTTATATTCACCATCAACATTGTACATTCAACATCACTTGTATTTCTTTTCACAATATCAAAAACCTATCTTGCCTTCTTCTAAACAAGTCATCTTTTCTAAAATTATTCATCTTTCAAAAATACTATACTACACAATGTTTTACTAATGAAATCCAGATAGCGATACAATGCACATGAAGAAATAACTAGAGTAAAGACTCAATAGTATAAAACAATTCAATAAACCTCATGGAAATCAGTGTGAAGAAACAATAGGTATGACTTCATATAATACCTTTAAAAATAATGTCTAGGCTTTCTTTTGCGCACTTACAGACTAATTAAATATAAAGATCAAAACACTGACCATGGAAATAAATACAAAGTACATGGCTACACTAACTGTATTTGCATCATAACTTATCAGATATAATATAGGCTAATTATTCTACTCCCCTGTCACTACCATTTCTTATCATGGCTACACTAACTGTATTTGCATCATAACTTATCAGATATAATATAGGCTAATTATTCTACTCCCCTGTCACTACCATTTGTTATTTCAAAATAGATTTAGACATTTAACATTGTAAAATAACTAAGCATATTTCCCAATAATAAAGTTACATATCACTTTATCAAATCATGACTACTATAAGAAAAGGTTTCACACACAAACTTATCTACAAATACAGATGAGATTTGATTTTAAAATATTCGTTGAATATTTATATCTTGAAAATAAATATCATATGGTTTATTTAGCAAAGAATCATATAAAATTATGATTATTTTATAAAGTTATGATGAACTTTATAATATAATAAATAAAAAACAAATATATGCATATTTCTCATAGCTTATATCTCTTAATAAAAAATCTATGTGTTATTAACTCACACATCCATATGTTCATTTATTCATGTAACATAAGATAAATATTTTTTAATTCTCCAAGCAACTTTAAGAAAGAAAAATATATATATATATAATATTTATAATAATTTAAATTACCTATATAATTTTACTATTTGCAAATCACATCTTTGATGTCTTCTGGTCCAGTTTTGCATAAAATACAAGAATTAAAATATCATTCATACCACATTCAATGTAAACTAATGCACTTTAATAAAAAATGTTTTCAAAAAAAAATTTAAGAAAAATTATTAAAAGATTTTTAAAAATATTAATATTATTAGGATTTAAAAATATCAAAAAATGTAAATTTTACTACATCTTATAACTAAATTCTAGTTCTAATTGTTAGTACATTTTAAAATAAATAATAATAAAATTTTTACATATTCCTTCATATAACAAGTTCAGTTAATAATCTGAGGAGTTACTATTACTAAGCGACGAACATTGTCAAAAGCTTTTTTCCATCCAGCTCTTCTCTCCTCGGCACATAAACTCATAAAAAATAATAATAATGTTGACTTTTAATATCCAAGTAAATTTGAAAAAATCATTGTTCATCCTGCTTCCAAAAATTATTCAAACAGTCTATTTTCTTTTACTTTTTCACAGGATACAATAATTAATATGATATCATTCAAAAATATTAAATTTAGGTAAGTTACATTCTTTCTGTGCACATGAAATTCCTTCTTCATTTCGATCACTTTAAATAAGTACACAAATTAACACAAACAGATGTCTTTTCATTTTTTAGAAATTATATTTCAATTAGGCACATATAATATAGCAGATAAATCCAGGTTTTAAAATATAAAAAAGTCATTTATTTTTAGCATAACAATATTTTTTATTATCCATTTTCCTTCTTTATAGTTCAATTATCATAATTAAGATAATTATTTCTTTTAAAAATATAATCTTTTTAAATAAAAATCTATATTCACATGATCACTTTTCCTATACTAGCACATTAATTGTTGATAAACAGAGCAAAACTCTCCATACAGTATTGCCACCTGTGCTAAACAAGCCTTCTGGCATACATTGATTACTCTGTTTAGCACAGGTGGCAATACTGTATGGAGAGTTTTGCTCTGTTTATTAAAAATCTATATTATAAAAATGAGAGAGCAATATATTTTTATAACTCTATCTCAAATTTTTTTATATAAAATTTAAAGGTCAACTGCATTTTAAAACTTTTCCAGTTATTTTTCTTAAATAATATTCTCTTTAAAGTTCTTAATTTTATCAATACAGACTTATTAAATATATATGTCATACTTCTGGATAATATTCCACTATGATTCCAAATTTATTTACATAAATAAATATAAAAATCTTCATGTAGTATAGAAAAAATTATACTTCCCCAAATTCTTTGGTCCTCACTGCCAACCTTCCCATGCAGAAAACTGTAGGCTTATATTCCATAATTTACCAATGAATCTTTAAACAGGCTTCAGAATAGCTTCACTAGTAGAAAATCAATTAAAATTATTCCATCCTTTTTAGTTAAACAAAATAATAGTTTTAAAATCCTTAAAATTTTTAAAAATTATATTTAATTTTAAAATAATTGACTATTAATAAACTGATACTATTTAAAATAAACAAATAATAAGAAGAATAACAATAAGACTAAGTAGATAATAACAATAATAGTAAGCGATAATTTTAATTACAGATAATTTTTTTATACCTGCTTTTTTAAAACAATTTTAATTGGCTGATATATCAACTAATTGTAAATTCATTTACATATTTGCCAATTATGTACTTTTAAAATCAAAAATAATATTATGAACCATCATTTTTATTTATTAATATAAGAAATATTTAATTCTCAATTAATTTTATAATTATATTAAAACTAACCAAACATTTTAAAATAACATTTTAATAATTCTGTACTAACTATGTATCCATTTTTCAGTTTATCTTCACTAATTTCAAATATGTTTAAAAACTAATTAAATAATATTCTACATTTATTTTTATCATGTACAAATGCCTCAATTTTAGTAACAATTTCTAGAAAGTAATTTTAAAAAAATCTTTAAATTCATGTATGCATTTGCTAACACTAGCGTCACATGACCATTATTCCAGACAGAAATGTTGCAATTTTTTAAAACTCACTGTCTGAAATCAACTAAATAAATATTTAATTGCAAAAATATTATATTAAAGAAAAATATTAAATACAATACTAAAAATTTGTAATAATAAATTTTGATATTTTATAACATTACTAAAATTAAAACATGTAATACATTACAAGAATTAAAGCTTTAATAAATAATTTTATATAATTTAAACATAATTTTAGAAGATAAATTTAATAGCTTATTTGAATATATTGAACATTATATTAAAAATTAGTATTTCAAAGGTTTTTAAATGCTTATTTAACAAGATGGTAATCCTGACGTTTAGCGCCCCGAACAATTCTCCCTCTATTTTTAAAAAAATGAACTATTTTTTCACTATGTAACTATATCCAAGTGTAAATGCTAATAAAAAAAGATTTAAAAAAATACTTACATTTACATGCGTATTTTTCACGTATAGCGGTCTTGCTTTGCTGTATATAGAACTGTAAATAAATGACGTATATTAACTGTAAATGTTTTTCCGTAAAGAAGAATAAATAACAAGAAAACAAACTTACATTTTTAGGAGTAATTGGAAGCCACACAAGCGAGGAAATACATTTTTTAACTTAAAACTATGACCATTTATTCCTATCATACAATATTAACTTATTCAACTTTTTATTTTACAATTTAAATATTTAAAATAGCTTTTATATATTCTTTAACCACTTGTAAATTCATATCAACATATTTTAAGTCCCTATAAACATTATTACGACAATTATATTACTTATATTATCTTAATTTAATTTCTTTTTAAATATTAGCTTTTAAGTACATTCTGCCCTAATGAAAAGGGTACAATATATATACATATACGTGAAAAAGTTTTACCTGAGTTTGGGATATGTTCTATATATGCCACAATATACATATTTATTTTCTATATTGTCTACTAAGTAGTCACATACATCTTAGCACTAATTTTTGAAAAGAAATCATTAAGATTTACAGTACTAAATTATTATTTTTCTTTTAGCAATAATAATATATTACCTTCCTTTTTTACAGTAAAATCTCTGACCATTAAATTTTTTTATTCCAAAACCACCATTCTGATCTTTCATAATCATCTTTGACATACAACATATAGGATGTTATATATTAAAGTGCTGAAATAATTATTTGGGCTTCCAAAATATTATTTGCTAATGAATTTTGGTTTCTATCTTCTTCCCTCTTTTTTCCTCCATCTCTCCTTTGTTCTCACTCTCCTCCTCCTCTTCTCTCTCTCTACATATATATATATTGTAATGCTCTGTGTATATATACACACATTGCATGTGTGTATATATATGAATTACATGATTTACTTATTTTTTAAAAAAATAAAATTAAAAAGAAATTAAATAGAAAAATAATATCAATGCTTAATAGTTTGAAAAACAAAAAGGCAAAGTTAAAATAAAGAGGAAAATGTTGAGAATAAGTAAAGCACTTTTTTTTTTTTAAAAAAAGATTTTTTTGTAATTAATTAAAACCATTCCTACAAAAATAAATAATAAGCATGGGGTGGAAATGGGTTAAAAAAAAATAATCATGTTCTAGAGATTAAGATTCCAGACTGATTAAATGAACAATATAGGACTAATTTTAGTGAAACTAAATTGGAAAATATAAGAGAATAAAAGAATTACTAATTTAAAATTTTTTAAATCAAATGTATTGATAGTGTGGTGAAAACTCGAGCAAAGGTGGGGTCAGAGAATATAAAAAGCTAAAAATTGACTATTCTTCAGTTAGTGAGTTTGTGATTCTTCAATCAATTCAAAGGATTGAAACTATTCTGAAAATTTATAAAAGACGATAAAAAATAATATATTCAAGGTCAACCAGCAACAGTGAACAGAATCCACAAGCAGCTAAAAGTCCAGCATAAGAAACCCATTCTTTTACAGTAGTACCAAGAGAGAAATGAGTGGCTAGCTCCCCGTGCAAAGGAAAAACTTCACTTATGCTAAAATATATGCTTATCATGAATCTGACTGGATCAGAAGGGTAATCATCCACCTATGAAAACCAGACTGTGCTTAGACCTGGGTAAATATATTTATTGGCATCATTAATATAACTTGTGAATTTTTAATACTAGTATTAAACTTTTAAATTCTTCTAAATAGAACTTTAGATATCATCAGAAGATAATGTTAAATATTTCTTATGTTTTTTTTCTAATTATTATTCTTTTAATAAATTTGTGTAAATTATTGGTGTTGTTTTTTCATCTCTCCATTTATCTAAATATTTGAAATACAGGCACTCTTCACATACCTGGAGCTTAATTGTAAATATAGGAATTTGACAGACTTTCAAGTATCTTTTAACTATCCATCACCAATATCTGCACTTCATGTTAAACCAGCACTCATCAGGTGGTCCAGATTACCACCTCCCACACACATATATAATCAGTGCTCAATTTTATATTAAGATAGCAAATCTTTATACTTTAATGGACAGGCTTCAATCTACTCCAACCTCCAACTCTTCAGCCATCCATACCATTGAAAATCTGATGATGGAAAACCCCAAATCCCATCCTTATGCCAATATTATTGATATGCCCATGTTGCCCTCAAGTCATTCTGATCCCTCATGTATAGGACCTTATCCATTTTAATACATAGAAGAGGGATGGGAGAATGCAGGGTTAATATGTAAATATTTGAAATATAGACACTCTTCACATACCTGGAGCCTAATTGTAAATATAGGGGATTTGAACTCAGACTTTCAAGCACTATTCAACTATCCGTACTATCTCATATTACTGATACACATGCCCACATACATGTAGAAAAGATAAATAATCACCAATTTACATTAAACCAGCACTCATCAGTTGGTCCAGATTATCATCTCCCATATATATATATATATATAAATGCAAAACCATAAAACAATACAATACTAGATTAAATCAAAAATTTTACCAAAATCCTTACACAACCATGGTTTCATCTACTACAAATAGACCTTCTCAAGTGAAAATCAAACTAAATAAAACATATATATATATACAAACAAACAAACCTTCCCATAATTCATTTCAAACCCCACCTTCCCTTAATAGCAAAAGAAGTCTTCATAAGATTGATAGCCTCAGAATCAAGGAGTTTTATCATCAAAGTCTCCTTTATTCTTCTTTTTAACTCATGTTTTTCATAAAAAATAACTGAAGCATTGTTAAACAATATTCTATGACCTGTATTCAATTTATGAATATATAAAGCTGAGTTAAGATACCTATGTTTAACTCTAATTATATGAACCTTAACCCTTTCATTAAGGCTAAATTTACTCTGGCCTACATAAAATTTACCACAACTACATGGAATTTTATAAACAATACCAGGAATAGACCTACTATCAATAGACTGCTTTGAACCATTAAGTAATGAATTCAAATCAGAACCTTTCCTCCATGCAACCTTCATTCCACCTAACAAATGACTATTCCTGTAAACCAAATTATATATTGATCTTTTAAATGGTAAAGACATATAATCATCATCCTTACCAACAAATTCTTATCATCAAAATCACGATTATAAACATTATTATTAAATACCACTTTTTTAATAAAATCATGACTATAACCCAATTCTACATATTCAGCAGCAAATTGACTTCTTTGAATATCAGCATTATTATTAAAATTATTAAGCCTTCTATTCCTACAACAAAAATTCAACAAAGACATTTTTTTATGTATAAAAGGCTGATAACTATCAGGCCTGATCATATTTCTCAAATTCTCAGATTTTATAAAATGACTACAAAACAAAACATCATTAACCTTCTCAACATTTAAATCTAAAAACTTTAATTTTACAAAATCAAAACTATCCCCCTCAATTGTAAAGTTAATACTAGAATCAAAAGCATTCAATCTACATAAAAACTCTTCTAATTTCTCCTTCTGAATATCAAACAAACAATCATCAACATACCTAACAAATAATTTTATAGAACATGAAAACAGATTAATAACACTACACTCCAAATAATCAATATGGACAGCACACATCAATGGAGAAATGACATAACCAATAACCCAACCTTCTATAATCTTATAAAACACATCATTAGACATAAAATACATTGAATCCTCTAATAGCAAAAGCAAATCAAGAAAAACCTTAATCTTATCTGCAGAAAAACATTCTAATTTTTTTAAAATTGAAAGAAAAATATCAATACTTTTTAATCTATTAACCAATTGGTACATATTTTCAATCTCTAAACTACCAAAAACACAATCATCATCCAAAACAAAAACATTTATTTTCTTAAAAGCCTCAAAAGAAGAAGAAACACAAAATTGACCCAATTTTATATAATCCTTAAAATATCTTATAATAAATTTTGATATTTTATGTAGGCCAGAGTAAATTTAGCCTTAATGAAAGGGTTAAGGTTCATATAAGTAGAGTTAAACATAGGTATCTTAACTCAGCTTTATATATTCATGAAATGAATACAGGTCATAGAATATTGTTTAACAATGCTTCGGTTATTTTTTATGGAAAAAATGAGTTAAAAAGAAGAATAAAGGAGACTTTGATGATAAAACGCCTTGATTCTGAGGCTATCAATCTTATGAAGACTTCTTTTGATCTCAAGGAAAGGTGGGGTTTGAAATGAATTATGGGAAGGTTTGTTTGTTTGTATTGAAGCAATCGATGTCTAATCATCATCGATGCTTCATGTTTCACCATCTAGACTAACCTCCTAGGGGTCCGCAATTCAGACCTTGCTATAAATATATGCTATTCACTCACACACTGTATGCCGAATCATTAGAAAGATTAGTAAAATTAATTTTTATTTAGTAAAATAAAACAGCAGTGTGCGTGATGCGTATATATATATGAATGAAGCAATAATGTTATTAATGTTTATTGCTGACAACTAAACATTTTCTTTATATAATTGTAATTTTTGTTATATCTATATGTGTTTTGATTTAAAGTGTTTAATTAAATGTAACAACAAAGAAAAATGGGGAAGGCTTGAAATACTGAAATTATCTTTATCACTAGTCAGATCGTTGTCTATAATTAAAATTGTCAATCGCAATTAAAACCGAAAACAAATCGTTTATCAGTTGTTGTCGAATGATTTAAAATAGCTAAAAATGGTATTTCGAGCCTTATCTGTTGAAAATATGTTGTTAATTAAATGTTGTTTTTAAAGGGATTATAGAGATAGGGTTGGTATATGAAATTACATTCTGGGCGGTATTGAAATGTTATAAAAGGAACCACAGAACAAAGGAAGTTAGTTTACTTTGAGTTGACTTTCAGTTTTTAGTCAGTTGAGTTTAATTACTTTTAAGAAGCGAACACAAGTTCTGCGTGATGAAGAGTGAGTAGTGGAATCTAGCACCTTTTTCTTCTTCTCTAGAAGAACTGTCTACCAGCCATCAAAATTCCATCTGACTAGCCATATAAAATGACGAAGAATTGCCGACCTGCCTGCCTGCCGCTATGCTGATATCTTAGGTAAAATCATGTAATTTAGAGCTGCCTTAATATGAACATTCACGGGTTGATTTATAATTTGTAGCTGAATTAATTCACAGATCTGTTTATGATGTTTTGCTAGTGTTGCTCGTAAACTCTCTCTCTATAATCCTTTATTAATACGTATGTAATTCTAAATATGCTTTCACGCTTAATTTATGTTTATATAACTTTATGCATATCAATTAAATGTATACAATATATTTTGTTTATTATATATATATATATTATTTTCTCTAATATGTCGGTATCAATCAATCTCGCAACTGTAATTAAATTCATTAGTAAAATTATATTCATTTGTTTATTTAAAATAGAAATCATTCGCCAGGTTGGTTGTATACTTAAAAGTATTTTATCGTGGATGCTTATTTTACTTTGTTGTTTAGTTGCCATTATAAAAGATTGCGACACCTAATATAAAATTTTGCCTTTTCTTACCATCGCCCGGAGGGCTAATTCTTTAATTAATACGTATATGGGAATCGAAACCTAAATGCAAATTTTATTAGTTTAATGTTGTAGAAAGAGTTATTATTTTATTACACTTTGTTAAATGACTCAGGATTGAAAACAGATTATTGCGCAAGAGGTTAGATAATTTCCAAGTTTTAAAATAATGTTATAAAATTATATTCATGTCCAATAACGTTGCTGGCATACCATCCACTTTATTCTGATATTTTATCTTCTCCATTGTTCAGCCATTGGGAATGTCTAAAGCTCCCATCCTATTTTTCAAAAATCGTCCGTAATCAGAGACACTAATCTCTGTGGAACATAAGGTTTATGAGGATTATGTGCTGCGGATGACAGTACATAATGATCTGAGGTCTCAAACTCAGCCTCTCCTTCGATATCGCTCCGCCAGAATCCGCGGACATATCAAATCTAAGTTCGTCTCAAATATTCTTTTAAATGATAAAATATCCAATTGCCATGAGGCTTTATTTCGTTATTGTATGTTAGTACCGTTACCGTCCGCCTAACCTTTAGTAAGTCGCAATGATATGTTAAAGATAATGATTCATTTCGTAAAAACACATTTAGTTTATTAAATTAAGCTGCTTTCTTTTAAAAACCGTTATCAATTCCCATAGACGTAAATCTAATTTACATTAATGATTACATAACTTAAGTCTCGTAAATCATTTCTAAAAGACGTCTTTGCCAAACAATGCGAATAAAAGTATAAATAATGGTTCTCCTAAGAAATACATGTTTGAAATCATATATTTTGCCCGTTATCAAATAAATCCTTTTACTGTTAAAACTGTCACGATCTTTTATATTTATTTTCGGCATCCACAATGCTCCGTAGCAAAAGTTTTCTTTAATTAGCTTATTAACTCCGCACAAGTTTTAAAACACTATAAAATTGTATCTGTAAAATTTGTATTTATTAAATGAGTGATAGAGGGGATTTTATACAACAAATTCCCAAGGTTTGTAAATAAATAATATTGTTCCAAGCGTGAAGCAATTTTGTAACATATATATGCGTTTTTTTACATTTATTAAATATATATAATTTCATGTAAATCCTGGTTTGTTGTTTTTGAATTATTTTCTAGTTAATATTTAGAACTATTTTCTTTAGCTAAGAGCTTAGCATTAATAAATAACTATAATAAATGTAATTCCTGGGCTACTCCAATCTCGATCATCATCATCAGTCTGATCTTATGCTCTACCGCTTTGCTTATAGGCACGGATTTAAAATAATTTTACTGTGTCATCAGAATTGTTGTTCATTAGGTCAGAGATTCGAAGAATAAGCAAATAGGTTAGAATTCAGGATTGCTCCAGACCTGTGTATCTCGAGCATGATCGGATTCGAGGTACTTTTACTTAAGATTTGAATCTTGTTAAGTGAACATACTATTTTGACCGGTACAGTATATATATATGTTTTATTTAGTTTGATTTTCACTTGAGAAGGTCTATTTGTAATAGATGAAACCATGGTTGTGTAAGGATTTTGGTAAAAATTTTGATTTAATCTAGTATTGTATTGTTTTATGGTTTTGCATTTTTAGTTTTGCTAGTATAGTGTTAGACAGTTTTGGTTATATATATATAAAATCAGTGCTCAGTTTTATATTAAGATAGCAAATCTTTATTCTTTAATGGACAGGCTTCAATCACAACCTACAACTCTTCAGCCATCTGTACCATTGAAAATCCGATGATGGGCATGGCAATAATATTGGTATCAGCATGGGATTTTCAATGGTATGAATGGCTAAAGAGTTGGAGTGGATTGAAGCCTGTCCATTAATGTATAAAGATTTGCTATCTTAATATAAAACTGAGCACTGATTATATATATATGGGAGATGATAATCTGGACCAACTGACGAGTGCTGGTTTAGAATGAAATACATATATTGGTGATTATTTATCTTTTCTACATGTATATGGTCATGTGTGTCAATAGTATGAGATAGTATGGATAGTTGAAGGATGCTTGAAAGTCTGAGTTCAAATCCCTATATCTTCATTTATCTAAGTAAATGTGTTGCCGGTCCCATGTTTTAAAACCTAGACATGGGTCAAGCACTTGAAACATGTTAATGACATTTCATGGGTTCCAGTTTAAGTATTGGATGGCACCCTGAGTTTAATCCCATTGTAGATGATTCCCATGAGATGTTTCATGTTTCATGCATCCAGAGAGAGATACCTCAGTCTAGAAAAGTGACTGTCAGTTTAATATTTTATTAAATCTTGGTCTGACCAGGGGTATGATTGCAATGTAAATATTAATCATATTTACTGCTCTGCTTGAGTAACGGGGTTGCAAAATAAAATAATTAATGTTAAATTAAGAGCAAATAACTTAAGTTATAAGGGTCAAAAGAAAATAGTAATAAGAAACCAGTAAAAGTTTTGTTTCAAACTTGTAAATTTCAAGTACGAACTTTACTTCAAATGTTTAAAAATTACAGCAAAAAGGGGTTCCCGTTACAATATATATTGTAACCCTTAAAAAAACTAATGATTACAATTGTAACGGAATATATGCCGTTACATTATTTTAAAATGAAAATAAAAAGATCGTAAATAAAATTTGATTTATTACAAAGAAAAAAAAAAAACTTAAAAAACTGAAAATTAAAAGTTGTTTAATATATATAGATCGCATGATGGACAACTTTAAAAACTTTTAAAAAATAAAAATATTTGAAAGTAATTTTTTTTTGTAAAAAGTAAAGATATAAAGATTGATATTTTAAAAATAGAAATAATGTTGATTTCTATAGTCTTAGAAAATGGAAATGATTGTCTTATTAATTAAATGATTGTTCAAAAGCAAACTACCTCGTGAGGCATGTAAAATAAATTAAATGGTCAGATAAGAGAATACAAAGGAATTAAATGACCAATCCAAACACGAAAATAACAGCATGGACCATAACTGAAACACGAATGGATTAGTGACGTCTTGCTCGTTGAATCTCAAGATCTAATGATAAGAGACTAATAAAAATATAAAAGCCAAATTATTATTAAAATTGTTATCTGAGAGCTGACTATGAATAGATCGTTATAACTAGCTATATTGCAGATTTTCACGATGTGGAAGTCTGCAATAAATTTAATTTTCCGGACAACCAGCTGAAGCCTCTGGATGACAGTTCCTGACCAAATGCATGGCAAGTCACAGTTTCATTTCAAAGAAGGACAAAATCTACTAAAGTGATCACGAAGATGGACTTCTCAATCTATTAAATCCGTAAAGTATGAACTATTGTATCTATCTAATAACTTTCCTAAAATTGCAAGTAATTAATAACTGAAAATAAGAACTCTTATCTGACTTAAAGAATGCAAATTCAATTATTGATATTTTTTTTATGTAAATGTTTAAGCAATCATTTCCAGTTCTTTTTTTTGTGTGTATTATATTTTAACTAAAAATGTATTAAATTTAAAGTTGTTTATAGATGCTTGCATGGATTCGTTTGCGGTTAATTATATTTTGGTTTTCATATTTGATCAAAATATATAGACATTCAATAAATAATGATACCTTACGGTGAGTATCGAAATGTATTTATTCGGATGTCTTTTAAGTTATTGGTGACAACGCAAGTATCTTACGGTTGAATACTATTGGGTTACTTATAAGTTTCCCTCTGCGATTGTCGGCATCAATAATTTTGTATTTTGATCATTTATGTTTATTTGAAATGTTTTTGACCATGGAATCTATGTAGCGATCTATACCCAACATTTTAAAGCAAATCTGTGCGATCTATTGAAAATAGTAATTTAAATTTTTAAAAAAAAAAAATATTAATGTTAAAATCTAAAAATAAATTTAATCTTCAATTTTAAATGTGCGTTAATAAAAATCTATTTGTGTGTTAATTACTGGCAGTGGCTTCTTTTGTTTTATTGTTCTAAATATTTAATATATACTTTGAGAATAGAAGTCTATTGAAACTTATAAATGTTTTAAAATCTCTGCTACTCCCTGAGCTAGTGACATGGGCTAACGACCGGATGCAAAATTTAAAAAAAAAAAAAAATTTTTATTTTTTTTTTGACTTACGTATCTGCCTACTTTATAAATTTTTCTAGGTTCAAATGCCTAGATGGCGCCCCGTAGTGCAGTTTACGTAAGTCTTTTTCCCCGATCGTTAAAATGGCGCCCAACGTGGCACGATCTTTAATAAACCACGAGTGCCCTGAGAATGTTAAAAATAAATTATGCCAGTAAGATTTTTCTTTAAAAATGAGTATATACATTGAAAATGAAGCCCGTAATATTTTTTCTGAAATCAGAATATATTGTTTGTATTATATAAAGTTATGAAGTTTGTGTAAAAAGTACTGCCAGTAAGAAAATTGCGTATATGTAGAAATAAATGCGAGGAATAAAATGTAACAATTAATATAAATCATAATTTAATTAAAAAAAAAAAAAGTCTAAAATCATGTAACTTCTTTGACTTGCCTAAGTTAATAATGAAATGTAGGGAAAAGGGAACACTTGAGGGAGGAGGTGTAATCTCAGCTGGGGTGAAAAGGAAAGAATAGTCAGCATTTTTTCTTGTAATTACTAACCAAAGTTATGTCTTTTCATTAATAACCAAAGTTTTGTCTTTTAAAAAAAAAAAAAATTAGTATAATCAATTTGTGTAACGTCATTACTAACACTAAGTAAATTCTTTTTTTTTTTTAATGTTTTTGTTTTTGAGGAAGTTTACTGATATGTAACGGAATATATGCCGTTACATTATTTTAAAATGAAAATAAAAAGATCGTAAATAAAATTTGATTTATTAAAAAGAAAAAAAAACTTAAAAAACTGAAAATTAAAAGTTGTTTAATATATATAGATCGCATGATGGACAACTTTAAAAACTTTTAAAAAATAAAAATATTTGAAAGTAATTTTTTTTTGTAAAAAGTAAAGATATAAAGATTGATATTTTAAAAATAGAAATAATGTTGATTTCTATAGTCTTAGAAAATGGAAATGATTGTCTTATTAATTAAATGATTGTTCAAAAGCAAACTACCTCGTGAGGCATGTAAAATAAATTAAATGGTCAGATAAGAGAATACAAAGGAATTAAATGACCAATCCAAACACGAAAATAACAGCACGGACCATAACTGAAACACGAATGGATTAGTGACGTCTTGCTCGTTGAATCTCAAGATCTAATGATAAGAGACTAATAAAAATATAAAAGCCAAATTATTATTAAAATTGTTATCTGAGAGCTGACTATGAATAGATCGTTATAACTAGCTATATTGCAGATTTTCACGATGTGGAAGTCTGCAATAAATTTAATTTTCCGGACAACCAGCTGAAGCCTCTGGATGACAGTTCCTGACCAAATGCATGGCAAGTCACAGTTTCATTTCAAAGAAGGACAAAATCTACTAAAGTGATCACGAAGATGGACTTCTCAATCTATTAAATCCGTAAAGTATGAACTATTGTATCTATCTAATAACTTTCCTAAAATTGCAAGTAATTAATAACTGAAAATAAGAACTCTTATCTGACTTAAAGAATGCAAATTCAATTATTGATATTTTTTATGTAAATGTTTAAGCAATCATTTCCAGTTCTTTTTTTTTGTGTGTATATTTTAACTAAAAATGTATTAAATTTAAAGTTGTTTATAGACGCTTGCATGGATTCGTTTGCGGTTAATTATATTTTGGTTTTCATATTTGATCAAAATATATAGACATTCGATAAATAATGATACGTTACGGTGAGTATCGAAATGTATTTATTCGGATGTCTTTTAAGTTATTGGTTACAACGCAAGTATCTTACGGTTGAATACTATTGGGTTACTTATAAGTTTCCCTCTGCGATTGTCGGCATCAATAATTTTGTATTTTGATCATTTATGTTTATTTGAAATGTTTTTGACCATGGAATCTATGTAAGCGATCTATACCCAACATTTTAAAGCAAATCTGTGCGATCTATTGAAAATAGTAATTTAAATTTTTAAAAAAAAAATATTAATGTTAAAATCTAAAAAATAAATTTAATCTTCAATTTTAAATGTGCGTTAATAAAAATCTATTTGTGTGTTAATTACTGGCAGTGGCTTCTTTTGTTTTATTGTTCTAAATATTTAATATATACTTTGAGAATAGAAGTCTATTGAAACTTATAAATGTTTTAAAATCTCTGCTACTCCCTGAGCTAGTGACATGGGCTAACGACCGGATGCAAAATTTAAAAAAAAAAAAAAAATTTTTTTTTTTTTTTTGACTTACGTATCTGCCTACTTTATAAATTTTTCTAGGTTCAAATGCCTAGATGGCGCCCCGTAGTGCAGTTTACGTAAGTCTTTTTCCCCGATCGTTAAAATGGCGCCCAACGTGGCACGATCTTTAATAAACCACGAGTGCCCTGAGAATGTTAAAAATAAATTATGCCAGTAAGATTTTTCTTTAAAAATGAGTATATACATTGAAAATGAAGCCCGTAATATTTTTTCTGAAATCAGAATATATTGTTTGTATTATATAAAGTTATGAAGTTTGTGTAAAAGTACTGCCAGTAAGAAAATTGCGTATATGTAGAAATAAATGCGAGGAATAAAATGTAACAATTAATATAAATCATAATTTAATTAAAAAAAAAAAAAAGTCTAAAATCACGTAACTTCTTTGACTTGCCTAAGTTAATAATGAAATGTAGGGAAAAGGGAACACTTGAGGGAGGAGGTGTAATCTCAGCTGGGGTGAAAAGGAAAGAATAGTCAGCATTTTTTCTTGTAATTACTAACCAAAGTTATGTCTTTTCATTAATAACCAAAGTTTTGTCTTTTAAAAAAAAAAAATTAGTATAATCAATTTGTGTAACGTCATTACTAACACTAAGTAAATTCTTTTTTTTTTTTTAATGTTTTTGTTTTTGAGGAAGTTTACTGATATGTAACGGAATATATGCCGTTACATTATTTTAAAATGAAAATAAAAAGATCGTAAATAAAATTTGATTTATTAAAAAGAAAAAAAAACTTAAAAAACTGAAAATTAAAAGTTGTTTAATATATATAGATCGCATGATGGACAACTTTAAAAACTTTTAAAAAATAAAAATATTTGAAAGTAATTTTTTTTTGTAAAAAGTAAAGATATAAAGATTGATATTTTAAAAATAGAAATAATGTTGATTTCTATAGTCTTAGAAAATGGAAATGATTGTCTTATTAATTAAATGATTGTTCAAAAGCAAACTACCTCGTGAGGCATGTAAAATAAATTAAATGGTCAGATAAGAGAATACAAAGGAATTAAATGACCAATCCAAACACGAAAATAACAGCAGGACCATAACTGAAACACGAATGGATTAGTGACGTCTTGCTAGTTGAATCTCAAGATCTAATGATAAGAGACTAATAAAAATATAAAAGCCAAATTATTATTAAAATTGTTATCTGAGAGCTGACTATGAATAGATCGTTATAACTAGCTATATTGCAGATTTTCACGATGTGGAAGTCTGCAATAAATTTAATTTTCCGGACAACCAGCTGAAGCCTCTGGATGACAGTTCCTGACCAAATGCATGGCAAGTCACAGTTTCATTTCAAAGAAGGACAAAATCTACTAAAGTGATCACGAAGATGGACTTCTCAATCTATTAAATCCGTAAAGTATGAACTATTGTATCTATCTAATAACTTTCCTAAAATTGCAAGTAATTAATAACTGAAAATAAGAACTCTTATCTGACTTAAAGAATGCAAATTCAATTATTGATATTTTTTTATGTAAATGTTTAAGCAATCATTTCCAGTTCTTTTTTTTTTGTGTGTATTATATTTTAACTAAAAATGTATTAAATTTAAAGTTGTTTATAGACGCTTGCATGGATTCGTTTGCGGTTAATTATATTTTGGTTTTCATATTTGATCAAAATATATAGACATTCGATAAATAATGATACCTTACGGTGAGTATCGAAATGTATTTATTCGGATGTCTTTTAAGTTTTTGGTGACAACGCAAGTATCTTACGGTTGAATACTATTGGGTTACTTATAAGTTTCCCTCTGCGATTGTCGGCATCAATAATTTTGTATTTTTGATCATTTATGTTTATTTGAAATGTTTTTGACCATGGAATCTATGTAAGCGATCTATACCCAACATTTTAAAGCAAATCTGTGCGATCTATTGAAAATAGTAATTTAAATTTTTAAAAAAAAAAAATATTAATGTTAAAATCTAAAAAATAAATTTAATCTTCAATTTTAAATGTGCGTTAATAAAAATCTATTTGTGTGTTAATTACTGGCAGTGGCTTCTTTTGTTTTATTGTTCTAAATATTTAATATATACTTTGAGAATAGAAGTCTATTGAAACTTATAAATGTTTTAAAATCTCTGCTACTCCCTGAGCTAGTGACATGGGCTAACGACCGGATGCAAAATTTAAAAAAAAAAAAAAAATTTTTTTTTTTTTTTGACTTACGTATCTGCCTACTTTATAAATTTTTCTAGGTTCAAATGCCTAGATGGCGCCCCGTAGTGCAGTTTACGTAAGTCTTTTTCCCCGATCGTTAAACAATATATATTGTAACCTTTAGTTTTTTTCGTAAAGAAACTAATGATTGGGAAAGAAACAATAGTATTAATTAATAATCATATCAAAATAAAAAAGGGATTTTTTTTTAAAAGTAAAGAAAGGTTAAGGGCTTTATTTGGAGAAACTAATAATCGTATGCATTGAATGTAAGGAATAGATGAAAGTAGATTTGTATCTTATTTAAAAACTATAATGCATCACCATAAAGAGAAAACGGGGTTTTTGTGTGTGTTCCCAGCCGATGCATTGACTCATGGAAAAAAAAGTCTTGTTAATAATATTTATAAATAAAAATGATTATACGAATAAAAATCAGGCTTGTTATAGATACCATTTGCTTAACATTTCTTTACATGAGAATAAGTTTAAATTTTAGGAAATTTATGAAGTATATTTAGTGATAATAAGAGTACTAATGAGCAGATCACTACTTGGTAGTATGTATATGTGCGTACACAGGTGTGTGTGGTATATATATTTTTAATTATATAGGTAATCATAAAAATGTATGCATCATACAATATACTATCCAATAGTAATATATATTAAGGCTATAACCTTAAGACTATGCACCTGAAAAAACAATAGTAGGGACCTCTGCAAATCTTTAACACAAGATTTATTTAAAAGACAAGAGCGCATAGTCTTAAGGTTATAGCCTTAATATATTGTGATGATCGCACATACTGCAATCACACATGTATATATTTAATATCAAACAATATTAAATATTGTACTTTCTTTTCGGAAATAAAAAAAAAAAGAACGAATAAATAAAAGGATCTACCCAAGGAGGAAAGATAAGGTCGTAATTTATTAATGTAATAAAATGAAAGAAAGGGAAATAGAATCGAAAAGATTCTTATCGTTTACCCTCCAAAGTTGATATTTAAAAAAAAAAACAAGAAATATTTTTAAATGTAGAAAATATTGAAATCGTCTATTTGGCTTGAGATCAAAAAATGAAAGAGGAAATATGAACGAAATAAGAACTAAAAAATGATTTATAAGAAAAGAAAAAAATTTGAAGAGTTTAAATAAGATTAAAATAGAATTTAAAATATTGACAAAAGATAAGGATTTATTCCATAAAAATACACATTTGGATGAAAAAACGAAATGCAAGTGTAGAGTATGGATAAAGACAGCAGTATTTAATGCTTGTCAAATAGAAAATCATTTTATTAAAAATTTATTTTATTAAAAGGAAAAAAAAGAAATAAGAAATAAATGTAAATATTGCTACAAGATTGTATAAAAGTAAATTTGTATAAATTGCTGAATGTGTATTAAAAAAGAAAGGTGTGAATGGAAAGCTACAAACAAAAGGATCAAGAGAAATTATTGGAACTCTAGACAGTTCTCATTGAGACTTTGGTGAAGACACTGCTCTGATAATAAGCAGATATAATAGAGTAGAAAGCAGACATAAGAATCCTTTAAAGTTTAAAAAAAAACGCAGAAAAACCAGAAACAGAGTGGAAGAACTCCAACATATAAATGGATGACTGTATGAACAGGAAAATGATTTCTAATATATGTGATGCTTCAAGAATGTGTGGCTAAGGGCCATCACAATCGCTGGTCAATTCAGACTGTGCTCGAACGTTTTCCGTCACCATGTAACAACTGCCAATGTAGTGCCTGCCTGATGATCTGCTTGCCATGCCCTTGATGTCCTAATACAGAGATATCACAAATAAGAAGAAATTCCACAAACCAAGTCCAACCTAAGAGTGACTGTTCCCTGCTAAAGAAGTGGAGGAATTCCATGTGACGGGCAGCAGGAACTTAATTCACTTCAGAGACTAAAGAAAACCTAGGTAAATTATATATCACACCTTTATAGACATATGTGCACATACTTTTAATTTAAAACAATTGCCAATTCCTGATATTAGTGATATAGACAATAATTAAACTCTTTCTAATACATGGAATGACTGTAAATGTATAATCATTTATAGGAATTTTTTTTAACCATACAATTACTTGTAGCATTATATCCAATAATTTGTTTCTATTGTGTGTAAATATTTCAATTGATTTTTGTTGTTTATTTGTTATATTAAATATTTCTTAATTATTTTATTTGTATCGTCTCATTTTTCACCATTCTAGACAGTAATATATCCATAGGGGTTTGGGTGATAATTATTACTCCATTTTGAGTACTGAAATAACATGTGAGGCTAGTGGGCAGTATTCTTGATCCCATTTAATTTTATAAATTATCCAAGCACTGTAATTCTTTAAATATGACAGCAGTTGAGAGACAGTTGACCGGGAAAGATAACCTGGGGAAATATCTGTATAGCACAGGTTCGGTCAAGTATGGATATAGATTCGTTTATGTCCGTATGTTCTCTTTGCTTGTGGTAATGGAAGGTGAACAATTTTGAATTTAAGAATCCCTATTATATATAAATAAAAGGAAAGTAGCATTCGATCGTCATGTTTCCATTACAATATATTACTTTATGTAATGAGTATGCACATTACAAATATAATTATTCGATAGTATAAGAAAAAAGAATTTATTTTATGGTGGTTTTAAAGAAATTAATCATTATTTTCAATTCTAAATTTGGTTTTATAATTTAGTCAATTTTATTTATTAAAAATAAATTTCAATAAAATTGACCACCATTATTTTTTTCTTGTCGAACAATTTTCTTGGGTTAAAACAGGAAAAAGTTTCAAGATAAAGGTGGAAATAAAATAAGTATAATGAGAATTGAAATTAATAAACCAATCAGAATTTAATACATAGGGTCAAAGGTTAAAAGAAGTAGACCGGTGAGGGGGAGAGAATTAAAATATATAAAAGGGAAAACAATGTTTGTAGAGGGTTTTTTTGTAAAATCTAGTGGCTAGTAAACTGTTAAATCTGATTCTCTGCTCTTATTGTCTGCTTCGCGCATAACAGTCGGATAATTTTAAGAAGTGTATATATATATATTTTATCAATGAATTGCTAAAAACATAGATAAGCATATCTATTTCTCCTGTAAAATTAATTGAATAAGATTTATTTGTAACAAGAATTTGCTGCATCATACCTCCATCTCCACATCGAGTTTGTAAGCTTCGATTTAAAGGAAAATGTTTTAGGAACAAACATTGGTGAATACATATTTTATCCATGGCTTGGTTAAAAAATTTAAATGGATATTTGGATTCTTAATGTTACCAGTTGAAAAGGTAGATGAAAATATTTAATATTTTCTCTTATTGTTTATGTGTATATTTAATTTAATACATGCCTGGATAAGAATTATTAAATGGACAAGAAACACTTGCCAAACATTGAAGAAATTGTTGAATGGAAATAAATTAGTATATCTGTCTTAAGCACTTATTAATACAAATCCTGGAATAAACATGTGAAAAGAAATATCTATAATAAATCTGGAAGTCAAATTTGAGAAAGTGAAGTGTCTATTATTATAAACCCAGGAATAAAATCGATAAAATTGAATCTAACCTGAAAGATTATCGATCCACAGGTGCGAGTGATTGTGATTAAGCTTAATAATCAGGATCGTCAATGTAGCTACATACTAAATGAATATTGTCCTTGCGTTACTCCAATAATTGTTAAATTGGAATAAATTTGATCTGATTGCCATGGCCATGCATAAAATTTTCATCAAATATTGTTTGTTTATGATAAATACGTGTTTCTCATTGGATAAGTATGTACCTTGCAGAAGAACCAATTTTAGCTTCAAGGGATATCAACAAAGACTGTACGTAACATTTTACTTTTTTTTATTATTATGTTTGCTAACTGATTGAGATTAATAGAGAATTATAAAGGCGATTTTAACCCTATACTAAACTATTGAAGGTTATAAAGAATTATAGATCCCTTAGAAAAATTTCTTAAGCCCATAGTATTAATGAATAGTAAAAGAAAGAAAAGTATGAATGATTATGCTCATAATTTTCTATTGATATTTTATGTCTAATGTCATATTTACATGTTTGATATTTATTGCTATACATTAGTATGTGTGATTTATTTTAATCATAAAATTTGAATAAATGATGCTTATTTCTTGATCTATAAAATTAATTTATTTAGTAAATGTTATTTGTAGTCGGTTAAGACTGATTGGTTCCTACATCAATGATATGATACCCCTATATGTTATTGAAAATTGCAAATAATTTGCTGTGTCTTATGACCCGCAAATAAATGAATGGACAAAGGCAGAATTGAGATGGTAAGATTATAGTTTAATACGGATAATTTTAACTATATACATAGCCTATTATAAGGTGAAATAAAATAATAAAAGGTCGTGGTGACCTGCATAAAATACCCTAGTCCTGCTTTGGACTTACGGAGGCAGGAGTCTCTGACTTATAATTAGAACATACTCAGAACGTATTCCAAACATCAGAACAATTAGTTTAGTTTATGGGGGTTTATATACCCCTCAAGACTTCTGGAGTTTTTTACATTCCTAACCATATATGGTGTTTTCACTTTCGTTTTCACATACACACAATATTTTTACATTTCGCCCATATATGGTATTTTTCATAGTTTTCTGACCCTATAAGGTCAGCTGGGCTTTCTATTATTATACAACTTTCTATGATTTAATAACATTGCAATTTTACACAATAGTTATTCTTAATTACTATACAGTTATTTTACACTTTTATTATACATTACAGTTATTACTTTTATTCTACATTTATACAATTATTATTACTTTTACATATTCGTTATATTTATACAATTATTATTTACATATTCATTATACATTATATATGTTTACCTTGACCTTGAATACTGCATAATTATTGTTAGTTGAGGTAGAGTAGTTTTACCACTTCAAGGGATAGAGATAGAGAATAGCTATCTTACCATTCAATCATTTTCTATGAAGGTATTAGGAGATCAAGGATTTGATCCCAGCTCCATTTATATTTATTGCCTACTAAGGGAATTATTTGTATGGTTGTAGTTTAGAGTCTTAGCATACCTTTTAAAATATGTGTGTAGAGACTAGTTTCTCACATAATGTTTAGCCTCAGGAAGAAGGCAACTCTCAGGCACATGCTAACACTTAAAAGTTACTAATAACTTATTTTATTGGGAACGATGTAGAGTATAGCAATTGTAAGTCTTTGCAAAGTAGAGTAAGAATTACTTGTGGAGGGGTTAATGTTAAAATCATATTCGTATATTGATGTACGGAGTAGCTAAGCTTTGTCTTTTGCTTGTTTGCGAACCAATATTAAGTCTAAATTTATGTATTTTAAAATTCAAAACAGGTAAGCAGTGAGCACCATACCAATTTATCTAGAAGTAAATCATCGCTGGACTGGTAACAAGGCTGTCATGATTTCACATAGAAGGGTATTGAATTCAGTTGCAATTTATTTTATGGGCCTAGTAAGGTAAAACTCTAAACTTTTGATTGGTCAATTACAGAATCATCTTTTAATATTATATTCATTTTAGTTTGGTTTGTAAAAAGCAAATTAATAATTTGTCAGAATATGAAAGTGAACGAAAGTTTTTTCAAATATAAATTTCTGTGAATAATTATAAAAATATTTTATAGCGGCAAATTTAAAAAGAACGTTAGTAACCTATTAAAAAATTATTTTCTTTCTCAATTACGTTTGTATAAAAGTAAATAATTCTTATTAAAATCTATTTTCCTAAAATAATTTATATTTTCAGCATATTTTACCAAAATACATTATAATAAGTAAATAAATGCCAATAAAATATTCTAAAACAATTTTTATTTGAAGATCAAATAAAAAGCTTGGGCAATGTAAACTGTTGACATGTGTGAAAATATGTTGTTAGTGCTGGTTTCTTTTTCAATTTACGCTTCTGTAAAGTATACAATTTTTTACTAAAATCTTATTGTTTTTCCTAAAATAATTTTGTTTTCAATATATTTTATGAAAACAATTTATAATATGTAAAAAAAAATACTTTAAAAAAAACACTCTAAAACATTCGTTGTCGTTTTGAAATGCAAAACAAAGAAGTTGGAGCGATGAAAAATTATTGACAAGCCTTAAATGACTTTCAACCAATCACCATCTACAAATGACCACCCTTCTACTATTGTTAAAGTTTAAATGTCAAATAGATTGATTTTTTACTTGTAAAATAATTCGAGAGAAGGCAGCATCTTACGGCACTTTTTTTTCTCTTGCTAAGAGATTCTTGACTTCGTTTAAGGAAAAGCTACAGTACATCACATCACATAAGCTTTAAAATGACCGTAAATTCTTTACTGTAGCATTAAAAATGACAGAATTTAAGCGACTTGAAGCCATGATCGTTTTTAACTAGACAAGGAAGCGAATAGATATTTGCAATATAATCAACAGATGTGTATTTCAAATAATTAGTAGAATGTCCGGGATGGAGAATATATGTTGTCACTAATAATCGGAATGAGTAACTAGAAGATTCGAATATCAAAAAAAATTTTTATGTAGAAAATAAAAATTATTTTAGTGCCATTTAAAGGTCCTAATTTTATAGTTATTGTAAATCTTGTTTGGAGAGAAAGAAATCCTATATTAAAGTGGGCTAGAGAATTGAATGGGCTATAAGTTACAATTTTATAATAATGGGTTTATATTACAACTTGGAAGCACAGCTTCATGCTTAAGCGCATTAATTTTAAAATAAGACAAGGGGTCAAAAACAGTGAGCGATTATCAAATATACATCTTGATTGGTTTGAAAGTTGTAATCTTAAGTTAATATTTTAAACAATGTAACTTGGCAAAACCAACTTATGCTAGTCTTAAAGTTGTAGCTAGTAAAAATCCCAGTTATAAATAAGTTAATATTTTATTATATATTGTAACCATATATTTTAGTATAAAATATAATAATTGATGTAACTAGTACAAAAATTTCTCTTTCTTCTTTTGGTGATTTGATTGGCTTGATTTGCACTTTGAACAGATTACTTTCTTATATTATTTTAATAAATTTAAATTTGCTTCTTTCCATATGCTAACTCATATCAAAATGTTTAACTTTTTAAAATTTTTACAACACATTAAAATTTGGTAAAATATTATAAATAATAATATTTTATTTTTATTTGTTTAAAATGATCTTAAATTATTATTTCTATTGAATTAAAAAAAAAAACCATTTGTTCAATTAAAATAAATTATTAAAAAATAAATACAGTAATTACGTATGCGTCTCAATGTAATAAAAGAAAAGAGCGCGAATTTAAGAGAAGATCGTCTGTTAGTTTGCTTTTGGAGGGAGAGAGAAAGAAAAGAAATGGTAAGAAGGCAAATGGTGTAAATTTGATAAGCTTATTTTAAAATAGTTAACAAGTAAACTGATTACCACAAATTTGCTATAAACGTAAAAATAAAATCGTGGTATTTAATTATAAGATGAATTGCTAAATTTAAAAGTCTGTTCAAGTCGGCTGGCAAGTGGATCGAATCACCGGTAATAATTTCCCAATATTACATTTAAAATGTCGGAGCTTCCCAATTTAAAAGAATTAATTGCAAGAGTTTGGTATGTTTTAAAATGTTTATTGTTTTACAATTTGGAAAAATTAAATAAGTATTTTAATTACAGAAGTTTTATAAATATGAAAATTTGCTTTTTAAAAAAGAAGAAGTTTAAATTAAAGTAAAATGTTAAAGTTATCAACCTAGTTTAATATTTCCGTTTCTAATTCTAATAAAAATATAATATTGATTGATATTTAACTTTATAATGCCAGTAATATATTTGATAGTTAATTTGTTTGCCATTTGGATAATAAACAGTCTTCAATAATTGATCAAAGCTATTTTCTAATTTTATCGTCAGTGTGGAATGATTAAATAAATTGCTATAATTGTTATTCCTAGATTTAAGCATGGATAAATAAATATTTAGCATGGATGTGAGAAACTTGGAACATTTTTAATAGAGAAATGTAGAAATTAATAACTTTTGAAAAACATTTTCATTTAAATTCTGCTTGTCATGTTTTGAAATTGTTTCTTATTTATGGAGCCACGTAAATCGTTAATCTAATAGTGATTATGATAACTAACACAAATGGATAAAATTACATGTATGGAATTCAACTATAATTATAGCTATTACTTCGTACATTTATTGTTTGACACATCGTACATGGATTTCACGGATCATATTTGGAGTTATAAAATGCTATACAATCTAATTTGTGACACACACACCTGCTAAAATTCATATGTTGAACTATAAAATGCTATACATTTAAATTATATCACACACACACCTGTTAGATTTTATGTATTTGACGAATAATTCATTACTTTAATTTTATCGTTATATGAACTTGCATGTGAAGTTCATAAGTTATATTTTATTAAGTTTAAATTAATAGGGGTTGAATAAAATACTTATTCAAGAGAATAGCGCTTGAGAAAAGGGCTTGAAAAGTACTAAATGAATTCATGAGATGTATCAATCTTTGTGGGGTATTTTGTGAGTCTTTCCAGATTTATATTCCTATGCTAATATTACTTATATTGCATTACACATATGTTTTATTTTAAGTAAGATAAGTTAGTACATTAGTTGTCCTGATTAGTGTAACATTTTATTATGCAAGAACCCACATTTGCTAAAGTGTTAGTGTTTTCTGAATGATCAGAGTAACTGAGGAGGATGATTTTGCACTTTAATGTGAAGTAAATAGTAATGTTGTTTTAGAATGTTAAAAGGCATTAATCTGTGCTGGTGGTTAATCCGCAGATTATTTAATTGCCATTTTTTTGTATTTTACACTCATTCCAGCGCTGGTGGTTAATACGTATTACTTTATGATGGTGTATCAATCCACAAAGCGTTTAGTATTATTTAATTCCTATGTGTAGATGAACGCATCCACAGGAATATGTTTTACTTCATAGATATAAGTTGGGCAAAGTATTTAGTTAATCTGCTAAATCATCTTCTTCCATTTGTAAGCATAATTCATAAGTTAGATCGTCAAATTGTAGCAGGACATTCTATTCAAGTTACTTCATAATAATTAACTGTCGGTTGATTATTATTTACCGGAGTGTAAGTTTACATTTTCATTTTATTTAATGATTACATTATAGCTAAATCCTACAGATATAATATTATTTATTATATTATTATAATTTTACGGTATGGATTTATTGAATCTGGAAATGACGTTAAATACTTCATGAGTTGATGTTGAATTTAGTATAATTTGCTCAAGATTCATTATATCAAATTGAAATAAGGTATGATTAGGTTTTTAAAACCGTACCTATGATATGCTAGTGAAGAAAGTCGATGGAATTATAATTTATTTATTTTATTTGTTTATTTATGTTTTTTAATTATAACATTGGAATTAATTATTTATTATTCATAAATTTGTAAATAAACGTTGATTTATAATTAAACTTACTGTGCCGTTGCTATGTGTCATTCTTAAAATCAGAAATCATAAACCTTGGATAGAGCATACATAAAGTACATACTATCGTCAACATGATATAAGAGTTTAGTAATATTTGAGAAAACATTTGGATGCTTTTCGTCTTTGGTAGTTTATGATGTGTAAGGTACAATAAAATCCCATTTACCTTTTCCATCATTTTGGCTTTGCGTAGTTGATTCTAGTATACAATACAAATTGATTGGTAAACTTGTAAACAGATTTACCAAATAATGATATGATTGAATATATTTACTTAACATTTTAAATTGTCATTTTGTCAGTATAAAAGAGTCTCAGTGATATAGTAAACTATAAAAAAGAACCCAAGTATTTATGTTTATTTATTGCAAAGCTTTACCTGGACTAGCATTTGTATTAGAAATCATATAGATGGTTTAAAATTTCATAATCTTATGTAATTCCACAAATTATGCCATCTTGTACATGGTCGGCCATTGGGTCTCATACAATAAAAATTGCAAATTAAGGTTTGAAAATAATAACATTACACTTATAATTTGATTAAAGTATTTTGTCATAATACTATGGTAGTTCTTGGGTACACCCTGGCTGCGATCAAATTAAATCATAAAAAGTTTAGGTTAGATCATTAGTTTGGTCTGTGGTAAGTTGCCCCAGATGTTGATTGTGGTCTTTCGTGCATAAAATAGATAGCATGATATGCTTTTGGATGCAGCTCTTAATAGCTGACAATGTGCAACGGGAATTGATCAGTGATAGAAGTTACGATTCTTAGTGTATTTGCGTTTCTGTAGTTGGGACCACACAATTTACGGTTACAATTTGAGTGTCGCAACGGGTTCGGCACGATGGGTAGTTGAAGAGGCGAACGAACGGTTACAATATATATATTTAAGGATTGTTACGATACTTTATTCAATTGTATATATTTTAAAATCTCGAAGGTGACCATGAAAACACTTTGACCGCTTCTATCGATTAGTCATGCCAATGTTTCAGTTGCCATGACATTGTTTTGGTTCTTCGACGATTATATCCACCGGTGGGTTGTGTAGTACATCATAGCTTAGTTAATACTCAAATACCAATTATTTAATAACATTTGTTATTATTTTAAATTTGTGTCTCATGTCTTAATATTTTGGGTGTCTAGAACCTTAACACCGCAAACGTGGCAGAAGTGTAGAGTATTAAAATCTTATTACATTCAAAGTTTTATGAATTGTGTCATAGTTACAGATTTCCATAACTTATATTTCCGATATAGATCAATCGTGAAATATCTTTATTAAAGGGAATAATAAATCCACGTAGTGTATTAATAGATAATATAAGAGTATAAATGACAAACATATACAAAGTATTCATTGATTATTGGCAAACACAAGAGATAAGATAAAAGAAAAGAAGATAATTGATTCAAATATAATAAATCTTTATTATTATTTTTTAATTCGTTACAATGTAACTAATATAAGGAGTAGATATAAAATCTCTTCTCTACTCTTGATATTTGGAGACATTCCCTAATAATAATAAACTACAAGGTTTATTAGATTGCGTGTTTATTTAATTAACGATTTTGCAGTTAATAAAATTATTCGTATCGCTATAACACGTATTGCTAGCTATATTAAGAATAGACATTAGTTTACATAAGGGTATGTCTCTTCAATTTGTGTTTAAGGAAATCGTATCCAAGGGTTAGTAATGAATTGAACAGTAATGGATGGTTACATCTCACCAATAGATTGAAACCTTGAGAAATAAGAATATTGTAACTATTAAATTCAAGAGAGCTAGCTTGGAAATAAAATATTATAAATTTTCAGAAGTTAAAGAATATTATTATTATAGTAATACTTAGTCTGGAGTTATTAAAAATAAAAGGTACACTCCATTCTTGTGTGTGTGTGTGTGTGTTGAGGGAAATAAGATTAAGGGTTATCATTTGAAAAGATATAAAGGAGAAAACAACACAGACATTTGATATTATATAATTGTGACTGTTAAAAGTAATAGATGCTGAGAACGAAAAGAGTATTAATTGGGTTAAATGAGAAGGATTAATAACATCTATTTTACTTTGAATTAAACAATAATCTAGTAATAAGTAGTATTAAGATAAGTTACAAGTTCTCTGCATGGATTACTGATTTATTTCTAGTCATTTACATATTAGAAATACACAATAATATTCCTATAATTACCGTTGGAGATCATATATCTTTGTATAGTTGTGGGAGAATGTTGTTTATATTATTTTGCTAGTAATAATAACTTATCAGGAAATTATTTATTTTTAAAAATTTAATTACTTCTTCCACAGTCTTCTAGAATAGTAAGCATTGATAGTGATCTCTGGTGGGCATTACATATAAAAATACAGTTACAATTTGGCACCTGGGTATAGATAGTTTTATCAAAATTGAACACAAAATTGATGTATGCAAAAAAGTTCTAGTTGATTAAAAGTTGATGATCCAATGAAATGGATTTAATTAAGGTCTGATGTCATACTGTCTAAAATATAAAAGATAAGAGCAGACAAAAATTTGGGTGAATTGATTAAACAGTAAACCTGTTTCTGTTAGTTCTTTAAAATTGGAAAATTTTTATCATGTTTTATTTTAAATAAGTTAAAAATTATTCAATAAGCTGAATAATTATATAACAGATGTTTTAAAAGAATTATAAAATAATGATGGAATAAATTAAAAATTCTTCATGGGGAGTTAATCCAATCTTAAATATTAAATTATAATCAAACCATGGTTGCTATTGGAAGTTTAAAGAAACAGCAATATTATTTTTTGGAAAAAATGGAAAGTGATTATCAACAAGTTACAAGAGTTTGCAAATATAATTGCAAAAAAAAAAATCAAGTCAGATATCACATGACCTAATTTAATAGGCTTGTATATATAAAATATAATTGCATAAGAATATGTTTTATCTGTATTTTTATATTGGACTATTTCCATCATCTAATATGTGTGTTGAATGTCTTTAGAAAAGTTTAATTTTTAGTTAAATATTCCAAATCAATCATTTTTATTTAAAACAAAAACAAAAAGGTTGTGATCACCCACCTTAATAAATAAAACAAAAACAAAAAAAATAAAATTATACAAAAAAAAATTTGTATTTACACACAAAAATATTAAAATAAAAAAAAAAAAATTTGTTTATCCCTTTACTTTTGAAAGTTTTTTTCCCCCCTTTTTTTTTGGTTGTTTGGCTGCCCGGGACTGGGCTGGGATGGGGTGGGGAGGGGGGCCTTTTTTTATTTTAAATAAAGAACCCCTTATCTCTTTATTTTTAATGAATCTAATAATTAATTCACTAAGGTAGCTGTATTTATTTAAAATGAACTATTATTACAGAATTGGTAAAACACTTTACAGAACTTTTCAGTTAACTATCTAAGAGTAATTATGAACTTATTTTTAAAAAAGAATTATATTGGATAGAATGACTTGCATACTGAAATAAAGTTAAAAATAAATAAGAATAAATAATATGTACTTTTAACAGTAATGCAGGAATTTACCTCGAGTGTTAATGTTTTTATATAATAATAAAATGTAATTCTTGCATATATTAAAGGATATGTCTTTGATGATGAGCTTCAAGATTATGATAATTTAAAAGAAGAAATTATTTATTTCAATAAAGAATATTAAAGAGAGATATGAATTATGATATTTTTATAAACCAGAGCCAACAGATATAAGTATATCTGTCTTATAAAATACATATGAAAAGATGAATCGATAAAAGTTAAAACTAAATACTTGTAATGAAAAAATCAGTTATATAATATGCTTCTCATGGATAATGAATATTAAAGACTGATATTTAATATTTGAAAAAATACTTTAAAAATAATTAAATGTTCAAGATTTTAAGTGCACTAAGGTGAAGTTAAGGATCCTATAATAAACAGTGAAGAGCGCTCAGGAATTTAAGAAATCTTTATTAATTACGGATATTTTTTTCATTATTATTTTAAAAAGTTGTATTTTATACAATGTATTATCAAGGAGATGGAAAATGATGACATAAGAAGTTAAAAACACTGACAGTAACAATTGTGGAGCGTTTTGGGAAGTTAGTTTTTAAAAAAAATGGTTGAAAAAGTTTTCAATCTAAAATTTTTTATTATTATTACTGATATACATTCATAAAATGTATTTTTCTGATAAGAAGGAAACTGGTTAAATAATTTATATGCTTATTAATGTTTTAAAATTAATAATTTTAATATAACATTAGAATTTAAAATTAAGAGTATATTATGCTTATTTATAAATTGCTTCATGGACATACCAAAGAGCTGAAGAATGGTAATGGGTAATTTTACTAATATGATTTTATGTATTTTAATATGCATTAAGAATGATGGTTTGTTTATTTAAAAAGTGGTCCATATTGAATTATTAATTTATTGTACTAGGATATATTTTTTCGTATAGAATAAATAAAAATTATGGGTTAAGAAAAAGATATATTGCTAAGAGAAATATTAATGTATAAGAAGTGTATAATATTTCTAAGTGCAGTATGATATAGAATGTATGCAATATTTAGTAATGTTAAATCTTGATCTCAAATATTATAATGTATTAAGAATATATTATGGTGTTTGTCATAAAGATAAAGGTTATTTGTTTTACCAAATGGTCTATCATAATTATAGATTTATAAAGGATAGGAAGATAAAAGTTATATACATGGATTGGAAAGGTAATCTATGCTGATGCTAAAAATTTATAGGTGTAAAAGGGATAAGTTTAAAATGCCAGGATAGTATAGTATTATCGTGAAATAAAATAAGTGATGATTTATCAGATATAACCCACCTTCAGAGGAAAGCCAGAATTTCAATGGTAGGATCATTGAAATAATAAAGACCACCCCAAGATTATAATTGTGAAGGAAGTAATGTTAGTTACCTATATTCTTATAATGTAAGGTTGTTTATTAAATTAGTTTGTTATCCTAAATAGTATCTTCTATATTGGATTATAGTTAAGCATCACATGTAAGTAATTTGTTTGGGAGTTTATAGTTTTTCTTCCTACTGTTAGTAATGATCATTCAAAGAAGAAAGGATCATATGCAAAACAAATGCAATAAGGTTTTATAAAGGAAAAGAATAAATTATTGCCAGAATGATAGTATGAGAGCAATGATAATGAAGATTATGAAGGAAGCATATGTGTTAATTATGAGAAATGAATGTATAATTGTTTTTAAAGGTAAATATTCTTTATTCAGTTATTTATTCAAAGTATCTTGTTTATATTGTAGAAATAATATAAAGATATCAAAAGTCAATGATAAAACTGTAATACATGGAATTAAAATAAATTTAAGAAAGATAAGTGTAAAGTAATTGACTACTAAGGCATTATTTGATGTAATAATGGTAATATTGCTAAACTTCATGAAAATATGAAGGTAATTAAATGCCATATGAATAGGAATGTTAATAATATTAAATAATTATCATTTAATTCCTTAAATTGTAGTAATCAAATGGAAAACTATGATAAGATAATTATATTTATTTTGTTATTCTGATGTATAAATGTAAAAATGTTAATCATAATAATATAACTCACTATATATATATATATATATATATATATATTGCCACATACAGCAAGCTAGAGTAATCAATGGATGCCAGAAGGTTTGTGCATAAAATCCCCATCTACTACCTACTCATCCAATATCTCCAGACTAGCTTCTGGCTTATTGCCTTTGTCAGTGAGGAGCCTTGGATCTGAGAGCACTGCATCCATTGATTACTCTAGCATGCTATATGTGGCAATATATAGTGAGTTTTGCCTGTTTTAACAATAGTTATACACAAGCATAAGAGGTGGTGGTCATGTGATATTTATTGGCATAATATAAGTTGTTAAAAATAGTTCATTTTATAATGTATAATTAAAATTATTGTTGAAAACACTTTATTGTTGTAAATAAATATATGTTTTTAATTTGAATTAAGCAATTAGTATTGTTTTCTTTATGAGATCATAGATTTTACAATGTCATATATTTAAGCACATAACATAACAACATTCTCATATAAAATTTATTTAATGGGTTTTTTGTTAAGAGAGTTCAAATAAATAATTTAAACTTAATAAATCAAGGATTTACCAATTTTACTATTAATTTATTTAAGATTTAAGTACCTGAATAAATATCTGAAATTTTAATCTCAAGAATGATTGTATATTTAGAGCATTATGGAAATTAATCTTGTTAATAATCACAGATATTTTAAAGTTCAGTTAAAATTTAATAAAATTATAAGATCCTAAAAGTGTCATTAAGTTTATTTAAATGATTAAATTGTAATTAGTGTATTATTTAAACTATATGAAATTAATAAGTTAATTTTTGATGTTTGTTTGGAAAGTGGTCTAAGTTTAGATACAATTAATGTGTTTTAAAATTGATTTATATAATATTATATTGAGTAATAATAAGGATTTTGATTATCAGTTAGTGATTATTCTCATTAATGGTTATTATTTGTAGTAATAGAGGAATAAGTAGAAAAAGGGTTTTTGACTGAAAATTTTTTTATTGGCCAACTGAATTAAAGTTTTAAACTTTTGATTGGGCAATTACAGTATCAGTGGTAAAAATATATTCATCTTTTAATATTACATTCATTTTAGTTTTGTTTGTAAAAAGCAAATTAATAATTTGTCAGATTATGAAAGTGAATGAAAATGTTTCAAAAATAAATTTCTATTTATAATTATAAAAATATTCTATAGTGGAGAACCTAAAAAGAATGTTCGTAACCTATTAGAAAATAATGCATATATCATTGATTTCTTTCTCAATTTATGTCCATGTAAAAGTAAAGAAGTTTACTAAAATCTTAGCTATTTTACTAAAATAATTATATTTTCAGCATATTTTATCAAAATAATTTATAATACGAAAAAATACTCTAAAATATATATTTTAATTTTGAAAATCAAAACAAACAACTTAGATCTGTCAAAATCATTGGCACACACTCCTTTTTGTTAAAGATGAGAAACAACCAATCAATGCCTTCTTCTATTGTTAAAACTTTAAATTTAAATGTTTTTTTACTTTTAAATAATTCTAGAGAGGGCAGCATCTTACAGTATGTTTTAAGCTTTTAAAATGACCATAAATTCACTACAATAATGCAAAAATTGATGTTTTTAGAGTGACTTGAAGCCGTGAATGAAAATTTTCAGTTGATGCAGTTTTATTTATTAGTATTGATTTTGTATTAAAGTTATAGTAATTATTAAATACTTGTCATGATTAGTATTTATAAATAAGAGTATGATTATTATTTAAATAATTGGATTTTAATAAAATCCCACTTGCCATTCAATTCTCTAACTGTTGGCCATTATTATTATTATGCTTACTAAAAAAATAATCATTATACCTGAAATGTTAATAGGATAGCTCAATAATCAATTATATTAAGTTAATTTGTGTCTTCTAGATTTATTATATTTATAGTTTATTATAAGTACACTAGAATAAATAATGATTTAAATAGTCTTGATAATTGTTTACTATGAAATTATGTTAGTCATTGTTTATTATAGGGATTTTCCTAAGGATTATAGCATAATAATAGAATTTCTATAATAGCAATGCCATTGTAGAGTATATTTCATATACTTTGCAATGTTAAAGCCTATGTGTTTGTGACAATTCCTATAGTCTATTTTAGATTTAAGTGCTAGAATCTCAGTCAGGGTATGTATTTTATTATTAATAGATTAAAGATTTTCATCATCGTCGATCAGGAAGGGTACAATACATGTATTGTACCAGACCAAAACTCCCCTGCGCATTTCCTAATCCTAATCTTGCACTGAGCATGAAGTGAACAACAAGATTTAACAGGAAAAGAATGGATACCAATTTAGCTGATTGTCTGTACTCATATATATTGGTACTCCCAGCTAAACTGATAGAAAGAGTGAATTGACAGGACTCTTCCAGTTAAAAACACCCTTCAGTTGATATCTTACTTGAATGCCCAAATATTTAGAACAATAGTAAGTACACACCTTTGAAAAATCTATTTACAAAATAAACTTTTGCGCGCCACTTCTAGAAAAGAATCAAAAAATAAATTTTTCCCCCTCCTAAAAGGATGTGCAATACCATATGTTCAGCGGAGCATAAGAATAATATTTAACACCCCGGTAGAGCGATATCCCATATGCCTAGCTCAGTGCTCTACATCTAGGGTTTTCAGTGGGTAAGTTAAATGGTTATTACAGGTACGTGGTTGAAAAGGAAAGAATACATTTTATCAAGAAAATAATAATATGACAACAAACCAGTTTAATATTATGATTAAATATTTATTTAATCCCAAATAATCACCACCGTTTCATACTAATGATGATATAAAAAAAAAAAAAAAACTAAATAATTAATTATCACAAACCCATATATATATATTCGAGGCGTTGAAATTGATAAAATACAATTTTAAATAAGGAAAATAATAAATCCCTAAAGCTATTTACAATGTTTATAAGGAATGGAAGTGATCTAAGCTTTTTTTTACCCTGTAGAAATACGTTATACTTTGTGTGATTTGATATACAGATCTTTTCAGATAAGAGATTTTCGGTTATACACGCATATACTTTTACTCAGTACTTTAAAACCTTTTTTATTGATAGCAAAAATGATAATAATAGTAAAAAAAAAACTATGCGTACGTATATTTGCACTATGAAATATTTTCAACATGTCAATAAGGCTGCATTAGTTCAGATACTATATAGTATTCAACATGAGGTACGGTATCTATTTGCCTTTTACAATAATTCTAATACATGTATGACAAATTTCAGGAGTAATGATGAGGGAAAATGAATAGCAACAAAAAGAATCTAATGGCAACCTCTGTTGAAAATACTAGAATTTGAAATAGAAAAATTGACCCAAAAGATTTAAGTAAAAGCTTTATCATTTATGCCCGTAATAATCGTAAATTCAGTATATATATGCGAGAGACAACTCTCTTTTTTTTTAAATGATTAATAATAATAATAAAAAAATAATATATTTAATCGGAAATATCAGAGTTAATTATTTCAATATTAATGAAATATTTGTAAAATAAAAGAAACTTATGTAGGTGTTTTCATCTTCTCCGGACTGGGCTCAGCTCTGAGTGGCTTCAATTCAACTGGCTGTGCAGTGAGGAGTTTATCTCATTCAGGCATAGGCAAGGTGGCTTTTGTCATCATTGTGGCTGGCTGGAACTGGTGTGATCACATCTTGGCAGCTTGGGACAGAGAAAGGGCGGTGCACCAGCTGGTTGTCTACCCCACGGTCATTTTACTGGAATCTCTAGTATATTGCTTCATATCTTCTTTTTTATATATCTATTAATAATTAGGATTATTAATAAATTTTCATCTGTTGTCTTAAATGGTTACTCAAATCCACAAAAAGACAAGAGTTCTTAAAAGAACTGTATAATGGATTTGTTCTTAAGAATATCACTAATAGTCTAGTCCATAAATTAATTTCTGAGTAACTGGATGATTGAATAATTCTGGAGCTAAAGTAGTGAATGACTTGCCTGGAACGACTGCCAAAGAAAGAATGAATCCCCCAGCACTAAAACCTATGAAGCCACTCATAAGAACCAATTCAGATAGCCCACTGAGAAGTATGACTCAGCCAATCATTTTAATTTATCTTATCACTTAGATTATAACATTTCTTATGATTTTTCTGATTAAATTTTACATTTTAGGGTTTAATATAATGATTTCCATCTTGAATAGCCCAGACCACTTGCTTACAAATTCAATTCAAAAGAATTTTTAAAAAGATAACTGTTTAATTATAGCATTATCAAACATTTTGCTTTTAATCAGATTTTTGCAAAAACAATTATCTTTTTTTTTTCTTACAGAATAAGATAACAATTTTTAGAAAAGTAATTAAAACAATGAATATATATATATAAGTATGTTGGAACAATTGTTTTTCTCTATTTGAATTTTTCAGAGAAAAGTAAATACATAAAATGATATATATATAAAATATACAAAAATGAAAAAAAAAAAAAATACACGAGTTTATTATGTGTACAATATTTTAAATTGTGTGTGGGTATTCTACTGCTCAGACCCAACTTCCATTATTAATATAGCACATTTATATATTCGTTGTGCTTAATATATACAATTTTATATTACAGCAGTCTTTGTGTAAGGCCATTTGATAATGCCTGGCACAATATATATAATAAATAGTCAAATTATAATGGGATACAATGTTTGGTTTTTATGTATTCATGTATTTATATATATTTTGGATCTCAAAAAGACTTGATCCGTTGAAACTGTTAGAATGAATTTATTTAATTATTTCTAATTTTATTAATGAATATAAAGGGATATATAATAAAAGGAAGAATATAAATTTCATAAAGAACTTACATATTTATAGTATATATTATTAACAATAAAAAAACAAACATAACTTTCTCAATATGCTCAATTCCAACAGCAATTTCTTTCACTGTATTCCAGAACCATCTGTTGTAAATTTGAGTAATTGATAGACAATAGATTATAGCTCTATATGATATCTACTGTAACAGATCAGACTCCAGATATAACACAGTTTAACCATACAAACTTTCTAACTATTTTATAAAATTGATATGTAAAACAAGGGGAGGAAAAAAAAAGGGAGGATGAGAGAAGAAATGAATGATGAAATGACCGAGTTAATTTTATCCATATAAAAGTTAAGTTGTAACAAAGTATTGAGCTAGCATATTAAAGATGATCCCCAGACCTTTAAGAAAGTTTTATGAAGCCTACCTTAAGGAAAAAAAACAAATATATAAAGTACTGCTGTCATAAAGAAAATTTGCTGTAGAATTTATACATTTCATTAAAAATTATTTTTTAAAAAAGGAAAACATAAACGAAGGTATGAAAGTTGAGATTTTTTTTTCTTTTTCTCTTAACTCTGTATTTTTTCTTTCTATCTTTTAAATAGTAATAATAAAAAGAGAAAGAAAGAAAAAAAGAGAAAAACATTTGATTCATAGATAGAGAAGAGCTAAGAGAAAAAGATGGCATTGGTAAAAGTAAAAAGTTGAATGAGAAGATCCTCATATTGTACCACAGTATAAGATATTTTATCATTTATATTCATGAGAAATTAGTTATGAGAGCAACAACTATCTATAAAAAAACTTTCTGAATTGTGAACTTTTATTAAGTAACGTCAATCATACTATAAATGAAAGTCTCAACAACAGAGAATAAAATTCCTTATTAATGCATGAATTGAAATTTAAAACTACGTAGCCTCCTGATAGCTAGAAGTGTTTCTTCCAGTACTCATGACTGATGCGATAAGAACAAGTACTTGTCTGCTGTCAATTTTTATACACCTATCTATGATGGACATGCAATCATTATGTACCATTATTCTTTTTGCTAGTAACAAAGAATGATAAAAGATCAACTGGACAAGGAAATGAAGTTTGTGCAATCAGTGACTGTTATATAGAAAATAGTTTTAAAAATTCTAGTCAATTGACATTCAAAAATCAGAATTCTAAATGTATGTTAATAAGTCTCAAATTTTATCTAGATAAAAAGTTTTTTTTAAGTCACTATTTCGACCTACTATAATGTTAATGCTTTTGGATTCTTAATATTTCTTATCATTATGTTTATGTATTTTTTTTCTTTTAATATTAATTTTTTTGTTTGTTTTGTTGTTAAGGTATATTGATCTATATTAAAGAAAATAAAAGAAGCATGGGAAAAGTTAGTTTTAATAGATCATGTAAATATATCAGAGCTTATTGGCCAAATTCAGTCAAATTAAATTGAACTTTCTCTGGTATGAATGCATCCCTTTTTTTTACATTATTTATTGTTCTTTGTTTGATTTGGAAAATAGATTATAATAATTATAATCTACAATTAGTGTGTTATCTGTTATTCCTAAATAAAAACATTATGAAAAAAAAAATTGTTTGGCTAAGCAGTTAAGAGAATAATACCATTATCATGATGAAGTAGCAAGAGGAGGGGGTACCTAAAGACATTCTTTCAGAAATGAAACTGATATATAGAGATACATATCCTATAAATGCTTTGGATATGAGAACTTTTTGCTTTACTCTCTATTACTTTGGTGTAAGAACAGCAGAAAATATAACTGATTAGCAGTTTGATCATCAATATCAGTATGATCCAACACAGCCAAAGAGAATTTGGGTATAAATATGTGTTGGGTCACACTTAAAAGAATTATAAAGTGAATAGGTTAGAATCGTCGTCATCAAAGAAGTACAGTATACTACATTTCCAAAAAGTAGAAGGAACTTTCAGAAAATTGAGACAATGAAATATAATTGCTGACCTGGTGTTAGATCTATATTATTATTTGAGTTAGGTTCAAATCCTTAAAAAAATTTTTGAATTGCAGATTATTTAATACTATAAGGATAAAAATGACTGCAGATACATAAGTTTAGTTTTGAGTTCTAAATTCTCATTGATGAAGACAAAAACCAGAAACTGGTCTGAAATATAGGTATTATGTAACACTACCATCCAGCACCATTGATCACTAAGACTTGCAGTAAATGGCCCTGGAGATCTATTCTTTTGTGAAACATGAATGATGGCAGAAGATTCATTGAAAATAATCTTGGAATTTGAAAGAAAATGCAAAAAAAATTTGAGAATTAGCTGGATGCTAAAAGTTTTCAATGAAAAATTTTACAAAAAAAAAAAAAAAAAAGAGTCAGAAATTTTATTGAAGAAAATAAAACAGAATTTTTATAATTTGGGCTACAAACTAAATATTCTAATTTTTAATATTGTACAAAAGGTCAAAAGGCAAGGTTACATAATATATATGTTGAAGACATACATAATTCTCAACATCCTTGCAAAGGATAAACAAAATTCGAGTAGATGAAGAAATAATTATACAAATATAGACATGAATCTCATTGTTTTTAATGATAAATAAATAATCAAATAGCTTGTATTGCTTGGGAATCCATAAAAAGTTTGAATGCTGGAAATGCAAGAATTGAATTTTGTGTTTCTGTTGTGAACTCATTCTCAACAGAAGGTTGTCTCATTATAATATAATTTCAGAATCATGGACATGTAAAGCGTTTGTGATGATGATAATATCTCATTTGATCATCAAAAATTATAATTAGCATCCCTGTTAAAAATTATTGCAAAATGCTTTTAAAGTTTTGGAAAATCTCGTTTGTGAAAGTTTAATAGTTTAAAATTTGTAATTAAATATTTCGTTTAGTCAAGCCGAGATATTATCGCAGCCGCCTTGCAAGCAAGTAGTTGGTTGCAGACGGTTGTGGGTTCGCGTCCTGGCCGATGCTATGACATATGAAAAATATATATATATCGTTTATCTACACTTCGCAGTATTATTATATATTCAGCATTCATTTTGTTAGTTTAGATTGTTTAAAAAGATATTCTCCCCTCTATATTTATTACTGAAATTTAATTAATTAATGGTATGTAAAGTCAGAAATAACTGAAAATTTGAATTAGCATTCTTACATGTCTAACCAAGATTTAAAGTATTTGTAGAAAAAAATGTTTTAACCTTAATTCCATGAACTATTTATAACTTTTTATCACTTTTCAATGAAAACTTGTGATAAAACATTTTCTAATTGGTTTATTGCAACTGTATCTACAAAACCTAAAAATAAAAAAACTTTGACCTAAAATAATTAATATATAAATTAAAAATGAGTATTACCAGTGTTGATGAGAGATATTTGAACGTTAGTGCTTTAGTTTTATCAGTAAGTAATTTTTTAATTATTAATTATGAGAAAAACAAGATTTTGTACCCGTATTAATAAGTGAAACTTTAAAATGCAGTAATTAAAAACAAAAGATGATATATTATTGCTTTATTAAAACATTTTAAATCTTGGAATAAATTATTTAATGTATGTCTATTGCTTAATAGTTTTGCAAGGAATATAAAGACAATATGCATTTAATATAAATATGACTAATTCCATGAGCATTTATTTCTTTTTTAAAAAACTTATAACAAGTCAAGCGTTGTTAGTCGAGAGATCAGCAGTTGGTTGCAGACGGTTGTTGCGGGTTCGCCTCCCGGCCGATGCTATGACATATGGAAAAAAAAACCTTATAACAATACAGCATATATATTGCTTAAAAATTATTAGTTATTATATGGTAAAATGGACATTTCAATTGCAGTGGTTATTAAGAGAAATAAATAATGTGGTTTTTAAAATTACTAATTTTTTAATTTCATAAAAATAATGTTCTCGTCTTTCATACATTAACAATGAATGAAGTCTATTTTTTAAATATAATTATTGATAAATTGATTGAAGATTTAAAAATATTCTTAAAATTACGTATTAATTTACTGCATACTTATTAGATTTTTGATGTAAAAATCAGCAATGAAACATACAAAGGTAAATCAATTGAAACATTGTACTTTTAAAGAATTTAATAGCTTACCAAACTTGAATATAAACTAAGCATAAAATATTAGCATTTATATGTAAATAACATAGAACTATCAATATTTGTTCAAATTATATTATTCAATTTTTTTGATATAAACTGTACAATATTTTACAATCTATTTATTTCATCATTGCTATATTTTGTAGAAAATATATTAGGCTTTAGTAACTAGAGTGCTATAAGTTATAAAGAAAAAACAGTAACGAAATGTAAATACATATCTAGTTTAAAAAGCAATAAAAAGATCGCAAATAATTAATGGAAACGTAAATAGATATGTAAGTTTTAAAAAAGTAATGAAAAATAAATTCTGTAAAAATAAAGGAAACTAATTTGAAAATTTAAGTTTAAGTCTAATTCAACGAAGAAAGATTGGTTTGCAGATAAATTAGACTTAAACAGGTAAAGATTGTAAGTTAAAAGTATTCTATAAAAGATTGCCGAAAGATAATGCAAATGATTCTTTTCAAGGCCGAATATAACTCGTGGATTTAAAATACCAAGAAAACTGTGTAGTGTTAAAATCAAACTAGTAACTATTTTAGTAGAAAACAAATAAAATAAATATTTGAAGCTAATTACTGAGGAATGCGAACGGTTGTAATTAGAAACCGGATCCTTATCGTCATTGTCAAATGGATTTACTTTTACCTTGGAATGATAGGAATTTATCAATGAATTCAAGCAAGGAGAAAACAGTATAAATAGTGCGCGCAACAAAAGAGCGTCGTCGCAGCTTTTCTCCACTCATCGGGTGTGTTGCTGTCATAAGGACTTTTGAGAAAAGCTGAAGGAAAAGTGCCTTAAAACTTTTCTGCAACGATGGAAGTGTCCCAGAGCCAGTACCTCTGAAAGTGAAAGAAAGCCAGCTAGGGAAAATGTTTACAGACCTAAACTTTTAGTATTCACTTATGTTCACCACTTCTGTAATGGCAATATTTGTTTGTTTGGTGGTGATTATAGCATTGAAGATTTAGAACTTTAAATCAATGACTAATTGTTAATGTGTATATTAAAAAACTAATGAACGCTATTTAGTTAAATCTTAATTGATATGTATATTTGTAATATGTCACCAAAATCACCAACCATTATCAATCCACTGCAGGATGGTCTCTCCAAGTTCAATCCATCTTCTCTGATCTCCACATCATCTCTGCACACTTTTATTTCATCCATCCATATCACATGTGGTGTCTTTCTGAGTCTTTTACAATCTCTGGGAATCCAGTTTAAGATTTCAATTATCCATCTATTATCATATCTTCTAGCAATATGTCCTGCCCAGCTTCACTTCAGTTTTTTAATTTTTTCAATGAGGTCAGTAACACCTGTTTGTTTTCTTACCCATATATTGCGTATTCTATCTCTTCTTGTTACTCCCAACATGCATCTCTCCATATTTCTTTGAGTGGTCTGAAGTCTCTGTATTGCTCTTCTATTAAGTGTCCAAGTCTCAGATCTATAAGTAAGAACTGGTAAAATACATTTATTAAAAACCTTTCTTTTCAAACACATAGGCATATTTCCTTTTAGTATCAAGTTATTTCTACCAAAAGCACTCCAACCAAATTTAATTCTATGATTAATTTCACCCATTATGTTTCCATCTGTATTAATAATCTGATCAAGGTATTTGTAGCTGTTAACTTCTTCTAACTCATCATAATCAATCTTTATTTTCATATTTTGAGAAAATCCATTAAACATTACTTTAATCTTTTTAACATTTATCTTTAGTCCTACTTTCTTACTTTCATCTGATAACTCCTGCAACATTTCCTGTGAATAAATGTATTTATTCTTATTTAATAACGTTTTGGTCAGTTAATAATTTTATGATAATTGTTGGTAGTCAGTTTCATAGCTGAAAGCACAACAATCACCATAATTTTTAATCGCTATTAATTCTCTACAGAATGAAATCTCAAGTTTAAACGAATTTCTCCAATCTTAAGCAAACATCATTTCATCCATCCATCTCACAATCACTTAGAATCTAATTTAAAACTTTAATTATCGATCTATTATTTCTAATAATATGCTCTTAATATTTTCATTGATATCAATGTCACCTGTTTGTTATCCATATATTATATTTTTTCTATTCTTTTTACTCCTAACATTTATTGAGCAATTTGAAATCCTAGTCCATAAGTATGAACTGGTGAAACATACATATTAAAAACCCTATTTTAAACACAGGCATATTTCTTTTTAATATTTTCTTCTACAAAAAGCACTTCATCCAAGTTCATGATTAATTTCATCTATTATTTATCTATCGGTATTAACAATCTGATCAAGATATTTGTAGTGGTTAACATCTAATTAATTATTAATCTTTATTTCCTTCTGAGAAAATCCATTAAGCATTAATTTATTTGCCATTTATCGTAGTCTTATCTTTTTATTTTCATCTGATATCTCTTGCAATATTTCCTGAAACGTTGAAGCATTATTTTCAAAAACAATAATATCATTGCAAAATATAAATGTCTTTAATAATTTTCATTTGCTTTTACTCTCTTAGCTTCCCATTTTAATCCACAAAATATTTGTAAAACTGCTGTTTGGAGTTATGGAATTACTCTATTATACAACTTATATAAATGCAATTTATCCACTCTATTTTGAACACTTTTTAGCAAAAACCTTTTATTGCACATATATGCATATACAGTCTTACATTTCAACTGTCCTGCAGTCTTCTTCAGAGTTATGATACAATGGACAAAATAAAATACATAACTATATAAATAATACCATAAAAAATGTAAACAATTATAAACAATTATTGTTTACATTTTTTGTAGTATTATTTATATAGTTATGTATTCTATGTTTATTATATCATAGCTCTGAAGAATATTGTAGGACAGTTGAAAATAAGATTATGTATGCATATGTGTATAATAAAAGGTTTTTGCTAAAGAGTGTCCCAAGTAGAGTGGATAAATTACATTTATGTAAGGTATATCAGCAAAATAAAGAAAATGGTGAATTTTGTAATATTTCTATCATACATTCTTCTCAATGCTAATCTTTTTAGTATCATTGTGTAATCTAATAATTGATGTTGTATTTTATAATTTTTTTCAAAATATTCTGGGTACATATCTTGATGATCCAATGTTTTAATCACTGTAGAGATATGCTTATAGAATCAAATGCCTTTTTATAATCTATAAATCTAAACCATAGTGGCAACTCATATTCATTATTCTATTCTATAATATCTTTCAATACTTGGATGTGATCTGTGTTAAAAACACTTTTAAACCTAATTTGTTCTGTTGGTTAATTAGAATCTAAAATTCACTGTAGCTGAGTTGTAATTATCTTGGTAAAGATATTATATAGAACAGATAAAAGACTGACAAGTCTGTAATTTCTAATATCTTTTTTATCACCATTGTTAAATAGCAATATTTCTATTTTCATTCTTTCAAATAATTTTCTCAACAATTTATCTATTTTTTCACTTAATTAACAGTTATAGTTCCAGCATTCTCAATACTTTTTCTCCTCTTCATAGATTTAATTGCATGCCTCTTCTTCATTTAAAATGATGGATAATTCAGGAGATGTAATAACTATAAGAGATACTTTGCTTTCTTGTTATTTATTACTATATAATTTTTTATGGAACTCTTTCATACATTTCATGATGGCATCTCTTTTTTTAATAGTAGTGTCATCTTGTGTTCTCATTGAAGAAATAACTTTCCATCCAATACTGAGATGATATTCTCTTCTATAGCTTTCCTTGCTAATTCACCAGCTATCTCTATTGAAGTTCCTAATGAAATGGGCTTATAGTTTTATCCCTCTTTTAAGTATATACAATTCTTTATCAAAATGAAAGAGGATTTAACCCTGTGGTTAATGGGTGTCTTTTAAAACTTAATATTCTAACTTATGATGGTCAAACTGAGTATCCAGTCATATTTCTTGACCACTATTCCCATTAAACAAAACTATCCTTTGCTATGGAGTATCTGAATTAAGTTCAGGCCCATATAATTTTTTCAGTCAGAGATCTGACTTTAAAGACATACAGATGTCTAAAAGTTTCAAATCTTCTTCTTGACAATTAACTTTTAGATAAATGCTTAGCTTGAGTTGGTTTTTTGAATCTAGTGTCCCAACTCCTCACTGAAGAGACCCATAGGTCGAAACCGGTCTGGGGATGGGGACAATCCAAGGTAGAGATGATTTGAATGCCTTCTCTTGTAGTAGCATTTATCACAAAAAAAAATTTAAAAAAGCTTGTTTAGAGCTCATTAGCATGCTCTTAATTTTACATATTATAGATGTTATTTTTTATTTTAAACATATCTGCCATATTACAGATTAGAGCATCATCTCTAAAATGAGAAACATTTGTAGATTGAACTCAAATCCCTCTAGCTTCTGAGAAGCTACTAGCTTAAAAAAATGAAAACATAGCAATGTGTCACAAGGTGTAATAGTTATGCTTATTGAAGTTTGGAATGAGAAAAAAAAAAGGACAAGTAAAATAATATAAATATAATAAAACAAAATTTATTTTCATAGGAATGAATCCATTTTTTTTTAAAAAAAGGATAAATTTACGTGAATATGTAACCATATCAGAAAAAATTCATCTGATTTGTTTGCATTTAATTTATAAGATTTGATATGCTTACATACAATGCAAAACAATCAATTATTATTATGTAATTATAATAATATAAATAAAGATTAGAAAAATATCAATTAATCGATAAATAATTATATATCACAGTTATAAATATTATCGATTATTAACTGAATAAAAAATTACTTTTACATTATATTTGTATTAGCATTGGTAAAGAAAAAATCATTTTAAGAAAAGATTTAAAAAAATTCATACATCTTTAAGAAGAAAATAACATAAACATCACATGATTACTATCTCTTATACTAGCACATAATTCTTCTTAAAAAAGGCAAAAACCACAAACCAGAAACTAGTCTGGGGATATTGAACAAGCCTTCAGGCATCCACTAATTACTCTGGTTGGCACAGGGTGGCACTACTGTATGAAGAGTTTTGCCTTGTTTAAGAAAATAACATGTTAAAATTATTAGTTGCATATTAATATTAATTTTAATATTTGCTATCAATGATATTATAATTTCTTTTATTAAAGGCCTTTTAATTTAATTAAAATTTCTCTTTCTATAACATCAGATTTTAATTTATTATTTTATTAAATTCTATGTTCAAATCTTTTTTTTAAAAAAATTAATCCATAAGACAGTTATAAGGGTTTAAGGCTTTATTAGATGTATTTTGTTAAATTAGTTTTTGGATTATGCATTCATGAATAGGCTGGAAAAAGTTATGTGAAAGGTGATAGGTAATAATAATTCTTTTTTTTTCAATGCTTAGGGTAGGTAAAAGGAGATCCTTCTAAAACTGAAATTTTAAGGAGATTACATAATTTCACGTTTGACTAGTGTATTAATTAAAGTTTTACTCCATCATACTAAGATTTTCAGCTACTGCATAGTTTTCTATTTTAACTATATTGATAAACGTCACAAATTATTTATGTAAGCTAATCAGCTTAATTTTATAATGCTGTTACACAGATTTACTTGCTGGTTGAAATAAACCAACAGTCGTTTACAATAAGGATATTAAAGTTCTCTTTAAAAAAAAAAACTTTCCTACAAAAGTTTCATTTTTAAATACAGAAAAAAAAAAAAATTGTATAATCTCTCACCACTTTTTTCTTTATGAATGCTAAGATTACACACATCAGGAAATTTTATTATTATTTTACATTAATTTAAACCAATAAAATTAAGCAATTACATTCTTTTCTTTCTTAAAAAAAAAGAAAAGATTGTTTAGTGTGTGTTTTAAAAAAAGCATGTAAAGCACATCAGCTTTATATCTTAAAAATGTCTAAACCAGCATGTGTTTATTATTTCCTTATTGATGTCATTTAAGTCTGAAACAATTCAAAATTTCCTAATATTTTATAATGATTTGCAAGTTTTGATTTAAATTTATTGGCATGTTTCTGAAGATTAAGAATACCAACTATTAATACAATCTTCATTGTAATTATAAATTTCAATGCTTTATTTTGAAATAAATGTAACAAACATATACTCAGGATGTATAAAGCAAAGCTTTAATAACGTTAATTACGAATAATGTGCGTAGTATGCTTTAAACTTAGAAAAATCATAAACAAATAGTTTTTGTCTGCATTAACACATATCTTACATCATTCATTAAAAACATTACAATCTTGAAATATATACTTTTTGTTAGAATATATTCTAATTTTGCTGTGTTTTCATTTGAATGTTTTAATGTCCATTTTATTTTTTTCAAAGAAAGGATTCATAAAATAGTTTTTTTCTTTTCCAAATTCCACAAGTCTGTGTCCATTTTCATTCCTAATACCATAACAAAGTTTATTGCAGTACTTTCATATTTCAATTATTTATCAGTTCTAGCAGTAAAATCTACCATGAAAACTTTCATTTGATCATTAACATTTTGTACATCTATATAAAAATTCTTTATTCTTCATCACAATATAAACTTTTTAGGGCAAAAATCTGAATTATCTGTATCCTCTATCTTCCATTAATTTGAATATCTAATCTTGCCACTCTGTCTGATGTGCCATCAATTTCCATAATGTCATTCTTCCAGTTTTTATTTATAATGAATTTCACTCCACTTACACTTTCAGTATTTATGCTTTTGTAGTAAAATACATGTCCACTTTTTAAAATCAATTGTCTTTTCATCTTTTCTTCTAACATCATAAAGTCCAACATTCTCAAGAAAAATATCAACCAATTATGATTTTCTCCTATGCTAATATTTATTTCAGACCAGGCAGCAATATAATATAGACAAGACAAGTCAGGATAGCCTGTTCCAAAATATATTTTAAATGTAGATATTATTCAGACTGCTTACTTATTTATCTAATCTAAATAGTGTTTCTTAAATAATGTTTGTTGAGGGATATTGAGCTTATCTTCACACCACTGAGTTATGTCCTATATAATAAATAGCATTAAGTTATCTTTTATAATCACCAAGTACTTTTTAAGGCATAAATTATAAGACTGCTTTATCATTCTAAAAACATTTGTTGGATGCTCTTTACTCTGTTTAGTGGGTTAATAAAATTTCAAATCAGTATATAAAATAACATTATTATTATTATTATTATTATTATTATTATTATTATAATAATAATAATAATAATAATAATAATAATAATAATAATAATAATAATAATAATAATAATAATAATAATAATAATAATAATAATAATAATAATAATAATAATAATAATTCAATTCAATTCATTTTATTTACTGTACAAAACTACAGCATAAAGCCAATTACAGTATTGCACCATAACAAATATATAAATACATAAATGAGTTTAAATGACAAATTATTAATATAAGTATGTGCTATATTTTAATAAAAGATAATTAACACATTTAAAAATCTAAATTAAAATTAAACATCAGCATATAAACAATTATTATTAAGACATTAATAATAACAAATAAATAAAAGGGATAAATATAAAACACATAACAAAATAATAATAAAAAAAAAACAATTTAAGAAATATATATATATAAACAAAACCAAGTTAAACCAATCATATCTGGCATTTGAATTTAATAACATTACAAAATTGATTATAATCTAAATTGAAGTAATTAATATTACTACAAATCTGATTATATAAAGATGGTAGCCTAAATAAAGGAGAAAATCTAATGTAACGGTCAGAATCGTCTATCTCGCTAACACACTGCATAATTCAAACCCCAGACACTAAACTGAACATTCCAGGAGGGGTTGCCTTCTAGATATACTAAGTTCGAATCTAAAGTCCAAATTTCACAGCGCCACCTACGTGATAACGCATCTGATGCTACAACTAGTATAACCTTTTACCGGTGCCTGGTGGTCAGGGAGAAACAAAAGACTCTATACTAAAAGAAGTTTGGGTGGCTAATTAACGTCTATGGATTTATAAAAGAAATGCAGAAAAAATATATAGACCGAGACAGTGATAGGAATCCAATAAAATAAGAGATAAAATTTAGTTTTAAATAATTTCACACAATTTATTTATATAAATATATATATAATGCCACTGTCTGCTTATATGAGACAGGGACGCGTATTAAATAATTGTTGGCATTTATATTTCAGTAATGACAAAAGGTTTTAAAACAGAGTGATATATTCTATTCCTCGGGCTAATAGCATTACGATAATGTGCTTGACAAGATAGGAACACGTGCGAGGTGCTTTGAGTAAATAGACAAGTTTAAGACAATATTTGAAATTAAATGTTCTAAAATATTTATTGATTTCGAGAATAGTACGGACTAAAGCTTACTAAGCAAACGTGGGAATGGGATCAAAGCATTTATTTGAGAATAATAATAATAGATTTGTATTGGGAGGTCAGTATTGCTGATAGTGAATTTATAAAGTTGGAGGGTGTGACTCGTTTAAGTCACGGATGCTTTGTAAAATAAATATAAAATGAAACAATAGTGAAGATCCGGAATAATTACGGAGGGCATCTCGCCGCTAACCCGTAGGAAAGTATTTTGATGAACAGCCGAAACTTAGCGACTGTGTGACGATTGCATTTAATTCCCAGGGGTGTCATTTGGGACACCCTCTGCCTGGGAAACCGCAAGCGTGGAGAGAACGGCCTTAGCCGTGTAAAGAATCCTTGGAAAAATAAAACAAAGCGGTCTCAACAACCAATTCATGTACCAGCAATACGAGACTAGTGTATATAAAAACATACTAAATGGGTTTCACTCGGATTAAGAGAAATGCCCAATCAAATTCCCCGAAATTCATTTAAGAGGGTCCGCACATTCTCGACGTCAATGATGAACTTTATAATGAAAGTAGAACACGGTAATGAAAATAGGAAAATGCATGCTTGCGAGTTTGAAAAGTAAGTATAGATTTATATACGCAATCATGCATTTGGGGACACATTTAAATCATTGACTTCGCACATACTCTTATATTAGATTAAAATCAATAGCATGTAGATTTTAAACTATGTGATTATATTACTTTAAAGAAAAGAATCGCCCTCGAACGAGTGATTTGCAAGATAGTAAAATTGGAAAATTATAAACTTAAAATATGCCTTAATAGCGGCGTCTTACTTTCAATAGAGGGAATAGTTCACTCGGTCAAAGACGATTCTGACACATTATCATAATAAAATAAAAGAAAGCTTTATAAATAGAAAATATTAACCCAAGGATAGAGAGCAAAATGTTGAGTATATTTAAATACATGAAAGAAATACATAATGAAGTTGTGAAATATAAGACAACAATGTTAAATAGCTATAGCATGTTAGTTAGAAATCACAAGAGCTCTTGGGTTAATTTGGGTTACCTCTGGAAACGCATTTGCAGGTAGATGTTCGGCAGGTTTTATAATTCAGCAGCAAAATCTGGAATGTTCATATTTTGGCAGCGGCAGCAGCAGTTCCGGGGTCCGTGTGATAACTTCTGATAGTATGGAGCAGCGGCTGGCTATTCCGAGGGGACATAGCCATCTTAACGCCTCTACTCGGACATGTCAAGGTTAGCAAATTATTAGAATCTTAGAACAACTCAGAAACCTTTAGACAACCCAGAATTCTTTAAAATCTTAGAATGGAGAACAAAAGAAAAACATCCTTTTTATAGTAAAATTTAACAATAGACTTGTCCTGGAGCGTACAAAATTATTGGACTTATCTGCTGTAATTAAATCTATCCGAATGTCGAAAGGAATTCAACATTAATTAATTTCTTTGTTAACTTCCCCGTCGACATTCGAATTACAAACTAGATTTAATTAAAATTACTGCTACTAATTAAAGGAAACTTAAGTGGACAGCTGCTGTTTTTAGATAAACTTATATAATTAAACTATTGTCCCTCATTTATTTTAACAGAAATATTTGGGATGATTTTTATTAAATAAAACGAAAATTATTTTATTTTAAATTGTAATATTTGAATCTATCTACTAAACGAATATTTACTAAATGAATTTTATTTTAAATCAAAATATATTACGACGGTAATATATTTGTAAATAGATCCAAACAAAATAACTAACAATTTATAATTTTGATATGTTTTAAAATGGATATCATAGTGTGTGCGCAATTACGACTTATATAACTTACTTTTTAATAAATGTAAATTATGTGAACAAATACATAATTCATAATATTTTATTTTATTTGGGAATAAGTTATATATATAATATGAGCATTGTGCTCGTGGTTTAAAATTAGGCGGGATTTTCGGTATATAAGTGTATTGCAGACACACTATGATAGATTGGGGTTCAAACTAAGGTATGAGGGTAGGAAGTAGGTGAGAAAAGGTGAAACGAAGATCTGCAAAGCAGACCCTACTGTTTCACTAAGAACATTGGAATGACAAGTTTTAATGTAACAAACAGAAGCTGACCGAGTGTCATGCACATGAGATCTAATTATAACAGTAGAAATTGTGTTAGATAAAAGAACTATTTTATTAACAAGTTTATAAAGATATTTAAGATCTCTATATTGTCTTCTAGAAGAAAGATGAACAACAATTTTATTTCCCAAAGAAACATATTTAGAAAACTTATTAGAGACTGATTATAATAAATTACATCCCTGTTTAGAGCTAGGATTCCAAATGACTGAACAATATTCAGTGATGGGAAGAACCAATGATAAAAATAATTTAAATTTTGTATCACCACTGAAATGATGACCAAACCTTAGAATAGTACCTATAATTTTTAAAGCCTTACCAATAATCATTTCCAAATGAGGAAGAAAGGATCCATTACTAGAAAATATAACTCCCAAATCTTTTTGGGATTCAACGGAAATAATTTTGTGACAATTAATAAAATAAGAAAAATGCAAAACTTCAGATTTTTTAGAATATGAGACTAAGGAACATTTACTGAAATTAACAGTCATATTATTTAAATCACACCAAGCACTAAAATTATCTATATCCTTTTGAAGAAGAGTGCAATCAAACACAGATGTGATTCTTCTAAAGATTTTACAGTCATCTGCATAGCACAAAAGATAAGAAGATTTTAAGCAATCCTTAAGGTCATTCATATAAATGTTAAAAAGCATAGGTGCTAAAATACTACCCTGAGGAACTCCCAAATTACATTTAAAATTAGATGAAATAGTATTATTAAATTTAATATATGCAGTACGACCATGAAGAAAGGATTGAAACCAATAAACAAGCTTAGTAGAAAAACCCATTTGATATAATTTGTGAAGAAGAATACTGTGGTCTACATTATCAAAAGCTTTTGATAAATCAAAATAAATAACATCAAGTCTCTGCTGGTCCTCAATTGCATGAGCTATATGATCATAAATTGTTAACAAATTAGTTTCTACGGATCTATTAGGTATAAAACCATGCTGTGAAGAAGAAATGAGTTTACTAACATCTAAAATAATTTTATTATAAACACACCTCTCAAAAATTCTAGCAATAGTATATAAAACAGAAATAGGTCTATAGTTATTAAGACAATCACGTGAACCATTCTTAAAAATTGGGACCATTTTGGCACACTTAAGCACATTAGGAAAAACACAAGAATTCAGTGATAAATTAAAAATAAATGCAAGAGGAACTGCAATAAATTCAGCTAGCCCTTTGTAAATAAATGAAGGAATATTATCATTTCCCAAACTAGAATGAATTTTACAGTCGCTTAATAGCCATAACAACATCATCCTTAGAAATATGGTCAATCATACAATGAACAGTTGAAGAATTACAAAATAATGCAATATTTGAAGATATTGCATCATGTGATGAATATACATCAGCAAAATGTTTTGAAAAGTCATTTGCACTTAAGGTGAAACCATGAGTAGCTTGAACCTTTTTTCTACCCAAACCAGACTTTTTAATGAAATCCCAAAATTCTTTAGGGTTAGATGAAATATTAACCTCAATTTTTCTAATATAATTCTTCAAATCTCTTTTATAAACATGCTTCACCAATCTTCTGAAATTAACAAAATTATTATAAAAAAAGATATTCTGTGTTTGAAAATAAAGTCTACGATGATAAGACTTCCTTTTAATAATTTTAATAAGATCGCATGAAAACCAACGAGGAAAACCCTTATAAAGAGGTCGCTTATTGGGAATATACAAATCAATAAAACTATTAAGAATCTTTAAAAACCCATCCAAGCAATGATTTACATCATTAAAAGAATACAAAAAATTCCAATTAACTTTAGAAAAGTTTCTACAAAAATCAACATAATTACCCTTCCCATAATCCTTTCTTGAAATATTAGAAAAATTAATCTTTGAGTGACAAACGTTAATATAAAACTCAAAAGGTGGATGATGAGCATCAATAGGAAAATTAACAGAGACAACTTGAAAATTACTAACTACTGTTGAATTACATAAAATATAATCCAAAGTACGATGAGAGGAATTAACAAATGGGTTATATTGCTTGAGTCCGAAAAATTTACAGGACTTGTAACATTCTAGAAGCTTTAGAAGACAAAACAGAAAAGTGTGTAGTAATTCTACCCTGATATAAATCTGGAATATTTAAATCCCCAGTAATAATAACATTATCATAGCCAATCAGAAAATCTTCAAGTGATGTCAAAAAATAATCAAACTCCAACAATGACAAAGTGGGTTTGAGATAAACATTACCTAAAATAAATTTAAAATTGTGATTTAAAGTAATTTCACACCATGTAGATTCACAAAAAGAAGAAGAAAAAGAAAGTTCTTTATAAAAAACATCTTTATGAAGAGCAATCAGAGTACCACCACCTCGAGAAATATTATCCATAGATCTGTCAGTTCGCAAAATACTGAATCTATCATCAAGAAAAGAACAATCAGGAAATTGTTGATTCAACCAAGTTTCTGTAAGTAAAATAAGATCAAAATGTTCTGTTTCAAAAAATTGTTTAATTTGAACACATTTAGTCCTCATACCTCTGACATTCATGTAAAAACAAGAAAGGCCTACCATGTTACCCACAAAGATAATGGAAACAACACAAATAAAACCAAAAAGAGAAAAAAAAAAGTGATAAAGAAAAAATAAATAAATAAAAAAAATAAATAAAATAAAATAGATAGTAAAACAAAATAAATTCTCTTAAAACCTTAGAGAACTAGCCAGAGATCCATAAAAAAAAGAAATGGAAGCACCGCAAGGCCATAAATTGGGGGATATTATTTCATTATGTTTATGTGCAGAAACAGAAACATAAAAGCAAGAAGACTTAGAATTATTCATATTAACTTTATGACAAACAATGCTAGTTTGTAAATTATTTTCAAGAAATACTGTAATATCTTTTGAACTGAGATTTACTGGCATATTAGAAAGAAAATATCTATTATAAGTTATATTAGTATTAGAATAAACATCAGCAAAATTAGATTTATTAAATCCATCAGATATATTAGTTTTATTAGTTCTTGAAAAATCATTTTTACTAGAAGATAAAGAGGAGTATCCAGAATGATTTATCCGATAGTTACTATTTGAATGAAAGTCAAGTGAATGTGAACTATAAGCTGGAATGAATTTGGGAGCAATATCTGGATAATTAAGAATTTTATGTCTAACAGACTTAGAATAAACATTAGCAAAATTAGATTTATTAAATCCATCAGAAATATTAATTTTCTTAGTTCTAGAAAAGTCATTTTTACTAGAAGATAAAGAAGAGTATCCAGAATGATTCATCCGATAGTTACTATTTGAATGAAAGTTAAGTGAATGTGATCTATAAGCTGGAGTAAATTTGGGAGCAGTATCTGGATAATTAAGAATTTTATGACTAATAGACTTTAGGGAAGATACATTAACAGGAAGACCTCCATTATATCTTTTATCCATAAAAGAAGCACTCTGTAAATTATGAGCTGGAATGACTTTAGAAACTGCAGCTGGATAATTTAGTTTTTTAGATTTCACAGACTTTAAAGAAGATAAAGTAACAGGAAAACCTCCATTATCTCTTTTCCCCACAAAAAAAAAATTTGGTGATTTAAATTTACCATGAGAAAAAAAACCAGAATCAGAAAAGCAATCACTAATGGAATTTACCTCAAGCCAGGATGAGTTATAAAAACATCTACTTTTAAATTTGGAATGAGGCAAATTCATAAATACATTATTATTATTATTATTATTATTATTATTATTATAATTAATTTCATCACTAACTAAATTAACTTCAGGAACACAATCATCCAATTTGATATTTTCACCAAGATCTTCAGGGCAATAGGCTGAAGAATGATCCCTAGCAATGGAAGAACTAAAAATTTGATCAGGATATTCAGAAGATGACAAAATGCATTGAGTGCCAATATCATTAGTATTAACATTTTTACCAAGATCTTCAAGGCAATTGGATGAAGATGAACATACAATGTTACCACCTTCAACAGAAGAGGAATAATCTCCAGGAATAGAACTAAAAATTTGATCAGGATATTCGGAAGATGATAACATGCATTGAGTACCAATAGCATTAGTATTAATAAGTTTATCTTTGATCACTGAAGAATTCCTACAACGATGAGACATTTCAATTATTAAATTATATATAAAAGAAATAGGAAGAGATAAAATCATTTCAAAAGAAAAATTGCTAGAATCATGAATAACACTGTCAATTAAACTATCTATATTTTTAACATTATTAGCAGAGTCAAATTCATTAACAGCAAAGTTTCCAATATTATTATTTCCAATCTTAGGAAGTAAGTCAATATTATTAGTGGATAAATCCATATCAACATCTGCATTAGAAAGATTGTCCAAAGATGAAACAGCTTTATTATTGTCAAACTCATCTATAGCAAACTTTCCAACACTATTATTTCCAATCTTAGGAAATAAGTCAATATTATTAGGAAATAAGTCAATATTATTAGGGGATACATCAGCATCAACATTAGAAAGATCATCTAAAAATAAAACAGTTTTATATTCATCACATTCATTTACAGGAGAGTTTCCAGCATTATTATTTCCATTATTGATTTTATTTTTGTCAACTTCAATTACAGTAGAGTTTGCAATATAATTATTCCCATTATTAGAAGATAAGTCAACATCTATCTTAGAAAGATAATGTAAGGGCAACAAATCTTTATTTTTATCAAATTCATTTACAATAGAATTTATAACACAATTATCTCCATTAATTCTACTATTCATACAATTAGTTAACTTAACTATCTGAAACTCATTATCTAAAACAGGATTATCAGCAATATTATCTGTCAAAAATACCTTAGACATATAATTACACTCTATACATTTATAGAAGCCAGAACCAATAGTATGAAAAATATCAGCATCAACTTTACTTAATCTAAGACAAGAGGTATGAAACTTCCCCTGACATTGACCAGAACAATTGATACAGTTAGCAGGATCCAATATAGCAATAGAACAGACCTTACAAACAGATGAAACTGAGCTAGAATCAGAGATTATATCAGTATCAGATAAAACAGAAAGAGATGAATTCATCGTAGAAATTTGGGAGACATAAGAATTCAAAATAACAGAAGCCTTCTTATAATAAGAGCTACAGTATTCACATAAAAATTCAGAGGTATTATTAATAGAATCAATGGAAGTATCTTTATTAAATAAATTATAACATACTATATGGTATCTAAGGCCACAAAAACCCAAGCATTTTAAAAATTTTTGTCTACCAAAAATATCAGACAAACACAAAGCACAAGAATAATTTAATAAGGCGCCATCATAAAATAATAACTAACAATAAAAAGTAGATACAGGATAATAAATAAATCCAATCTAAGTACACAATTAAATCCATATAGACTAATAATTATAAAGTGAATAAATGCATTATAGTAAAATAATATTAATTATAATAATAAATAATAGTAATATCTGATAATTAATAATAATAATAATAATAATAATAATAATAATAATAATAAATAATAATAATAATAATAATAATTATAATAATAATTCAATTAATATCCATATATATATATGCATATTCAACATTTATACTTTAAATAAATACACAATATAAAAAATAAAATATATAATAATAATAATGATAATAATTAAAATTTAAAAAATAAACAATAAAAACAATTATAATCAAATACAAGTAAATACATAAAATTATATATACATATATGTTCATAATTATACATTTAGTTGTATTATAACATTCAACAAATGTCCAAAAAATAAAATTATTAAAATTAGATTATATACCATTTGCAATCATTAATAATGTTTACCAAATAAATATTTTATATACTAATCTTGAAATATTAATAAGACAAAGTCTTTCTTCTATATTGATATAAATGAAATCAAATTTATAATAATTTTTAGTAATATAATAATCCTAAATTCTTTGTCTTCAAAACGTTTTAGTATAAATCAAAGTAAATTATATAAATTTTTAAATTATATTTTAATTAATATTAATATAAATAATAAAAGAATTATAATTATAATAATTATAAAAGAAAAATAATAATATATTTATAAATAATAATAATAATAATAATAATAATAATAATAATAATAATAATAATAATAATAATAATAATAATAATAATAATAATAATAATAATAATAATAATAATAATAATAATAATAATAATAATAATAGAGGTAAGAAGCAATCCTTAAGTTCTCCGATGTAAGTATTTATTTTTTACTTTTGTTCCAACTTGTTATTCGCAAAACAAACATAATACAGGAAAAATCGAATTATATAATAGATTAATAGTGTTTTTTGAAAAATATCGGTGTGTTTTAATATCTTTTTTTTAAAAAAAAAAATACTGACTTGAGTCAGAATAAATCATGGCTACTGCCCAGTCAAGCGTGAGCGAATTAAGCACCAATACGAAATTAACAACATCGTTAGTTTCAACATCGCCTATTTCATATGCAAAAGTACTTAAAAGTAATAGCAATACTACAGCACCAACTCAAATACCGCGCTTCCGTAGAACAAACACAAATGATATAAAAAATCTTGATCTAAACACTCGAGAGGAAAATCAACCCCCAGCCGCAATCTGGACAAAAGAAACGCTTGAAAATGTGATGGACCGTTTCAGTAATACGGTGCCTCGTACGTTATTTGAAACATTTCGCAGGTTTTTTTCACCAACTTCGTTAGTACTCGCAGTAACCGATAATCAATGCTCATTATATCGTTTCCCAAAAGCTTTATTATATGAAGCAATCATGCAAAATGCACTATGGGAAACAATCTCTTGTATCGCCGACCATCCAAATTCTCGATATATAACCATTGATTTTTATACTCAGCAGCAAAAAGAACGTTTTCAATCCACTATTTTAGCACTTGATAATTACGCACTCGTAATTATAGATGAAAACCGGAAAAATATAATTACTGGAGTGCTTAAAAATACTTATCTTAAATACAACGTACAAGATTTTCAAAAAATGATAAACCCGTTTGGAAAAGTAATTGCCCTACAGCCTATATATTTAAAAGACACACCTATACCGATATGTAGTAATCGTTTTGAATTTAAAATAAAACTACATAAAAACGTAGACGCCTCAACGATTCCAACACAGATTACAGATCAAGAAGCGACACTCTCTCTTCACATAAGAGGTCTAAAGCCACTTTGTTTTGGCTGTGGACAGAGAGGACACCTAGCAACTCAGTGCGATAACACAAAAAGCAATCACTGTGAACAAACTAAAATCCTCTCCCCAGAACAACCCAGTGATGAAAATAAAATTTATAATAACACTACATCCATTGGCAACCCAATAATAGAAACCGGAAAAAAACAGGTTCAAACACCCACAAACAAAAATAATAATGGATCAGAATTGCCTATCCCAAAGACCAACCAAAAAAATAATAACACAAAAACTAACACAGAAATCCAAGATTCAAACGAAAATAATTCTCAAGAAACCACAACACAAAATACAGCAATTACATCACAGGATCAGCATCTCAATAAAACAAAATGTGTACCAAGTAAAAATCAACAAACAGAAAGTAAACACACACAGTTATATAATGAAAATATAAATCCAGATAATATAAAGATACCAATAATAAAAAAAACTACAATTATAAACAAAACTGCATCAAACATAATGGATGCAATAGAAGCCCCTCTTCCACCTATTCAAGAGAATACACCAGAGGGAAAAAGAAAGCCAGGTAGACCACCTAAAAACCATGAATCCAAAAAGGCAAAAAAAAACAGACCAAAAGCACAACTCATCAGACATATACAATTTAGAAAATGATGAAATAGAAATGGATGTAAGCCAACAACAAATGGACACCTGTTCGGTTTCATCACAAATTGCCTGTATAGAGTCTGAAGCAATATTAAATGAAAGAAAAACTGATAATAAACCCAACAATGTCTTAAATATGTATCAGCATCCATCTACTGCAATATAAACAAAAATTTAGTATTAAAAATAAAATAAAAATCAATACCCTGTTAAAAAATTATTTAAAACATGAAGATAAAAATTGGATCTCTCAACATTAGAGGCTTAAATGCCACCAAAAAACTTTTTGATCTCAAAAAATGGTTACATACAACACAACCACACATACTGGGGCTTTTGGAAACAAAAATATACAGCAGCTCTCAAATTGATCCATCAAAATATTTAGTCAGCCAAGGTTTTTGTGCCTGCTCAAGGCAATCATCATCACCATCAGGTGGCACAGGCATAATTATTTCCCACAACTGCCCTTTCGATTCTTTTAAAATTATATATATTGACTCTAATCTTATCATATTAACACTCCATCATAAAAATATCACACTTAACCTAGTATTTGTATATATACCACCAGGCCCTGTCATCATCTCCAGAATAATAGCAACAATAAATTCAATGCTTACAGCAACACCAAATCCCATAATACTCCTGGGAGATTTCAACATGACCTACCAAACTTTTGTCACCAAATGGATCCATCAAATAACAATCCCACTTATGAGTGCTGAGGGTTTTCTCCCATCAAACTCAATATCTTTTAATAACAATAGATATAAGTCACTTATTGATTTGTGTTTCTACTCACCAATGTTACATCATTATTTTAATCTTGAACTCTGTCCATCTATAATCTCAGATCATGCTGCTCAGTTCATCACCCTCGACCTAACAAAAATACAGAATACAACAATAGCCCTCCAAAAGACTATGCGAATACTTCTTCCAGCACAAACAACTGAATTCTTATATTCAGAAACATATATAATGCTCCAAAAACTTCAAAACATGTCACTCGATCCAGTACAAAAGTATATAGCATTCACCAATATACTTTCTTTCAACATCAATCATATTACCTGCAACTCAACACCCCCCACCAGATTATTAGCATTGGCAGATGAACTACATAAAAGAATAACCATTTCCAGACCAACTACAGATAATCAAACACAAATTAAAAAACTTACAGAAATGTACAACAATACATGCAATACACTAAAGCAATATGTAGCAATAAAAAAGAAAAAAATATGCCTTACACAACAACATACTTGGACCAGAGCATACATACGGTGGGCATTGGGATACCCATCCACAGTCAGAGTGCCTATGGCACTTGAAATAGATGGCTCTATAACAGCTGGACATAACATGATAAACCCAATATATCAACACTTTAAAAAAAAACTGCAAAAACAGAGAGTGTACATACCAAATGAAGACATATTTGGAGACCCTGAAACAGACACACCAATAACAACAACTGACATTGTATTTCAACTTGCAACAATAACAAACACATGTCACCCAGGACCACAAGGAATTCCCAAATTTGTGTTCAAACATCTTAGTCACTTCACAGCAAAATACCTGTGCGATCTAGCCAATTACATATCCCAAAAAATTTACAACATACAAAGTCTATACCCAATTGCAATGGTTCCATTTAACAAAAAACCAACAGCAATATCATCTTTATCTAATCTACGACCAATTTCAATGGGACCTTTAGGAATAAAAATTCTTGAAAGAGTGATAAAGGAAAAAATAGAACAACACATACTCCCTGTGTTATCATCAGCACAATATGCCAAAAAAGGATCATCCATTGGCCAGGGTGCCTTAATGTACAAAACAATTATCGAAGTAGTAAAAAAAAGAAAGAAATATGCACCAATTATAGTTCAACTAGACATTGAGGCAGCTTTTGACTCAGTGCCTATAGCCAAATTATTAGACGTGCTGAAAAAAACAACAACACCTCCATCCCTACTATATATAATAGCAAATCTGCTACTCAGCCGTGAAATTCACATCACATTGAATGGGAAAAAATCACCAGCCTTCAGACCGAGTCAATCCATCCCACAAGGATCCCCCCTAAGTGCCTTGCTCTTTACAATATATATAAATCCTCTATTAATAGAGATACAGAAAAAAATAAAAGGCATTCAAATTCCAAACACTGCTTTAAATATATCATGCATAGCCTATATGGACGATGTAACCGTTTTCCTCCCCTCTAAAAAGAACCTCCCCATATTACAAGAGATAATCAAGAATTATACCTCAAATTTTAATTTAAAAATTAACACAAATAAAACTGCTGCATGGTCAATATACACAGGCAAGCACTGTACAGAGATGTTTAATGGTAAACCATCTGCTTTCCTTGGTTTCCCATTCTACCTTGGAACCAATGGAATGAGGCAAAAAATTCAAAATAAATTAAAAATAGATGCTGAAAAAATCACAGCCTCACTTGAAAAGTCATACCTGTCAATATATGCAAAGGTAGCACTATTTAATCAACTTATAACTACAAAAATTACATACTATACACCTATAATCAAATTTGCAAAAACATTCATATCTAAAATCTCATCAATCTGTAACAAACTAATATGGAAGAGAAAGACAGTGGCAATCTCTTTAAAAAATCTGAGCAGACCACCACATAGCAATGGACTTGGACTCCATACAATCAATGTTTTTTACACACAGAAATCAGTAAATCTAATAACAGCAACCATAAAAAGATTTCCAGACCTGGAGTGTGTAATCAGTATAATACCCACAGACAGACCACCCCCTTCATATGGATATCTATCCACACTGATTGAAGAACTCAAGCCAATATACAACAAAATATCACTCAATAATGACAACAAGTATACATACTGGGACATTTACAATATACTACATCCAAACCAGACACCCAATCTACATCCATCAGTTCTTGGAATAGACAACAGGCAACTACTGCAACAATTCAGAAAATGGTCATTAGAACCAAAATTATTCGATTTTCTACTTAAGCTTAATCTCAATGCTCTACCCACAACCCATTTCCTTAGATTTCGTAGATTCTATACAAATATAGACCCCATGTGCGGGCTATGTCATAGAGAAGAAGAGACACAAGATCATTTTCTTCATTCCTGCAGTGCCCTAGAAACAATACGTCGCACAATGTTTACCACATACAGAAAGGCTATCATTTCAATTGATGAAATAATAAATACGTTTAAAAAAGGCAACAACCCTGCTATTCATGCAGCAACATACAGCCTTTATGCCTACTGGTGCACCAGATGCACTTTTGCACTTGCCAATAACCCTCGATGCCACCCAGCAACATATTCAATAAAACTAGAACTGTTAAGAAAAAGAGACAGCATCCTAGCTCAACCAGATATATTTGCAGCCACATGGTCACACTTGAAACAAAGATCCAGTCTATGAAATATAAAGACCAATAAGATAGATGATGACATTTTCAACATCAGCATTTTTTCCAACTTTAAAAAAAATGCAAGCATAAACTGAACTAAATAGAAGACCAAATTTAAAAACAAGAAGAAAAAAAAAGTATGCAGAAAAGATAAAGACTTATATATTGAAAGTTGTAATTTGTTTTTCATTTGTAAAAAATCAATATATCACTAGATGTGACTCTGTAACTTTTTAGACTCAATAAAGTTTTGCTTTGAAACATCATCATCATCATCATCATCATCATCATCATGATAATAATAATAATAATAATAATAATAATAATAATAATAATAATAATAAAAACAACAACAACAACAACAAAACAACCTAAAACGTATCACCAAATTCCAAACAATATAAAAGAAATAATTGCTATTTCTTACTTATTTGAACAAATTCTGCCTTTGTGGTTAACAGTTATCTTCACTCTACAGTCAATGGAAACTAGATGGTATAATGCATATGAGAGGTCATGATGTATTTGCTATTATGATAAATAAAAATACTTTTATCTATAAAAATCATAGAAAATTCAGCTTTAGCCTAGTCAACAGCTGCAATTGGTTCACCAAATTGCCTTGTAAATCAAAAATCCCACATAAAAAATAAACAATTATGAGTTTCTATGGCAAAAAATAATAATTTGTTACCTTAAATTCAAAATATATAAATTTCAGATTATAAATAAAGTTTGAAATTGAAAAAAGTGTTAAATAATGAATAAACATTTCACTGAGCATATTATTATTAATGAAATAAGTACCAATATGTGGATAAATATACAGTATAAAACATTTTAGTAACTATATTTCTTTTAAAAATTTTCTTAATTGACAATCTGATATTTGACTTATTTTGACCAAGAATGATATTCCCTGAATTGTGATTTGATAAGTGGGGAAAGAATAACTAAATATACATTATAAAATTTATATTTGGTACAATTTGTGTTGTATTATCAGTTTTTTAAAATATCTTTACCAAAAAACTTTTATTTTTTTTACGATACTGTTATCTTTTTTTATTTTTAAATAATTGTTCATAAATTTATTATTTTACATAACTGCAATCAAAATTAAATAAAAATTAGATAATTAAATCTAATGTACAAATGGGTGCTATTGTATTAGTAATGTATATGATTAAATCGTTTGAACTTTTTTTGCTGATACTGTATTTTTTTATATTTACAATAAAATCTGGTATTATTTTGGATATAGCAAAAATAAATTATGGGATTGGTTTAAAATTGAGCAAATGAATGTTGTTTTAAACTTATGTTCTGGACATTTATATTTTAAATTTAGTTTTTATTCATATTTAGCATGCTTTCAATATATATCATATGATAATCATAGCACTTTCATTTCTTTAGTTATATAATGAAAGTATGCTAAGCATGAATAAAAGCTGAATTTAAAATATAAAGATTACATTTTCTATATAAATGACCAAAACATTTATGTGAAATTACAATTACCCAGAAAAGAGAAAAAAATCCCTGGTATTGAGTAACTTTTGTTCATAAACAGTTGATTATTAAATGATACAAAATCTTTTTTTAGACCAAATAATTTACAATTATAATGACATTTTTTGATATGAATAAAATTAATTTATAAAAATTTTATTCCAAAATTGATTGAGTGAACATATTTTAGACAATAAACATCACATGACCACCACCTCTTATGCTTGTGTATAACTGTTGTTAAAACAGGCAAAACTCATTATATGTATTGCCACACACAGCAAGCTAGAGTAATCAATGGATGCCAGAATGTTTGTGCATAAAATCACCATCTAGTGCCTACTCATCCAATATCCTCAGACTAGTTTCTGGCTTGTGGCCTTCATCAGTGAGGAGCCTTGGACCTAAGAGCACTACACCTAGATCTCAGGATCTAATGCAACCCTCCAGCAGCCACCATTTATCTCCCCTTAACTGAAAACACCTTAATGTTTTCAATCCAAATCCTTTAGCTTACATAGTCATATGTGTCTAAACTCAGTTCAGTACCCATACATTTTGGTGTATTTGGTTTTTTAATAACCATAGCCACCACTATCCTATTAGGCAGGATTGGTTTTAAGCCAATAAACATTACATGACTACCACCTCTAATGCTTGTGGATAACTGTTGTTAAAACAGGCAAAACTCACTATACGTATTGCCACACACAGCAAGCTAGAGTAATCAATGGATTCCAGAAGGCTTGTGCATAAAATCCCCATCTAGTGCCTACTGGCTTTCATCAGTGAGGAGCCTTGGATCTGAGACAACTGCACCTAGATCTTAGGATCTAATGCAACCCTCCAGCAGCTACCTTAGTCATATGGTCTGAACTCAGTTCAATACCCATACATTTTGGTGTCTTTGGTTCTTTAATAACCATAGCCACCACTATCCTATTAGGCATTATTGGTTTTTAGCCAATAAACATCACATGACCACCACCTCTTATGCTTCAGTATATCCTGCATAATAGGATAGTGGTGGCTATGATTATTAAAGAAACAAAAAGACACCAAAATGTATGGGTACTGAACTGAGTTCAGTACCCATATGACTATATAAGCTAATGGGCTTGGATTGAAAACATTAAGGTGTTTTCAGTTTAAGACTCATAGTTTTGTTGTTAAGTGGAGATAAAAGGTGGCTGCTGGAGGGTTGCATTAGATCCTAAGATCTAGGTGCAGTGCTGTCAGATCCAAGGCTCTAAGGCCACAAGCCAGAAACTAGTCTGGGGATATTGGATACATGGACACTAGTTGTGGATTTTATGCACAAGCCTTCTAGCATCCATTGATTACTGTAGCTCGTTGTGTGTGGTAATATGTATGGTGAGTTTTACCTGTTTTAACAACAGTTATACACAAGCATAAGAGGTGGTGGTCATGTGATGTTTATTGGCTTAAAACCAATTCTGCCTAATAGGGTAGTGGTGCCTATGATTATTAAAGAACCAAGGCACCAAAATGTATGGCTACTGAACTAAGTTCAGACCCATATGACTATATAAGCCAATGGGCTTGGATTGAAAACATTAAGGTGTTTTCAGTTGAAGACTCATAGTTTTGTAGTTAAGTGGAGATAAAAGGTGGCTGCTGGAGGGTTGCATTAGATCCTAAGATCTAGGTGCAGCACTCTCAAATCCAAGGCTTCTCAGTGATGAAGACTACAAGCCAGAAATTAGTCTGGGGATATTGGATGAGTATGCACTAGATGGGGATTTTGTGCACATCTTCTGGCATCCATTGATTACTCTAGCTTGCTGTGTGTGGCAATACGTATAGTGAGTTTTGCCTGTTTAATATTTTAGACAATGTACACATTTTACAATTAATTATTAATGCACTTTGTTTTTTGAATTTGATCAAAGTATGTTTTGATTATGCAGAACGTTGAATGAAACTTGATTTTTTTCTGCTCTTGTAGCTATTAATGATAAAAAATTTTTTTTTACTTTGTATATATCTTAAATAAAAGCACTGAATAACTTTCAAGAATATTGAATGAAAATTATATAAGTACTGAAGCAGATACTTCATCGACATTTTTAAACAGTCACCAAAATCAGGCAGAGAAAAGAATAGGAAGTAGTATAGTTGTTTAGAAATGAGAAATTTAAAGTTTAGCTTTTTAGGGTATAAATATAATTTTAAATAAACTTAATGGGAATAATTTAAGATTAAACAATTCAAAATAAAGCAAAACTCTCCATATAGTAGTACCATCTTGTGCTAACAAGAACAATCAATGGATGCCAGAAGACTTGTGCATACAATCCCTATCTAGTGCCTACTCATCCAACATCCCCAGACTAGTTTCTGGCTTGTGGCCATCAGTGAGGAGCCTTGGATCTGAGAGCACTGCACCTAGATCTTAGGATCTAATGCAACCCTCCAGCACCCACCTTTTAACTTTATTTAACTACAAAACTATGAGAATGAAATTGAAAACACAATATTTTCAATCCAAACTCAATAGCTTATATAGTCATATGGGTCTGAATTCAATTAGCACAAGATGACACTACTATATGGAGAGTTTTGCTTTGTTTTGAATTGTTTAATAACAATTATGTGCTAGTATGAGATAGTGATCATGTGATGTTTAGTGGTTTAATAATTTAAGATTAAGTTACTATATATACACACATACAGATATATTAAATTATTTGTATGTGCATGTTTTAATGTTTGTGAAAGTTTAAATTTCCAACATTAATTTAACTAATAGAAGAAGATTAAATTCAGTTTTAAAAATATTTTTGCTTTACAATTTAGGGTTCTTATAAGATTTCCATCAATTAAATTTGCATTTTTTAAAAACCAAGATAGTTAATTAATTAGATTAAGACTAACTGGTATGCAGAAGTGTTGCTTTGCAATATTAAGTCATTATCAGATTGTCTTTAATTAATTTTTTTCCTTGAAAAGCAAGATATTTAAATAAATTTAAGACTAGTTGATATGTGGTGATAAATAATGTAGTCTTATTATTCATTTCCATATAAGGTAAAAAAATTGTTATATCTCCCCTTGTCCTCAAGTAATGGACTAGTCCAGATTTGATTTTATCTTGATTGGATTGAACATTCATCATTGTGAAACAAGGTATATACAAATAGAAAACACATCCAATTGCATGAATGGTCCAATAGGCAATGATGCATACTGAATCCATTTTTCTGTCTCAGTCATGTTTATTAATAAAATTTCTTAGATTTATGTTGAAAACACATACATTTTATTCTTCCTTTATTATCTTTTCCAAATTTAATGTGCAGTATTTCGTGTAGTAAAATATTTTCTATGTATAAAGTTAACATTTTTTCAAATTTTGGAACATAATTAAAATTGATTTAAAAACAAAACAATTAAAGAGATTGTAGTTAATTAATAATGAGACTACTATTAAACAGGCAAAACTCTCCATACAGTAGAGCCACAAAGAGTAATCAATGGAGGGTGGCACTACTGTATGGAGAGTTTTGCCTGTTTAATAACAGTTACGTGCTAGCATAAGAGATGATCATGTAATGAGACTACTATTATATTTCTAGGAGAGAAAAAAGTTCATTAAAAAAAAAAGAATATCGCTCACCCCAATATATATTAAAAATACACTGACAGAGATATTTTAAATGCTTTCTCTAGCTAAGCATTTATCACAAATCTTGTTGAGGAATTGGCAATCCTCATTGTTTATAACTTACAAGCTTAAGAGTATAGAGTCACGTGATCTATGACTCTTATTTTGACTATTTATAGTCTCTGCCTTGGGGGGGGGGGGGGGGGGGGGGGGGGGGGGGGGGGGGGGGGGGGGGGGGGGGGGGGGGGGGGGGGGGGGGGGGGGGGGGGGGGGGGGGGGGGGTTAAGTCTTATGCAACGTTATAATACTAAGACTACTAATATATGGTATGGCTGAAGATTTCTCAGCCCCATATAGCTACTTGAGTTGGACAGCTGAGTTTGAAGACATGTAGGTGTCTGAAAATTTCAGATTTTCTACTCAATAGATAACTTTTAGTTAAATACTGGATTTGGGTTGGTGTTTTTAAATCTAGTATCTGAACCTACCTTAGCACCTCTCTGAGCAGTGCCAGAGCACAACCATGGTCAGAGGTTTGGGGGGAGTCCTGATAGAGATATTTTAAATGCTTTCTCTAGCTAAGCATTTATCACAAAGCTTGTTGAGGAATTGGCAATCCTCATTGTTTACACTACAGCATGTTTTTACTTAATCTTATTTTATCAGTGAATGAATGAACTCAATAAAGTATATGTAAATATATCTCCTCAATTTATTATTAATAACTATATTATTATTATTTAAAAATTTTGTTAATATTATGATTTTAATTTATATATTAATATATATGTATGTGTTGAAAAATACTGTAAACTTGCAGTTCAGTAAACAATATGTATTCTAATCAAACTTTATCAATAAAATATAAGCTATTATATCATCATCATCATCATTATCAATCCACTGCAGGATGAAGGTCTCTCCAAGTTTAATCCATCTTCTCTGATCTTTAGCTTTTCTTCTCCACAACACCCCTGCACATTTTCTTATTTCATCCATTCATCTTACATGTGGTCTCTTTCTGGGTCTTTTACAATCTCTTGGAATCCAGTTTAAAATTTCAATTGACTGTCTATTATCATCTCTTCTAGCAATATGTCTAGCCCAACTCCATTTCAATCTTTTAATTTTTTGAATAAGGTCAGTAACACCTGTTTGTTCTCTTACCCATACATTGCATTTTCGATCTCTTCTTGTTATTCCCAACATACATCTCTCCATACTCCTTTGAGTGGTCTGAAGTCTCTGTATTGCTCTTCTATTAAGTGTCCAAGTCTCAGATCCATAAGTAAGAACTGGTAAAACACATTTGTTAAAAACCATCCTTTTCAAACACATAGGCATATTTCCTTTTAGTATCAAGTTATTTCTACCAAAAGCACTCCAACCAAGTTTAATTCTATGATTAATTTCCTCCATTATACTTCCATCTGTATTAATAATCTGACCAAGGTATTTGTAACTGTTAACTTCTTCTAATTCTTCATAATCAATCTTTATTTTCATATTTTGAACAAATCGATTAAACATTACTTTAGTCTTTTTAACATTTATCTTTAGTCCTACTTTTCTACTTCCATCTGCTAACTCCTGCAACATTTCCTGCAGCTCTGAAGCATTATTTGCAAAAACAACTACATCATCTGTGAAATCTAAATGACTTAAATACTCTCCATTTACTTTCATTCCTTTAGTTTCCCATTTTAATCCACAAAATACTTCTTGCAGCACTGCTGTAAAGAGTTTTGGAGATGTGGAGTCACCTTGTCTTACACCTTTCTCAATGTTGATTTTTCCAGTATCATTATGTAATCTAATTGTTGCTGTTGCATTTTTATAAATATTCTTTAAAATATGACAATATCCTGGATCTATACCTTGATGATCCAATGCTTTAATCACTGAAGAAATGTGTATAGAATCGAATGCCTTTTCATAATCTACAAATCCAAAACATAATGACAACTCATATTCGTTTGTCCTTTCTATGACTTCTCTCAATACCTGGATATGATCTATTGTACTAAAACCATTTTTAAATCCAGCTTGTTCTCTTGGTTGGTGGAAATCCAAAGTTCTCTGTAGACGAGTTGTAATTATCTTAGTAAAATTTTTATATAAAACTGATAAAAGGCTGATAGGTCTGTAATTTCTAATATCTTCTTTATCACCTTTTTTAAATATTAATATTATTACTGCATTCTTCCAATCTTCCAGTATATCTTTATCATTTAGACATTTGGTATATAAATTTGCTAAAATTGTTTCTATTTCTTCACCTGCTTCTTTTAATATATCAATTATAATTCCATCATTTCCTGGAGCCTTTCCTTTCTTCATACACTTAAATGCATGTCTCACTTCTTCATTTAAAATTCTGGGCAATTCGGAAGATGTAATAGATATAGGAGGTACTTGTTCTTTATTACTATATAATTCTTGATAAAAACCTTCTACCAGTTTCATGATGTCATCTCTCTTTTTAGTAATAATTCCACCTTTTTTTCTTATTGCAGATATAAATTTCCTACCAATACCAAAATGTTGTTTAACATTTTTGAGACTTTTATTTTCTTCTACAGCTTTCCTTGCTAATATTCACAGTTATACTTTCTTATATCATTTTCAACTCTTTTCCGTACCATTTTACAAAATTCGAGATATTCAATTCTTTTTAATACATCATTTTTGTATATCTTCATATTCCTTCTTTTCTTCATAAATTCTCTAGTCTCAGTAGAAATTTTATTAGTCAGTTGCTGCTTTTTTCTACCAGCTATGTTTGTTGCAGCTTTTAAAAGTATATCAGTTATTTTCATATTAATTTCATTCAAATCTGAATCATGTTCAAAATCTCCTAACACTTGAAACCTATTTGTAAGTTCTAATTTAAATTCATTAGAATGTTTCTGAAGATTAGGAATATCAACTGTAAATATTGTTTTTCTTAATAATTTTTGTCTCTCTAGTTTTACATTAACACATAACTTACACCTTACTAATCGATGATCACTTCCTGTGTTAAATTTATTAAGAACATTACAATCTTGAAATATGTATTTTCTGTTAGTCAAAATATAATCCAATTCTGCTGTACCTTCATTTGGATGCTTCCATGTCCATTTCCTTTTAACATTTTTCTCAAAAAATGAATTCATAATATAAAGTTTTTCTTTTTTTGCAAACTCCACAAGTCTATGTCCTCTCTCATTTCTATTACCATAACCAAAATTACCTACAGCAATTTCATCTTTCATTTGTCTACCAATTCTAGCATTAAAGTCTCCCATAACAATTTTAAAATGTTGTTTACTCTGATCAAAAGCCTTTTGTACATCCATATAAAAATCTTCTACTACTTCATCACTATGAGAACTTGTTGGGGCATAACCCTGAATTATCCCCATTTGGTATCTGCTATTAAGTTGTATAACTAATCTTGCCACTCTGTCTGATACACCATCAATCTCCACAATATTGTTCTTCCACTTTTTATTTATAATGAATCCTATTCCACTTGTATTTCCAATATGTGTGCTGTTATAATAGAGTATATGTCCACTTTTTAAATCAATTGTTTCTTCTCCTTTTCTTCTAACTTCACAAAGTCCAATAATGTCCCATTTAATATAAGACAGTTCTTCTTCCAATTCTTGCAATCTTCCTTCACTTGAAAGTGATCTGCAGTTGTAAGTACCTAAATAAAAAGTCATCATCAAATGGCAGCCTGGGTCTGCAATCAGGGGATTCTTAGCACCCTCCGCCTTCGGCCACCAACCGCTGCCTTGGTTGGTGACTTTACAGCCTCCTGGGAATAAGGGCCATGCTTTATTTTTGTCTGTCATAATTGTATATATATATTGGAAAAATATTTATCATTTACACAAACATTCATTCTGCCTTATCAGGCACTGAGAAAAAAGACCATGGTGTTTCTTGATCTTAAACTCAGAGGTAAAAAGCCAATAAACTCACCACACTGGCTAATGCGTGTTGGTGAGCAGCCCATCCATGTTCGTATACTATATGAATAATCACATAGTAATAACAGCTGCAACAACAAGAACGTATGGAGTGGACAATAGGAATTTGCCCTGCTCGGTTCCTTTAAGGCCTCCAAGAGGAATCAAAGGGTCTCCTTTCAGTTAATAGCAAACTCCTTTCTGCAGCCGAGCTATTATATATGATGTAAGTAAGAAGGGTTTGAAACAAAATATATAGAAGACATTGCTGCTCCAATGTATAGCTTTCACTGATAAATTGGAGGAAAGGGAAAAAAAAATATTACTAAATTAAATTGAAATAAACCCAAATAAAATTGCTTCTAGCATTTTAAAATTGTAATTATATTCTTAAGATACTCAACCTTTCAAGCACCCTTCAACTATCCATATTATCTCATACCACTGATACACATGACCACATATATGTAGAAAAGATGGACCAACTTATAAGTGCTGGTTTAGCATGTAATACGAATATTAGTGATTATTTATCTTTTCTACATTTATGTGGTCATGTGTATCAGTGGCATGAGATAGTATGGATAGTTGAAGGGTGCTTGAAAGTCTGAGTTAAAATTCCTTATATTTATAATTAGACTCTAGGTATGTGAAGAGTGTCTGTATTTCAAATATTTAAAATTCTTAAGAGTAGTCTATTGTTTACTTTATTATAGTAAATGTAGCTTTTTATTTTAAAAAAAAAAAGTTAATTCATTCATCTGATAAATAGAAGATAAAGAATTCATTAAACCTTACATCCACATAGAAAGAATGCTTCTAAAAAATGTTTTAATTTTAAATTTAGAAGCATTCTCTACTTTATTTAATTATTAAGAATGTGTATACATATATGTGTCATTATCACCATGTTCAACTATTATCAATCCCCTGCAGAATGAAGATCTTTCTAAGATCAATCCATAGCCTCTCTTCTCCATATCACTCCAGCACACCGTGTTATTTCATTCATCCCTCTCTGATGTGGTCTTTTTCAGGTCTTTTTCTCTTGGAATCCGGTTTAACATTTCAACTGTCTAATCTATTATCTATATTCAGTCCAACTCCACTTAAGTCTTTCAACGATGTCAATAACATCTGTTTGGTTTCTTACCCATGTATTGCATTTGCTATCCCTTCTTGTTACTCCTAACATACATTCTCTCCATATTTCATTGAATGGTCTGAAGTCTCTGTATTGCTCTTTTTTTAAGTGTCCAAGTCTCAGATTCATAGGTAAGAACTGGTAAAACACATTTATTAAAAGTCTTCCTTTTCAAACAAATAAGCATTGTATTTCCTTTTAATATTAAATTACTTCTACCAAAAACACACCAACAAAGTTTAATTCCATGATTAATTTCATCCTTTATGTTTCCATCTGTAGTAATAATTTGACTAAGGTATTTATAACTGTTAACTTCTTCTAACTCATCATTATCAATTTTTATTTCCATCTTTTGAGAAAATGCATTGAACATAACTTGTCTTTTTAACATTTACTTTTAATCCTACTTTTTTACTTTTATGTAATAACTCTTGCAACATTTCTTGAAGCTCTAAAGCATTATTTGAAACATCTACATCAGTGGTCTTCAACCCTTGGTACACGGACCAGCAACTGGGCCAGAGAAGTTTTTTGCTGGTCCATGCTAGACTGGCAGGAAAGTTTGTAATAACAAAATAATAAGAGTTTAAACTTTTAATTAATATAAACAATTTTTATTTATTTTTTCATCTCATTTTTATCCAGTTAAAAAAAAACACAACAAAACAAAATCTAATCAATCATACATAAATTAATTTGTTTTTCTAGTTATCACAGATGTTTATGGGGGTGGGTGGGTGTAGAATTAAATTTTGTTATTACTTTTCTAAAAAAATTCAGAATTAAAAAAAGTTTTTTATTATACAAACTCCATATATATATAATTTTATCTTGTATTTTTAACATTGTTGTTTTGATCAGTTATAACAATTATTATGCTCATCTAAAGCTAAGCAGTTTACATCTTTAAGAAAATTTATCTATAGACTTCTGCCAGTCCGTAAAACCTTATCCTTATTTTTACCAGTCTGCAAGTGTGAAAAGATTGAAGACTACTGATCTACATTATCTGCAAAATCTAGATGACTTAAATAATCTCTCATTTACTTTTATTCCGTTTTCCAATTTAATACAAAAAATATTTCTCCACACCACCCCTGCACACTTTCTTATTTCATCCATCCATCTCACATGTGGTCACTTTCTGGGTCTTTTGCATCTCTTGGAATCCAGTTTAAGATTTCAATTGTCCATCTATTATCATCTCTTCTAATAATATGTCCAGTCCAACTCCACTTTAGTCTTTTAATTTTTTCAATAAGGTCATTAACATCTCCCGACATGCATCTCTCCATACTTCTTTTGAGTGGTCTGAAGTCTCTGTATTGCTCTTCTATTAAGTGTCCAAGTCTCAGATCCATAAGTAAGAACTGGTAAAACACATTTATTAAAAACCTTCCTTTTCAAACACAGGCATATATCCTTTTAGTATCAAGTTATTTCTACCAAAAGCACTCCAATCAAGTTTAATTCTATGATTAATTCAATCCATTATGTTTCCATCTGTATTAATAATCTGACCAAGTACTATCAAAAAGCCATTTTTTTCTTCTCTTAGCAATGTATGCAGTCACATTATTTTGAAAAGTAAAATTTATAAATAATTGCTACGGTATATCAGTAGCCATTTTTCTCTCCCAGAATGCTATACACAATTGTATGTATTAATAAAATTTCTTCAGTTTACATTGAAAGCACATATATTTTATTCTTCCTTTATTATCCTTTCTAATTTGATGTGCAGTATTTTGCATAATAAAATATTTTCTAAGAGGAATGCTAAAAGTTTTATAAAATTTTAAAATATACTTAAAGTTAATACTAATTAAAAAAAAAATTAGAAAGATTATAATTTCTTCATAAAGATACTTGTCTATTATAATTATATAAGAGAAAAAAATTATTGAAAAAAAAAAAGAATATTGAACAAAGCCAGTATGAATACATGAGTGAACACATACTTTGTAAAATATATACAAGTGTGTCTTAATTTATTATTAATAACTATATTAATATTAATTTTAATTTTTTTTAAAAATTTTTATAACATACATATAAAAAAACATTCGTGTAATGCTGAGGTGGGCAATTGTTTTGGCTGGGGGGCTGCAGAGGTTGGCGGAGGGCCACATCAGGGGCCACTTTGTGGAAGCAAATGTTAGCGGAAGGCTGCCTCTTTTTTTCATGACACAATAAACACACTGCTTTATTTCCTGTATTACCAAAGAAATATTTGTTTGTCCATTCTTCATTAAACACATGACATTCATTACCGATTTTACATTTTTTCAGAGGGTTCATAGTTTCACTGAAGTTGGAAATGTATATATTTGCTAATGCAAAGACAAAATTGAAATTAACCAGATCAACTGGAGAAACACTGCACATTGTATTTACACTGCACATGTGTATTGATGTGGCCATCCTAGTGGAAAATACGAGACAAATCTTCGGTCATGCACGGGAAGGAAATCTCATGAATTTTTCTGATTGTCTTGGTGGGCTGCGTCAAAACTCTTAGCAGGCCGCATGTGGCCCTCAGGCCACTATTTGCCCACCCCCGGATCTGAGTATTGATAGTTTAATAAACAAGAAATAAAGATGATTCTCAACTTTCTTACCTAATTGTTTCCTGAATTGTGCATGAAAGTTAAAAAGTAAAAAAGTAAAGCAACATAAAATATCAAAAAGTGTTTTTGAAATATTTATTTTTTAATGAGGTGTATTAGCATATACATAAATAACACTTTATTAATTAGCATCTGTTTCCTTTATTAATTTATCAAGAAATAGTTGAATTGTACTTTTCTTGATAGTCGGAATACCAAGATTAATTATGGATAATTACAGACAATAAAAATCATTATATATATATCACATTAATGCAATAATTATATATTTAAAAAAAATTATACTTACTATCAGATTTTTAAAAATTTATAATCCTGTCCAATAATTAATTTCTTAATAAAAAAATTAATAAATTGACATTTAATTGCTTTTGATATATTAGTCTTTCAATTATGGTCTAGAAAATAAAAAAAAATATTTTTTTAAACTTAACCCCCTCCCTCTACCTTTTCTCATTTTCTATAAATTTAAAAAATTTTTGTTATTAAATTTATGGAAAAATAAAAAAAGATAGTGAGAAAGAATTAAGTTTTAATGTTTTAAAAAGGGTTTTTTGTTTTCCTAGCAATAATTGAAAGACAAAAGTGTCATAAGCAATTAAATGTCAATTTATTTTTTTATTAATAATTTAATTATTAGACATGATTATATGTTTTTTAAAAAATCTGTTAGTAAGTGTAATTTTAAATATATATAATTATTGCATTAATTTGATATATATATAATGAATTTTATTGCCCGTAATTATCCATAATCAATCTTGGTGCATGGGCTAATTCATAAGCATCTTCTTTTTCTTTTCTTGATAAAAAGTTCTGTATCATGCTGTGCCTTCTTCTATTGCCCTTGTACAAAATAGTGAATTGTATGAAAATAGAATGTATGAAAGTCAAGGACCACTTGTGTTCTATTCTAATCAATGTTTATCAAGGAAGCAAATGTTCAAATGTTAAAAAAAAAAAACAAGTCCTAATTTTTTTACAGAATTATTAATTACGACTTTTTCCTATTTCCAATCCACAGACCAAGGACAATATTACTTGACTTTCCACTTATGCATTTAAGAACAATTATCTTTACTCTTTTCTAGAACTAAACTATTACTGGAGATAAGAATTTTATATCAATTTCATCTGATGTCCATTAATGACTTTAGAATAGAGTTAAGATAGCTTCCCAATTTGCATGCATAATTTCTAACACTAAGAAGTTCAGGCCACCATGTTTCAGATGCTTAAAGACTGACTCTTCTTAATTGATGCTTCCCAATTTCACTGACGGTTGCATAAAACTATAAAAACAGTCAAGCATATATAATCCAAAAACATAGTAGTATGAACAATGTCATTTGGATTTATCTAGGAAAAACTAAAAATTAAAATTCAAATAAATAAATGCCGCAGTTATAAAGAAATATTTGTTTTATTCTGATCTTTCATTCTTTGTAAATAAAAATGAAATTAAAATTAAATATCATTCGGCATTTGCTACAAGTCAGTTCATGCATACTTTACTAGAGACTTTTTCCTCCAAGCCTTTTGCAAGAATTTTAAAATATTTATATACTCCCTTCTTTAAGCTCATTCAATCTTTTTTTTAATTTTTTTTATAATCTCTTCTGCCATAAATTTAATAATAAATTTTATTTCAAAATATATATCTGATCCAAACCATATTTGTTATTCAACTTATAAGTATCAAAGAAATATTCATATATGCACACATATATTGGTAAGTCCATGTGCATTTTACAATAAACAAACATATGTGCATATAAAGTTCAAATAACTTTTATACTGCCCTCAAGCTAACTGCCAAGCTATGGGGAGATCCGGACTAACAGCCAATAGAGTAGCGCAAGACAAATATACCTACAATAAAACTAAAACCAAGCAGGAAGGCAATTCCATCTTCTGCGAACACGAAAGAGCATCAGGCCACAAATTTGAACCCACCTCTGCCAGCGTCGTACGCTCCGAAAGACACGATGCCCGACACAAGGTTAGAGAGGCGTTTCATATAGCTAGCGACCCCAAGTCCATCAATAGAAGAGAAGCATGCTTTGCACTGTCTCGGAAATGGCAGTTATAGCTCATTTGCATCAATTTGCATAAATTTCCATTTCTACAACGCAACTATAGCAACAGCAGCTATGAGTATGAGAGCAAGAAGTCTCTTGAAAGCGCTAAGCTCTATATTTTAAGTTTTATATTTTAGTAAAAGTTCGCTTTTAAACATATATTTTCTAGCTTCATTATCTCTGCATACAGCGCATATATATATATGTTTAATGAATAATATAATTTGGGATTAAATGTTGGTGAAAGAATTTATCAAAAAAATTTGAGTTTGATTTTTGTAGTCTCATAAAGTAATCCAGCTGGACAGCAAATGCTGATGGTAAACAGATATCTAGCTATTCATAGCTGAAAAATAAAAAAATTCAGACAGTGTGGATAGATCAGATGACTTTTCTGACTATAAAAAAAAAAAAAACATGATTATAATACTATTGACGGGAAGAATTGTAAACTAGCTTTTCCTTTATAAACAGTATAAAGTTAAAAATATAATTTAAAAAATAAATATTTAAACTATTTTTATTGAAAATTATTCTATTTTAAATTTATTTTTGCATAATTGCCATATTTAATTAATTCATTAATCTTCTGAAATAATTTTCATTATATATAAAAAAAACTATATTAATTTGCAATATTAACAGCCATTGTTAAAAACAATATATAAAAATTGTAGAATAATATATCATTTCAAAGATAATGCATGAATTTTTAAACAAAGATCACTTATAAAAAAATCTGTTTTCTTTGGGGGAAAAAAATGAATTTTTGAAATGGCTTATAACACAAGTATGCTATCTAGGGCATATATTATGGTAAGTATAAATTAAATTAATATTTAGAATTACAAATTGAGTTTATTTTAAAATATAAAAATCAAAAAATGAGATTATTAAATAAATAATTCTTAAATTTTATTTGTATTGAAAATAAATGTCATTTTAAAATAAAAATATTTTATATCTAAGTTTTTGGAGAGTTATTACTATATTGTCACGTTTAGATAAAAAAAGAGGGTACGTTGAAGAAGTCTTGTATGTTATGCTTATGAAAGACAAACATATTTGCTTGTCATACATTTAAACTAGAACTCAATTATGGGCCGGGTAAATTTCCAAATAGGTTTAGGATTTTTCTTCCAAATAATTATTCATACAATTATTGGTCAACAAATAGGTATCTAGCTATTCTTGAATAGAAAGTAATATAATGATGAAAAACAGTAAATCTTCCATTGTCTGGCAATTGGCAAACTTACTAAGCAATGTCTTCTGTGTCATTGTTCCAACTGAATGAAGAGATCTGTTGTAAAAACTTATAACGAATTATTGAAGGCATTTTTAAACATTTTTTAACCATTTAGGAAGCAGACTTTTGAAATTTGGTTTTACTGTAATTATAATAAGTAAATTACATTCTATCTACATTAAATAAATTAAGACACATATTGACTTTTAATTGAATAAGAAAATTGAAAGTAGCATTATAAATGAGTCATCAAGTGTATAAAACAAAAATTTCACAAATATTTAAAGCACGGATGGATGGGAAATATAATTTAATCACATCCTGCAAAAAATTTTATATCAGAAAATAAAACAAACAAAAAAAAATCATTTTACTTGCATTTTGAGTTAATTCTGCTAGCAGTTAATAATATTCATTAAATATGAACTAGGAATTTTATAATCAATATGGCTGAAAAATGCGACTAGAGCAAAAACAAAGTCGGGTTATAGTAAATATTTTTAATAATATTGATGATCTACTAGAAGCAAGAACCATTTACTGATTAATTACAAATATAAAGTTATCTTAATTTCAGTAATTGGGTATTCCACAAATTTAAACACTTAACAATGATCTTCAATTTCTGATTCAAAACAGGCAAAACTCTCCATACAGTAATGCCACTCAGTGCAAGCTAGAGTAATCAATGGATGCCTGAAGGCTTGTGCATAAAATCTTTATCTAGTGCCTACTCATCTAATATCCCTGACTAGTTTCTAGTTTGTGGCTTTCGTCAGTAAGGAGCCTTGAATCTGAGAGCACTGCACCTAGATCTTAGGATCTAATGCAATGCTCCAGCAGCCGCCACATTTTATCTCTACTTAACTACAAAACAGAATAAAATTAAAAACATAATATTTTCAATCCAAGTTCATTAGATTATACAATCATATAGGTCTGAACTCAGTTCAGTACCCATACATTTTGATGTCTTTGGTTCTTTAATAACCATAGCCACTACTATGCTATTAAGCAGGATTGGTATTATACCACTAAACATCACATGATCACCATTTCTTCTATAACTGTTATTAAAACAGGCAAAACTTTCCGTATAGTAGTGCCACTCAGTTTAGTGTTTTAATTTCTGATCTCATATAAAGTATCCATTAGGTAAATTATTAATAATTTACCTCATATATTAACACAATGTTTTAAAATTCATTTGGGTTTTGTTTGAATTAACTAAATCATCATAAATAATCAACATCTTTGACCATTCTTCATATGTTATATTTTAAACAATTATTTCTGAATTAGATCAGGAAGTACACAAAAGTATATAATGGATGTCTATTAACCTTATTTTGTTAAACTGATGAATATGATTTCATTTCAACATTCCTCCATAAGTTAAAAAAATAATTGTCCTATGTTTATGACAATTCTCAACTTTCATATTCTCTATTATATAATCAACCTTTAATTTAAATATGTAGTGTGAATACAGTGAGTAATTGATGCTAGAAAATTCTCATTTTTGTATACATTCTGTAGTCTATGAAACAACAGGGGTAAACTTAAAAAAACATGCAGTCAATTTTTTTAAAAAAAACTTTATAATCAATATCATCTATAATAATTATGAGGTCTATAAGCTAGAAGAGTTAAAAATGTTTAAGTTGAAGCTCAATCTAACACTTCTAATATTCAAAAGACATATATCTAATCATTAATAAAATTATTTTTAATCAGCTATTAACAAATAATATTTTCCTATATATTCAATATAAATGCAAAAACAATTTCCAAACTTTCAGTTTCATATTAATGCTAAGAAAACAATTCAGCATAAAAATTTTTTTATCCATGTATTTCATATGAGTGCATGCTGGTTAATAGACTAATAGAGACTTATAAACAAATGAATTCATAATTTATAATGCTTTTTACAGGATGAATTCTGTTAACATAAAAATTTCACAAAAAGTAATAATAAGGTTTGTGATGACAATATAGATAATAGTTCTTATATATTAATAAATAAAAAGGCTCAAAATTAATGTAACATAATTACACACAACTACAATTTTAAAATACCTAATTAAAATTATACTTTATATCAGTAAAGTGAATAGATAATGAATGTATTATATTGTTTATCATGCAGAGCACAATCCTATTGTAATAATGAATACATTTTTAACTCTTCGTCCAGTGTTATTTTTGTTTTGCACTTTTCATCACAAATATCTTAATTTCTTTTAAGTTGTTTATATTAAAATAATTTATCAGTTTGGATTTCTGAAATATTCTTTATTGATTTTTAATTATGATTACAATATACTAATGCATCAAGAGTGGATTTTCATAGATCCAATTTCTAATATTTCTGATCTGAATTCAGGTCTGTTATTTTTTATTTTCTTAGCATGTAGAAGGATAATATTTACATGAATGTTTGTTTTACATTTTAGAAATTTTTCCCCAAACCAAAAGAAAACAAAAAATGTTCCCATTGATTATGATCAACCCTCTTCAAAACCAAGTCATTCATATCACAGTTTGATCATGAATATTCTAGCATTTATGTATCCCACAAAATAATTTAATATGATAAAAGGGTTTAGTATTGAAGCATTGAAGCAGTCAATGTCTAATCATCATTGAACTTCATGCTTAACCATCTACACTAACCTCCTATGGGGCCTGCAATTCAGACCCCACTGTAAATATATGCCATTCACCCACACACTGTATGCATAATGATCCAAAAACATTAATAAGATATTTAGCAAAGTAAAACAGTAGGGTGAGTGATGCATATATATATATGAACGAAGCAATAATTTTATTTATTGCTGAATATTAGATGTTTTCTTTATATAATTGTAAATATCTTTTTATATATGTGTATTTAATTAAACTAGTGGAATGTAACGACAAAGAAAGATGGGGAGGGCTCGAAATACTGAAATTATCTTTATCTATAGTCAGATTGTTTTCATTAATTAAAATTATAAATCTTAATTAAAATTCTTTTTTAGTTGTTTTCAAATCTCTAAAAATAGCTAAAATGGTATTTCCAGCCTTATCTGTTTTATTTTGTTAATTAACTATTTTACTAATCAAACATGTTTTTTTTTAATTAAGAGATAGCTGTGGGCAACTGAGATTGCATTCTTGGTGGGATTAAGGTGGATAAAAAAAAGGCCCATAGAACAAAAGAGTTTTTTTTTCAGTTGAGATTTGAGTCAGTTGAGTTGAGTTCTTTTTCAGTCAGTTACTTTCAAAGGGTTTCAAGACCGTAACATTTTAAGAAGTCAAGAGAAGTTCGGTGCTATGAATTGTGAGTAGAAAAGAAGCACCTTTTTTTCTTCTTCTCTCGAAGAACTGTCTGCCTGCCACTGCCATGTTCCATCTAGCTGACCATACAACATGATTACTTCTGACTGCTGATTGCTAATGATGCCGCTATGCTGTTTTTTTCTTAGGTAACCTTTTAACGTAGAACTGTCTTCATAAGTCAATACTTTTGTAATTTGTAATCTATAGTTCAACCTTCATATCTTAATTTATATATTATTTTATAAGCTTCTGCTAAATTTTGCTTTTAAACTCTCTCTCAGTAATCTTTTATTAATATCATGTATTTTAACTTACCTTTCACGCTTAATTAAATTATATATATAAATATGGGCACGGATTTAAAATAATTTTACTGTGTCATCAGAATTGTTGTTCATTGGGTCAGAGATTCGAAGAATAGGCAAATAGGTTAGAATTCAGGATTGCTCCAGACCTGTGTATCTCGAGAAGGATCGGGTTCGAGGTACTTTTGCTTAAGATTTGAATCTTGTTAAGTGAGCATACTATTTTGACCGGTACAGTGGATTTTTTTTTCCGGGCTTGGCTTCCCATGTGAGGCTTCGATATAAACACCCACATACCCTGAGCACTGAATTCTGTTTATATGTATGTTTTAAAAAAGGTTGTAAGAGATCATTGATGATAGACATGTATATTTCCTTCCTACCCGAGTTTGTTTTCTGATTTTATATATATAAAATGTGAAAATTTTGTATTAAAACCAATGTCCATGTGTTGCAACCACAAATGTAAATGGTTTTTGTTGTATCTGGTTTTGCAACTATAGAAAAATATTGTTTTCCATGTTGACAGCCACAAATGTAAAAATCTTGTTTTAAAAATGAAAAAAAAATTCCGATACCCATGTGTTACAACCTTAAGTGATTTTTTTTCCTGTATCTGGTTTTATATCCATATAAAATGTGTTTCTTATATTATATACATGAAAATGAAAATGTTTACAAATAAAACCCATGTACTTCAGCCATAAGTTATAAACCTTGAAATTATAACAAGGTGCACTTCATGTGTCATTCATTTTCGGTACATTATATATGTAATAGAGTTTATTATATGTAACATACTTATTTATATTTACTAGTTGAGTAGCCCAGATGTATTTGGAATTGTTTTTTTTTTGTTATGTCCTGTTGGCTGGCACCAAATAAATGTGCCAACAGTAATATAATAAAATATGTGTCAAAATGAGTTCAAACCAGGTTATTAGGGGTTTGAGAGAGAGTTAAATTATATTTCCACTGTTTTTCTATGTATAATTGTCATGAGCAGAACATTATATTGTAGAAACAAATAACTAATCATTTTTTTTTTGTAAGAGTCTATTATAGGTGCAGAAAAACAACCAAAAGTCAAGCAGCAAGGCAGTTGAATTTCAATAGATCATACACATACATGTTATGATCAAATATTTTTTTTCCAGTTATAAGCAGCAGTCCTCAGCAAAAAAAAAAAAATGGCAGAATGGAGACAGTTGAAGAGAGGAGGGAAAGAGGTGTATAATTCATGAAGAAATAATATAAAAAGGAAGTCAGAAAGTATAGCAACCAAAATTTCATGCTTAAAGAATTCTTTAAAAAAGTAGAAGGGAATTTTATAAATAAAATGAGGCATCAGGAACTACCCATCACTGGACAATTTATGCAGATCCAGATCTTCCATGGTGAACCACAGGAGAGTCCACAGGAACATATGGAAAATCTGAAGGCAATGTTTTCACTCTATGCACTGAGCAGTGGGGAACAAATGGCCATAGCTAGCCAGCATTTGGAGGCAATCGCTAAAGACTGGTGGCGATCATTGATACACAAACCAACAGATCTCGAAGAATACTGCCGGGTACTATGCAAGATTTTTTGGAGTAAAGAAAGACAGGAGTATATTTTGCACACTATAATCAATGAAAAATTTCCAACTAATCACCAAGAAACATATGCACAATTCTTTTTAAAGCAAGTCGCAAGACTCAGATCTCTACCAGGTATCACATGGTCAGAATCACATATTATCTGTACCATACGACAGAACATGCCGATGAAGGTGCAGGAAATGATGATCATAAGCCGGATCAACAAGATAAATGAAATGACTGAGTTTTTGGTTTCAATAGACTATGGATTCAGGAATCCAGAAACAGATGGAACCCCAAAATTGAACCCAGAACAAAGGAAGGGGGACATACAGGAATGCCCAGAATATTTAAAGAGACAACGTAATCAGTTTAAACCAGATGGTAGCCAGATGACTAACATAATATGGGAAAAAGAAAGCATTGAGAATGTTACAACCACAAGCTTGTGTCCTATTATTGAAGTGATGATAAAATCCACCAAAGTATTAGCACTAGTGGATTCAGGAAGCCAAGCATCGATCGTATCAAAGGCATGGATTAAAAGTATAGAGAGAGAGAAGGGGAGATCATGCAATTGCCAACATGTCCCATCCAGTTGCCCTTGGCTAATGGGAAAAGAATCATGAGCGAGAACAGTCAAATCTGGCTAGAGGTGAAGATTAATGAGAGATTGATGGGCCATATGTTCTTGATTGTATCTGGACTAATCTATGATGTGGTGTTGGGTTCCGACTTTCTAACCCAAAATCATGGAATTATCAATTTCTTCAGAAGAAAATGCCTGTTCGACAATGAATCAACACATTTCAAAGTGACCCACCAAGCCGTACCTGAGAAGCAAAGCTGCTTGATCCAGCCTGTTGATTCAGCATTGATTGAACAAAAGGTCCGTGACTCAGCAATTACAGGGTCCAAAGATAAAAGAAGTATCCAAAGCAAATTAGAAAATTATGCTCAGGTGTTTGCCCAGACTCCTGGAAAAATAAAGGGGTATACTCATAGAGTTCAAGTGAAGGAGGAATCGTACACCCAATCCAAAACATACCCCATCCCATTCCAATACCGGGTTGAGGTGGAAAAGCAGATTCAACAGATGATCGAGTGGGATATTATTTAGTGGAGCCCATCTCCCTATAACAATCCACTGGTTGTGGTGAAAAAAAAAATGGAGATTTGCGGCTATGTTTGGATGCACGAAAATTAAATAGCATGACCATCCCTGAGAGAGACATCCCGCCACCGATCCAAGAAGTATTTGTCCAGTTGGCAGGGCAGACGATCTTTTCTACCTTAGATCTTACCGCCAGTTATTGGCAGATGGCCCTAGACCCTCGTGACCGAAAGTGTACCGCATTTCGGTATGGAGGACATACCCATGTGTTTAAATGAGTCCCCTTTGGACTCATTAATAGTGGGGCAGGACTGATGCGATGTTTAAAACAAGTCCTATCCAAAGAGGTACAGAAAAATATGGTCTGCTATGTGGACGATATAGTAATTGCATCGAAAAACATCACTGAACATTTGAAATGCCTGGAACAATTTTTCCGTGAATGTGCCCAAGAAAACATAACTATTAACTTGGAAAAGAGTCGCTTTGCAGTAATAGAAATTACATTCCTTGGACATGTTGTAACTGAGTATGGGGTCAAAGTCCACCCTGAGAAAGTAGAAGCCATCGAGCACTTCCCCAAACCAAAAACTCGGAAACAGGTCCGATCTTTCCTAGGGCTTTGTAACTTCTATCACCGGTTTTACCCAAATTTTGCTCATGAGACAGGAAAGCTGATAGAGTTACTAAAGAAAGATCATAAATGGGAATGGACTGAAGCACATGACAAGGATTTTGAGAATATAAAAAAACATTTCCTTAAAGCTGTAATGTTGTGTCACCCTGATTTTACAAGGACCTTTTACATCCAGACTGATAGTAGCAAGCAGGGATTGGGGGCTGTGTTGCTCTATTTTTCTAGCCACTCCTTAAAGGGAGCCGAAGTACACTATACCACCACAGAGCAAGAAACCCTAGCAATCGTTTGGGCCTGCCAGAAATTCCGGCAATTTCTCCTGGGGTCTGACATGGTCATAGTGACTGATCACAAATGTTTGGAATTCTTGAATAAGAGTTTCCTTACTAATGATCAATTGATCCGATGGAGCCTGGCCCTTCAACAGTTCCAATACAAAGTGGCTTACTGCCCAGGGCATGAGAACATTGTGGCAGATATCCTAAGCCGCCATCCTGTACCTGCCAGTATCCAAAATCTCCAGCTGAGTGACCAGACCCTCAGAATCATGGCCACGACCATGAAGACCCCTATTGAAACTGATTTGACAAATCTACGATATTGGCAAGATGACCAATATGCTAACATTATTTACAACCTGGGAACCAATCACCTAATATGTACAAACAAAAGAAATGTGCAGCGATACTCCCAATTCCGCTTAAAAGATGGGATCCTGCAATGTAAAACAAAAGACATGGAGAACCCATGGAAAATCATGACGCCAAATAAGATTAGGATGCAACTGGTCGAACACGTCCACAAAACCTTGGGACATTATGGGCCACAGAAAACTGAGGAAGCCTTGAGATGCCAATTTTACTGGCCAGGTATGTACACACAGATTCTCACAGTGTTACGGAAATGCACAACATGTGCCCGGACTAAGTTTCCGAACAAGTCTTATGCTGGAACTGTGAAACCCATAACTGGCCCAATGAGCTAATTGCAATCGACCACTATGGCCTATTGCCCAAATTTAGAAAGTTCCAATATTTACTCGTGACCTATGATGTTTTTTCCAAATATGTACGAGCATATCCTGTCCGGGCTGCAGACTCAAGGAATATGATTCGGACCCTCCAAGATAAACAATTCCCTGAGGTGGGAAAACCTAATTCTATTCTATCAGATCATGGTTCAGCCTTCACCTCTAAGGAATGGAAAAGCTGGCTTTTGAAGCAACAACTCACTCATCGGTTGACATCGATTAGGAATCCCCAATCTAACCCATGCGAAAGAGTCATGAGAGAACTCAATCGTCTCTTTCGCACCTACATATCAACCAACCACCGGGATTGGGTAAATAAAACCCCAGATGATAAATGAGTCTACCGGTTTTACGCCCGAACACCTTCACTATGGGAAGCCATGTCGCAACTTATTTCCAAACCTGGTGCCACTAGATGAAATAGTTATTGACCCTATTCGAGACCAAGAAGCTGCTAGAAGACGGTTGGCCCGGGCAGCTGAAAATCACATAAAGAGGGGATGGATGCAATGTCACCAATTTCAGGAAGGCGATCAAGTATGGTTGAGATCTCCCAAGACTAGCAGTGTAGTAAAAAAGGAGTTTAAAAAATTTTTTTCCCTTGTATAGTGGACCATACCTTGTTCGGAGATGTCATGAAAATGCTTTTCTATTGGAAGGAGAAAATGGGTTTAATGGCATCTATAATGCATGACAATTGAAACCATACACACCACCTGATCCTCATACCAAATATTTCAGTTAATGAAAAAAACAGCAAGAAGTTGAAATAAAAATATAAAAAGGAATGAAAGACTCTTTCTTCTCCATACTAAAAACTTGATTCAAATAAGAAGGCAGTTTTGTTTTTTTTGTCCACAAGGAGCAAAGTTTTCATGCTCATTTATTAAGGTTGTTTTTCTCACCAACATTATATTAGACTCCAACAAAGGTATTTTTTATTGATTTTTTTTTGATCACTTTAAGTGGGGAAGAATGAAGCAGTCAATGTCTAATCATCATTGAGCTTCATGCTTAACCATCTACACTAACCTCCTATGGGGCCTGCAATTCAGACCCCAATGTAAATATATGCCATTCACCCACACACTGTATGCATAATGATCCAAAAACATTAATAAGATATTTAGCAAAGTAAAACAGTAGGGTGAGTGGTGCGTATATATATATATGAACGAAGCAATAATTTTATTTATTGCTGAATATTAGATGTTTTCTTTATATAATTGTAAATATCTTTTTATATATGTGTATTTAATTAAACTAGTGGAATGTAATGACAAAGAAAGATGGGAAGGGCTTGAAATACTGAAATTATCTTTATCTATAGTCAGATTGTTTTCATTAATTAAAATTATAAATCTTAATTAAAATTCTTTTTTAGTTGTTTTCAAATCTCTAAAAATAGCTAAAATGGTATTTCCAGCCTTATCTGTTTTATTTTGTTAATTAAATATTTTACTAATCAAACATGTTTTTTTTTTTAATTAAGAGATAGCTGTGGGCAACTGAGATTGCATTCTTGGTGGGATTAAGGTGGATAAAAAAAAGGCCCATAGAACAAAAGAGTTTTTTTTTCAGTTGAGATTTGAGTCAGTTGAGTTGAGTTCTTTTTCAGTCAGTTACTTTCGAAGGGTTTCAAGACCGTAACATTTTAAGAAGTCAAGAGAAGTTCGGTGCTATGAATTGTGAGTAGAAAAGAAGCACCTTTTTTTCTTCTTCTCTCGAAGAACTGTCTGCCTGCCACTGCCATGTTCCATCTAGCTGACCATACAACATGATTACTTCTGACTGCTGATTGCTAATGATGCCGCTATGCTGTTTTTTTCTTAGGTAACCTTTTAACGTAGAACTGTCTTCATAAGTCAATACTTTTGTAATTTGTAATCTATAGTTCAACCTTCATATCTTAATTTATATATTATTTTATAAGCTTCTGCTAAATTTTGCTTTTAAACTCTCTCTCAGTAATCTTTTATTAATATCATGTATTTTAACTTACCTTTCACGCTTAATTAAATTATATATATAAATATGAGCACGGATTTAAAATAATTTTAGTGTGTCATCAGAATTGTTGTTCATTGGGTCAGAGAGTCGAAGAATAGGCAAATAGGTTAGAATTCAGGATTGCTCCAGACCTGGGTATCTTGAGCAGGATCGGGTTCGAGGTACTTTTGCTTAAGATTTGAATCTTGTTAAGTGAGCATACTATTTTGACTGGTACAGTATATCAAAATTTCTAATTATATCTACATTTTCAGACAGTAGTCTTTTACCTTATTAGTCAATTACTAATTACTTGAAAGTTAAGTTTTTTGCAGAAGAATTTGGATTTACTTAATTTAATTGTTAGATTCATTTTTCTATGTTCAGAAAATACTTCCATCTCTAAATTTGCCCCCAAATTATACAGATTGATCAGATGGGTATAATGTAGTGATTATAAAAATGACAACTATTATGTAATACAGCATTCACCTTCAGTATAAAGGATATTATACTCCTATGGATTCTGAGCTCATATTTACCATAATTTGTTGCATACAAAAATTTCATCCATTTAAAACGTTTTCTATTACTCATCATCACTTTTAATATTCTAATACCCAATGTAATGTAAGTAAAAGAATTATTCATGGTTCTCTGGGATAATTAATTAATTGAAACTTTCTAATAAATGATTAAAATTGAATTTTTTTTTTTCAGTAAGAGATACTTGATAATATTCCAAATTCAAGTTAGTTGAACTAAATTAAGATATCTAGTTTATCTTTCATAGCAGTTATTCAATTTTGTATATTAATATTCAGGTATTATTGTTTTCCTAGCTAATCCTAAATCTAAAGTCATTTTTCCATTTCTTCTAAATATTTATAAATAAAACACATTGAATTATTACAAAAGTGCTTGATTCAACTTAGTAACATCTGCTTCTTTTACTTTTTTAATTGTGATCATTAACTTATCTGTGGCATCAAATGATATAATTTTGTAAATACTGGTGAATGCAGTAAGAGCAGTATCCAGCCTATCACCTGTTTCTAAGGCCATCTATTATAAGGATGATAAATCAATGGATAGAAAATATTAGCATCAATAAAATTCTCAAAACTAGTCTCAGGCTATTGAGTTTCATCAACAGAAAGTATAATACATCTAGCAGTTACCTTTATTTCTTTTAGTCTATTCATACTCGACACTCTAATAAAATATTAAACTCATCTGTGCGAACATATTATAAAAGTTATAACGTAAATTAAATTCTAAAATTCAAGTTAAAATGTAAGTTAAATTTTAAAGTAAAAGTAATACTAAAATGATTCAAAATCTCATATATGTTTAAATAAATGTTTGTGTGGGTTATTACTGGCAGTAGCTTCTTTTATTTTTGTTAATATTGAAAAAAATATTTTAAGAATTTATATTTTATAAATCTCTGCATCTCATTGAGCTAGTGGCATTGGGCTGATGGTCGGAATAAAATATATATATAATTTTTTTCTTCTTAACTTACATATCTGCCTACTATATAAATTTTTCAGGTTCAAAATGCCTGGTGGCACCCTGTAGTGCAGATATGGTAAGACTGTTGAACTTCTAATTGATATCCGACCATTATAATTGTGCATAGAATTCTTATCTAGTCTACTCATCCAATATCCCCAGACTAGTTTCCAGCTTGTGGCTTTCATCAGTGTAAACAGCTTTTATGGGCATAAAAAATAGTGATCATATAATGTTTAGTGGTTTAAAACCAATCATGCCCATTAGGATTATGATGACTCTGGTTATTAAAGAACCAAAGACACCAAAATGTATGGATGCTGAACTGATTTCAGATCTACACAACTATACAAGCTAATGAGCTTGAAAGTTTTATAGTTAGCTAATAAGATAAAAAGTGGCTGCTGGAGGGTTGCATTAGATTCTAAGATCTAGGTGCAGTGCTTTCAGTGCCAAAGCTCCTCACTGATAAAAGCCACAAGATTGAAACTAATCTGATGGAATGAGTAAGCACTAGATAGGGATTTTATGAAACCTTCTTACATCCATTAATTATTCTGGTGCTACTGTATGGAGAGTTAACCTCTGTGTAAACAGCTTGTGTATGCATAAGAACTGGTGATCATGTGATATCTAATGGTTTAAAACCCATCCTGCCTAACAGGATTATGGTGATTCTGGTTATTAAAGAATTAAAGACACCAAAAAGTATGGATGCTGAACTGAGTTCAGATCTATATAACTATACAAGCTAATGAGCTTGAATTGAAAACATTATTGTGTTTTCATTTTGGGCTCAAAGCTTTATAATTACTTAATGAGGTAAAAGGTGACTGCTAGAGGGTTGCATTAGATCCTAAGATCTAAGTGCAGTGCTCTCAGATCCAAGGCTCCTCACTAGACCATAAGCTGGAAACTAATTTGGGGATATTGGACGAGTAGTTATTAAATAGAGATTTTATGCACAAACCTTCTTGCACCCATTGATTACTCTGGCTTGCACTGGTGGCGCTACTGCATGGAGAGTTTAGCCTCTTAGTACTATTGCACATAATGTAAATATATTACATGTAAGTAAAATAAAATATTTAATTGTATTTATATAAGTCTGTGTTTATTATATCTATAAATAAACACAAGATTTGACACAGACAGTTTTATTCTGATGAACTCAATAGATTCACAAAACTTTTTACCTCCATGGCTGGAAATTTTTTTAAAAAACAATAAGACTTACTCCTGTGGGTTGTTTAGATTTTTGTCGTTAATTACAAAAAAAATTGATAACTAACATTATTAGAGCGTCAATAAAAATTAAAGAATCACTGTGAGCAGTTACTCATTAAAGAAAAATCAAAAATGGCAAATAAGAAAATGGCTTTCTTTACAAAAGTTTGATCTGGCCTATTCTGAAAATTGATCAATCTACATGGATCAAGTGCTTTTCTATATACAAGGTAATCAAATAAAGAGCCTGAAGTAAAATAAGTAAGATTTGTTACTATCTCTGGTTCTCAGATATACTAGATCTTACAATATTTCTGGCTGAGCTTGATTTTGGTAAAGCACAATCTCAACTATCAAACCTCTGGCCAAAATCCTTAATAATAATGCAAAGATATCACTTCAATCTCTATACCCAAATAGAGGGAAAGAAAATGAATTTTTTATTCTAAAGTTCAGGAAGCTTGCATTTAGTTGTGATTTCGGAGACTTTAATTTTTGAATGAAAGGCCACAATCTTAGAGTCAAGCTGTTGTTAGACCTGAATGCCATGTTGATTTAGCAGTCTCTCGGGCAGTTCTAGATAAGTCTATGGTGATTCTGACCACTCAATTGAAGAAAACGAACCACAGTATAAAATTTGTCAATCAAAAAACTGGATCAAACAAATACAATACTGATAATAGAAAAAACTGCCGCAAATTAAAAGATTTTGCTACAGATTTGACAAACCAAAACACATACATAATGAATGACTGCATCAATATACAGTGTGTGGATATTAGAAACATGTCACTCTCATAAAAGCTTGTTTTTTTTTTTATTTAAAAAAAAACAAGATCTAAGTATCTCAGAAATGAGTCCATTCCAAAAAGCTGGAAGGACAATATAAAATCAAATAGTATCAACAACTGTATAAATTATGTTTAGTGGCATTGATTTTGCTTTCAAAAGCAGAATTATTATTAATGACATGCTGTTAACAATGGAACTGGATATCTGTTTTGCAGTGCCCATTTTATTAGAAATTTGAGCAATTAATAATAGAAAAAAGTAATCATTGCTTCATCCTAGCAAAAGTGTGATTATTGACTATCAAGGCAATCAATCATTATTCTTGTGTCAAACAAAGAGTTAAAGTTGCTGTGTCTGGTAAAACAATTCATTTGTTTCTTGTTGGATCTTCTGGTAATAATATCAATTTATTAGGTCATAACTGCTTCAATTACTCGTGCTTTACAGTGATGAAAGTGAATGAACTTATGAAAACAGAATCTAATAGGGTCTAGGACAATCCATAAAAACAAATGTGTTAAACTGTGAAAGAGATCTCCAGTTCTATATTGTATATTCAAAGGAACTACTAAATGGATTCTGGGAAGTTGTAACCAAATTAAAAAAAATTGCAAACAGTGGTGGTTCAAATAGCAGATGAGCAGCAATACCACAAACATAGAGACCAGTTAAGGTTGTATTATGAGTCACCAGCTAGCAGTAAAGTCTCACCAGCTAATAGTGAAGAGTGATAAGCTTGCCTTAAAAGTTTACAAAGTTCAAAATAACTAGATCTACAATGAAAACATTAGACCAGCTGATGAAGTTACCAAATTTGATGAAGCCAAATAACAAAGACAGTCACTGAAGCAACTCGGAGACTACTTCAGCAGGCCAATTTTAGCAGGGAGGGGGTGTTATAGCTCATCTTCAACTAGTGAAACTAGTCTAGATTCCACTTTATCTTGACTGGATTGAACATTCATTGCTACAAAACAATGGATATATAAATAGATAATATATCCAATAAAAGAAAAATACAAATAGGTGATTCTCAATAAATCTGATTGCTCTTTTTATGATAGGGGAATCTTAACTATAAATAGGCAGTCCATTTAGAGGTAAAATCAGACAACAGCAATTAACTGTCATAACTGAGTGGCAATATACACATTGTTCACTATAAGGCTAAAGCAGTGAGGCAAGTTCACATTGAACTGGAAGCGGCTAAAATATAGATATAAGCAAGCTGTCACAGAAGAGCTGAAAGTATCACCATTGGTTAATCTTTCAATAGACATATGGCAACAAAACACTATACTGAGTCAATGTATCAGGCATATAGTACAGCAATCATTATTAAAACAGGCAAAACTCTCCATACAGTAGTGCCACTCAGTGCAAGCCAAAATAATCAATGTATGAAGAGTTTTGCCTGTTTTAATAACAGTTATGAGCAAGCATAAGAAATGGTAATCATGTGATGTTTAGAGCAATTATTATTGTATATATTTGTAAATATATTGTACATAAGCTGAATAAAATATTTAATCATATTTGTACAAGTCTGTGTTCATTACAATCATATAAACACAACAGCCTGGCAACAAAAACTATGTCTACAATGCTTCTTGAGTCTCTAAAATCACAATAGGTCTCTGGTAATTTTTATTCTATAACTGAAACAATCTATTGAATAACATTTTTGAAACTATCTTTGCTGTAATCAGTAATAATGATATTTCACAATAATTTGTACAGTTTTATTTATTTTCTTTGTTTTTAATAATTGGAAAAAATATTCATAAGATCAGTTGTCATTCAAACATTTTTAAAGCTAACATATTAGAATCTGCAGTCTTTCCATTTTTAAGATTACAAAGAGCTGTTTTGATTTCACTAACTGGATATCTTTGTCCAAATCTGAATGAGTAAATAAAATGGAATATATCATTAAAAGTCATCATCTCAGTTTTTGTATCATTATTTAAAACATGACCAATATACTCTTCTACCACCTCATTATTATTATCATCATCATCATCATATAATAAAGTACCATTGAAAGATTTAATAGAACTGTGATACCATTTCTCAAGCCTATAAGCAACAAAAACCATCTAGAATGACCACAATTGCAAACATCTGTATCTTCTTTGCAATTTGTTATATCTCAATTTACCTTCAACTAATGGACTAGTCCATTTACCATTTTATCTCGATCGGATTGAGCATTCATTGCCATAGGCCAATAGATATATAAATATATAACATATTCCAATAGAAGAAACAGGCCAATGGTTGATGATGCTCAGTGATGCTTATTGTTTTCATTATGCAAGGAATCTGGCTGTAAACAGTCAGTCCAGTTGGAGGTAAAGAGGGACAACAATTTACTGTCAAACGTGAATGCATGTTGTCTGCTACATAGTTAAAGCAGTGAGCTAAGTTCACTTTAGAACTGAAAACTGCTAGAATCTAGATCAAACATAAGGCAAGCTTTCATAGAACAGCCAGAAATGTCAACCATACATAATCACAAGTCAAGCTGTCATGATACAGCTGGAAGTGATAGGTAAAACATAGAAGGATATCAGAAATCCCTTACATTAATAGTTGCATGGCAACTAAACACTATACCAAGTCAATGATATCAGACAGAGGGATAAATTGTATATATATTGTGTATACACATATGCACATTTATTTTAATTAATAAATATTTAATCATATTTTACAAGTTTGTGTTTATCATAATCACACAATAAATACAACCGTTAGTGCAGTCATTTCAAGATATTGACAGCTAACATTATTAGCACGTCAATAGAAATTTTAAGGTAAAAAAAAAATCAAAGGAGAATGGTTACTCATTAATTATACAAAATCACAAAATTTTTATTTTCTCTTGTAGCAAAAAGGAAAAAAAAAAAAAGCAAAAATCACTATGACCAATCCAACCTATCCTAAAAATTGGATATTCTATGGGATTCAAGTGATTTTCTATATGCAGGCTAATCAAATCAAAAACTCTCACTTAAAATTAGCCACATTGCTTGCATAGACAACCCCCTTGCTGCTGGCAGAGCTTGATAGATGAAGCACTATCTCTACGGACAGCGTTTTTTTGTCTTAAATCGCTAATGATAATGCAGAGATATCACTTCAATCTCTGTACACAAGGGGAGGGAGAGAAAATGAGAAATCTTTGTCATTAAGCTTAAAAGGTTTCCATTAAACCTAGATTTGGGGGTTTCCTCAATGGAGCCTTGAGAGAGATTATTTCTAGAATGAAACATCAACTCAGAGTCAAGCTGTTTATGGACCCTGATATTGTGCTTGATTCAGCTGCTTTTCAGGTGATTGAGTTCACAATCATTCAGACCACTCTATTAAATGGTTTATTCTAAAAAGAAAAACCAAGTACCTTGGAAAATGGAAGAGACCATTCTTTAAAACCAGAAAGACAATGTAAAATCAACAATGCCTATATAAATAATGTGAGGGGCATTGATTCAGCTTTCAAATGCAAAATTATTTCTAAGGATACACCAATAACAATAGAGGACTCCAGATCTGCATAGGCCATTGTGTCAAAAATTACATGGACTAGGAATAGAAAAAATAATCATTGCTTGCATCATTACAGGAGAATGACTATTGACTATCAAGGCAATCAAATATCAATCTCGGGTCAAATAAAGTTAAAGTTATTATGCCTAATAAAACTTGCTTTGTTGTGTCTGCTGGAAAGCATAGCAAATTATTAAACCATTATTAGTTTAATCACCTGGGCTTTATAATGACTAAAGTAAGCCAGATCACAAATAAAATTAATTCAAAAAGGTCTACTCAGAAATGATTGCAATAAACTGGATTTGAAGTGTAGGACAATCCATGAAAATAAAAGTGCTAAAATGTAGTAAGGTGGTCAAGTCTTATGCCATAAGCTCAAGGAAATCATAAAAATGGGTTCCAGCAATTGTAATTAAACTGAAAAGATTGCAAAGTAGTTGTTCAAACAAACTAGACAAAAAACTATAAGCACAGAAACCAGCTAAGATTAAACAATACATTACCAGTCAACAGTGAAAAGTCTTCATCTAATAGCAAAGAGATACTAGCCAGTAGTGATGGGTGTTATATTTGTATACAAAATTAATATAGAAAATAGAAAAAAGTACTCCAGAAGTAAAACCAAATAACGTTAATAGGAAAAGGGTTATTTCAATCTGAAAGAAAAAAAAGAGGTAGAATAAAAAATGTAAACAATTTTAAGTAAACAGAAATAATAAATAATATAGAATGTAGAAATGGAAGCTTTGTGAAATGTTGTATTGGAAAACTGTGTACTAAGTAAATGATAAGAAAAGAAAGGAAGTACATATAAATGGTATACAACTGATCAAAGAAATAGATATGAAAACAATAAGAGAATATCTGTTTGAGTGCACTAACTAATTCAGAAAGGAATTAAATTAAGTGTAGCCAAAAGAAAAACAAAATGCGGACTATATGAACTGTAATTTAAAGAGCATTAGGGTCTTGTCTTGCCATAGTTCATTGCTGTCCATTTCGCCAGTTGAAGGCTCATAAGGTGTTCAACAATTGGGTAAAGCTGATGAGTGAAGGATGAAAATCCAGAGACTTGGATCTGATGGTACAGAAACCAAATAGAATTTTTACAGATTATACTGATCTTATTTTATGTAAACGTCAAGGGTTCCCAAGGGTATAATAATTGTTAGGAAGTAAAACGTTAAGAGTAGTAAAATTTTATAGACAATGCTGAAGTACTGGAATTTTGCACAAACTCAAGAGAAATGAGAACTGTAGCAGTAAATGCTGAAATTATTTCTGGCTAGTTATGTAAATACAAATTTATTTCAGATCAATGTTTATCTTTTCTATATTACTATTATAAATAAATCTTTTTATTCTAATTATTATTATTATAAATGTTGAATGTATGTTGTTTTTTTCATGCCTTTTTGCAATTATTGCAGGGAGGGAAACACACTACAATGAGTCTACAAAGTTCAAAATTACCAGATTTACAAATGAGAATACCATACCTGATGATGAAGTCACTGAAATTGATGATGTCAAAAAGTGATGAAGACATTCACCAAAATGTCTGAATGGTTACCTCTTCAAGGTTAATTTTAGCCAAGTGAAGGGAATGTTATAGTTCATCTCACTTTCAACTAACCGATCTTATCTTGATCAAATTAAGCATTCATTATCACAGCCCAGTAGAAATATGAATAATGTACATTCAATAATAGAAACAGGCCAATGATTCTGTTTGTTTTCATTATGCAAGGAGATCTGGCAATAGTCAATTCAGTTGGTGATAAAGAGGGGTAACAATTTATGGACAACTTGAATCACAGTAAGCATGTTGTCTGCTATACAAATAAAGCAGTGAGGCAAATTCAGTTTAAAATTGGAAGCTACTAGAACTAGATCAGACATAAGATAAGCTGTCATAGTGCAAATGGAAATGTCATCATACTCACTCAAGAGGCAAACTGTCACAGAACAGCTGGAAGTGTCAACCATTTCTACTTGCAAAATTGTCATGGTACAAAAGAAACTGACAGGTAAAACTTAGAATACCTAAACTCTCTTACATTTATAGTAGCATTGCAATTAAATGCTATACCAAACCAACAAAATTGGGTGAAGGTATAACAGTTATATATATTAAAACAGACATAACCTTTCATACCCTAGTGCCATTCAGTGCATGCCAAAATAATCAATGGATGCCAGAAGGCTTGTGTAAAATCTAGTGCCTAGTCATCCAAACTCTCTTACATTATAAGGATAAAATAAAACTATATACAAAAAAAAAATGGGGAGGGTATAAAAGATATATATATAAAAAAACAAACTCTTCTCCCCATTCTTTGTAGCAAAAAAAAAAAAAAGGGGTGAGAAGGCTTGTGCATAAAATCTAGTGCCTAGTCATCCAATATCCCCATACTAGTTTCTGGCTTATGGCCTTCATCAGTGAGGAGCCTTGGATCTGAGAGCACTGCACCTAGATCTTAAGATCTAATGCAACCCTCCAGCCACCTTTTATCTCTACTTAACTACAAAACTATGAGAATAAAATTGAAAACACAATATTTTCAATCCAAGCTCATTAGCTTATATAGTCATATAGGTCTGAACTCATTTCAGTACCCATACATTTTGGCGTCTTTGGTTCTTTAATAATCATAGCCACACTATCCTATTAGGCAGGATTGGTATTAAACCACTAAACATCACATGATCATCATTTCTTATGCTTGCTCATAACTATTATTAAAACAGGCAAAACTCTGGCTTGCAATTTTGCCTGTTTAATAACACGTATGAACAAGCATAAGAAATAGTGATCATTTGATATTTAATAGTTATATATATTGTAAGTATGCATTTGTATGTTTTAATTAATATTTAAACATATTTTGAGTCTGTATTTGTCATAATCCTGCAATAAACAGAACATAGTTTTAATCTATCAATCATTTTAAAACCTTTATTAGTAGTTGAATTTCTGCCTTCAGATCTTAATAAAAGTTCCACATTTAATATATTATTCTGTCAAATATGCCACATTTCCTTTACCATCAAATCACTAATAAATTCATCTTCAGAAATCAGACATGTTTCTTTTTATTAACCCAGAAATAGATTTACTTGTATCCATAACACACTCCTCAAGAGAATTCCATGCTTCAGTAATATGACCAATCTGAAGATCCAAAAAAAGCAACTTTAGTGTTTAATAGCTGTTGAAATTTAGTACATAGATCCTTCTAAAGAACAAACATCAATTTTCTTGGTGAATATAATTGAAATAAGCTATTTTTTAATACAACTTGGACCAACAATATGCACTTACATTCATAATGTGAATTTTTATTGTATTCTATTAAATGTCGTTGTTTTGAGTATAGATGCATCAATCTTCTTTCATAGCAGCTTTTCTACGTAAACAAAAGTTTGTGTTTGTCAGTTCATATGTTGTGTGTAAATTTAATAACAACAAACATTTTCTCATTTATAGCACAAATACCATTATTTCCAATAATTTCTGTCCAGTTTACTATTGGCACCTCCAACTCATGGATTAAAGTCTCCAAAAATAAAAATTTCGATTTTTTTAATAGTATTATTGTAACATATTTCAAAATTGTAATGTTATTAATAAATTTAGATCATCGATGAGTAAGATGTAAGATACATGTTAATGCAAAACTAGAGAGACAAAAATTATTAAGAAAAACAATATTTACAGTTGATATTCCTAATCATCAGAAACATTCCAGTGAATTTAAATTAGAACTTACAAATTGGTTTCAACTATTAGTAGATTTTGAACATGATTAATATTTGAATTAAATTAATATGAAACTAACTGATACACTTTTAAAAACTGCAACAAAGATAGCTGGTAAAAAAAAGCAATTCACCAATAAAATTTCTACTGAAACTAGAGAATTTGGTTTCAACTATTAGTAGATTTTGAACATGATTCATATTTGAATTAAATTAATATCAAACTAACTGATACACTTTTAAAAACTGCAACAAAGATAGGTGGTAAAAAAAAAAAGCAGCAATTCACCAATAAAATTTCTACTGAAACTAGAGAATTTATGAAGAAAAGAAGGAATATGAAGATATACAAAAATGATGCATTAAAAAGGATTGAATATCTCGAATTTTGTAAAATGGTGCAGAAAAGAGTTGAAAATGATATAAGAAAGTATAACTGTGAACTAGCAAGGAAACCTGTAGAAGAAAATAAAAGTCTCAAAAATATAAAACAACATTTTGGTATTGGTGGAAAATTTATATCTGCAATAAGAAAAAAAAATAGAATTATTACTAAAAAGAGAGATGACATCATAAAATGGATAGAAGATTTTTATCAAGAATTATATAGTAATAAAGAACAAGTATCACTTATGTCTATTACATCTTCCAAATTACCCAGAATTTTAAAAGAAGAAGTGAGACATGCAATTAAATGTATGAAGAAAGGAAAGGCTCCAGGAAATGATGGAATTATAATTGATATATTAAAAAAAGGAGGTGAAGAAATAGAAACAATTTTAGCAAAGTTATATACCAAATGTCTAAATGATAAAGATGTACCAGAAGATTGGAAGAATGCAGTAATAATATTAATATTTAAAAAAGGTGATAAAAAAGTTATTAGAAATTACAGACCTATCAGCCTTTTATCAGTTTTATACAAAATTTTTATTAAGATAATTACAACTTCTCTACGGAGAACATTGGATTTCTACCAACCAAGAGAACAAACTGGATTTAAAAGTAGTTTTAGTACAGTAGATCATATTTAGGTATTGAGAGAAGTTATAGAAAGGACAAATGAATATGAATTGCCATTATGTTTTGGATTTGTAGATTATAAAAAAGGCATTTGATTCTATAAATATTTCTTCAGTGATTAAAGCATTGGATCATCAAGGTATATAGATCCAGGATATTGTCATATTTTAAAGAATATTTATAAAAATGCAACAGCAACAATTAGGTTACATAATGATACTGGGAAAGTCAACATTGAGAAGGGTGTAAGACAGGGTGGTTCCATATCTCCAAAACTTTTTACAGCAGTGTTGCAAGAAGTATTTTGTGGATTAAAATGGAAAGCTAAAGGAGTGAAAGTAAATGGAGATTATTTAAGTCATTTAGATTTTGTAGATGATGTAATTGTTTTTGCAAATAATGCTTTAAAGTTGCAGAAAATGTTGCAGATGTTATCAGATGAAAGTAGGACTAAAGATAAATGTTAAAAAGACTAAAATAATGTTTAATCGATTTTCTCAAAATATGATGAGTTAGAAGAAGTTAACAGTTACAAATACATTGATCAGATTATTAATACATATGGAAACATAATGGATGAAATTAATCATAGAATTAAACATGGTTGGAGTGCTTTTGTTAGAAATAACTTGATACTAAAAGGAAATATGCCTATGTGTTTGAAAAGAAAAGTTTTTAATAAATGTGTTTTACCAGTTCTTACTTATGGATCTGAGACTTGGACACTTAATAGAAGAGCAATACAGAGACTTCAGACTACTTAAAGAAGTATGGAGAGATGCATGTTGGGAGTAACAAGAAGAGTTTGAAAACGCAATGTATGGGTAAGAGAACAAACAGGTGTTACTGACCTCATTGAAAAAATTAAAAGATTGAAATGGAGTTGGGCTGGACATATTTCTAGAAGAGATGATAATAGATGGACAATTGAAATCTTAAATGGGATTTCAAGAGATTGTAAAAGACACAGAAACAGACCACATGTTAGATGAATGGATGAAATAAGAAAGTGTGCAGGGGTGATGTGGAGAAGAGAAGCTAAAGATCGGAGAAAATGGATTGAATGTGGAGAGACCTTCATCCTGCAGTGGATTGATAATGGTTGATAATTGTAACAACACTATCCAACAATAAATAAAAGCTTTTCTTTACTAAATTTTATTGTGCAGGGTGATTTTTAATACCATTAGCCTTTTATTGATACATTGAAAAATTCCAACTATAGAAGATAATAAATTAGAATTTATAGTAAATTCTACACCATGCATTTTTCTTTCACTGAATGACCTCTTCAAAAAACAAACAAACTTGAACCCAACATATCTATTAATTTACTTTCTCTGGGAGATGAGTTTCATTAAGAGCAGCCATATCATTCTTAAATCTTGACCAATTTTTTAGCCGCCCCTGCAGTTCTGTTATATTAAATAAAGTTCACACTTTCCAAGTGCCTATATTTAAAAAAAAAATCTAGATTTGTAATACTTACTTATCTTAAGCATTACACTGCCTTTTATTTTACTGCTACTATTATTATCACAGTAATTCTATTGCAGAAATGAATAATCAATCAGATGTGACAACCTAGCCAGACTATGTAAGACAGGTCATTTTTAGACATATTTTCTAGACCCTATCACTTTTGTGGAAATATTAAGCTAGTATTACCTATAACATTAAAATACTATTTAATATTTAACATAATTATGAAAATGTTTAAACTTTTGAGATGCGATTCCTAAATAATTCAATAAACATTACCTTTAGCGGGCCAAAACATACACACTCTGATAAATAATTTCAAACTACAATGCAGAGTTATCAGCAATATGTATAATAAATTCCACAAAAAGTGTCACTATTGCAAAAAGTCCTGAATGAAAATTCCTGCAAATAGAAAGAAAATAAGGCATTGCTAGTATCAAATTGCCATTTTAGCTTACGTTTTGCAATCTATAGATTCTTTACATTTTGTGTATGAATATCTGTGTCATCTTCTGGTGCCCAACAGCAGAATGCATATATGTGCTATTATAAGTTCTGCATAGATTATTGTATGTTGCCCACCCATCCATAACAATGTGAGTCCCTGGCAAAATGTATTGTTGTATAAGAGCTTCAAGAGTATCAGCCATCCTGTCTGGAGCTTCTACCACTAAACACTTTCTCCACCCTTTCTCTATTGTACTGAACTCCCAATGACCTTCTCGCCATTCTCCTTGATATTTTCTATGTAAATATTAAGTCTCATCGACTTCTGCAATTAGTGATACTTCAGCATTTGTCAAATCCATTGAGCTGCGGTGGATTTCACTCAAAGTATTTTGCACATTCATCAGCAAAAATTTGCCAATCTATGATATCTCGGGCACTTACACCAGTCTCATGCATAATATAATCTTGCAGCAATTTATTTACCCAATAAAAGACCATAAGCACAAGGATTTGCAGGGACAGATGATTTTTTGAAAAAAAAAAGAAGCCATGTCTGATGTAGCAGTGACATGATCTACATTTGCTATGCCTTCAGCATATCTCAAACAGTGAACACTTTCCATCACAATGCTAACATAGGACATTGCTTTTTAGTGGTTGCCTCTTTGGTAAGCATCTCATTGCCAATTCCGGAGTTCAAGTTCCTTCATCAACTGCCACGAATGATTCTGGGCAAATAGTCAAAAGATCTAACATTTCATTTATTGACACGATAAATGTTACATGATTTATGTTTGCCACAGCCTTATTGTAGCTAGTCGTGAAGAAATACAATTCTCACACTAGTTCTCCGAATGCATTTCAAACACCAGATAGTGTATGAACAATTACTTTGTCAAAGTACGAACTTTACAAACACAAATATTGTCAAAGTACCAACTTTACAACTACAGATGCTGCCAGATGACCAACTTTGCAACTACAGATATTGTCAAAGGACCAAATTTACAACAGATATTGTAAAAGTACCGACTTTACAACTGCAGATATTGTCAAAGAACCAAGTTTACAACTACAGATATATTAAAATACCAACTTTACAATTACAGGAGAAAAAAGAAAAATGAACAAAATTTGTAAAAAAAGTTCAAAATTATTCCGCTAGAGCACTATCTTTCGGCCAATTAATTCACTATATTAGTATCCTAAAATATTATAATTTATTACTTTTTTTTGGTGTGAACTTCTAAACGTATAGAAGAATTGACATCTGTGTGAAAATAAGGTTATTTTGTGGTGGCGCTGCTAGTTGCAATTGGCCGACGTATACTCTTTTTACTAAAGCATTTTGTTATAGACTTTTTAAAAATTTTATTTATAGTTTTTTTTCTCGCTTCCTATTCAATTTTTTTAATTTCACGTGTTTTAAGAAATCATTATTAAATAATAATGATATTGAATTTATTTAAATTTGTTGTTAAATTTATTTAATCGTGGATTTATAAAATTTATTGTATCGTACCGTCTTTAGTTATCTTTTTTTAAAACATTTAATTATAATGGATTCATTTCTCTCTGCCCAGAATGTCTTAAGCCCTGTAAGTCTACTTCATTTTACTATGTATAGTCAAAGAAATTGTATATTTAATATGATAATAGTAGATAGTTGTAATCAATTAACTCTAAAGTTGGGTTTACAATTTTTAATATTGTATTATAATTATATAATAATATAACCCGTTATAGAAGGTCACTGATCGTATTTTATTTACTTATTACAGATTCCAATTATTTTTATAATATTATGACGGAAACTTTCATTTTGATAATACTTCATTGCATTTTTTTTCTCTCTGTACGCGTACTTTTTTATGTGATAACTGGGTCATACGATAAAATCATTTCTTGTTATTAATGTTTTTATCGTAAAACTACTAATGATTTGTCACATCCTGTGCTTAAAAAATAGTACTACCTTAGTTTATTATAAATTTAGCTGACATGTCTAGATCATTGCTTTATAATGAATCTTGATCTCCAAGTTAGTTTTAATTGACATCGTGGATTAGTGAATCTTATGGACAATCTTCCATTTTAAATGTTTTTGTATATAATTTTAGGAAGCTCGTCAGATTTTTCAAATCTGCTTTTTAGTTCATTTAACAAAAAGAACATATTCATTTAATGGTTATTTATTTTTTACGATTATAAAGTTTACAATATTTTATAGAAAGTGTAAGCCACTAACAGTCTAATTTACATATGTAATGACTGGCCTATTGCTAAGAACCACAGAATTATAGAAGTTAATTTTTAAGTTTTATTTATTTTTTTACTTCATTGTTTTTGGATTTGATAATTTAGGCTTAGATAAAATTCAAGAGATCCCAAAATATAATGTTTAACTTGATAGTGCTAATTTTATATTTTAGTTCATTGAAAATTGTTACTTAAAGATTACACTAGGATAAGTTTCTTTTGAAAATTAGGACTGGATATATATATATATTTACATGTATATAAAGTATGTATATATCCATTGTTGCACCAATATATGAAACAGAAAGACTCTCCTCAGGATACCAGATTAAAAAAGTGCTAAATTGAAAAAACATTACAAAAACCCAATAATTTTGAATTTAAAAAGATGCCATATAATTTATATAATTTTATCCAGTATATATAAATGGAAATAACTACACTTCTGAAAGTTGTAAATAAACAGTACTCCTACATAAAAAAAATACAAAGAATAAATGGATTTCTATTTGCATTTTTTGATATCAGTGCTGTTTATTCATAACTCAAAACATATAGTTACTTCCACTTAATTTACATATGCGTTAAGTTATACTTGTTTAATATTTATATGTAGAAATAATTATCTTCATTTAAAAACACTGACAATGAAGACAAAAATTTAAGATTATTATAATAAATAATTTACTAATAACTGGTTATATAAGAATTATTCCTAAATTTAAGACTGATCTAACTAATTTAATTCTACTTTGATATTTTACTTTACTAATAGAATTAATTTGAGTCAATGTTAATTGTTTTGAAATAGTATATTGAATATACTTTAAAAAATGTTATATTTAATTGTATTAAAGTGTACATCAACTATGCATTAGTTTTTTTTTTTGTGTGTGTTTTCTTTTTTAACATATACTAGAGGTAAACAAACCCACACGTATATTGTTTAGGATTATATGTATTAACATTCTAATTAATACATTGTACAGGCTTAAACCTTCATTTATATATGTAATATATGCGGGATTCGAACTCATATTTTTGAAAAATATTTTAATAAAAAATCTCAGAAAATTCTATTTATATACAATAATTTTTTTTTATCTCATCATAATTAACTGAAATTTTTATTTGTAAATACTTATTGTAAGTATAATAATTTATCTGTTGAGACAACTACAATTTATCTTTATTCAAGATAATATTAAATTAGGAGGAAATTTTTATATTTATTGTCCAATTACAGACAGCCATATGAGTATGATATATTTAACTGTTTTTGTGAAGTGTATCTTAAAAAAGAATTTAGAATAGTGTTTTATTTTTTTGTATTATTCTCTGAAGTCTGAAATAAAGTTCTAAATATTTTACTCATATTTTAATTTAATGTGATGTTTATAATTAATCAGCTTCTTTATTTGTGTAATTTAATGTTTATAATGCTTTGTTGCTGATATTTGTTAAAAAAGTTATTGTCATTAGCAACTACTCACAAACTTGTAGGCCATTCCAAATTAAATAATAATAATAATTCACCAGAATAATTTTGTGATGACTACAAATTATCCTCATCTATAACATAATGGCCTATTGGTATTTGAATAATACCTTGAAATGTTGTCTTTTTCTCTAGCAAATTTTTCTATTTGAGAGACTTTAAAATTTTGCTTATTATGGTTCTCCATTGTATTTTATCCTTAGCCAATGAAAGCAAAATCTTTTGCAACATTCACTTCATATATTCATTACAAAAAAAAAATAATAATTTTACTATAATAGACTCTAATATATTCATCATATATATTGTTTGATTTTGTGATCTTGCTATCATATTTTTACAATAGTACGGAGCACTCTTAAATGAAATTTTTTTAACGCTTTTATATTACAGCGATAGAATGTTTATATCTTACTTCCATACAATAAATTAAATAAGTAATAGTTTTATATGCAACAAATTTAGTTGTAGTAGTTACATCATTACAACAAATATTTTATTTTTTAATTTATTAGATAGAATAGCAGAATGATGGGATCTGTATTGCATCTCAATATCAAAGTCCATGTTTCTATTTAAAAAAATACCAAATTATTTAAACTAATCATACATTCTCAAGTTTATAACCATTGAAATTAAAATATACTAAAATTCAAAACATTTGAACCTATTCTCTAGATCAGTGATCTTCAAACCTTAGTCCGCAGACCGGTGCCGGGCCGCAGAAGTTTTTTACCGGTCCAGAGTAGACTGGGAGGAAAGTTTGTAATAACAAAATAATAAGAGTTTAAACTTTTAATTAATATAAACAATTTTTATTTATGTTTTCATCTCATTTTTACCCAATTAAAAAAAAAAGAAACAGAACGAAAACAAAATCTAATCAATCATACATAAATTAATTTGTTTTTCTAGTTATCACAGATGTTTATTGGAAGGGGAGGGGGTAGAATTAAATTTTTTATTACTTTTCTAAAAAAATTCAAAATTAAAAAAAAAAGTTTTTTATTATACAAACTCCATATATATATATAACTTCATATTGTATATTTAACATTGTTGTTTTGATCAGTTATAACAATTATGCTCATCTAAGGCTAAGCAGGTTACATCTTTAAGAAAATTTATCTATAGACTTCTGCTAGTCCGCGAAACCTTATTCTTATTTTTGCCGGGCCGCGAAACCTTATTTTTATTTTTACTGGTCCGCAGGTATGAAAAGGTTGAAGACCACTGCTCTAGATTAATATTTGAATTGGCAAAAGTAGCACCATTTTCAGCATTCAACAAACCCAGAAATCAAGAAGTATTGAAATTCTTGTTTTTTATTTTAATTAATTCAAATAAAAAACACTACCATGAAACTGCCCTAATAGTAGTATGCTAAAGCTGCCTATAAACAGTCCTAAAGACCACTGTCATAAAAATGGAAAAATGAAATTGGACTAAGTTCATATTTGTTTTTTTTTTTTTACTACTTTTCAAATAGCAGAAATAACAACTATTTCTCTTTATAGGAGCTGTATGATACAAGTAAAATTTGATGGATAATCACTTAATTTTCAAACATTGCCAAAGATTTGTTCAATTAATTGACAAAATTAATAAAATTAACATATAAATCATTTTTTGTTCTTGCACTTTTTTTTTTTTTCATTTGCCTGGCAACAAAACTATGTAGTGCTTTTTGATTTTTTTTTAAAAAACCACGTTAAATCTTTGATAATTATTTACCCATGACTTCAGCCAATCTATTGAACAAAATCTTTGACAGTACTTTTCTGTAATGAGTATTCCACAATAATTATTGCAGTCTTTTCTATCTATTTTATTTTTATAAATTGGAAAAGTGGAAATGTCTGTTTCCAGATAATATAACTTTGTGAAACTTCTACAGGTATCTCAACAGGACTTGAAGCTTGTTTCATTTTAAGATTATGAAAGCTTTTTTCATTTTAAGATTATGAAGAAGTATTTTAACTTCAGTAATCTGGATATCTTTTTCTAAATGTCTTCATTTTAAACCCTTAATTTATTATTCAAAAGTTTCTCCTAAATGAGCGCTACTTATAGATTTATATGATTGTATAATTTTCTAGATTCTTATGTTATTTTGTGTATGAAAAATATATCAAAAGTGACTGCAATCAGCAAATGATTGCATTTACTTTGCAGTTTCATTTCACAATTTTTAAAAAAAATATATACTGTAGAGTATATACTCTATTAATATTACTTGCATATACATGGTAATATTCTATTAAACAAATTTGTGCAATGAGACTACATATTATTATTGTTTATTTAAATCTTCACTAATAATTTGCAGGAACAGTTACATCATCTTCAAAATTTACTCCCTGTCCCATTTTGATCCATAAAATACTTATTGTAAAACTTCTGTAAAAAGTTTTTGATTTATAAATTCACCTTGTCATACACTCTTCTCATTGTTAATCTTCCTAGTATCACTATGTAATATATATTAAGGTTATAACCTTAAGTCATGCGCCTAGGTGTGACAGTAGGAATCTCTACAAATGATAACACACGATTAATGACTTTAGAAGACAAGAGCAGCCACTCTTATCTTCGACCTACTCAGGTAATAACTAAGTGCTTAACAAATTATTACTTACCACTATGTAATATAATCATTGCTGTTACATTTTCATAAATATTCTTCAAAATATGATAATATCCTGGTCTATATTTTGATGATCCAATGCTTTAATCACTGAAGGAATGCTTATAGAATCAACAGGCTTTTCATAATCTACAAACAAAGCATAATGACAACTCACATTTATTGGTTCTTTCTATAACTTCTCTCAATATTTGGATGTGATCTGTGTTGAAACCACTAAAGTTCAGCTGTTCATTTGGCTAGTTGAAATCCAAAATTTGCTGCAGACAAGTTGTAATTTTTTTGGTACAAAATGTATGTAGAACTGATAATTTTTTTTATGATTTCTTTTAAATATGTTAATGCTGCATTTTCCCAATCATTTGGTGCAACTTTATCATGTATATAACTTTGCCAAATTGTTCTATTTCTGCACCTGCTTCTTTGAAGTTTTCCCTTCATAGATTTAATTGCATTTCTCATTATTTCATTTAAAATCCTAAGCAATTCAAAAGATGTAGTAATTGAAGTGAATACTTTTTCTTGTTCTTTATTGCTATACAATTCTTCTTAAATGTATAATTTGTTCAATCTGATTATTTTCATTTGCTTTTAATTTCTGTAATGTTCAAAAGAAAGAAAATTATATTTTTTTAAAATAATTTTTTGAGTTGTTGAAAAATAAGCACAAAATAAAACATATACAATCTGTTTATAGTTAGATGTTTGAACTGTTTCTATTATCTAATTTAAAATGTCAAATATTTTTTAAAAAATTCGGTTTATATTGATAGTTTACCCAATACCAAATGTTTTTTTATCAATACTAAGATGTTGTTTTACACGTTTGACACTTATTTTTTTCTATACTTTTTTTCCTTCATAAATTGTCTTCTCTCAGTAGAAATTTTATTTTTCAATTGCTGCTTTTTTATACCAGCTATCTTTGTTGTATTTCTTAGTAATGTAACAGTTATCTCCCTACTGACTTAGTTCAAATCTAAACCATCTTCAAAATCTGTTAATACGATTTGCAAGTTCTAATTTAAATTCATTGGAATGTTTCTGAAGGTTGGGAATATCAACTATGAATATTATTTTTCATAATAATTTTGTCTATCTAATTTTGCATTAACATGCATCTTATGTTATACTAACCAATGATACTTTCTCTGTTGAATTTATTAAAAACATTATAATCTTAAAATATATATTTTCTGTTAGTCAAAATATAATCTAATTCTGCTGTACTTTCATTTGAATTGCTTTGATATTTCATTTCAATTTAGCATTTTTTTCAAAGAAGTAATTCATAATATAAAGATTTTCTTTTTCTGTAAACTCCACATTTCTGTATCCTCTCTCATTTCTTTCACTATAACCAAATTTACCCACACCGTTTTTATCTTTTAATCACGAATTCCAACATTAAAGTCTTCCACGACAATTTTAAAATTTCGTTTGGTCTGATCAAAAACCTTTTGCACATCCATATAAAAATACTTTACTTTATCATAATGAAATCTTGAGGGTGCATAAATCTCAATTAACTTTATTTGATATCTTCCATTAAATTAAATAAATTTTGCCATTGATATATCATCAGTTTCTACAATATTGTTCTTCCAATTTTTACCTGTAATTCTACTCCACCTGTGCTTCCAATATTTGTGTCTTTCTAATATAATACAAATCTACTTTTTAAGTTGTCTTTTCAACCTTTCTTCTAACTTCACAAAGTCCAACAATATCTATAATCTAATCAACAATCTGAACTCGAAAGCACTCTTGTAGTATGAACTTCTTTTGCCTTCTGATTCCTAACAATTGTAATTTATTATATGCTTTGTTTTGAGAGTAATACATCCAAGTTCTTTTATAGTCCATTTTTCTGCTTAAACAGTCCATATGATGACCAAAAATTCAATTGTATAGTATTTGAGTTTACATCAACAATACCATTATTTTCAAAAATGATAGGCCCAAAGTTTTTTAGTCCTATCAACACATACATTAAAATCTTCAAGAAAATATATTCATTCTTTTAATCATATTAATATAATAATGCTATTCATTCAAAGAATAAATAATCTGTATTCTCTGAAAATGTTTGTTGTTGGTACATTGTAAAATCAGATATCATTATGCAAAACAGTTTTAATATTAGTTTTTTATTGATATATTCAGAAATTAAAAAACAACAACACAACATTGAATTAGATCTCACAACAAACCCAAACCATGCATGCATCTTTTTTCACTGTATAATGTGTCTTTCCAAAAAATACTTGCAGCCTTCTAATTGTTTAATTAAACTTTTTTTCTAGAAAATGATAATTATGTTTGTTTGTTTCTGAATATTTGTGTTTTAAAAAGAATAATATTAAGTTGCACTAAGTGTGGTTGTAGCTCAATATAGTTTCTCACAATTAAAAATAAGTTATTTATCCACTGTTGTACAGGACATATTATGAAATTTACCTGTAATTTCAATCAAAAAGAAACAGCTAAAAATATTGATTTAAAGAATAGATAATTTGCTAAACTAAAAACTCATAAAATGTTTTGAGTTAAATATTGGTAATTGTTTAAATGTTTTAAATGTATATGTATGCACTATTGTATTTTTTTTTTTTTTGGTTTTATTTTTTTTTCAAACATATAAAATAATATTGACATTAGTGTGGGTGTTGTAATTTGCAATTAATATTATATTCACATTTTTATATTTTCTTGAATTATTATTTTTAGTCAATGAAGTTTTTAAGGGCATTACATAAGGGGGAGGGGGGTTGCTATTAATGTGATCTTCCTCAGGTGCCAACATTCTTTGACATCATTTTATTTATATCTGTTAAGGATATAATTTTTATTCCTGTATATTAGGGCTGGATTTTATTGGTAGTTGTCTTTAATAACATTCAGTTTCACATTATACAAATTATCATTTTTTTTAACATAAACAATTGCACTGATCAGAGATCTAATAATAAAAAAAGTTTTTTATTACAAAATAAATAAATTAATAACACTAATAAATATATGAGATTAAAACAATTATAAATAGTTTTATAACAATTTTTTGTTTGATTTGAATTCAGTACATAGCATTTAATAGGATACCTTAAAAAGACTTTCACAGATATGGTTTCAAGGTGTGCACTGTATTTTATACTTTATTCCCATCTATTACATTCCCTTTAATTTTCTCCACATATAACATAGGAAAAAAAAATTAATTTCTTCAATTTTCTATTTTTTAGAATATGACAAAATTTGTTTTTGTAGCAACATATACTATTTTTAGAAGCATAACATATATATCGTATTCTTGCATAATTTACCCATGATTTGAACAAAAGAAAAAGGAAATGTAAAAAAATTAAAAATTAATTTTAATGTTTCACATTTTAATATTTTGATTACAATATATATATACACACACAGTTATATATCTTAATTGGGATCCTGTAATAGTAAAAGATGATAATGAAGTCACCAGAATGGAATAGTAGTATAAATATAACCATCATACTGGAAATAAATTGAAAATAAATCTTGATGACAGAATAATAAATGAGAAAGATAATTCATGTATTATCTTATTTAGGACCAGAACAGCAATTAAGAAAGGTTGAAAATGTATCTCTTAAATTTATGTTAAGGATATTATTTATATTAGCAATATCCAAATATTTAATAATAAAAGAAATCTTTCAATACTACTAACATATAAAATAACAAAATATTTTTTACTTTTAAGAATTAATGTTAATTAACTAGGCACCAACCAGATTAATTTACATTTGGAAACTTTTGGTTTAGATTTCTTAAGTATTTTTCTTGGGAATCTTTATCAATAAAGTAATAACATATATAGATTAGTTATACAATATTAAGTAAACAATTTTGTTTTTGCACTTGATTTTTGTAATGTTTACATTTTATTAAATAATGTCAGTGTTTTAATTGCTTTGTTGAATAAAATATATTGGCAACAGAAAGTAGAATACTGATTAAATAATAAGGTTAGATATATATTTCAATTATCTAAATTTGGAACATTCACCCCTAACTTTGATTTGCTTCTTTATTCTATTTATAACTTAGACCCATAGTCCTTTCCTCTTTTTGGTCTTTCTATTAAACATATGCTTATCAAAAATTATTCTTGTTAAGCATGAACTCTATTAATTATTATTATAAAAGACACAGACTTTTTAAAATTTAAAATAAATTTATTTTAATTAAAACTAATAAATAAAAATTAAATTGAACATTTATAAATAATAAAACAATAAACTAAATCCTCTGATGTCTCAATCAGTAAATTTGTATTTTATAGTCACAATATTATGTTTTATCATTTATGTTAATAATATTATTTATCTTAACCACATTTTCTCACTTTTAAGTAATTTTTTTATATGATTTGATTACTCAGGCTGTTTTCTGATTTTTATCCTTATTGCAGTTAGGATTTAGGATTCAGAGAGTTATCTTGTGTTCTAAGACTGATTTTTTTTTAAGTTTCAAATTATTATCTTGAATAGTATAAAATAATCAATTTGGCTCCTAGATGCAAATGTATATTAGTTCCATCTGAAGGTTTGTAATGATGGTATATTATAAGATATGATATGTTAGACTATTTCCATCATTTATGAGTGAATGTTGAATGTATTGTCTATTTGTGTGTTATTACTAACAAGTTTTGAAATGTTTTATTAAAGATCTTAGATTTTATATATAGAATATGCCCAAGTTATGTGAATAATTTTTTGGTCACTTCTTTCTCTTATAGTAATATTTTATTATGTGCAATCTTGTGATAATGAATATTATAATTAGTAAATCAATCTTTCAATTATATCATTTTTTATTATACAAAATTAACAAAGCGTATGCCACACTTGAATGAGAAGCTATAAAGATACACAGAAATTATTACACGCTAAGCGCTTTCGAGGTCTTTTGCCTCATATTCATAGCGGTACTGTGAGCTGCAGAATGAAAAAATAGGGCAAGGGAAACAAAACAGTATGCAAAGCATATGCAAATGAACTAGATAGTCCAACGTTTGGAGATGTCAAAGCAGGTATCTCGTCTATTGATGGAGTTATTATTGCCATTAATAAAATATGCTTCTCTGATTTTCCGCTTGATGTCATTTTTCTCAATACAGACTATTTTAGGGCTGGAAGGTTCAAACAAATGCCCTGTCATATGCTTTGCATACTGTTTTGTTTCCCTTGCCCTATTTTTTCGTTCTGCAGCTCACAGTACCGCTATGAATATGAGGCAAAAGACCTCGAAAGCACTTAGCGTGTAATAATTTCTGTGTATCTTTATAGCTTCTCATTCAAGTGTGGCATACACTTTGTTAATTTTGTATATTAAATTATCGAATGAGAAGTCTTAAAATCTTTAATCATTTTTTATTATATATGAAATGTTTTTGATTGTTTTAAGTAATTATCCTCAGTTTGTTATTAAAAATCAAAGATGATTGTCCAGAACAGTCAAAATATATTGTGTATAATAAGAAAAAAAATCATATAATTAGAAAATTGTTTGAGTTGATCTATTATAATTCTTTGGATATAATATGTATATGAAGAGGAGAAATTCATTAAGATAAATTAATAATATTTGATCATTCTTGTCATAATTTTGTCTGTTCCTTGTATAATTCTATGTTTATATAAAATTTTATTGTCTGCCATATTCTGGAAATCTTTACTTTTATTTAAATTTTTAGATAGCACACTCTATTATCTAAATGAATTATTCCTTTAAAGTTGACTTTTCTGAATCATTATTTGCAAAATCTAAATTGAGATTTTCCTTGATGATTTGTCTTTTTAACTTACTCTATCTCTTAATTTTCATTTTTTGCTGGGACATTGTCTCTTTATTCGCATAACTCCAAATTATTTTCCTTCATTAATGTATAAGATTATTTGGCACTAAAATCAATCTCTCCTGGTTTGGCATTTCTACCATTCTAGTCTACATAACTATTTTCCTTAAGTTAATTTTACAAGTTTTCAGAGACCTCCAGCAAACTCATCTATATTTATTACACTGTCAGGGTTGTCTTTTTTCTCTTGTTTCAACATTTCCAATTGATATTGGTCTCTCTCACCAGTTTTTGGAGTTTCTATTAATCTTTATTTTTTTATTAATAATTTGGAATCCACTTCTATAATCATATCTACTAAGATCATGATTATCCTCAGTCTCATCTGAATATTTAGCTTCTTTCTTGTTTAACATTTTTCTTTAGCAAATATTTTAAAATCTATATCTCTACTATATTTACCAAGATCATTTTCATCATCATTTATATTTGAATTTTTAATTCCTATCTCTATGGTGACCTGTTCCAAATATGAGTCTCACTTTGATTTTCTATATTATCTATATTATCAATTGCATTCTTGTTGTTTTGTCTAAGTTCTTCAATAGGATCTATATTAGTAATAAAATTTTATTTGCTTTTTACTCCAGTTGGGGGAATTTGAAATGGAAATATTTATTTAAAATTTATTCTGTGATTGGCAAAAGGGAAATTAATTTAATGTGCAAACATTAAATTATGTGTTAGTAAAATAGTATAGCCAAGTAAAATATAATAGTTTATATTTTAATTTAGCACATATATAGATACATAAAGAATTTTATTTGGGTTTGAATATAAATACTTTTATTTTAAGTTTAAATAAAAATACTTATATTTTATTTTAGACAGGAAATAAAAAAAAAAAAATTATATGAGTAATCCTTTATTAAAATAAGATTTAATTAAAAAAGTTTTTATTACCAGATTCCAAATAAAAAGAAAAAGCTACAAGATATTAAATTAAAGTTTTTCATAAAATAAATTAAAAATCATAAGTGAATTTGTTTTATATTGTTATAAGAATTAATTTAAATAATAATTATGACATATGCAGATTTATTGTTATATCATTTAGCGCAACGGTAGAGTGACTGAACTCTAGACCTGAATGTTCCAAGCAACTAACTATTCATTTATTTATTTTTTGCTATTTATATAATAGGTGATATATGTAATAGTCTTATAACTTTCTTTGTGAATTTTTTTTAACTTTCAGCCTGGTGTTCGACGAAGTCGTAGTGAAGCAGATTTTAAAGAATTGACTAAAAAAGATGCACAAAACCACTTATATCAAGAATTGGATAAACTCATGTTGTCTGCCCCTCCAGGCAGTGACATTGCAGTAAGTTGGAAATCTTTCTAACTATATTTTATTGGAAATATATTGTTTTCTGAAGTTATTCTATCTTTTTGGTAATTGCTGAATAAGATTTAATTTATCGATATATAAATATAACATGCATCCGTATTTTCATTAAAAATGTATATTTTTTTGAAAAAATTATTATAAAAATCTATAAAGAATATGGTTGTCATCTGATCCTTCGTGTCAGCCGCTAGAGGCGCTATTTCTAGCTAAATTTCTAGAAATATGCCGTTTCCGCGGCCGCACCCAAGCCTTTAAGCATTCTTTCTATAATAAATCCTAGAAAGATTGTTAACTCTGAGTTAAGTCTACTTTCTATGCTAAAAGGTAGAGTGTTAACTCGGAGTTAAGTCTTCTTTCTACGATAAAATCTAGAAAGAGTGTTAACTCGGCTTAGCGGCTAATGGTGTGGCTTTTTCCAATGCTAAAAGCAGAGGAAAATGCAGTAGTTGTTTGTGTCACGCACTATATCGTAATGCTGCGTTATGTATTTTATGTAACAATATCGTACGAGGGTGTGTTAATATGATCGTGTCAAAATTATTTAAATTTTCATTGGTGCCTTTTTTTTTTTTAAGACGAATTGATGTACTGTTACATTTTATCAATTTTAACAGTAGTGATTGTTCCTCATAAATTTGTATTCCTCCTAAATTTTCGATTAGGGTGGGGTAGCGTAAAATTTTAAAAATCATGCTTTGAGTCACGTTTTAGCGAGAAATTTTCCGAGACAAAAAGTATGGCTAATTCCCACAACAGAAAACTTGAAAAGATGGGAATTGCCAGACATGGAAGCTGGCGCTGGAATATTTCTACAGCAGAAAAAAAGAAAAACATCCTGCTGCTGAAAGAAAAGATTCGATTGTGCGGCAAATATATGCAGATTTGAGGTCCAAAAACATCTGCCGATGGAAGTGCTCACTTCGTAAAGGCAAGCTTGTTTGAGGGATTCTAAATGGCCTTCGTCAAATGTCAAAAATAAAAGAAGTAACTTCAATTTTTATTTAAACGTGCATCCCTTCTCCCGATAATTGTTGTCGTCGGCAATCAAATGTAAAATAAAAGAAGTAACTAAAATTTTTATTTAAACATAGCCCCAAAAACCCCTCTTCTCCCAATAATTGTTGTCGTCGGCAATCAAACGGTCAAATAAAAGGAATGTCAATTATTCTTTAATTGTATAGAAAAAAAAACAAAAAACCCTCCCACTAATTGTCGTCAGCAATCAAATGTAAACCAATCAAAGTAAGACAGTAAATTATTAGTTAAACATAACCCAAATTACTATTTGAACGTACACCGAAAAAGACCCACTCTTGTCAATCAAAATTAAAGAAACCTAGACTATTATTGTCCCATTGTCAAATCGAATATTATTTGGGAAAACCTAAATAATTTATAAACGAAAAAAAAAAAGAAAGTCAAAACCGTTGTCAATCAAATATAACCGATAAAAGTAACTTCAATTTTGATTTAAACATACACAAAAAAACAACCTCTTTAGCTCCCAGTAATTGTTGTCGGCAATCAAATGTAAAATAAAAGGAAGGTAAATTAGTATTTAATCATCACCCAAAAACACCCACCCTTCTCAAATGTACAACATTACTAAAAGTAACGTAAACTACTATTCTTTAAATGGTTAGACCCCTTCTCCCAATAATTGTTGTCTACAATCATACACACAAAAAAACACCCCTCCCAATAACTAGTGTCGGCAATCAAATGTAAACCAATCATAGTAAGACCGCAACTTATTATTTAAACGTAACCCAAATTACTATTTGAATCTACACCAAAAAAACACCCGCTCTTGTCAATAAAAATTAAACAAACAACAACTATTATTGTCCCATTGTCAAAAATATTTATTTGTAGAACCAAAAACCATAATTTATAAACGAAAGGAAGTCAAATCGGTCGTCAATCAAATGTAAACCGATAAAAGTAAAGGTTTTAATTTTTATTTAAACATACACACACACACGCGCGAAAAAAAAAAAACCCACTTCTCCCAATAATTGTTGTCGGCAATCAAATGTAAACCTATCAAAGTAACGTAAATTATTATTTATAGATCCATCAAAAAAACCCGTTCTCTCTTGAATTTTGTCAATCCAATTTTACAAAAACAGTAATACTATTTTAAAAAAAAACACAAATTACTATTTGAACACACACCAAAAAAAGACCCTTTGGTTAAAAAAAAAATTAAAAAAAACAACTATTATTATCCCATCGTCAAAAATATTATTTGGGAAAAATAATTCAGAAACGAAAGAAAGTAAACTTTGTAAACAAACAAAAAAAAAAGTCAATATTAATAGAGAATCGCTAGCCTGGGAACGTTATATTAATGTGTTTTTTGGTTAGAAATCGCGCCTCTAGTGGCTGACACGAAGGATCGGATGACAACCAAGAATATAAAAAGAAAATAAAAATAATATTATAAAGAAAATTGTTTTATAAATAAATTTATTTTAATCATAGAAATCTAAAAATTTTTCCACATTTTAATTCATATTATCACTATTTTTCATATGTGGCTTGTCACTACTTTCTTCATAAGTTGCTTCATCTTCTGTACTGTTAATGTCATTAGAAATTCCATAATGATTTTTCTCTAGATGCTATTCCACAATTTCTTTACCAGATTAATGTTTGCATTTTATATTTTTCCTATTGGTGTTAAATCATGACTTTCTGATATTCCAACTTTTTTCTGTACTACATGTAAATAATGTGTATCTTGTTTTTTTAATTCTAAAATTTAAAAAGGAATCCATGGGCAAATTCTCATTGTTATGACTACAACAAATGGACAGCATTGTAAGATCAATTGTTTTTTTTAATAAGTTAAATATTTAAAATTTTAAAAATTTATTGCTTTTTTAGGTTTATCTTTTTTCTTCTATTGTATATGCAAAATTAATTTTCTGATTCATTACTGAAATTAGATGACAATTTGATAAATTGATCCATTTCTTTTAATAATTTTATTTTTTTGTTTTAGATTTTTTCAACTTTTCTAAAAACTCCTTCAAGATTAAATTAATATGTCTTAAAAGTATAAATAAAAAATATTGGATTGAAATTAACTGGAATTAAATGTAATTTTTTAAATGATTTAATGCAACTTTTTAATATAAAAGTTACATATGTACGAATAACTTCATTATCCCGACTTTTTTCCAGAATTCATTGCTGCTATGTCCATGAACACACATGATATATATCAATTTTTGGTATGTCTAGTAATTTAGTGCTTTACATTTTATACGTCTTTTAATCAATAAATAAATTTTTTAGATGTGACAATGACATTAGTGAATTTTATATGAGGATATGGCTATTCTGATGTAAACCTTGTACACTTTTATAAACAATCATAAAGAAAGTGGACTAAGAAATGGTGAATAGTCGAGTATCAGAAATATAATTTATTCAAGAGATGTAATTTATTAAAAAGAAGATCATGGTTTATTGAGACCTGAAATTTGCAGGTACCTTGTGCTAATAAGTGGTAATAATGAAATCTATCTATATATACAGTGGGAAAGTAGTGAGGATGTTTGATGAAGGATGGTATATACTGTTTTTGCCAAAGAGTCAGAAGCGACTACAATTGAAATTTCTAAAATATATAGTTCCTGACTTAGTGTCAGCTTATTTAACTATACAAGGAAGTTAGCCTGAGTTATAAACCTTAGGGTGTTTTGAATTTCAGGCTATAAAAAAAGTTACTGAATCCTGTTTTTCATTGAAGAAGGATAATTGTCAGGGAATTTGGATATCCAGAATTTATTTCAGACGGCTCTGAATTAATGTAAATAAAATAAATTACTGCTCCTGGTGTAGATATTTTGTGAAGTTCTAATTAATACTTTCTGAAAGTTTTTTTTTTTTTTCAGATTTGAATAGTTAATACAATGTTTGGACAAATGCCTTAATGTTATTATGCAGAGAAGTAGGATTCTGGTTACCAAGGATTTTAAAACTCTTTTTTTAAATAAATTTTTGTTAATCTTTCATACCTGAAAAACTTGTTTATTGAATGATCCTCATTTATATAATAGCAACAAATAATTCTAATATATAATCTTCATCTAAACTTGTTGTTCATTCAATATAACTTTAAAAATTTTCCCATTTCTTTGTTTTTAGCAACTGCTTTCTAATTTTGTTCTTGTACATTACTATGCCAGTGCATAATTAAAATCTATATCAATATTGTCATCTGTCACTGTAATAATATTAAAGAGAGAGGATTTCATTTTTTTAACATATGCGCCTTACTGATTTTTATAATAGCTCAACGATGCTGTGTTGAGCACAGTGGAAACTCTCAAACCCAAATACAGAATAGAGACTTTATAAAGATAAGAGTGGCCGCCTTATCTTTAACCTAAATTCTGATTTATATAGGCCAATCTGAAGCATCTTGGTTTGAGAGAGTGAAGATGTTACTCTATTCACTTTTACATCCATTACCTTCTTACATACATTAACATTTGCAAAATCATGATTTATTACATGTTAATATTATGAATTAATAGAAATTATGTAATGTTCAAATTTATTTATTAAGTGCGTAGATCATAAGAAATCAAAGAGAAAGGATTTCATTTTTTTAACATATGCACCTTATTTATATTTATAATCGCTCAATGATGCTGTGTTGAGTACAGGGGAAATTCTCAAACACAAGATAGAGATTTTATAAAGATAAGAGCTGCCATCTTACCTTTAACCTAAATTCTCATTTATATAGACAGATCAGAAGGGTCTTGGTTTGAGATTGGCTTATATAAATCAGAATTTAGGTTAAAGATAAGATGGCTGCTCTTATCTTTATAAAGTCTATCTTGTGATTGGGTTTGAGAGTTTCCTCTGTACTCAACCCAGTATCATTGAGCTATTATAAAAATCAGTAATGCACATATGTTAAAAAGGTGAAATCCTTTTTCTTTAATTTCATACGACCTATGTGTTTAATAAATGTTAAATAATAATAATAGTAATATGATATCACTTGTGACCACATTATTCTCTAAAAGTGATTGGTTTAATTGATTGTATTTCAAAGTTTCAAAAAGCATTATATCAGCTGCAAGAAATTAGGGAATAACTGGCCAAATAATCATAATCATGCGATGCCAACATATTGACAGTCAATAATATTAAGCAAAATTTCTGATGTATATACATAGGGAAACATGATCTTTCATTTTTCAAGAAATGGAAAGAAATAGTCAGTACATATGGGAAAATGCTTAGCATTTAGAATGTATTAAAAGTTATAAATGAAAACAAATTAATGATTATTCATTGAAATATATGTATTCAATTGAGGTTTTTATAATTATATAAATAAATAAAAAATTAATCATTATTCATAGAAAAAAAAATTATTATCATTTATTTTGAGCAGAGTTTATATGAATAAATTAAGCAAAGAGTTTTCCTGAAGGTTTGTGATGATGGTGTTTTAGTTGTATTTATTGTTTGGACTGTTTCCATCATCTAATATGTTTGATGTGCTATTATTAGCAGTTGAATGTATTTGGAATATTTAAATAAAATTAAATTTTTCTAAAGATATTCTTCTAAAGATATTCAATACTCATATTAGATGATGGAAATAGTCCAAACAATAAATACAAACAAACGGTTATTTCTACAGAAGTGTTTGCTATAAATCATGGGGTTGTAGCGCACTTGTACAATTTTCTGGAAATGGCTTGAATTTTTTATTTCCTAGAAATATATCTTTTCTATGTGTGTCTTAATTGTCTACAAAGAAAAAAATGTTTCTGCTTTGTACATTCATATTTAGCATTTAATGAATATAGAATTGACAAAAAAAAAAAAGTCTTATTATCAAAGTTTTACTGTTTATGTAGTAGTCCGTAAAAAGTTGTTTTTACTTTCTTGAAACATTGTGGTTTTCTTATAATTGATGCTTATTTGTCACTTTTATCATTACTAATTTAAACGCTTTCTTCATTAATGATGAAGCTATGATGCACAGAAATGTAAACATAACTACTTGTTTTGAATTTAAAACTCGATTTGATGTGTTCATAATTCTCATGATTTTTGACAATCATATTGTTAACTTTATAACATTTCAATTTAAAAATAAATTATCCTTATAAAAAAAATACTATTTTCGGACTGTGATTTATCAATGAAAGATATAATTTGAGAAATGATGACATCAGGAAAAAATAGCAAGTATTTTATAGCACTAAATGCAATAAAAAGAACCAAAGAAAGCCAACAAGAAATTCAGGAAAATGATATACTGCTTATGTAGGAAAGATTGATAGAAGTTTCATTGCATTTGTATGTATTTATGTTTTACATTAAAAAACAAACAAACTTATATTTAATAGTTTTTTAGTAAGAAAAAATTTACTTTACTTTAAATGAGTTTATAAAAATATAGTAAAAAACAAAAACGCATTATCATGAAATTGAGAATTATCAGCTGTTTACATTTTTCTATATTTTTATAAAATTAATTTAATAAATAGAAATGACTGGTAATTAGTTACATCCACATTGAAAACAAATTATCAATAATGAGAAATGGCATATAACATATTTCATATTTGCCTGAAGGTTTGTGATGATTGTATATTAGATGCAATAATATGTTGGACTATTTCCATCCCTTTATCAGTAAATGTTGAATGTATAGAAAATTTTAAATTTTATTTAAACTTTTCAAATACAAACAACTTGTTAGTAATATAGATAACACAGATTAGTAATGACACACCATTTCGAGTAATATTATTTTCCACTCTTCTTCAGGGGTTGTTGGATGACCAATGACAGTATTAGCATAGGAGTTGAACTGTACATTAGATTCTCGAATATCAAATTTAAAACAAATGCTCTAACCAACTTAGCTATTCTGTCAAAGGCAACAGGTAGTAGAAATTTGATATATTTATATATAAGAGTTGGTTCAAATCCTCCCGAGTCCTTCAATTTTTAATTTATATATATATATTTTAAGAGTAAGTTTAATTAGAGGCTCCATATATTGAGTATTGCCACACTAGATTGACTTATAGAATTATTTGTTATTGTTATATGCACAGCTTCCTTGAATTTTTTTCTTTGCACTTTTTCCTTTCTATCCAATATTTTTGTATTTTCCCAATTAAACATATGGTCCATTAGTACATATATGGTTTGCTACTGTAAATATATCTGCTTTTTTTTCTTTTAATCATTATTTTATGTTCTTTCAATCATTATTCAACAGAGTGATATGTCTCACCGATATACTTTCTTCCACATTCACATGGTATGTCATAGATACAGTTTTTGTTCTACATCATTTCCAGTTTAGGCTTGGTAGAAGTAAGAATTTCTCAAAGTGTGATATAGCTTTGGAAAGCTGTTGCAATGTTATATTGACTGCAGATTTTCTTTAATTTGTCTGCCATTTCTGATATGTATGGATATACTACAGTGTCAATAATTCCTTTTTTTTTTTTGGTATCTCTTTTCGTTATCTATTAAAGGTTTTCTTGATGACTGCTGATGGATAACCATTCTTCATGAGAATTTGTTTTATGTGAATTTTTTAATTTTCCAAATCACTGGTTTCTGAACAAATTTCCTTTGCTCTGTTCCATAGTGATAGTATAATTCCATGTTTAGTGCTTCTGGTATGATTAGATGCTTATGCCATGTACTTGCTACTATGTGTTGGTTTCCTATACACTGTTGTTTTTACTTTGCTCTGAGAGAGTCTTGTCACAATAACATCTAAGTATGCCAATTTTTGTTCTCATTCTGATTCCATTGTGAATTTAATTGAAGGGCATATGTTGTTGATATGTGTCCAGAATGATTGTAATTGCACGTCATCATGTGGCCATACAACAAATATATCATCAATATAATGAAGCCACACTTTAGACAGACATGGGTAGTATTTATGGCTGTGGCTTAACTTCCGGTAGAAATGCCATTACTTGCTTTGCTTTGAAGAATTCTGAGTTATATTGAAAGTATATTGTTATTATGCAGAACTTTTCCTTACAATAGTCAATGCCTCATCACACAGTACATTTGTAAATAGACTTTCTACAGCAAAGCTTATCAATATGTCAGTTCTTTCCATTTCCATGTCTTTGACTAATTCTAAAAAGTGCTTAGAATCCTTCACGAAAGTTTGTGTCATGTATGCCAATGTACTAAGAACTTCAAGAAGAAATCTTGACTAATTTCGACACAGTCAATTTCTAGAATTAACAATATGCCTTAATGAAATATTGTCTTTATGAATTTTAGGAGTCCATATAGATGAGGAATCTTGCTGAAATTCAAAGATAATTTCCTTTTTTCTGAGTCACTGAAATATCTGCGATGCTTCTGGAGTCATCATCATTGTCGTCAACCATTGTCAATCCATTGCAGGATGAAGGTCTCTCCAAGTTCAATCCTTCTCCGATCTTTAGCTTCTCTTCTCCACATCACCCCTGCATACTTTCTTATTTCATTCATCCATCTCACATGTATTCTCTTTCTGGGTATTTTACAATCTCTTGGAATCCAGTTTGAGATTTTAATTGTCCATCTATTATCATCTCTTCTAGCAATATGTCCAGCCCAACTCTACTTCAGTCTTTTAATTTTTTCAATGAGATCAGTAATATCTGTTTATTCTTTTATCCATATATTGTGTTTTGATCTCTTCTTGTTACTCCTAACATGCATTTTGATCTTTTCTTGTTATTTCTAACATGCATCTCTCCACACTTCTTCGAGTGATCTGAAGTCTCTGTATTGCTCTTGTATTAAGTGTCCAAGTCTCAAATCCACAAGTAAGAACTGGCAAAACACATTTATTAAAAACCTTACTTTTCAAACACATAGGCATATTTCCTTTTAGTATTAAGTTATTTCTACCAAAAGCACTCCAACCAAGTTTAATTCTATGATTAATTTCATCCATTATGTTTCCATCTGTAGTAATGCTTCTAATTTTACCATTTGGAATTTGATTTTTTGTTACTTTTTTGTATTGGCCTGTTGTTAGAAGTCTTTGTATTTTGCTATCATAATCTGTTTTATTATTTACAACTGTAGTGTTACCTTTATCAGCAGGAAGAATTATTATAGATATATCCTGTTTGAGAGATTTAGTAGCTTTCCTCTCATTACATCAAATGTTTGATTTCTGCTTTTTGATATCTCTTAAGTATCCTTTTAACTCTCCAATGTAATTCTGTTGCTTTTTCGAAGAGGCAATTTTTGGTTATCTTTTTTAGTGGCTGGATTATATCCAATAATAGTATGGTAGATAGTATCTCTGGAAGAAGCAGCAGAATTATGCTGGAGAGGTAAAGGGATCCTTGAGAGATATCAAAAACAGAAATCAAATATTTCATATGATGAGAGGAAAGCTATTAAATCTCTTAAACAGGATATTTCTATAATAATTCTTCCTACTGACGAAGATATCACTACAGTTGTAATGAATAAAACAGATTATGATAACAAAATACAAGAACTTCTCACAGCAGGCCAATACAAAAAAATAGCAAAAAATCAAATTCCAAAACAGAGGTAAAATTACAATTATTATTCTGGAACCATCACTGGTATTTCAGTGATTCAGAAAAAAGGAAATTAACTTTGTATTTTAGCAAGATTCCTCACTTATATGAACTACCTAAAATCCATAAAGGCAATGTTCCATTAAAGCACATTGCTAGTTCTAGAAATTTACTGTGGTAAAATTAGTAAAGATTTCTTCTTGAAGTTCTTAGTACATTTGCATTCAGGACACAATCCTTTGTCAGAGATTCTAAACACTTTGTAGAATTAGTCAGAGACCTGAAAATGGAAAAAAACTGACATATTGGTAAGCTTTGATGTAGAAAGTCTATTTACAAATGTACCGTGTGATGAGGCATTGTCTATTGTAAGGAAAAGGCTATATGATAATAATAGTCTACAAACTAGAACAACTCTACCTATTGATGAATGTGTAATGGAATTATTAATATTCTGGTTAATAACAATATACTTTCAATATAATTTAGAATTCTTCCAACAAAATCAAGAGATGGTCATGGGATTATCACTATCACCCTTGATGAGCAACATTTGCATGGAAGAACTTAAAATCACAGCCATAAAAATAACTCCATATTCACTTAGAGTGTGGCTTCACTATGTTGATGATACATTTGTGGAATGGCTGCACGATGACAGTTATTCTGGACACATATCAACAATGTATATTCTTTAATTACATTCACAATGAAATCAGAATGAGAACAAAAATTGGTTTACTTAGATATTCTTGTGACCAGAATTCCTCAGGCAAAATAAAAACAACAGGGTATAGGAAACCAACATATACTGGCAAGTACTTGGCATAAGCATCCAATCATACCAGAAGTACTAAAGATAGAATTATTGAAAAAGTATTCATTATATTGGTTATTTAATCTATAAACTTTGATTATGCCAGATCTCTCACTTTTCATAAATATTTGTTTGTGTTTTTTTAAATTGAATTTTATACAACCATAGTTAGTTTTAGTAGCCCCCTCCCCCCAATTTTCTTTATATCACTTTAAAGTTTAAATAAGTTAACTACTGAAGTCATTCTTGTCTGAATGTTATCTGCTAAACATATTTATGTTCCCAAATTATGTATTATTTGTTTTAATCTAATTTTTTTATTTTATTTTAATCTTTTTAAAACCATGATATCAAGATTCCAAATTGATTTGCATAATTTTATGCCATTTCACATAAATTTTATATACATGGATGTTGTGGTTTTTTGAATATAAAATATTAATATAATTCAGAAAATTGGCCAGGATGAGTCTATTTTTGTCAGATTGTGAAACTGTTATATGACGGAATCTGAAAGTCTTTAGAGATTGATTACTGAGATATTATTTTAATAGAAGAAAAAATAGTATTTATTTTTAAGATCTGGGTATATTTATGGTATTTCTAGGATATGGGTTATTACAAGTTATATTGTAGATAGCTATGCACTATTAGGCAAAACTGATTTAATACTCTATGGGAAATAGTGTCTATGACAAACTTGGCAATATTGTGAATAATATTAGTTAAAGTGTTATTTAATAATAGAGATATTAAAATAATATTACTTTTAAAAAAACATTTAAACAAGGTATTTAATCGAATTCATTTTCATATTATAAAAATATAAGAAGTGCTATGCTGAATTGCTTTTTAAATAATTGGTTCAATAATCATTTTAATTAATGGTGTAAAGTATTAAAGTTTATATTATAGCACTAAATATTGAGATTCTGAAATAAACTGTTAAGGAAATTATGAACAATCATATTATTAGATGTTATCTTTTGATTTTATTATTTTGCTGTCTGCCTTATTCTAGATGCTTTTAGGGAGATTAAGTAATTCATATAGTTTGTTGAAAAATATGAATTCACTCTTTTATATATAAATTAATGATTTAATTTCTAATTTAAGTACTTATTATCAAATATAATCTCAAAATGTTCATTTAAAAAAAAAATATTTTAAACAGAATGTTTGCAAAGAGTTTGATGGATTTAAAAATCTATTTGGAAGATTTCTTCTTGATACTGGTCCTTCCATTCAGTGGGAAATGATTGAACCTCTTCCAGAAAATTCTGTAAGTTTTATATTAAATTTATTTATTTGTTTTATTATTAATTTTATTTTTTACACGATTAATATTTATATTGCTTTTTACATGTATAGCTTTTATGGACAAGTTAAAATTTAATATAAGATGGTTGTAAGTTGTTTGTCATTAATATTAAATCAGCTAAGAAAATTAAAGATAAATAGAATTTTTTGGCATTTTATCCAATCAGAAATAATTTTAATTTGTGTGAGTCTGTTATTTAAGCTTTTTCTTATTTTTACAATTCATACACATTTAAATTTTCAATCCCTCTAATTACTTTTTTTATAATTTAAAATGTACGTAAAATTTTTTTCATTTTAATAATTCAATTATATTATTAAATGGTTTATAATTTGAGATTTATATAATGATCAAACATTAAAAATGACAAAATTGTCTTGCAATTCGTAGATCTTTATCTTTCAAAACTGCAACTATTATATAGAAGACATTAATTTATTGAAATCCTGTGCTTTAATAGTGTAGTAGCAATAGTCTGCATCAATCACTGTTAGTTCAAAGGACACTTTGTTCACTGTGCTTATTTGGTTCCACAGAAGTAGTATGATATCTAAATTTATGATAAATGGGTATAAAATTTCTGTTACAATAATATACTAAATTTTTCTATATAATCTTCCAATGCAATTTTTATATAATTTCTCTTTTATTTTCCTTACAGTTTTGACTATGTTACAGTCTTCATCAGAGCTACAACATTTAAACATATAATCATATAATCATTATTTTATATACAGTACATATCTATATACATATTTTTTACATTATTATTCATAATTACATCTAACTTGAACTAATTTTACCTTTACATCTTTTAATTTATAATTATTTATTTATTATTATTTTTATCCCTTTCTATTTTTATTTACTTGTAATTTATCTTTCATTATTATATTCTTTTATTAATAATTTCTATTTTATTTTTATTCCTATCTTTATTTTTATTTTTTATTTTTATTTATTCATTTTACTTACCTCCTATATAACTTTCACCCTTTCTACTTACGATTGCAACTGACTATTTTTAAAAAAAAATTTTAGCCTCTTTTTCATATATTCCTCTATTGTCAATTTTCTTAACTTTCTATCCTCTTTTAATTTTTTAAAAACTCCATATATCATTTCTTTTATATATAAATTTTATTATTAATAATAATTTTTCTATAAAAATAATGTTTTACCCCTCTCCACCTCTATTTAGATTTGGCTTAATCTTCTTAATTAATATAGTTTCTTTTATTTTTCTATCCCTTCTTTTATTAGTATAATCTATCATTATAATAGAAGCTATATTAATTAAGAAAATCAAATCTAAATAGAGATGGGGGTAAACATTTTTATAGAAAAATTATTAGCTTTAGCAATAGAACATCACCAAAGCCTCCAGAACAAAACTATAATTGCAAGGAAATCAAGTCATACATCACATGATTTGTACTACAAGCTTATAAAATTAAGTCAAGGGATATATGACTTGATTTTCTTGCAATTATAGTTTTGCTCTTGAAACTTTGATAATGTTCTATTGCTAAAGCTGTTTATATATGGTGTATCTGAACTTAGTTCAGTCCCTTATGGCTATTTAAGTTAGATAGCTGGATTTGAAGCCATATAGATGTCTGAAAATTTCAGATTTTCTACTTAATAGTTAACTATTAGATAAATGCTGGGCTTAAGTTAGTATTTTTAGATCTAATGTCTGAATATTCTAGCATCTCACTGATGAAAGCCAATAGCTAGAAACAGGTCTGATGATAGGGATATTCAGAACAGCTTGTTAAGGGCTATTTATGTTCATTATATAACTCACTCAAGTTACACAACATTCTACATTTCTACCAATATAAATGCTATAAATATTATATTCACTAGAACATATTGTGTATTTATTTGGAGTGCGCTTAGAATCAGACTTTTTTTTTTTTTTAGAGAGTGTAATAATATTTTAAAATGAATTTGAAAAGGAATTTTTATCTTTTAGACTTGAAAATAAGCACATCTAGTAATTGACTTTGATTAATATTAGCTTCAAGTATTTTCATTATTGATTTTAAATATTAATTTTAATATTGATTGAAATGCTAGCATGCAATAATAAAAACAAATTACAATGCTTTACTGCATAGTGATATAATTTCTGTTTGAAGTTTACCAGAAAAATTTGCACTTGTAATGCAGAATTTAGGCTTCTGCAACTTCTGGATGAACTTAACAGGAAATATAAAAGCTAATTTAGATGAGTATTTAATTGTATGCATATGCATCCAATGTTTGTTTTTTTTTACAACAATAAGAAGAATGTATTATTTTTAGCATTGATTTTTATAGAAATAGAAATGTTATGGAAGAGTGATAGGATACTTTAAAATAATAATCTACACTTTTTTCATGGATTTTAAGGATGGTTGGTTGTTTAATGTCTATTATTATTATTATTATTTTATCATCAACAACATCTTAAAATGCCACATCTTAACAATTTCAAATAAATAATTCAGACTAAAGGAATAGTTTATTATTTAAAGTTATTTTTTCTTAGCAGATTCTGCAAATTTTTAGTAATTGTGTAATGGTTAATCTGACTTTTTATTGGTTAATATTATCCAATCATATATAATAATATTAAGTTTATCAATAAAGCTGCTTCTTTATTATTATATTGTGTATTTTTATTTAATTTTTTTATATTAGAAAAGCTTTTAAAAATAATTTATTCAAGAATAGTAATAATTGAATATCGTAAAACAAATAATCTTATAATATAACATTGTTTTTTAAGATGAAATATATAAACAAATTCATGTTTATAAATAATCATTTAAAAAAAATCTTGATTAAGCTTTTGTCTATTATTAATTGTTTTTATTTGAGATTCATTTTTTGGCATATCATATAAAGATATTTTATGTCACTCTGGAGGTTTCAAAATTTTTCAATCAGATGCTAAAGATTCATAAGATTTTGAAAGAGATAATTACATTGACTTTCATTTCATTTAGACAAATATTAGGATTATTTAGGAGCTATGGAGTGTTTAAATTTGTTAAGCAGATGTAATGAAACTAACTGATGCCTCCTTTAGTTTTAGCAAGAACATAGCAAAGCATCTTAAGAATTTCATTAACCTAGTTATTTGCAATAAGTCTTTCAGAAATGAAAACTAAAGATGTTTCTAAAATATTATTTAATTGCTTATCACTATAATTTTCAATGTTTTTGAAACATATTAAAGCAAAGTCTAACAAATTTAGGTTTATTTCACCATTCTGTGATGGCTATAGTGGAATTCCAAAAGTAATTGATAAGTTTTAATCCTCTTTAAGTTCATTCCTGATTAATTAATGAATGATTAGCTAAATATTTTTAGAAATTATATTTGCTTAATACCTTTTTTCTAATTTTATGGTCTTTTTTCTTAATCATTCTAAATAGTCTAATTATTATTGTATGGAATTGCTATGTATTCGATATGCAAGCATTCCGAATACCAACAAACTAAATAATAAATAATAAGACTAGCAAACAGTCTGCTACACTCGCAATACAAATATATATATATATAGTTCCCTATCGGTTAATTTCTCCTGACGAGGTATTGCTACATCCATAACATACTATACACATGTGTAGTTCACTTTGGTTAACTTCCCCTGAGGAAGTATTACTACACACATAACACAATCTATATATATAGCTCTCTTTGGTTCATTTCCCCCAACGAATTCTAAGAGTGGCTGCTTTCAACATTGTTTTCATTGGCCTCAGTTTCCCAAACACTTTGGCCCCAGGTTCAGTTCACCTGCACGCGAACACATCTGTCTTCATCGTAGATCACTGTGATCATCACTATGAGTTTCTTTTAGCTGCAATCACTTCTGTCTCTTGGCAATAGTCCGCTTAGTAAACTTACTGGAAATCTGCTGGAAAATCAACTCTTCACATCTAGCTGCTATCCAGACAGTTTCTTTCGACTTTGGTTTCCCAAACTCTTTGGGCCTGTTTAGCTGCTGCCATGAACACATTTTCACTGAATGCTGCACCCTTATTGAAACCACTGTCACATCTCTCACCAACATGAACTAGAAAATAAACAACGCACCTTGTTGCTTATTGTATTTATAGTTTTTAATTACTCATACAATTAATTACTTTCTTGCATATACGATAATGTTTTTAGGTCTATAACTAATTAATTGGTGTCTTATGAATTCATTTCCATATAAGGTAATTTATAGTCTATTCCATTAATTAATTAATCTTTTATCAAGAAATATTTATAATCAGCAAATATTCCTTGGAATTTATTGATCACAATTAACGTAAATTATTTAATTAAATTTACTGCTTATCAATTAGCAATCTTAATATATTTTTCTAATATTTTCTACTTTTTCTGGAGTGCACAAACTTATAATAATGTAAATATAATATTTTTACAAAATATAGCAGGATGTTTTTTTTAAATCATTGTTGACAACATCAGAAGCAGAATATCCTACAATAATGATCATTTGTTGCACCACTTTAATTTTTGTAGTTTTTGCAAAATTATTTAAATATTAATAAATTCTTAATTTGACTTTTTCTTTTAAAGTTTTCTTTTTTTCACTATATAAATAGAAAGAATTTCATATACCTAAGTTATTCTAACTAATTTACATTTAAGTTTGAAATTTGAATCAGGTTTATTGATTCTGAAGGCTCTTAGCAAAGAACATTGGAATTAAGGCAAAACTCTCCATACAGTAGTGCCACCCTCTGCCAACCAGAGTAATCCATTGATTACTCTGGTTGGCACAGGATGGCATTACTATATGTAGAAAATTTTGCCTTTGTTTACAACAATTATGTGCTAGTATGAGATGATCATGTGAACATTGGAATTAAGTAATATATGAAACTTTTTACATAAGCCTTTCAAAGAAAATCTGCTATCACATTACAATCACCTTGGGTGTTAGATAAATATTTTAAAATGTATCTGAAAACTTTTATTTAGGTTTGCTTATATTTCAAATAAATATGTAAAGATATTAGAAAACAGAAACTGATGGCCGGAATAGCAGTCTTCAATTGTTTTAAATCAGAAACCATGTCAAATTCCTTCATTATCGCTCATTATTTATTATTTATATACTGCCAAAATTCAGTTCACAAGTGTTATGCTTTTGCTTTTGTTTATCATCTTTAAATAAATATACTAATGGGAGTAGCACTGTCTGCTTATAGAAACTATACCACTTATAAATTGACTGTTAAGTATCGTATGATAGTTAAATATTGAACAATGAAGAAAGCATTTGAGGATATACTATCTGAACCAACTGAGGTGAGAAATGCATCTCTGAGATGTTTCTAATGTCATTATATATTTGATGTGAAAATAAATTAGTTTTCAAATATATTTAAAGATATTGTAGTCTAAATATTTTTTTCCTATTCTGATACAAATTGTAATCGATATATTTCAACATTTTGAATTTTGGGCAAAAAGAGGTTTTATTCAGTATATATATGTAGATAATGCCTAAGTGTGCTTTCAGCCAATTAAGCTAGATTAAAGGGGTGGTATTAAATTAATAGCATTACTATATTAATCGTTAATGAATGTTAAAATCTATGTATAATATAAAAGTAATATAATAAAACTTCTAATTTAATAATCATTAATATAATTATCATAAGATGTTGAGCATTATTGAGCCCATGTAGGAAGTAAAATCTTTATGAATTGAATATTGATAACTATTTAGTATATTTATTGTCTGATACTTATTAGATTATTTTTTTGATTACATTGATGTTTTATTTGCTATTTATAACATTCTTTTTTAAAAAGCTTAATTTTCAAGATTTTTTTTTTTTTTTGCATTGAGCACTTTTTTAATTTCTAGGTAAAAGCATATTCATCTTTAAGTGAGCCCAACAAAGATTCTGTCAGAACTATGCTGAATAAATTGGTGGTAGTCAAATTGAATGGTGGATTGGGTACTAGTATGGGTTGTACTGGGCCTAAAAGTTTGATATCAGTTAGAAACGATTTAACTTTTCTTGATTTAACAGTGCAGCAAATTGAAGTAAGTTTATAGCTATATTGAAACTATGTATATGGAATATATATTTTTAATTTTAATTGTTAATGAACTAGTTTTACATTCAATATATATATATATACAGCACGTTCTGATTTATGTAATTAATGTGTTAAACTTGATTTTCTCTAACTGGATTTATACTTAAGTCAAAAAAATTTAGAAATTTTTTTTTTGCTTATTATATTAAAGAATACTTTAATGTTTGTATTTATAGGTTCTTGTATTAAACACATTTTTATAAAAATATAATATATGAAACATCATATTTATAATAATATTTAAAGTAATGGATGTCCTGCTATTAACAATTTTATAATTAGTAATGGAATGAAATAAAAATATTTCCCCTTTTTTCAATTTTTATTGATATAATAAAGAAGTTAAGTTACTTTGCTACTAATTAAAAAAAGTTGTTCTCTCTCTCTTCTTGTAATATCATTAAATTGAATTATTTTTCAACTTTGAAAGGTATGATGTATTTAGAATATTGTTTGTCAGATATTTTTATGTAATTACTATACAGAAAAAGAATCAGAATTAAAACCAATTCTTTTTTTATGTTGCACTTCACAAGTATACAATAGTCAAATATGTTTAAAAATACATATATACAAGCAACAAAGATTACAAATTTCGGCAAATTATGTTTTTTTGCCCTTTTCAATATGTCTCCACGATTTAAAGCACATACAGTGACATCTATATCAACACATGAGAGAAGACAGATAAACAAATGGATATCTGACATGATCTATTATGTGATTTTTTTTCACTCAATTCTACTACAAAATTACTCTGTTATATATATTGAATGGATATATATCCATATATATTAATTAATTAACTATCCATTCTTTATCCATTAGCCACTTATTATTTAACTTAATGGATGTTTTGTATCCATTCAATATATATAACAGAGTAATTTTGTAGTAGAATTGAGTGAAAAAAAATCACATAATAGATCATGTCAGATATCCATTTGTTTATCTGGCTTCTCTCATGTGTTGATATAGATGTCACTGTATGTGCTTTAAATCGTGAAGACATATTGAAAAGGGCAAAAAAACATAATTTGCCGAAGAAGGCTTTTATATAATAATTTTATAATTTGTAATCTTTGTTGCTTGTATATATGTATTTTTAAACATATTTGACTATTGTATTTTTATGTAAATACAAATTTGTGTATATCAAGTTTACATAAGAAAGAAATCATTTATAATAAAAATAGAATGATGATATTTTTATTTTAACTTTGCTGGTAAAACTTTAATAGTAATTTAAAAAATTCTCCCATAATTACTAATAATATAATGTCGTTTGATTTTATATGACTTGGAGAAATAAATAAAATATATTTCATATGTTAAGAAGGACGGGGATAGTTTTAAAATGAAAACATAAAAGCATTTCTGTCTACATATTTTTGTCTTGGAAAATTAAATAAGTTACTTTAATTTTTTTAAACTAAGAGGCAAAAGAAATGAAGAAAGATGTCAATCATATATATATCATTTATTAAAACTAAAAATAATATGTGTTAAAATAATTTTCTAAGATATTTGTCAGAATTGAGAATTAGGAATGGGGAGAAAAATAGCTTTATCAATGGCTTTAATTTTTCTCAAGTCTTTTGAATCAATTTTTAATGGAAATATATCTGTGGTCTGAAATGGGAGTTACAATTTTAATATTGTATATATGAAATTAATATAAAGGAGATAGATAATCTAGTATAAAACACCAAATACATAAAATAAATGGAAATTTTAATTGAAATAAATTTGTACTTAATAAACACAAGAAAATTAAAAGAAGAATTAGGTGGAATATAATCATAAGCTATTTCAAAAAAAGAACAAAGTTTGTAGCTTATTCTTAGAAATTAAATATATTGTTTGATGAAGGCATTTTTTAACCAAAATTGATATCACTACATTTTTATATTATTATCATTATGGTTGAAAATCTTCATGTAAGAGAAAATATTATTTATCCTACCCATTTCTACTGAGTTCCAACCCTGTAACTCAACTAGCAGATAAGGCAGAATGAAATAATTAATTTCACTAATTATTATTATGAAAAAAAGGGGATTAAACTGACAGCTATCAGTTATATTTCCTAATTCTCTTATCTGAATAAACATCTCTACCAGGGTTGACCAAACTTAGCCAAAATAAAGCTATTTATAAAGCCCAAAAGCTTTAAGCACCACTTTCCTAGAAAGATGCCATACAAGACCCTTATTGAAAGACACATCCAACAGCTTATCTCATATGCTAACTTTCTTACTGTACTTCTCAAGATGAATAACCTATCTTACAATAAATATGCATATAATTCATTAACTATAGAGTGAGGTGAGGGAAATATTGAACACCAGTTTTTAATCAAATACAATAAAAATGTATTTTCTTAATCTTATTAAGTTAAATAATTTATACGTAAGCAAGCTATGATTATGAAGGTAAGATCCTTTGAAAGCGCTCAGCTGTTTTAATATTTTTAGTTAGCTATTTGTATTTATATTAACAGCTTTTGGGAGCAGTTGCGCCGCACACGCACTTGTGCTTGATTTCTTAATCTTAATTATAAATATTAAAAGAAACAAACCAAAAAATAATAATTATAATAAAAATATCACTCAAGAAAAAAAAAAAAATCTAATCTATAATAAATTAATTCTTAGTAAAAAAACACTTCCTTTGTAGTTCATTACTGTGCAATATGAACACATCCCTCCCTTTTATCAGTTTCTTACTCTATGCACTCCTACTGCAACTTTGTCGGCATATAATATACACATGTAAAATAATAAACACTTAAAAAAAATATAGATTTATAATATTCATGCTGATCCATGATATTACATCAGAGGAACAAAAATATATTAGTGAGATATATTTCAATTCATATTTTTCCATGCATTAACAAATAAACTCAAAAAAGTTATATGCATCTTTATCTAACTCTCTACGCTACATACATTCGTATATGTATTGCTTTATTTTGCTAAGACATTAATTTCTTGAATAAATACAAAAAAAAATTATATACATCTACATTTAATTCTATATGCAAATGTACATTTGTATGCATATAGCTTAATTTAGACAAAATGTTAATTTCTCAAATTGATATATTTTAAAAAAAGAAACATAAAAAAAAAAAAACAATAATAAATTTAAATGTTTTTTCTTATTTATACCAACTGGGGGAAAGGGGGAGGATTGTACATTTCTGCTTTCTAAATATTTCAAAGATTCATTTGTAATACTTATTCATTGGGACATTACATAAAGCTGGTTACCATGATGATTATTTCCCCCTTGTTCTCAGCTAAAAGAAAATTTTCCTGGCATGCTCTCACAAAGCTAATGAATGCAATAGCAAACAGGAGAAACAGACAACTTTAATTCAGCTACTTTTCTTGCTAGGCAGGGTTTCAGCACAACATTACATTTCACATGATGATTATTTGAAGATTAGATCTGGTGCACTTTGGTGAAATTCTACTTCATTTTGTTTAGTTTACTAAACTCTTCTGGCTGCAGTAACATCTTTTGTTCAAAAACAGATTCTAAGAGTTATCCAAGAATTTTTTTTCTTCTGCACTATAGGGTAATAATCAACTATTCACTAACTGAAGACTGACTTTCTCTGCTGATTGATTGCTCACTGCTCTCTGATTGCCACTGCTCACTGACTGCCAATTGCTTTCTGATTGCTGCTATATCACACCAGAAAACAAAAATATTGTAATATTTTATATTTAATCTAAATTAATTTATTTTTCTAATCAGCTTGCAGGTGAGTCTTTAAATCTTTACAAAAAAAAATTCAAGATTTTTTTATAAAACACTTTACCAATTAAATTTTGATATTATATCTTGGTATATTAAAAGAAAAAATAACTTAAAAAAAAAATTATGTCAGAGACAAATCCTTTAATTACCCACTAAAAGGAATTATAAGAATTTGGATATAACAATGTCTTTCATTAGACTCTGATATATGAAACACTTAAAAATTATTTTTTCTACAAATTTAATTAGAACAAAGTAATATACATTTTAATGAGTTTTTATTCCCTTATCTTAGACAAAAAAAATATAAAACACATTAAAGAAAATTTATTAACAAAAATTACTATCACATATAAAAAAATAAACATAGTTGCAATATGCACACATGTTACTGTCTATCTGGTAAAGTTATGTGTGTGTATATATATATTGTAAGGGTAGCTTACAACTCAATCATGCCAATCAAAATTAGCCCACATTTCAATTTGAACCCATCTAAAACCCATGCAAATCACCTGGATGTTATTTCACTATTTGAGCATAAATATATATATATATACTCAATGCGTATGCTCATTTGATAACATTTGAACAAAAGAAAGTTGTGATAGATTATTATATATATATATTTAGTGGATTATTAATATAGCAAATAATAGAAATAATCTATAGATATATATACACTATTAGACAAACTTAGATAGATTGTGCTATATATTTTAAAAACCAAATAATACTACATTATGCAAACTGAAACTAAGCAAACTTGGAGATGACCTTGGTGTCAAGTTTAGTCGCTAGGAAACAGTATGAAAATAAAATCATTATTCTACTATTATTTTTTTTTTTAATGAATTGTTTCTTTGATAATATAGATACAACAATAAGCAGCTAGTCCACTAGAGGGAGCCTGGCACTCCAGTTCACGCTGTTACTGGCTCCCAGTTTTATTCACCAAGGTTATAGTCTAGTTTCGAATTCATAGAAGAAAAGTTTACTAAGATGTAAATGAATACCTGTTTTATTGTTTTTTCATCTTTACAAGAAATTTTAAATCAGTTTTCATTCAAGAATAATTGAAATTACCTATCGTTTCGTTTTATGTAAACGGCTGCCATTAGAAATAGGCAAAAGCTAGGTTATGTAATTCTTAGAATCATTAGAGTAACATAAATCTTTGGAAAATACTTTTAAATGAAATCAAATTATTCTAAAAAGAATAGAGACACTAGAAATCCTAATCTTATTGATAGAATAAAAAGAATAAGCATTTGGACATCAAATCATCGAAAATATTGAAAATAAAAATGCTAACAAAGATAGTTTTAAGAACTTCATCCTCGCATCAGATATTAATAATGTTAAACAAGTTTCCATGGCTGAAAACCAGTCAGGGAAGACAGAAAACAGCCTTACAAACATTATAGATACAAAAATTAATCATAAAACTAAGGAAATAAGAAATCCCAGTGTTAAATTGTTCATAGGAATAAAATTACAATATCGTCTGTCAAACCAGAAGTTGCCGAATACGGCGAATCAATGCAGAGTGAATAAATTATTTTGAATTTTAATTCTATCTCAATTTTAGAATTAAACATTATAGATTAGGACTGAAGCTATTTTCCTGCAAAAATCAAATTTCTCCGATGATCACAACAGAAGTTATTAGCCCACTTCTGGTGTGATTGGGGGACCACAATGGAATGATTCCTGAGCTACAAAACAATGATTTAAAGGCAAATTAGTCCAAATGATGTTTTAGACCTAAACAGAGACATTGAAGCCACAAATGATTCATCCTCTTTTTATACACCAAAGTTTAACAACAAACTTTCAGACTATACAACTGAATCCTTGATTACTAATCAAGACCCAGAATTCAATCCAAAGAAGCAGAATCCAATTAGTATCAACAAATAAGAATTATAGTAAACCCTGAAGGTCTTTATAGTTGGGTGGGTTGAGCAGATATTGTGAACATTTGCAGACACAGATGGTTGGTAATGATTACAAACAGATTTTCAGCTCTATTGACCTCAGGGTGCAATGTGATATGGACAAATGTTGTGTACTCATGGTGTGCAAGTAAATCTGGCTTGATTCCAGATTACAATGAATCCACTGTTGCATTAGTGGGTATGGGTCTGCACTCCTCTTCTTTTCCTCATGTGTGGTGGGGGTGGTCATGAGGAGTTTGGTTCATTTGTGGGTTGGTCGGCCAACACTGCCAAGCCCGGGGATACCTGCCAGGTGGGTGAAGGTCACTGCCCTCCATTAACTTTGCTCTGAGGGCTGCTGCACCGCCTTGATGGATTGTTTATTAGGACAGTGTTGATTTGAGCTCATTATTATTTTTGTTTCCTTAGTTAACTTTAAAATTAGAGCATTTTTAAGGTGGTTGGTCTGTTTTGGGCCACTGACAATTTTTGTAGCTTTGATGGAGTTTTTGCTGCAATAATTTTGCAGCCATGGGTCTGCGCTCCCCTTTTCTTTCTCAGGGGGGTGGCGGTCGTTAGGGGCCTGGTTTATTGGTGCAAGCTGTTGACAATTTATTGCCACTACCGGGAAATCCTGCCAGGAGGGTACCTGGTCAAAGTCTTAGTGCCATTCTTGCTCTGGTCAGCTGCTGTGCCCTTGATAAGTTGGTTTTGGGCAGTGCAGATCTGTGCTCATTACTTGTTAGTTTTTCCTTAGTTGGCTTTCCAATTTTGGGCAGGTAGACCGAATGTGGTCCCTGCACATTTGGACTGTTAATTGGAAGAAAGAGTACCTATAATGGTATTGACATGGCTCGGCTGCGGATTAAGAGTTTATTATCCATGTACAGATACACTTTAATCAAAATTATAGTAACCCTTTTATGGATAAAATTGTTATCGAGCATATGCACTTTATAGAAACCTGGTCAATAATTGTTTTACCATGTAACATTGAACATTTTGTAATCCTCAATGGGTAAGTGTACCAGAAAATTTTTGTAATCTTTTAACTAATAAAGGTTATTTTTGAGAAAAAAAAAACAATAAGCAGCTACATTAACTTAAAAGAAAATGAAGATTTTAATATACCGGGTTATGGAAATCAAGGTCATTATAAAAGAAAAATCAATTTTAAATTCTTCTTCTAAAATAATGCTTTTGCTATAAAAACTTAACATCAACTGAATAGGAATTTTGAATGCAGGAAAATGGAGAATGTTGTTCGAAATAATAATTTTTTTTAATTAGATACAGTGATATAAAACCCTGTCAAATTGAAAACAATAGTTTATTAAGTGAACTAAATTTATTTCCCAACTGTTAGTGAAGAAACTTGGATATTTTTTAAATATGGACAGAAGAAGAGAACACAAACATTGCCAGTAATCAAAAGTAATTATGCAATAGTTTATCTAACTGAGAAAGAAAACTATTCAATATTAAATCATAGTTTATGAATTCAAACAGTTTTATATGATACATATGGGGTTAAACAGTCATGCTGTAATATTTGATCACTCTCTTCCCTAACATGATTGCATGAAACTTTAATTGTCTACTTTAATAATATAACTAAGAAAATGCCTATTGTCCAACCTGAGATATATGCAGGAAAATCAAGAGATAGATCAACTAAGAGTCGACATGCTTGTATTCTAAACAACGCGAGGAGACATCGCTATGTAAACAATCCTTTATCAGAGAAAAGTGATATGAAGAACTGAATTGTGATATCAAAGACTTTTATGCCAAAACTCACAAATTATTATTAGGATGATTTGATGAACTTGGATTCAACCATTGAATTTTATCATATGATTATGTTTGTAAATTTTTCTTTTTTTTTGAAATTGTTATTTTGTTTTCATACTCAGGAGCGTGAACTTCACAGTTTGTGCTTTGGAAGATTTCATTAGTAATGTTAATAGAAAAGAAGGGGGGGTGGTGGTTAAGTTTAGTTACATTTTTTTATAATTAAATAAAGTTTAGGTCTACCCTTCCCTTTATAGCGACTTGACATATGGTCATGCACATGAATGTAGGTAAGATCTTCATTTATTATTTCAAATTAAATTACAAACACTTGACACAGGACAGAGTTCAAGTTATTATTATTATTTTTTTATTATTAATTAACAATCGTTATATGTTCATTTTCAATATGAATGACTAACTATCTTGTATATATATATGTTCTTATCTATGTCAATAGTGATTTATACTTTAATTTGGGGGATTTAATCAAATGATACATCTTCAACCAAGGATAAACAATAATGTTACTGTACATATATAAGAATGGATATTTAATGTAGATAGTTAGCATTGTATTTATTTTGTAATCTTAATACATTTTTTAAATTTTATTTTCAATAATCTTGTAAATAATCAGTGTCATCATGGATTTCTACTATCGGGTAAAAGGGATTGGAACCATAAGACTATTTAATTTATGATGTGGAAGAGGCTCATACTTGACATATGCAATTTATTTGTCTTTTTAATTGTTGGTTAAATATATAATTTTTAATTCATTTTGTCATAGTTAAGTAAATGTTAAACAATTTTGTTTGCACTATTCTGTTCTCTGATTTATTGATTCAATTTTGCATTCAACAGTCAACTATCAGTCTTAATATGCACCTACTGGTTTGAATACTGGGACATAACAGAACCAAAGAAAGGGATATGAGGTTGATAAACTAACCCTAAATTGTATCTATATTTAACAAACAGGTTTAGAGCTAGTCAATTGAAAGTGGATGTAATCATTGGTTATATATTTCATCGTATCATCTCCAGCATTGTACACGAAAACCTTAGGTCCAACCATAGATGGATGCGGACCTTGATAGCGACTGGACTATTACAATATATTACCCACATGTTCCTTTTGGTTTTTAAATTATATTTATGCTCTTACATTTTATGAGACAATTAACATTTGAATACAGTGTTAGCTGACCAAAGCATGTGATGGGGATTTGATCATCATCAGTCATGATCACAATACCTTCTCTTTTGATGAGGGTCTGAAATGCATGCTAATTATTTTCACAGTCCTCACTCAATACAAATTAACTTTCTTCATGATTCCCTTTCTTTATTTACTTAGGAGTCTTGAGCAAATTCTGAAAACTTGTTTAGAGTTCTGGAAGATTTATCTATTAGGTTGCATTCCAATCCATCACACAAACATTATTTCAAACAACCAAAAAGAAAACATCCCAAAGATATTCAATTCATCTAGTGTCAAATGATTACTATTCTTAGTGTTAAGTCTTTATTCCTCCAGTTATCTGTTCTACAAATTGGTAGTGGGTGTGACTTGAATTCATAACAGCTTAGTGTTTTAGGGAATTTTAAATTATCCCAGTAAAATTATTTTAAAATAGAGTAAGCTGTTATATTTACTTTCTCTTGTTCACAGTTACTAAGTTATATCTAGAGGGTAATAATGGCTAGTTATATGGATGTAGGGGTTCATGTTTCTGTTTGGAGATCTAGATGATAACTCTGCATAGAACAAAGTATCACCTTTAAAGTCCATTCACTTTATTTTGTTTGTTTTATTAGAAACTTAGTTTACATTGGCAGGTACATTAATGATATCCTATGGCCAGAGCATTGATGATGATCAACATGTATCAATATCCCAGTATTATTATTTATTATGTGTGATAGATTAGCACTTAGGTATGTGCATCCAAATAATAATTGTTGTATATCATGCCCTAAGTTTGGCAGGTGTAGATAATTAGCCTGTTCATAATATACTTGTTTTATGAAGGGATAACTATTGATTACTTTTCTTTTTTAATGCTGTGTAATTGTGGTGATGCAAATTATTAGTAGTTTATATAGTGTTTAGTACACGGTGATCTACTGATTCTCATGTTTCTTATACATTCTTTACCTTTTTGTATTTATTCTTTTATATGTATTCCTTTTATATTTGCTCATCATTTATTTAATATTTGGAGAAGATGATGATTTTCCCTCTCCCCATGTCACTCATTTTCATTCCATACCATTACGCTATAGATGTTAATGTTTTGAATAATGCTGATTATTGCTATAACAGTTTGATCTGTTTGCTATGGTAGCTGTTAGCATTGTTCAAAATATATTGTTCTTTTAAATTTGCACTATAAAGAATATTAAGTATGCGTAGCTCATGTATTTATGGTCTTCTATTTTTTATTATTAAAAAATTCAAAATTAATAATAGAAGTATATAATTTTTTTTGTATGTTTAGCATCTTAATAGGAGTTATGAGAGTGATGTGCCACTTGTTTTAATGAATTCATTTAATACAGATGAAGATACAGCCAAGATACTTCGCAAATACAAAGGTTTTAAAGTTAATATTTTAACATTCAATCAGAGCAGGTTAGTTTGTCAAAATGTTTTTGTAACTTTAAATAAATGTATTTTTTTTTTATTATTATATAAATATAAAAAAAAGATGTGTATAAAAAACTGGCTCAGGTACAATTCATTAAAAGATTGAAAATCATTTCTTTAATTAAACTGTTATGAAATAGTATGCAATGTTAGTTCCACTTTAAACTTTGATTGAGTACATTGGTAAAAATGCCCAATGTAGAATACTGACAAGCATTGGTGAACAGATTTCAATACTCATCCTCTCTTAATATTTGCTTAATAGATAAATATTTAGCTGAACAAAGACTACCAGGCAGTAAACCTATTTGAGAGAGAAAACAAAGTTACACAAAAATTTCTCAATTATTAACATTATTATTTCTTTCTCTAATAATCTGGAATATCAGACATCTTAATTTTATTTCTAAAGTCAATAAAGAATTGGTTTGATTTACAAAAATAAACTAAATTTTTTAGTTGTTTTTATGATATCTTGTTTATTTACTTTTGATATTACATGATCCAGAATATTTTATTTATAAATAAAATTATTTCAAGCCTAGATTAGATAATACTATTTTTCATCTGCTCAGCTTTTTTATGATGAGATGATTTTTGTTCTTACCACAGTGTGAAATGCCAACTTCAACTAAAATAAAAGAATAATGATAATACGTAAGATTTATGATGAGAATATAAGTGATAATAAGCTTTCCAAATTTCATCATTTGCATGCTATCAGATGTCTTATATATTCTCTAGGAATATTAATTACAGATAAAATGAAGCAGTATTATAATGAGATCTTAAATCCATTCCTATAAAATAAGTTTATTCATTGATAACTTATTTCTTTAAATTTCTCATATATGACTTAATGGTTGGTTCCATCTTATCTTTCTGACTGTAATTCTCTAAGCAGTTTGATTATTGGTATTACAGTATTAATTTTCATGTAATTTTTTAAACAAGTTTTTAGAATCACTACTTAATGAGTTTATTTCCCTCTTAATTAGGCAGCTTTTTTTTAAAACTAAAATGAAAATATTGAAGCTCTCTTTACTTATCACAAAATTTATAATCTTTTATTTATTTTTCTGTAGGTATCCAAGGATTAACAGAGAATCACTGATGCCTATTACAGAAACAATTAATGAAGATTTAGAAGCGTAAGTTTTTGAGTTTTTTTTACTCTTTAATATTATTATTCTAGAGTTGTTTGATTACTTATTGTTGTTTATAATTGTTTGCGCCAGAACATTGTACTATATTGCTTTATTCATATATGATTTTAACTATGAGCCAGAAAAACAAAGCTAATTAATGTACACATTAAGAAAGCAACAATTATCATCTCTATGTAATTTTTTATATTAGTAGGTACCTTTGTTTATGCTTTTAAAAGTTCAATTTTAGTTTTTATTACATAAAGATTGTTTATGCTTTTCAAATTTACATGTCTAGTAGTAAAAGATTGATTGAGGAGACATTAAATTAGCCAGTTTTTCATGTAATATTGCAATCAATTGAAGAATGCTTACAGTACTGATATTGGGTGTTACGTCACATCTATTTGTTTACATTAAAAAATATTGTTTATAGTTATCATAAGATTTTTTAAAACTTCTATTATGGAAAGTTTGATTATAGTTTTCACTAAGAAAAGATTGTTTATGCTTTTCAAATTTAAGTGTTTAATATACAATATGAAAGTTATTTGATTTTGTGATATATTTTTCCAGTTTAAATGTGATGGGTGGTAATATTACTCTAGATTATGGGCATGGAATGGATTACTCTAAATATATATGTACCAATGTACTTTAGAATGAGTGAATGCTATATTGAACAAGATTCAGAAATATTTAGTATGGCAAACCTAACTAAATTTAAACTTTCAGAAAGAGACCAAAATCATAGCTTGTATGAGTATTGCAATATTTCAAAATGTCAATTGTTAATTACTATTCCTGATTAATTTCATTTTTATAAGGATCAAGATTTTTTTATTTTTTATTTGCTGGCTATTTGCTGTATACATATAAAAAATTCTATTTAGTTCTACAATAAGATATATTTATATTACTTTGTATAAACTTAAAAGATGAATTTTATAATTTATTTTTCCAGAATTATTACAAAAATTTATACTTATGGTTATTCTTAATAAATAATAAGTTTTTATTATAGTAATCTTAAATGAAAATACATGTAATTTTCTTTTCAAAACAAGAGTCTCTCTGCTCCAAAGAAAAACAACTAATTTAGTGGAAAATGTTGAAAGAATTGTTCAAGATGGGAAGTACTCCAACTTTCTCATATGAAATAAAATAAAGTTGAATGCTTGTAGATAATATGAAAGAATTCCCATTTTAAGACTACTATTGTACTTTTTTATTAAAATTGTTTCCTTTATGCAGCTTGTAATAACCTGTTTTATTTTATTTTATAAATATATCATTTATATAATTCAGCATAAAATATCATTTTTTAATTAACTATTAATTTTTTTTCCAATATATATAAAATTTAAGCTGGTATCCTCCTGGTCATGGGGACTTTTATCAAGCTTTCCAGAACTCTGGACTTTTGAGCAACTTAATAAGAGATGGAAAAGAATATTGTTTTGTATCTAATATAGACAATCTTGGTGCTACTGTTGATTTAGGTATGATATAATTTTTTCTAATCATTAGAATCAATTGTTATTTATAATTGATTTAAAAATATTTTTTAAAAAATAGCATATTTATTTAAAATTTTTGCTTGAAAGTAGTAAAATTATATAAACTACATGGATCTAAGCAAATGTGTTATTCTTATATAGATCCGCCACTACTAAGTAATAAAGTCCTTTCCTTGGCCAATGTGGATTTTTTTCCCAAGCTTTCTGGGATAGGCCATGAAATATATTTTTGTTTGTTGATCAGCCTCTCTTATTTCCTTTGCCTTCTGCCCCTAAAATGTAATCAAGCAATAGACTTGGATGACTGTGGGTTAAATAACCATTTATCTTTGTTACAAATTCATTGTATTGCTGTGTCTTTGATGAATCAGATTCTCATAGTTTGTTGACTATGTCAATTACCTTTTTGCATGTGAAGCAAAATAAAGAGACTACTTTTACAGTATTATTTGTAATACTAATTAGTATCCTCTACATACAGTGGCCAATCACTCAGATTATCTACATTGAATTCGCATATACTGACTTGTAATATTCCAGCCATTTTCCCTCTTGGTTCAAATCCAGTCACAACTGCCCCAATTTGCTCTTCAGGCAATTACTTGTGATTCAAATCTTACGATGACTGCACTAATTTGCTGTGTTTGAGAGCAACAAGTAAATAATTGGCAAATGCAGAATTGAGATAGTAAGCTAATAGTTTAATTTAAATAAGAGGTAAAACTCTCTATACATATGGCCACTCAGTGCAAGCCAGAGTAATCAGTGGATGTCAGAAGGCTCATGCATAAAATCCCCCATCTAGTGTCTACTCATTCAATATCCCCAGACTAGTTTCTGGCTTGTGGCCTTTGTCAGTGAGGAACCTTGGATCTGAAAGCACTGCACCTAGAACTTAGGATCTAATGCAACTCTCCAGCAACCACCTTTTATCTCTACTTAACTACAAAACTATGAGACTTAAATTGTAAACACTATAATATTTTCAATCCAAGCTCATCAGCTTATATAACATATATGCTTATATATATATAGCTTATATGCATAAGCTTTCTGGCATCCACTGATTACTCTGGCTTGCACTGAGTAGCAATATGTATAGAGAGTTTTGCCTGTTTTAATAACAGTTAAAAGCAAGCATAAGAAATAGTGATCATCTAATTTAAATAACATAAGAGAATATTTACAAATTTACATAGCCCATTTAAGGTGCATAAAAATAATAAAAGCTCATAGTGACCTACGCATAATAAATCCTAGTCCTATTTTTTGACTTACAGAAGCAGGAATCTCTTAATTACATTAATACCAGACCTCATATATCAGGTTTTGTGGGTTTATATACCCCTTAAGTCTTCTGGGTTTTTTTTTTATACCTTAGCGTATATGATGTTTTTTTTTTGCAGTTCTCTAACCTTATAAGGCCAGGTATGCAATTCTATGACTTAAGAACATTATTTTATATCTGTTTTATTATTATATATGTATTTAAATGATAGTTACACATATCTAGAGTTATTGCATATAATCATTATATACAATTATTACACATACTAGATGATTATTATTCGTAATCATTGTACAAAGTAATTATTTTTATTCTACATAATTATTATATGTATTTTTTATATATTATTGTTGCACACACATATATCTAGCTTGTTTGACCTTGAAAACTGCAAGATCATTATAATTCTTGAATATGAAATATTTGATCTTGTTTTCAACCCTAAAGGAATATAATGATAGGAAACTTTGAGAGATATTATTCATTAACAACACAGACTCAGTAATAAACAGAAATTTGAAAAGTGTTCAATAGAATTTGGTTTGAAACATAGATATATAAATGTATAATTTTCATATTTGATATTTTATTTTGAATATAACATTGGCAATCTTCTATATGGATTCTCAGCAGCAAAAATGCATTCAAAGTTGCATTTAATGTTTTTAATATTTTCTCCATGTATGAAGCATGCATAATATTAATATATTATTTTTAATTTAGTATTTTATATCAGTTTTTGTTTACAAATACTATCATGTTTTAAATCCAAATTATGCTTTCTTTTTTTATATAGAAATTTTAAATTACTTAATAAATTCAAGGGATAATCCTGAGTTTGTAATGGAAGTAACAGATAAGACAAGAGCTGATGTTAAGGTCAGTTTTTGAAAACTAAATTAATTATAATGAACCCAACTTTTGTAATAATTTTAGTGGTAAAAATAATTAAATTTTGTAGATAAAATTTTTTGTTACAAATAAGTTATTTCCCAAAAAGAAAATACAATCTTAGAGTATATCTTAGAAAGCTACTGTGGACAACTTGATTTTTGTTTTGTTTTTAATCATTTATATTGGATTTTTGAAAAAAGGAAGACTTTGTTGAATAAAGATATTTCTTTTAAGTTACATTTTTTTTTTTTAAACTTGTTTGAATGACTATAACTGGCCTAATGCTTGATTTAATTAATAAGGAATATTGATATTGATCACATCTTTTAACATACTTATCCAGCTCTTCATTTGATCCCGGACATAGATAATTTTTTCATAACCTTCATGAATCAGTTCTTGGTTTCTTGATTGACTACTTGATGGAATGACAATTTTGTTCCCTTTACTGTTGAAACTGTTTACACGGGTTTTTCACATCTTAATAAGCGAAATTTGTCATTTTGTTTTAGGAGGAGTTGATATTATGGGTCCTGTTTAGTTCTGGTAGAAAGGGTCTGACTGTTGATCACTGGTGGCTGGTGATTATTAATCTAGTTTTGAGTATTCTGATAGAACATCAGAATGAGGAATTGAATCTTTCTTTTAATATATCAATTCAAAAGTACTGACTGTCACTATTGATTTGCCCATTTGGATTTTTTTCTCTAGAATCAGCAAGCTGTTTTCCATCACACTAGTAACTGACTTTTTTCTCTGGGCCTAAAATAGTTTTTTTCATTTGCTTACTACTAATGATGCATTTTCTATTGGTGAGAAAAGGCTTTAAAAACTAAACCTGGTCATCTGTCACATTTAGTTACTTTTATTAACAAGTTTTCAAAAGATTTCTATATGGACAAGTTTCAAAACAAAATTATATCTGGCAGATTAGCACAGCTGGTATACTTACTTAAATTTGGGTGCATCATTGTTAAATTTCCACTAGCACAGTAAAGTTCTTTCATAACACTATGATTTTGTAGTCAGTAACTGCTTAAACTATGGAAAGTTTTTTATTTTTACAGAATCTAGCAATTTAATCATAGAATAAATCTTGGTTTGCCTTATATTGGTCTACTAAAGACAACTTGTGTGAGGTGATAATACAATTGCTTTTTTCCAAATTGTTGATCTGGTCCCTTTTTTTCAAACTATAGCTTAAATATTTTTTTCACCCTATGATACAATAAGATCAATCATCAAGTACCTATTTTTTTAAATAACAATTTCCCTGCACCTGACTGTTATTTAAATTTAATTATTTAATTATGACCCATTAAGTTAATTATCATTTTTTAACCTACAAATCTAAAAACATAACTTTATAAACAAGATAATCCTATTTCAAAGTAAAATATGACTTAATTTGTTTACATTTTTGTTCTATTCACTTGTAAATATTACATTATTTATCATTTATTTTATTTTAATAAACAAGATGCTTATTTATATTTTAGGGCTCTATAAATTTATTTAATTTTTGATATTCGAATTTAAATAATTTACAATATTGTCAAACTATTGATTAATGATATTATTTAAACCTTATTTTTAAATATTTATACAAGTGCATTCTGTCCAAATTCATTTCTACTTTTTTTATTTAAGCTTTAAATATATATATACCCACATAGTGTGTTGAGTGCCACAAGTTCAGTCCTTCACAATGTATATATACATTGACGAGTTAGCTTATAAAACACCAAAACCTTAAAGACTCTTATAAAACACCAAAACCTTAAAGAATTAGATGTGTTATGAAGAGAAAGTGGGGTTTTGTCTTTAATTACATGTACATTATTATCTTCTGTTACATCACTAAAATAGGATTATTAAAAGTGAGATTCTATCTCCATTCCAATGTTTGTGATGATGGTGTTCTAGTTGTATTTTTATATTGGACTATTTCCATCATCTAATATGCGTATTGAATGTCTTTAGAAAAATTTTATTTGAATATTTCAAATACATACAACTGTTAGTAATAGCACATTGAACAGGTTAATATATGCACAACATTTTGAGAGGTATTACTCTTCCCTCTGACCTGAATTCCTCTCAAAATGTTGTGCATATACTAACCTGTTCAATGTGCTATTACTAACAGTTGAATGTATTTGAAATATTCAAGTAAAAATTTTCTAAAGACATTCAATATGCATATTAGATGGCGGAAATAGTCCAATATAAAAATACAACTGTTGGGAGTACATGAATTTTTAAATTATTAATCATCATCATCATATTGGTTAATATTATTACACATTTGAATTATAAATTTTTTTTGAATTTCAATAATCGTCCAACATTTATTTGAACCAAAGTCTATGGTACATATCTTAAAGATCGCATTATATATGTGCTTGTATATCTGCAATTGTTAGGGTTCCTGGCTCAAACTCATCAGTCATTTAATATAAATATAAATACCTGTTTAAAAAATTACCATTACAATACATATATATGTTACCCATCTAATAAGCATGGATTAATATTAATCAGTTACTGCAAAAGGACAACATATAATGTATATAAAAGATGTGTCTACATAGTAATTTCCACATATTTTAAATTATATGCTGGATCTGTTGTTTTGTAAACAATATATGTTTGGAATAATAGTGTTTTCTAAATAATAAACATTGGAATTTATAATGTTTTCTAAACAATTTCTTGAAAAGAATCTGGATCCAAATATCAAGCTATTGTATTGTAAAGACCAATTATAAGGGATTATGAAAAGCTCATTAATGATCATAAATTTATTAAATGATTAATTCTTGAATTAAATCTTGATACAAGAGTGCTAAAATTCTTGATAAGGGCATAAAAAGGACCAGAGAGATTAACTGAGAAATAGAACGAATCAGAAAAAGAGACATACACTTACCCTCCCAACCAAAAGCAGTTTATAGCATGCTACAGATCATTTGGAATTATTATTTGTAAGGTTTCAGCCTAATCATGTATTAGAGATAATAATAATATATATATATAATCATTGAGTTCTTTTATTTGATTTTATTTTGTCTGACTATTGAAAGTTCTATTACCAATTAACTTTTGATTGAAATATATTTAATTAATTTAATGAAGCCATATTCTTCTAATTAGTCTCTATATAGAAAAGTAATATTGAATTACATGAATCAATGCAATGGTAGAATGGTGGATTTTGGAGCTTGTTTATGGTTCCTTCTCTATTACTTTCAATGCTCAAACTTCTTATGAACAACTATGCAATGAACTATTCATTCTTTTTAATTAAGTCATCTAAAAATAATAGAAAATTTTATATTTAGTCATCTAAAAATAATAGAAAATTTTATATTTATCTAAATTTTATACCTTTTATTGTTTTAATTGCTCAAGATTTCAAATATAAATTTATGATTCAGAAACTTTGAAAAATATTACATAACATAAAATAATATCATAATAATTAATTTAATTATAACAGTATGTGTGTTTATATATTGTGCCAATGCCAAATTGGCACATGTATATAAAATAATTTTGGATAAAAATTATTATCAAAATCTTTCGGAAAAAAGAATTTGAAAGTTACAATTAATTACTTTAAAGAGGGGAGAGGGAGTTTTCCTATAAAAAAAAAAAAAAAAAAACAAACTAAGAGTTTCGTAAAAAGTTAAAATTATTAAGATATAAAAAAAAAAAAAATCTCTTTTCATTCCAGTTTATTGTAATAGATTATATTAGTGCGTGCGAATGTAAACAAAAGTATGCATGTAAGAATAATATAAAAAAAGAAAAATGAATAAAGAAATGAAATGTATTTCAAAAGAAACACAGTGGTGGACTGCTAATTAAAGATATGAAAACAACACATTTTAAAATAGCTACTACTAATAAAATATTCAATCGAAAAACACGTTGTCATAATAATTAATCTAAAGGAATTTCGACAACACGTATTGCCGGAGGATATTAAAACAAAAACACGTCGCAGGTATAAATAGACTTTTTTTCGTTTATCAGACATTCAGTTGGAGTTTGAAATTCAGTCTAGTTTTACTGTGTCAGTTTACAGAAATGCAGTGCTGAAAAGCTTTTGGAAATATACGCTTGCGCTCCAGCCTTGTTAGTCCAATAAGACCATCAAAACCTGCCTGAGAAATAATGTCTGGATAACAACGCAGAAACCCTCCGTCAAACCGTGCAGCTGTCTCCAAGAAGAAACCAACGGATTACCATAAATTCTCTTCCATAAACAAAATCTAACCGGTTAGATACAATCCATTTGAAGCAGCAGAAGTAGCCACCGACAAGAAAAAAAAATCCTAGGTATCTGTTTTATTATTATTATTTACCAGTAGTAGTCACCACTGTAATCCGTAAATATTGAAGATTAACATTATATGAACTCTATCATACATAAAAGGAACTATTGATATGTGTGCGAGAGTCTCAAATGTCATTAATGCTTTATTATTATTTTTGCGAATGAGAGTTAATTTAAATGTCTAAGATTATGTTGCTTTATTCATGAAATATCCTATCATATGTAAATTTAAAATGTGCGTGTGTGAAATTTGGATTTATAAAATGTTTAGAATGCGTTGATGTTGGTTAGTAAATTATATTTAAACTTAATTGATGTTGATTGAAATAAATTATTTTTAAATTTAAACTTGATCTGTCGGTCAATTCTTTTTATCAATATCTTATTACCATTAAAATCATTGATTAAAATTAGACTGGGCTGGTTAAGGGATTTGTTTCGAGCGCTGGATTATGAGCCTACTACCCGAATATGTTAGTCTTCAGACTAGCTGGCGCCCCGGGGTTTACCCCGAAACAAATAAAGTATTTGGATGGTAGGGGTTTGAATCTAGCAGCCGAGATGGGCCATTGTTGATAGTTAAAGCTATTAATAAGATCTCCCATTTTGCTCGAACGTACTGGTTCGTTCACCTAACCTTTATAATATTATAAATGTATTGTGAAGGAGTTTGAAACCGGCCAAAACTTATATATACGTATAAGTAGGTGGTTTCAGCGATTCGACCCGGTACATAAATGGCGCCCAACGTGGGGCCTTACCTCAGAGATTGACCCTGAGAAGGGGAATTAATGCTGAAATTTCCGATCTTTAATAAACCACAAATACCCTGAGCAAATTTTGTCAAAATGAAATATTTTTATCTGTTTACATATAGTCGTATACTTTAAATCTTATAAAAGCTCTGCCAGTAAAAGAAATTGCGCATATATATTAAATAAAAGAAAGTATAAATAATTTTAAAACTAATGTTTGTAAATTAAAAAGAAAATCAAAAGGTTGCATTGGATATGTCTTTTTTTTGTTAATATATATTTATGCGTTAACGTGTATAGGCGCACAGCCACGGAAGTTTATGATCGAAATGTGGTACCTTACGATGAGTACCGTTGGGAATTTACGTCAGTGTAATCCTATTTATGCATTTCAATCAGTCATAAATAAGTTGGTGGTAGTTATAATTGTGCTGCAAATATACACGTATAAATCCATTATCTTGGAACATATTTATCTCAATGCAACCTTCCTAAATAAGTTAAATAATTTGTTTGTCATGCCGTAAGTAGAAATCAAATGGATAAAATAAAATAGAATTCTCGGGGGGGAGGGGTGTTAACGTAAATGGTCCTTAGGTAGGCGATGGTCAACATTTTCTTTTTCTTTTTGTATATAGTTTTTTGTAAAATTAGTAACTGAATGTTTGTAAATTTTGTTAATACCGTAATTACTAACCCTAAGTAAAATATTTTTTTTTTTTGATCATTTTTTTTTAAGTAACTTTACTGATATGTAACGAGCACAGACGTTCGTTACATTGTTTTTTTTTTATATATATTATTAAACAAGTTAAAATAAAAAGTTCGCATTTAAAAACTTTCTTTAAAAATTGAAATTAAAATATCGTCTTAAACTCTTATATATTAAGTCGCACAGATAATGAAAAAATTATTAAAATAAAATTTTTATTAAAGAAAAAGGTATTTTTAAAACTAAATTTTAAAAAAGATTTGGAGATAAAATTATATCTTTAAATTTGTCTTGAAATATATTTTTGATTTGGAAAACAGGGTAATTAATTAGAAATGGAAATGATTGTTAATTAGTTAAATTAAAACCAGCCTTGAGCATTTAAATGTAATAGCCTCAGTCAGATAGAAAAAAAAACAATAGAAACTGATTAGCCAATGAAAGAAATCCATTTGGGAAATCGGACCTCAGCGAAAGAATCATCACTCCATGACGCAATGTTAATTCAATCCTGGACATTAATATAAAAAGGACAGGTTTTGGAAAGCTTGGTAGGTTAGTGAACGAGGAGTGATTGATTATTGACGATGTAACAGCTAGGTGTTAGTGCTGGGGGGATTGAAAAAGACGCACAGCTTCAATCCCTTCAGTTCTGTAAGAAAGGAAGAAGAATGGGCCATCGTTTCTTCATTGAGGACCAATTACACTAAAAAAAAAAAAATAAAAATCTCCAAAGGATAAATAAATCGATCAACCGGATACAAATCTTCGGACGACGTGGGAATTCACGTGCAAACGGCAAGGAATATACGAAGATGAACTATTTCAATAACCGTAAGACTTTAAAATTTATGAACAGTAAATTAAAAACTTTCCAGATTTAAATGATTTCAATATTATTCTATCTGACCAACATTATTTTATTAATTAGTTATAATTTTATTTAATGTATTTAATTTGTAAAATCATTTCCATTTATTTATTTATTTATTTAATTTTGTTCTTTAAGTTTTATTATGATTTCTGTTTTCCGTTAAATAAATTATAAAAAAATGTTAAACTTAAGTCGGGCGTGAATGGCTGTATCGATTTGTAAAGATATATTAAGGGAGGGTAATCTTGGGTTGTTCATTTCGTAGTTGAATTGGTTCAATGGATTGGATATATTTATGTAATTAGTAGGTGTAATATGAGATCCGCTACGGGCAGGATTATAGATATACGCCACACACCCTCTGTTTGCCTATGGATGGGTTTGTAAGTCGGCAGAATACCGCAGCCCATTCCTATGGAGTTTTTAGTTTATTGATCTACTTGCCCACAGATGTCACATCCCTGTGGGTGGAGAGTCAATGTCGTTTCTATTTCTACGTATTGTTCAGATGTACATTCCTGACAATATAGTTTGTGTTGTCGTATCATGCTACATTGAATACATGAATGTATCAGATGGATTGGCGCCAGTTGATTGCGAAATGTGTTGCCTAAGGTTAAGTAGGGATAGAATATTTTATTTTCAAATGCAAATCTATGTAGTCGATTCAGGCTCGATCCTAAATAAAACTATTAAATTTAAGTTGTTTATAGACGCTTGCATGGATTGTTTATCGGTTAACTATGTTTTGCGTTTCATATTTGATCAAAATATATAGACATTCGATAAATAATGATACCTTACGGTGAGTATCTAAAAAATGTATTTATTCGGATGTCTTTTAAGTTATTGGTGACGATGCAAGTATCTTACGATGAATACTAGAGGGTTTCTTATAATTCCCTATGCAATTGTCAGTAATCAATAATTTTGTATTTTGATCGTTTATGTTTTTGACTGTTGAAATCTATGTAACCGATCTATAGCAACATATTAAACAGGTTTATAAGCCCATCTGTGCGAACTTGATTAAAAATGTAAATTTATAATATTATAGTAACTCAATGTAAATTAAAGTAAAATCAAAGATAAAAATAATGTTAAATGTTTAAATGTAAATCACTAAAATAATTTTAAACCTTATATATATGTGCATAAATAAATCTGTTTGTATGATAATTACTGGCAGTGGCTTACTTTATTCTTTTATATACTAGTAAATGATATTATTAAATCTCTGCTATTCCACTGAGCTAGTGACAATGGGCTAACGATCGAAATATGTAAATAAAGTGGAATCCTAACAGCGCGTATCTGCCTACTCTATAAATTTTTCTAGGCTCAAATGCCTAGATGGTGCCCTTTGGTAGTGCGGTGCGGTGCGATGCGATCTACCACTTCGTTTGGATCGTTATAATTTTTCTATCTGACTGAGGTTATTTCATTTAAATGCTCAAGGCTGGTTTTAATTTAACTAATTAACAATCATTTCCATTTCTAATTAATTACCCTGTTTTCCAAATCAAAAATATATTTCAAGACAAATTTAAAGATATAATTTTATCTCCAAATCTTTTTTAAAATTTAGTTTTAAAAATACCTTTTTCTTTAATAAAAATTTTATTTTAATAATTTTTTTTAATAATTTTTTTTTTTTTTTAAATTGATTCCGGTCGTTAGCCCATGTCACTAGCTCAGTGGAATAGCAGATTTAATAAGATAATCTAAGAGTATATATAAAAAAAGGAATAAAATAAGCCACTGCCAGTAATTAACATACAAACATTTATTTATGCACATATATATAAGATTTAAAATTATTTTAGTATTAGTTTTACATTTTAACATTATTTTTAACTTTACCTTAGATTTTAATTTACATTTTAATTTCTATTATATTATAAGTTTACATTTTAATTAAGTTCGCACAGATGGGATTATAAAAGCTTGTTATAATAAGTTGCTATAGATCGGTTACATAGATTACACGGTTAAAAACATTCCAAAATAAACATAAGCGATCAAAATATAAAATTATTGATTACTGACAATTGCGGAGGGAAATTTATATGTAACCCAATAGTATTCACCATAAGATACTTGCATTGTCACCAATAACTTAAAAGACATCCGAATAAATACATTTTAGATACTCACCGTAAGGTATCATTATTTATCGAATGTCTATATATTTTGATCAAATATGAAAACGCAAACATAGTTAACCGATAAACAATCCATGCAAGCGTCTATAAACAACTTAAATTTAATGCATTTTTATTTAGGGTCGAGCATGTATAGACCAGATAAATTTGCTTTTGAAAATAAACATTCTATCCCTATTTAACCCTAGACTAAAATTCGTAGTCAAACTGGCATCAATTCATCTGATATATCGATGTATTCAATGTAATAACATACGGCAGCACAAAAGGTTAATAATTAATAGGTGTAGAATTATGCTGCACATATACTCATGTGTTAAATAAAGATGTTCGTAACGATTTACAAATAATATTATAAGATTAGTAATAAAAGTATAAAGTCAGTCTAATGTGTATTACGAGTAGGTAAGTATGCATGGGTATATACGCGCACATACACTGTAATATTCGGTAAATACGATACCTTATGATGAGTATCTTAAATGTATTTATCCAGATATCCTTTTAGGTTATTTTCTTGGTACTGCTGCACCTTATGGTGAGTGCAAAAAGGGATGTATTTATTATAGTTTCCCTGTAATCAAGTCCAGTAATAACTCGATATCTAGAATATTAGTAGGTGTAGAATTATGCTGCACATATACTCATGTGTAGGAATTATCTAGAATAAAAAAAAAAAATTAGTAAATCTTTACAGTCAACAATTAAAATTGCAAGAGATAAAATGGTCAAAAATGACGCATTTTACTCTAAAACGAAGGGGGGTGTAATGTGCCAATGCCAAATTGGCACATGTATATAAAATAATTTTGGATAAAAATTATTATCAAAATCTTTCGGAAAAAAGAATTTGAAAGTTACAATTAATTACTTTAAAGAGGGGAGAGGGAGTTTTCCTATAATAAAAAAAAAAAAAACAAACTAAGAGTTTCGTAAAAAGTTAAAATTATTAAGATATAAAAAAAAAAAATCTCTTTTCATTCCAGTTTATTGTAATAGATTATATTAGTGCGTGCGAATGTAAACAAAAGTATGCATGTAAGAATAATATAAAAAAAGAAAAATGAATAAAGAAATGAAATGTATTTCAAAAGAAACACAGTGGTGGACTGCTAATTAAAGATATGAAAACAACACATTTTAAAATAGCTACTACTAATAAAATATTCAATCGAAAAACACGTTGTCATAATAATTAATCTAAAGGAATTTCGACAACACGTATTGCCGGAGGATATTAAAACAAAAACACGTCGCAGGTATAAATAGACTTTTTTTTCGTTTATCAGACATTCAGTTGGAGTTTGAAATTCAGTCTAGTTTTACTGTGTCAGTTTACAGAAATGCAGTGCTGAAAAGCTTTTGGAAATATACGCTTGCGCTCCAGCCTTGTTAGTCCAATAAGACCATCAAAACCTGCCTGAGAAATAATGTCTGGATAACAACACAGAAACCCTCCGTCAAACCGTGCAGCTGTCTCCAAGAAGAAACCAACGGATTACCATAAATTCTCTTCCATAAACAAAATCTAACCGGTTAGATACAATCCATTTGAAGCAGCAGAAGTAGCCACCGACAAGAAAAAAAAATCCTAGGTATCTGTTTTATTATTATTATTTACCAGTAGTAGTCACCACTGTAATCCGTAAATATTGAAGATTAACATTATATGAACTCTATCATACATAAAAGGAACTATTGATATGTGTGCGAGAGTCTCAAATGTCATTAATGCTTTATTATTATTTTTGCGAATGAGAGTTAATTTAAATGTCTAAGATTATGTTGCTTTATTCATGAAATATCCTATCATATGTAAATTTAAAATGTGCGTGTGTGAAATTTGGATTTATAAAATGTTTAGAATGCGTTGATGTTGGTTAGTAAATTATATTTAAACTTAATTGATGTTGATTGAAATAAATTATTTTTAAATTTAAACTTGATCTGTCGGTCAATTCTTTTTATCAATATCTTATTAGCAATAAATATCATTGATTAAAATTAGACTGGGCTGGTTAAGGGATTTGTTTCGAGCGCTGGATTATGAGCCTACTACCCGAATATGTTAGTCTTCAGACTAGCTGGCGCCCCGGGGTTTACCCCGAAACAAATAAAGTATTTGGATGGTAGGGGTTTGAATCTAGCAGCCGAGATGGGCCATTGTTGATAGTTAAAGCTATTAATAAGATCTCCCATTTTGCTCGAACGTGCTGGTTCGTTCACCTAACCTTTATAATATTATAAATGTATTGTGAAGGAGTTTGAAACCGGCCAAAACTTATATATATGTATAAGTAGGTGGTTTCAGCGGTTCGACCCGGTACAATATATATATAAAGTTTTGACAAGTAATATTGAGATGTTCAATTTAAGGCTACATTATCAATAATTGTGATATAAAATTTCATATTTGTGATACTGGAAGAAACTAGTAATTTCAGATTTGTATTGATAGCTATATTGATTATGATTTTTTTGCAATTTCTAGTATTGAAAGGCAAGATGTACGAGCAAAATTATAAGTAGTAATAACTAAAATTAAAATTAAAAAGAAAATGCCGCAATAACAGCATTTAATTTTTTTTTTATCAATGGGAGTGCAAAAATCAAGAAGATTGTTAAAATATAATTTATCCAAACCACTTCAAACAGTTTTTAGCAAAACTCTTTATTTGTACATATATACATACACCTTACATTTTGACTGTCCTGCAGTCTTCTTCAGAGACTGTTCACCTTAATCTCTTAAGAGATTAAATAAAGAGTTTTGCTAAAAAGTGTTTGAAGTGGTTTGGATAAATTGTATTTTTAGGATATTACAGCAAAAAAAAAGTAAAGTGTGATTTTGGTAATATTTATGAAGATTGTTAAGTTTATCTGCAACTATGGAAATCAATAATTTCTTATTTCTTTTTTATTTCATCATAGCCTTTTAAATTACATACATTATAAAAGTTTTACTTTATGCTCATTATTAGACATCTTGATCAATCAGTTTAAATTGGTTTTTTTTGTAATTCTTTTCTTTGCCATTCAACAAAATCTGCATTAGAAATCTTAATTAAAAAAATATAGATTTAACATAAACATGGTCTAAATTAAAAAGGTTGATTCTTAGTTAAGTGATTAAAAAAATAATAATAAATTAATCAAAATTTCAACAAAAAAAAAATCGAATTGAAAATAGCCAAAAGAAAAACAAAAATTGAGAAAAGCATAGTAATTAGATCATAAATTAGATGCATTGGATACCTATATATTTTCTATTATATTGTATGAATGAGAAATGTGGGTGACAAAAAAAGATTTAATGATAAAAATTTTGGTGTTTGAAAGAAGAGGATATCAAAAAAATATTGACAATTGAATGTTGCAAAATAGTTTCCAATAAATTTTATAGAAAAGAATCATAGAATGAAAGTTAGAATTGTTTGGTCCCATTTTTTGAATAACTGATAATTAGTAGCTAAAAAACCATAATTTTTGGAATCACATAAGACCAAAATAAAAATAGAAGATGCCAAAAATATAGTATGGGTAGATGACATTAAAGAATTATATAGAAGTAGCTTGCATTCATGAGATCTTTGTTAGAATCAACAAAATTGGGTAAGCAGTAAAAAAAATCCTTGTGAATCTATAGCTGTTAAACCATGATCGTAATAATGTTGATTTATGTTTTTACCTATTTATTTAAATAATTTGAAGTAAATTTTTAAATTATCATCTGAATTTAGTTTCTTCAATATAAATGAACTGTACTTTTACATAACATAAAATTCTGTATTGAAGATTAAATTATTATATGTTGATCATTGTAAATCTTCAAACTTTATTGTTCTTGGAAAAATATTTTCAGAAAATGTTTTTTCTATATATGAAAAACATCAGTTGATAGATTTTGGACAAAAATTTATCAATTAATCTTGAAGATAATGATAGCAATAATTTTAATATAGAATAATCATTTTTGAAAGGATATGAAGTAATATTGGTTTTTATAATGTCTATATTATTTAGCTATGCAAAGTTATGCTTTTTCTATTATTAAAATCAGAGTTCTGGAATCTTGATTACATAGTATATATTGATAGATTTAATTTTTACAAATTAACAATTTAATTTGCTCATTGTTAAATATATATCTTCTTTTTTTCTTGTCACATATATCTCATAAAAACATCAATTTTATTTTGTTGTCCATCTTTAATTAAAATTTCAATTAGATCAGGAAAGTTGGTTTATATTGTTTTTGTCAATATTAAATAATTGTATGTTGTACTGTCATGTTGCTAAACAATAAACAGATTATTATATTTGATATTACTAATATTTTTTTTAAAATTATGCATAATATTTGTAATATCTTATTCAAACTTTAGATTGTATGATCTCTTATGACATCAATATTACATGCTATTTATTTTATTGAAATTATTTTTATCTCTGTAATTGGATTTTATTGTATGGACAATTCACACCACATATTAAATAATACATTGATATATATAATATACAAATAGCAAAATGGTAAATATACAAAATAAATTGATGATTTGATATTATTTATTTATCATTTCAGTTTATGTATATGTAAAATATTTATGTGACATTTTAAAAAATATTTGTCAACTTTTATACATATATACAATATACATAAATTTGTTTATATTTTATCTTTTTAAAATTTATTTTTCAGGGAGGCACCCTAGTCCAATTTGATGGCAAACTTCGTCTTCTTGAAATTGCTCAAGTGCCCAAAGAACATGTCAGTATTTTTTATAATTTTATATTTGTAAATGCAAATACAATATTTAAACATATCTAAATTGTTTAGTTTAATAATTTTTTTTTTATCTTGTACTTACATAATTTAAATAACAATATATTTCTTTCTAAAGGTTTCATTTTATTTTTATTCAAAAGCAGTTTTTAAAAAATTTTAAGTTTATTATACTTTTTGCTTGAATCATTTCTTAAGATTTAAATGATATAAAAATTTCCTAGACTCTTTCGATTAATTCTTGCCTGAAATTTTAAGGAAAGTATCTTATTTAAAAAAATCATTTATTTCTTGTGCTAAATCTTATGAAGATGATTAATGAATAACAAAAAAATGCTGAAGAAAGTGAGAATACTGTCATTAAAAAAAAAGAAAAGAAAAATAAAGGAAACTATTATGAGCAATATTAACCTATCTTTTCAATCATTTAAAAATAGTATGCAATATCTATTTATGGGTTAAGAACAAAATATGCTTGATCTTGTTGCCATTACTACAAATGATATATCTATTACTTGTCAAAGAATGATTAATTTAAATTACCTGTAAATAGATCCCCTTCTTCATAATGAAATATAACAAACATTTGATTTTATGAATCAATTTGTATTTCATGTTTTGAATGTTTTATTGACATAATGCCAGTCATAACTTTTCTTTGATAATACAGTATTATAAGTAATGCATATTCAAAGTACTTCTTTAATAGATATCATTCATTTGTTATTATTCATTAATAGTACTTGTTTGTTTTACATTTATAATTTCATAAAAATGCATTTTATCAATTTTATGATTTGTTTTATATATATATATATTTCTTTTAGTTTTTCTTATTCAAAAAAATTATATATTATTAAGTTTATTCATGAATAAATAATTTTATTTTTACTTTAGTGTATTTGTAATAATTTTGCATATGTATATTAGTATGCCTGGTGAAGTGTGCTATTCGTCTGTTTTCTGTTTGGTTTAGTGCACTTTCGGTGCTTAACACCTTAATACTCAGCATCGAAGATGCAGTAAATCAAATAGAAAACTGATGAAAGAAGAATATTTTGCCACGCTTACTAATATATATAAGCAAAATTATTATATATATAAATAGAGACTATTATTATTATTATTAGAAGTTTGTCTTATTATTACATTCTTTCAAAGATTAAATACATTCATCCTCTTGCAGTTTAAATCTAGACCAAACTTTGAATAGATTGTCTAATTAATTTTTATTAATTAAAAACTTTATTTATTAATCAATTTACTAATTAAAATATAAGTAAATGAATTTTTAAATTTATAGATAGAAAAATATTACAGGCATAGTTTCTTTTTTGTGCATGTTATTGCTAAATTTATATGTGATATTAAATCATCTATGCTCTTTATTACTGTTTTGCTTTTATTCCAACCCCCTATGACAGTTTCGATTGCTGGAATAATCATAACTGTCATAGGGGGTTGGAATAAAAGCAATGTAAAACAGTAATAAAGAGCATAGATGATTTAATATTATATAGATTTGGAAATGCAATACAAAAGATAAAGTTATAATACTTCATAAATTTATATGTGCTTGTATTATGGAGTAATAAACAATAGAATATTCCAAATACTTCATCTTGAGTTCAGATAGAGAATTTAATATATATATATATTAAAAGCTATATAATAAAACATAAACGTATTATACAAATTTAACTCAGTAATACATTTTCAGTTGTGTGAGTACCACAATTTTTAACCATAAGAAAGGATTAAAGTCACTTGATATACCAAACTGGGGAAATTTCATGTTTGTCCCTTGTCGATTCAGTAAATTAACTCTTTTTGAATGAGTGTAACTTCTTTTATTTTGCATGTTTTATCATCACATTCTTCTGTCAGAATTTCTCTAATATTAAACCCAAATATAAAAAATGGTCATTTTAAAATTCATTTTCTAGAAAAAAAGATTGTGCATATTGAAACAATATTTTCTTGCCAAGAGACATACAATAGGTAGGAAGAGGAGTTGAAGATCAGAATAGTTACTGTTGTCTGTATAGAATCAAAGCAGACTTAAATCAGTTTTAAAAATTTGAATTTGTAGTTTAAAAATATTAGAATATAGTTTTAATAACAGAGGTGGGTGGTCCATAAGTGCTGGGATTGTTGCAGCACCCCCAGAAAAAAATTAATTATTAAATTTGTGCTTCAAAATATCAATAATATAATAATCATTCAATATTTTGTTTAATTATTATATAAATCATCATCATCATTATCAACCATTATCAATCCACTGCAGGATGAAGGTCTCTCCAAGTTTAATCCATCTTCTCCGATCTTCAGCTTTTCTTCTCCACATCACCCCTGCACACTTTCTTATTTCATCCATCCATCTCACATGTGGTCTCTTTCAGGGTCTTTTACAATCTCTTGGAATCCAGTTTAAAATTTCAATTGTCCATCTATTATCATCTCTTCTAGAAATATGTCCAGCCCAACTCCACTTCAATCTTTTAATTTTTTCAATGAGGTCAGTAACACCCGTTTGTTCTCTTACCCATACATTGTGTTTTCGATCTCTTCTTGTTACTCCCAACATTCATCTCTCCATACTTCTTTGAGTGGTCTGAAGTCTCTGTATTGCTCTTCTATTAAGTGTCCAAGTCTCAGATCCATAAGTAAGAACTGGTAAAACACATTTATTAAAAACCTTCCTTTTCAAACACATAGGCATATTTCCTTTTAGTATCAAGTTATTTCTACCAAAAGCACTCCAACCAAGTTTAATTCTATGATTAATTTCTTCCATTATGTTTCCATCTGTATTAATAATCTGACCAAGATATTTGTAACTGTTAACTTCTTCTAATTCATCATAATCAATCTTTATTTTCATATTTTGAGCAAATCGATTAAACATTACTTTAGTCTTTTTAACATTTATCTTTAGTCCTACTTTCCTACTTTCATCTGATAATTCCTGCAACATATCCTGCAGCTCTGAAGCATTATTTGCAAAAACAACTACATCATCTGTGAAATCTAAATGACTTAAATAATCTCCATTTACTTTCACTCCTTTAGTTTCCCATTTTAATCCACAAAATACTTCTTGCAGCACTGCTGTAAAAAGTTTTGGAGATATGGAGTCACCTTGTCTTACACCTTTCTCAATGTTGACTTTCCCAATTACTTAAATTGGTTTTTTTAAAAAAATTATTTTGACTGATGCTCAAGATTTTATTCAAAGAAACTGCTAATTATAGCAGTGTTAGAAATATCATATTTGGAAAATTTCTGCATGTTCCACCGAGATTCATTTATTTTTATCAATACACGAAATTAATACCATTAGAATTGCTTGCTGCATCAGCATCATTAATTATTTGAGAGTGATGTGTTTATATATTCTGTTTTTTCTTTAGAGCAGGTACATTTTTATTGTTTTTATTTAGGATGAGCAATAAAATATTCTGTTTTTTCTTATAATTAACATTTATAAATTAACTTATACATATTTATTATAGAAAAATATAACAAAATAATAAAAGAAATATTATTTTAAATATTTATCATGATGAGTGTTAGTATTAAATAATAAAAAAATTATATTTACCCTATTGTCATTACGTGAAAAAATTGAAATAAAAAATAAAGATCGATTTATTACAGATATTATTATTTGTTAAACAGCAGTTAATAAAAACAAAAAATGGTACTTATGTATTAATCTAGGTGGTGAAATTTTAGATTTCATTAAAATCATTGTGATTATTTATGATTGTTAAATATTTGATAGTAAGTTCTATTTAATTAATTAAAATTAAAATTAAGTTAAGGGACTGCAAACCTCTCGCGCTTGTTACTATCTAACAGCCAATCAGATCGTAAATACAAGACAGAGAATTTAACAAGAATAGGGCGGTCCACCCTATTCTTTACTTGTCTTTCTATATATCCAAGACATTCTAAAGTACTTAGATGTATAGAAAGACAAGTAAAGAATAGGGTGGACCGCCATATTCTTGTTAAATTCTCTGTCTTGTATTTACGATCTGATTGGCTGTTAGATAGTAATGAGCGTGAGAGGTTTGCAGTCTCTCAACTTAATTTCAATACTGTTTGCGCTTTCAAAAATAAGTTATTGAAGATCTCTAGAGTATGTTTATATCTACTATAAATTCTTTATTAACTTTTAGCTATCACTGACCTACTTATGCTTTAAAATTGAACTGAATTTAAAAGAAGGTTAAATATGATTTTGTTTAGTTGTATGCTTCAATATCTATTCTTTTTAGACTCCGACCTTACTATTTTCAAGTTTCATTAAGCCAAATAATTTTCAAAATTTTTATATCCTTTCAGCGAAGATTTAAAAATGTTTTTTTACACATTTATTTCTACACTGTCCAGACTAATATGTAAGTACCTCAAAAATATATTAGATCTTTTAACAATGATTGGTATGGAAAAATAAAATGATTATATGGTAACAAAATTAGAAATGATCTGTTGTATTTTCCTTTCTTACTTTTTGGTGGCTATACTATAATAAAGCATCTTGCTTAAAATTCAGACTGCTATTATTTAATATACATTTATATGTGTGTGTGGGTGCATGAAAATAATTGGCGCAAACTAATTTTAAGAGAAATAAAAAAAAGTATTCAAAATTATAAAATACACATCATTTTTTGTGTCAAAAATATTTAAATGAAAGAAAACTAAAATATTTTTATTTTTAATTTTTCTTTTATTTTCTTAAGATTAAATCGTTTAAAATGTTACTGTAATCATTATTAAAAGAGAATAAATCATGGCCATTAATCCCAGGAGGTTTTAAAGTCACCAGCTAAGGCAGCGGTTAATGGCTGAAGGCCGAGAGTGCTAAGAATCTCCTGGTTGCGGACAAAGGCTGCCATTGATAATGACATTTTATTTAGGAATTTACAACTGCAGATTATTTTCAAGTGAAGGAAGATTGTAAGAATTAAAAGAACTGTCTCATATTAAATGAGACATTATTGAACTTTGTAAAGTTAGAAAAAAAAGTGAAGAAACGATTTAAAAAATGGGTATGTACTATACTACAAAGGCACAAACATTGGAAGTACAAGTGGAATAGGATTTGCTATAAATTAAAAGTGGAAGAACAACATTATGAGAATTGATGTTGTATCATATAGAGGGGCAAGATTGGTTATTCAATTTAGATATCAAATGCAGAAAATTTAGTTTATGTGCCAACAAGTTCTCAGTGTGATGAATATAAAATAAACTGTCAGTCATTATACATTAAACATTCGCAATAATAATACAATCTTTATCTTTAGATATGATTTGCACAGGATTCCTCCATATATACAAATGAAAGATGGTTTGCATAACTTAATTTGTAAATAATATTTTTTTTTACTTTTCTTTTAAAATTTTAAATCATTTTTTACGATGTAAAACATAAAGCATTCTAACTGCTAATTTAAAAGATATCTATTTGGGTTCCTCTTCCTCTCTTTTAATATCAAAACAGAACAGTTAATTTTTACTTAAAATAAATTATTTTAAAAATCAGGGAGAGCAGGGGGTGGAGAGAAAAAGAAGACTACTTCTTTTATTGTCTTTTACTTAATTTTTTGTTTTTTTCTAGAGTTATATTTGCATAAATAACAAAAAATTAAATCATTACATAAAATGTAAAACTATATCCATAAAGATCTTCATTTGCATACATAAAGGAAATATTTCTACGAACTATAATTTTAAACTATTAAATGCATGATAGACTTTCGAAATATATATGGAGAAAGAGAGGATTTGATAATTCTTTTAGGTTTTATAATTCAAAATAAATTTAAATACCTTTACATTTTCAGATCCATAAATATATAACAAGTCGTTTTGCTAGCAAATTTTTCTCCATGATAGTTTTTTTTTTCCATTTTGATTATTGTTAAAGTAATCAGTTTGAAAACTTTTTAATGATTTAATGAAAATTTGTATAAACAAATGTAATATATAAATATTGCCATATACAAGAAATGTTACAAGTTGGATATAAATTAACATTATTGCTGATATTACTAAAAGATTTAAACATCATGATAACCAAAATAACAAATCTAAAAATGGTGTTCATAATCTTTTAGTTTTTGTAATAAGAATGGCAATATAAAATGCCATATGAAAAATTATTTAACAATGCATTTATATATTACTAAACAGATTAATTAAAAATACAAAGAATATTACTGTATTTATAAAGAGTAGAGAAATAAAATTATACATAGGATTATATGCCAATTCAAGTTTTCGTATATTGATGAATAAAAATGGGTGTTTATTAAACATTTTAATGAATATTGTTTATTACATCTGCTGAGTATACATATATATTTTATTAAAGAATAAACTTGTGTGTGTATAAGCATTAAGTGCTGATATCTATAATATTCCAGAAAAGAAATAAAAGGAATAATTAATTATGTAGAGAAAGAAAACTTATTAAAAAATGGCAACAGGTTAATTTGCATGTTAAAGAAAGTTCACTTTATGCAAAATAGCCAAGATGATAAAAAGTCTGTAAAAGAATTGAGGGAAATATGAAATAAAATTTTGTGTAAAATCTAGTAGAAGTGAAGTTGTTCTAGATTTTAATGAAGAAGAGCTCAAGTCAAGAATCTAATTGGACTATCTCTGAATTAATGTGTATGAGCAAATTACTAAACATCACATGATCATCATCTCTTATACTAGCACATAATTGTTGTAAACAAAGGCAAAACCCTGTGCTAACCAGAGTAATCAATGGATGCCAGAAGGCTTATGCATAAAATCCCTATCTAGTGCCTACTCATCCAATATCCCCAGACTAGTTTCTGGCTTGTGGCCATCATCTGTGAGGAGCTTTGGATCTGAGAGCACTGCAGCTAGATTTTAGGATCTAATGCAACCCTCCAGCAGCCACCTTTTAACTCTACTTTACTACAAAACCATGAGAATGAAATTGAAAACACAATAATATTTTTAATCTAAGCTCAATAGCTTATATAATCATATGGGTCTGAACTCAGTTCAGTACCCATACATTTTGGTGTCTTTGGCTCTTAAACAACCATAGCCACCACTATTCTATTAGGCAGGATTGGTGTTAAACCACTAAACATCACATGATCACCATCTCTTATACAAGCACATATTGTTGTAAACAAAGGCAAAACTTTATACAGTAGTGCCACCCTGTTCTAACCAGAGTAATCAATGGATGCCAGAAGGCTTATGCATAAAATCCCTAGGTACTCATCCAATATCTCCAGACTAGTTTCTGGCTTGTGGCCATCATCAGTGAGGCGCACTGATGATGGCCACAAGCCAGAAACTAGTCTGCAGATATTGGATGAGTAGGCACTAGGTAGGGATTTTATGCATAAGCCTTCTGGCATCCATTGATTACTCTGGTTAGCACAGGGTGGCACTATTGTATGGAGAGTTTTGCCTTTGTTATGAGCAAATTGTGTTTACAGAATTATAGAGTTACAAAACTACTGTGTTAAAGAGACTTTAAATCTCTAAGGAGATTTGAACTTTAAAGAGATCTGAGTGATTTTATATTCAACTTGCAATTAGCAAGTTGAATTCCTAATATCATTATTAAAGAAGATTTTGGAGAATGGAGAGGATTGAAGACTGCCCATTAAAGTGTGTAGATTTGCTATCTTAATGTAAATTGAGCACTGATTATGTTTGATCCAGACCAACTAATGAGTGCTAATTCAGCATGAAATACGTATATTGGAGATCATTTAACTTTTCGACATGTATGTGGTCATGTGTATTGGTTATATTGGATAGAGCGGATGACTATAGGGAGTTTAAAAGTCTGGTTTCAAATCCTCTTTAATTATATCTAGGTTAAGTATATACATTATACTTGTATTTCAATATTACATGTTCAGCCTGTATTCTGCTCATCCCTCTTCTGTGTATCTAAATGGACTTATTAAGATTTTAC